>CM047749.1:36229025-37429025 GCA_026225825.1 Pistacia integerrima
ATTAGAAAGCCTTTTATAAGTTCGGAAGAAACCAAAATGCCTCCAATTGGTGAAGAATGAAACTCATGTAGAAGCTTCTGGATATGTGGGTTGATTTTTGGTAACACCAAGCAATCATGATACATCAATTGGCTTGGTTATGATACATCAATTGACTTCCTATCAACTGAAAAAAAGATGGCTACTTGAATCTTTTATCAATTCTTGAACAATCACCGCATCTTAGGATCTTGTTGGATAGCCTTTTCTAACTCTTCCATCCCCGAAAAGCATACTAAGGAGAGGGCTATTTGATCTGCTATTTCACCTCTCATAGATAATGCATTAGCGGCTCGATTTTCAAACCCGAGTTGATATTGAATCTCAAAATTCAGCTCAATTAACTTGGTGACCCATTTTTGTTGATCTTCACCCATAACTCGTTGGTCCATCAAGACATGGAGACTTTTTTCATCTGTGTAGACTATGAAATTCCTTCCCATCAAGTAATGCTTCCACTTTTAAACAGCCAAGACAATTGCCATTAATTCTCGTTCATAGAACAATTTAAGTTTTGACCTAGGGGACAAACCTTGACTAAAGAAGGCTAAGGGTCGTCCATCCTGCATCAATACGGCTCCAATCCCACTCCCTAAAGCATCAGTTTCGATCACAAAAGTCTTAGAGAAATCTGGCATGACAAGTACCGGAATTGAAATCATCGCTTGTTTTAACTCTTCAAATGCTCTTTGAGCCTCAGTATTCCAAGTAATAGAGTCCTTCAATAAGGATGTTAATAGGCTTGCAATTTTCCCTATATCTTTGAACAAACCGTCGATAATACTCCGTGAGCCCCAAAAATCCTCTGAGAGCTTTAATATCTTTCAATGTTGGCCAGTGTACCATACTCTCAATTTTTGATGGGTCAGTTGCTACCCCATTGGAGGAAATAATATGCCCTAGGTATTCCAACTTCTTTCTGCCGAATACACATTTCTTCTTGTTAGCCATAAGTTTGTGCTTCCTTAACGTCTAAAGGGTAATTTGTAAGTGTCTTAGGTGTGCCTCAAGATTCGGACTATAGACTAGTATGTCGTCAAAGAATACCATAATAAATTTCCTTAAATATGGTTGGAAAATATCGTTCATGAGAGCCTGAAATGTAGATGGGGCAATCGTCAACCCGAAGGCCATAACTAGGAACTCATAATGCCCTTCATGTGTACGGAAGGCTATGTTGTAAATATCTTCTTCTCTCACCCTGATTTGATGGTAGCACGACTTAAGATCTATCTTGGAGAACATTGTTGCACCTCCCAATTCATCAAGTAATTCTTCTATCTTGGTATCGAAAATTTTTCTGGAATTGTACTCTTGTTGAGGGCTTGGTAATCTACGCAAAATTGTCAACCCCCATCCTTCTTTTTGACTAACAAAACAAGGTTAGAGAAAGGGCTAATACTTGGTTGAATGATCCCAAACCTAAGCATTTCTCCCACTAAATTTTCAATCTCGTTCTTATGGTAATACGGATAATGGTAAGGGCGTATATTAGGGGGGTAGGGTGTTAGGTTTCAATCGGATTGCATGGTCTTGTGATCTCACCAATGGTAATTCCGTAATTGGGGTAAAAACAAAATCAAAATTGCGTAATGTAGATGGCAAAATCTATAGTTATGAAAATAAGGTACGATCTTGTAAGGTTGAGGTCACCAACAATCCGTTGCACCTACACACACAAGAAGACAAGCATGAAGCTTACAGAAAGCACTTGGGTAGTGTTTGCTGCAGGCACTCTGACGCTCAAGTCAACAAGGTTGGGTGAGGCTAATTTAGAGAGGGTAAAGGAAAGAAAAGGTTGCCAAAAATCTAGCCAGAGATTAGAACTATGACAACGATGTAAAGCTCTCGAGAGTGAGACTGTGGGGTTAGAAGGCGTATTTTTCCATACCAGTGAGAGGACTGACCTCTTGTTTAAATAACAGCTATAGGATCTTCGAGTCTTGGTAGGACTGCGAGTCCTTGGAAGTTGAGGTTTAGTGAAAAGGAAAGCTTTTGACTCCCTTACCTTAGTGGGAGAGGTAGTCCTAGCGAGTCTAAGATACGGATCTTAAACGAATTAGGATAGTAATGGATCTCTTTTATAGAATCCGAATAGTGTCAGAGTAAGTAGGCAACCTTGGGGTCCAAGTAGACCCTAAGTCCAGCAAGTGGTCTTGGATCAATGGGCCCGAACCTAGACAAGCTGATGATAAGGTATAAACAAATCGGGGCCTTTATTGATTGGGCTCAAGCAGTGAGCAACATGGTAGGTGTAATGAACGGGCCCAATATGCAAACCCTATCATGGGCCCAATCGGAATTGGGCCATAACTCTAAGCTTTGTTATGGTGTCTTCCCCTTGGGCCTATTGAGGCCGAAGACAATTTTTAGGCCCTAACAGTTTGCCCCCTACTCTCTAAGTTAAGGAGTACTTAGTTTAGAGAGTAGTTACTATTGTATGAAGGTGTTCATAGTCGGTCTTCCCATCTAGCCTAGTGAATATTAATGCAGATGCTAGTTTTTTGGTTCATGGGCCTAAGTACCGAATGGAGTCCATCATAAATGGCTCGCTCGATGCACTGGACCGGGTGCTGAGTATGAGGTGTAGGTTGAATTTATTCTTGTTCAGCGTATCAAGCCGAGTGAAGAGATACAATAAGCGTAGGTCTTGCTTGATGCTTCAAACCGAAGGAAGATATGAAGCGAATCTCTTAAAGGTGTCCTTACTCGGTGCATTGAACTGAGCTGAAAGGATGTGCATACCATCTCATAAGGGTGTCCTCACTTTGTGCATCAAACCGAGTGAGAGGATCTACGACCATCTCTTGAAGGTGTGCTCACTTGGTGTATCGAACCGAGTGGAATACGTCAGGGTCATTCTGGTGGTGATGCCTTCGATTGATTGGTTGAACCCAAGTGAGTAGGTGTATGCACCCTTCCGGAGCCAGTGGCTAGTTCACTCTATCGGGCTGATTGAGTGGTTGGAAGTTTTATCCATTCTCGGTAGAGTTTATCACAAGATCGAATAGCTGAGGTTAAATAATGCGTCTGATGATCATTCCGTTCAGTCAGGTGGACCAACCAACTGGGTTTGAAGTGTTATAGAGGTGTTTGCTTGGTCATAAGAGATGAATAGTTTATACGTAAGGAATGCCTACTTAGTCGGGTTGGCCGAATGATGGTACTTCGGTGCGTACATCCATCTATGTCGTCCAAATGTGCGTTGGTTAACGACACGTGAAAACAAAAAGTGGCTTTGTCCTATAACCAATTGAAGGCCGCCACGTGTATCGTTTAATAGCTTTTGTCCACAAAATCGATGAGGTGACTATTCATCTTCATTTCGTCTCGCCTTCTATTCTCTATCTTTGCATTTTCTTTCTCATTTCAACTCTTTTTAGCGGTGGTGGAGAGACTTTCGAGGATTCCGACCATTTTCAAGGTAAATACTAGTTCCTTGTGCTGATTTCCGTTTCCTTTTGTCCTTTCTTTGTTTTTGTAGTATTTTTGAAAAAAATCTAAGTGGAGTTTGGTAGATTTTTTTGGGAGGGTTTGAAAAATAGGAGGTGTCGTGTTTATTTGTTTTAAACAGGGTAGATTCAGTGGCAATTTGATTATTTGGTTTGGCGTTTAGGAGTTTTACGTGTTTAAGATTGATTTGGTGTGGTTTGCTTGGTGTTTGGTTTGAGATTTGGAATGGATGATGGATTTTTGTCTGGGTTTTCTAGGTTTAGAGGACAGAAGATGAAGTCTGCTTATGTGGGCTTCCATTCAGCTCATCTCGGTTTGCTTGACTGGGTTGAGTGAGGCGATTCAAGCGGAGTGAAGTTGGTTTTTTGAGTAAAGGTTAAGTCAAACTGAGTGGAGAGGGATCTGAATGGGGGGAATCTTGAGGTTGTAGACACTTGATCATCCTAGCCGAACTAGGAGCTTCCTGGAGGCAAAGAGTTAGAGATTGGTGTTGGGCCTTCTATTAGTCAGTCACTTTGGGTGAGTAGAAATTTGAAACCGAAGGTAGTGTCATTGGAGAGGCAATCGGTCACCGGGTCGAATGGATAAGGGGTTGAATGTTGCAGTCAGAATTAGGCGACTCAAGGGAGGTGGAGATGAAGGTTGGGAATGAAAGAGGGCCCTAACGATGGTAGTGTTGCCAAAGGGTGGAGACGTTTTGGTTGGCATACCCAAGGGGATGAATGTGGCTACTTCTAGGCCGAATGATGTTGTGCCAAGTGATGATGATTCAGATGGGAAAGGGATGAGTGGGGAAGACTCTAATGAAGCCGATAGTTTTGGAAATTCGCCCTCTACCAGTAATGGCTCTGAGGATGAGTTGAGTCAGCTCAGCAGCGGGATACTAAATAAAGACTATCTGCCCTTGTTGAAGGAGAGCAACGTGTGGCGGATCAGGACGATGTACCTCATTCCAGAGTCAATCAAGATTAGGGTGTCCAAGTCGTACGAGAGGGTCAATTGGGAGGCGAAAAGTTGGGTGAGTACCGACGAGAAGTGGTTCCGTGACGGGTGATGAGAATGCAAAATATCATATTTACCCCCCTTAATGTTTAGTCTTTTATATGTATTTGTTGCCTAAATGTACTCATTATTATTCTATTTTGATTTAGGATGCAAATGGAAGCATTAATTGCAAAACGGAACTAATTAAGTGAATTCGGACAGTTTCAACGTTGTTTCGTAATCTGGGCATAACTCTCTCATCCGAACTCCGATTGAGATGATTCAAAATGCTGTGGAACGCTAAGAAATATATCTACAACTTTCATGTTTTTAGTTTGGAGAGATACTCACTGCATCAAGTTTGTAATTGAGCTTGAAGTTGACAAATCTGCACTGGATGTCCTAGAGCATTCTGCCTTGTCATGCAAATCAATTGGGCAGTTTATTATTGGAAGATTTGAACACATGTGGCATGCAAGTTACAGCTCAGAATCACCACTTTCCTATTTTATTTTAGGACTTTATCTTATTTTCAATTAATTAGAATCAAATTAGGATTAATGTTATTTTAGGATATTAGAATATTTCTTTTAGGAGATTGAGTGGGATTCAAATACTTGAACTAGATTTTTGGCTAAAGGGATCAGATTAGGGTTTTTGAGGGGGACCACGCCTCTCTCTTCTCTTCTCTGGAATTTTTCTTTCTTTTAGAGTTTTTGATTATGGCTATGAGCGGCTAAAGCTTTTGTAACTTGGTCGAAGGAAACAGAGGCCTTGGAATCAATAAACTGTGAGATCTAATATATTTTTCTTAGTGTTCAATTTTTCGTGTTTGAGTATTGGATGGTTTTCTGTGCCTAATTTTATGATTGTTTCGTTTAATTACTAGGGAGGCCTACTAGTTTGTTAATTGTTGCAATCTACTGCTAAGTTAGATATCAAATCCGTAATTGTTTGATCCCTCTAACTTGTGAAGCAATTAGGGTTAATAATTCGCTGCGTCAGGAATTAGTAATCTTAAGAAGAACATTCAACTAAATTAAATACAACCGCTTGTGTTTGTGTTGTTTAGCTTCATCGATTTCTCTAATTCTTAAGGCTGCCACTAGATTAAATCTTGAGCGTTTGTCTAGGGTTGTTTAGTGGTAAGATTAATTAAGATCGCTTGTTTCTTGATTAATTACAATTAAGGAGAGATAGGAAAATAGTTCCAACGGTGAATATTCAGGTGTGGATTGATTTAATTTAACATCAATGATCAGTTGTAAGATTCCAATGGCGGATGTTGTCTGAGACCAAGTTTTGTTATTTTTTGATTTAGATTTGAATTGTTTTTGATTTTTGCTAAGACTGTTTTCTATTTCACTCAAAACCCCCAACCTTGTTCACATCATTGAAAATTCGGCTAGACACTCTTCGTGGGATCGACCCTTGCTTACCTTATTTATAGTTTAGTAGTTAAGTTAGGAAGGTTTTTAATCTTGGTTGCCTACGACAACATACCAACGGGCTGAGGCTTTCGATAACCCATCTTTTCTGGGAGGTCTTGAACCATTTCATGATTGCATCAACTCGGGTTATGCCAAATGGGTGGAGGTTGTTGATGGCTTTGGAGGACCTCCGTGTGTGGAATCAGGTGATGTTTGGGTTGCACGAGTTGTTGTACTCATATTTCCTAAAGGAGAGTGACAAGGACAAGGGTGGTACACGATCACGCTTAGGCACGACCGAGCTCATCTTGTGACTAACCTTCCGTCGAGTGACAAAAATTGGAAGGAACACTTCTTCTTCATGAAGGGTGAAGCGGTCTTTGGAGAGAGAGGCTAAAGCGAGATCCCATATACCTGGCGGGCGACTAGTGAGGAACTTAGTCTTTACTCATGCTTTGATTACTAAAGTCTTATTTTGTTTTTCCTTTGCAAAACCTGATTTCAATCAGGTTGGACATAGTGAGGACAACTTAGGACGTGCAGACTAGAAAGGTTCTTGCCATTCTTAGAGGGCAAAGAGATTGGCGAGTGGTGTTGGAGGAGGTGAACTTAAGGACGAGTCACTTGTGGGCTGGAGTTGGTGCGAATCAGCGAGGTATCCTTTTTCCTTCATTAAAGCAAACTTGGAGTGTGCTGCTCATTCGCTATTGCAATCATATTTTGTTTGGGAAGTTGAGCCTGAATCCAGTAAATGAGGAATTTACGATTGTAGAGAAGCTTATGAAGAAGTTAACCGTTCCAAGCACGAGTGAGTCCATTCGTGAGGCGTCACAAAAAGAGAAAGAAAGACTCTTTGACTAGGAAGGAGAGGAGGGTGGAGGATATGGTTGTGACTCCACCTAGATAGCCAGCTGTGACCAGGGTTGAGACATCCAAGGCTGTAGTCTTGGATAAGGAGAATGAGACGCTTACTTTGAGTATCCTAGCCTCTGCGTCAACTTATTCAAATGCCGCTTCCATGAGCAAGTTGGTCGATTCGTTCCTGTTTCTAGCGGACAAGAGCCGATTGAATCAAATGGGTGCGATTGCAGCCATTGATTGGGGGAGGGGTTTTTCACGCTTTCCAGTTATGAACCGGGCTTTTATCTTACTGTACTTGTTGTGATTGAACACTAATCAAATGATTTTATTCAGGCTTTCACAAGTAGCCTACACCGCCGAAAGTCCATTGTGTTATAGGAGAAGAAAATATAGGACATTTTTAAGTCCAATGCCAATCTGCGACATAGAGAGGTGGCAACTTAGAAGGCCGAGCGGGAAAGCCAATAGTGAGTGAGGGAGGTCGAGGCCGAATTGGAGCAATTGAAGAAGGAGCTGGATGAGAAGAACGTGGAAGTTGAGTTGCTGAGGGAGCAGTGCCTCACCCTTGCAAACGACGCCATCATTAGGGCTAGAGGAGAGCTGATGTTAGATTATAAAGCTGGGAACACTACCCACTGGAACCTGGATGAAGGCATCCAACTCTTACGGGAGATAAATGAGGAGGAGGCCACCGGTCGGGTAGATTACACAGAAGAACAGGTTGATGATCAAATACTCGACCTTGCTAGTTAGCCGAGGCGGTTCGACTATAGATGTGTTAGTGTCCAAGCTACAGGATGACTGTTGGGGTTGGAGACAGGGTGACCGAGTTAGAGATGGGTGAGATGACTTGTTCTGATGGTGTAGGGCGTGATGCTTCTTAGACTTATGTTTATTTTCCTTCATGTATTTTTGGGGCCTAGGTTGCCTTTTTATGGTGTATGTGCCTTTTTTGTATTAGACACTTAGCCGTTTTGGGGCTTTTATGATTTAGCTTGTGTTTCCTATTTATTGGTTTCTTCGTGGATGGATGGAATTAATTGATTGTAGATGTGTGGGGGCTAAACCCTTTTTCTTAGGTAGCCCTTTGTAGATGTAACTTGTGTAGGCGAAATGTCGTGGTTGGGTCCGCATGGTATGATTTGAGTGTGCGAATTGATTTAGTTAGTTTGAGCCTTACTAATTGTATTTATGATGCAGACAAAGCCAAGTGGTTGAGTTGCTAGTGCCGTTTGAAGGTGATTTTATAGGGTCATGTTAGTATGAGTTGATTGGAGTTGTAAGCCATCGAATTGTTGAGTCGGTCTAAGCCGACTGGATGTGTATATTTGCACAAAACATTAAGTCAGTTGGGCCAATCGAAGGTGTAAGTCAATGAATTGATGTGTCGGTTTGAAACAGCTGATAGTGTAGGGTGATGAGTCGGTCTGAGCCGACTAATAGTGTAAGTCACTAAGTCGGTCTAAGCCAATTGAAGGTGTAAGTCGATGGAGTCGGTCTAAGCCGACTGACAGTGTAAGCCAATGGGTAGCTGTGTTAGTTTGAACCGACTTGATGGTGTAATTTTGATACTTATAATTTATTTGTTCAGGCCATGAGGCCGAGCAAAGGTGAGAATCAAATTTTTCATTGAATCTAGGCCTCGAGGCTAATTGATGGTGAATCAGGCAGCAACATGGCCGAATCGATGTAACCTGAAGGTAAATGCAACTATATCACTGAATAGTTCTTTTATTAGATCTTGGCCACAATGCCGATTAAAGGTGAAGTAGGTGGACAAGCCCATCCATCATTTTTTAAAATAAAAATATAGAATTGATGCAAGGATTAATCTTACTAAAAATAGTAGTGTTTGCGATGGATCGCATTCCAACTATTTTGATGTCCTTGCCCTTGAGGGTTTAAAGTTTGTAGGTGCCCTTTCCTACTTCCTTGGTGATCTTGTAGGGTCCTTCCTAGGTAGGGTCGAGCTTGTTAGAGTTGATCTCTTTAGTATTTTGAAAGACCTTGAGGAGGACTCAGTCACCTTCTTTGAAGGTTCTTACTCTGACACTACGGCTGTAATGTCAAGCACCCTACTAATGGTAGATGGCATTGTGGATATTCGCTCGCTCATAGTTCATCGACAGTGTCCAAGTTGTGGCAAAAGTTTTGGCAATTGGCTTCTTCCTCTGACCATTGGAGTCTAATTGAGGGGATCGATACTTTGGCTGGGATGATTGCCTCGGAGCCATATGTGAGGGAGAAAGGGGTTTCACTGGTGGACAAGCAAGTTGTTGTTAGATAGGACCAGAGCACCCCTAGAAGTTCATCTACCTATGCACCCTTGGCTTAGAGGCGCTTCTTTAAAGTCTGCATGATTGTTTTATTTGATTATTCAGCCTGACCGTTCAACTTGGTGTTGTAAGGGGTAGAGAAGCTGAGCTTGATCCCCCACATGTCGCAAAAGTCTCTGAAGCCTAAGCTGATGAACTAGGACCCATTGTCGGTGACTATTTCCTTCGATATTTTGAATCTGCAGATGACATGTTTCCAGATGAAGGCTTTTTACCTCTTGGTCTCAAACCTAGGTGAGTGCTTTGGCTTCGATCCACTTAGTAAAATAGTCGGTGACCGCTAACATGAAGACTTGTTACCTGAGCGCGGTTAGGAATTTTTCAACTATGTCTATCCTTCCACTTCATGAATTACCAAGGTGTGAGGGAGGAGTTGAGTTGTTCAGGTCGGAGGTGTGAGACATGGGCGAACCTTTGGCATTTATCACATTTCTTCACATAAGATGCTAAGTCGGTGCGTATAATTGGCCAATCGTAACCAACGGTGATCACCCAGTGGGCAAGGCTGCGTCCTCTTGCATGGTTCCTGCATTCGGCCTCATAGAGTTCGGCAAGGACGTACTGGGCTTCCTCTAGGCTTATACATTTGAGGTAAAGGCTGGAGACTTCTTAAAAAGTTGGCCCTCGTAGATGGTGAATCTTGCAGCTTTGGCTCTCAGGTAGTGTGCTTCATTCTTGTCAACTGGAAGCTCATCATGTTCCAAGTATCTAATTATAGGGGTCATCCAAGAGTCGGCTAGTTTAACATCCATTACCTCTTTAGGCTCTTTCAGGTTGGGTGACTCCTTTTGTTGGATGTTCTTTCTAGTCAGTTGGCCATCGGAGGAACAACAGCGGGATGGATGACAGGGAGGAACCTTGAAGGGCTGAGCCGAGGTTGGCAAGTGCATCAACATGAGCGTTCTCTACTCTTGGGACTTGGGTGATAGAGAATTCCTTGAAAGCAGACTAGAGTTCTTTTACCAAGTTCAAGTAAGTTGTCATCTTCGAGTCTCGGGCTGGAAAGTCCCTTGCAGTTGATTGACTACGAGTAAAGAATTAGATTTTACCTCCAACTTCCTTACTTCAATCTCCTTGGTTAGAGAGAGTCTGGTGGTAAGGCTTCATATTTGGCGGCCGTTATTCATGCACTTGAACCCACATTGTATGGCCCATTGGATGATATCCTCTTTTGGGGTAATAAGTACGATGTCGAGCCTGTTTTCATTCACATTGCTTGAGCCATCCACTGAGAGAGTCCACTTTGAGGATGACCCGCTAGTCATGTATAATAGCTCATTTTCCGCTTGGACGACAATGTTAGGGGTGAAATATGTAATGAAGTTTGCCAACACTTAGGATTTGATGGTGATGTATGGTTGGAAGGATACAAAAAACTCACTAAGCTCTATTGTCCATTGGGTGAGTCGACCTGACAACTCTAGCTTGTGAAGTATCTTCTTAAGCAGGAAGGAGGTGAGAACGACTATAGAGTGGCATTGAAAATACGGTCTAAGCTTCCTTGATGCATGGATGATGGCGAGTGGTAATTTCTCCAGCTGGCTGTATCGCGTCTCAACATCAAGGAGTGATTTACTTATATAGTAAACTAGAGTTATTTCGCATTGTCTTCTCGGACTAACATTGCTGGGGTGGCTATTTCTAGATTGCTGGATATATGTAGAACTTTTCCCTAACCAAAGGCTTGGAAGGAAATGGGGGAGAAGTCAGGTACCTCTTCAGTTGTTGTAAGGCTTCTTCGCAAGCAGGGGTTTACTCAAACTTCTTGGATTTCCTGAGCACAACGAAGAAGAGGTAGGAACTTGTCATCAGATTTAGAGATGAAACGGCTCAAGGCAGCCACTCGTCTAGCAAAGCGTTAGATGTCTTTGATACAAGTTGGTGATGGTATGTTTAGGATGCTGAATCACAGGTCGATTAGGCCCCACATCCCGCGTTGAGTCACCATGTATCCCAAGAATTTACCCGACGAGACCCCGAACAAATACTTGGCTGGGTTGAGCTTCATGTTGTATTTCTTGAGGACAATGAATGCTTGACTGAGGTGGTCGAGGTGTTGTTCAGCCACAAGAGACTTGACGAGCATATTGTCGATGTATACTTCCATGGTGTCTACAAAATGTTTAGTTTTTGTTGACTAGCCGCAGTAGGTGGCCCCCGTGTTCTTAAGTCCAAAAGACATTACTTTGTAGCAATAGGTTCCCCTCTCTAGGATGAAAGTTATCTTTTCCTGGTCATCCAGGTGCATCAAAATCTGGTTGTACCTTAAGAAGACATCCATAAAACTTAGGAGTTCATGGTCGGTTGTCGCATCGACCATCATGTCGATATGGGGGAGTATGAAGAAATCCTTGGGGTATGCCCTGTTCATATCTGTAAAGTCTATGTAGACCCTCAATTTTCTACTTTTTTTCTTCACAACCACCACGTTTTCTAGCCAGTTGCGGTAATGGACTTCTCTTATGAACTCGTTACTCAGCAGCTTGTCAACTTGCTCATTGATGGCCCAGTTGTGTTCTAGAGCGAATTTCCTTCGTTTCTGCTTCACTGAAAGGTGATCTAGATTTACGTGAAAGTGGTGGACAATTGCCTCCCATCATGTGTACATGGGGACCAAGCAAAATAATCCTGATTCTACTTTGAAGAAGTCTATAAGTCGCTCTCTTAACTCCGGCTTGAGGCGAGAGCCTATTTGGGTCTTTCGGTCGGGATGGTTTGAGTGTATACACTTCATCCTAACTCTTCCATGAACGGTTCATCTGATTTGGTTGGAAGGGTTAGATGGCTATGTAGTTTCTATAAAGCATGACTCTTGCCTTTGAAGGCGTTCTTATAGCAGTCTCTCAAGGCTTTAAGATGGCCCTTGATTTCTCTTACTTCCTTACTTTGTTGGGAATCTGATAGTTTGATGGAAGGTGGATGACTGCTCGCATGTCATGGATCCAGGGTGGACCAAAGATAATATTATAGGGTTAGGGGTAGTTAAGCACCAGGAAAGTAGTTTGCTTGTTGAATCCGCTGGCATAGACAGACAGGGTGATTTCTCGGATAGTGTACTTCTGCTAAGAGCTGAACCCAACTAAGGATGGTTAGGCATTTGTTGATGCTTGACTCATCTAGTCCCATGACTTTCTCTGTTTCAAGAAAGAGGATGTTTGCTGAGGATTCCCCATCTACGAATATTCTCTTGACCGAGGATGTTAGTGATCTAGAGGGAGATGACCAGAGCATCGTGATGAAAGGAGGCTAAGGATAGGTCGGCTCGTCATCTTCAAACTGAATGATGTGGTTGGTATGTGCCTGAGGAGATGGGCAGATGGATTAGACTTCTAGGTAATGGTGCTCGAGTGTGCCGCTTGGCCGAGGAATAACTAACCCCATTGATTTTCGACCCTCCAGAGATAATGGAGCAAAACCTCTTGATATCAGTTCCCGAGGAAGGGGAGATGTTTCTTTCAAGCTTCTCTGGCTGATTGTATTCTTCCCTTTATCTGTCAACAGGTCCCAGAGATGTCCCCTCTTTAATAGTGCTGCTACTTCCAATCTTAGGGTGATGCAATCGACGGTGTTGTGATCGTGGTCACCATGAAATTTGCACCACTTGGTCGTGTCCCTTTTTGCGTTGGGATTGAGCTTGGTTGGCCACTTCATGGTGGGTCCTATCCCTTTCATGATTGCCACGACTTGAGCTGGTTCAACGTTGTTGGTTGTACTTTGGAATCTTGAATTGGTTTGATTCGGATGGCCTATTCGTGGCTCTGGTCGGCTGGCGATCATACGGCTTTTTGATTCTACTTGAATTGTGGGACAAGGGTTGATGTCAGGGCTCATATGATTTGGACTCTAACTTTCTTTAACTCTGCCTTTGGAGACGATCATCATATCTAACATGCCTCATTTGGTTCACCTCGTCTTCCTCCCATCTTATCTAGATTATTGCTTTGGCCATGGCGTCTTCTATTGAGGTGTAGCCAAGTTTATTTTAGTCTTTGTATAGTTCTCCATCAGGGAGGAGGCATTTTCTGAAAGCATTTACCACTATCTTTGGGTTACAGGATGGGATAGAGACTTTTTCTTTATTGAATCTACTGACGTACTCTCTCAGTGGCTCCCCCCTCCTTTGGTAGATTCTGTATAGGTCGGTTGATAGCTCCTTGAGTTTCTTGCTGCTAGCGAATTGCTCAACAAAGGTGTCGATGAGCTGGGCGAATAAGCTGATTGAGTTGTTTGGAAGGTTTGTGTACCATTGAAGGCTAGCCTAGAGAGGCTGGAGCCGAAGCTTTTACACATACAGGCTTCTCTCAATGTTTGGCATATTGAGGCAGCGAACATCCGCTGACTTGTATGAGGCTATGTGGTCATCTGAGTCGATTGTGTCATCATAAGACTTCATGCTAAGGATGGTGAACTTGTGTGGCATCTCGGCTAGAGCGATTGCATCCACAAAGGGTGAATCGACATAGCTATGAGGTTGACTCTTTTTGGTTAGGGATTGGCACTATAGGTATTTGCTTCATCATTGCTTATATGTCAGTCAATCTTTTGGCCAATATTTGCTCCATGGGCGAGGCGGAGGCCACTAGATCGGCTTGGTTGGCTTGGTTTGTCATATGACTTGCACTCGGCATGTTTGGTTGAGTTAAGTCATGTGAGGTAGTTTGGTGAATCGTTCCATTATGTGCCATTTGGTAATTTGGGTCTCCATTCATTCCTTTGGGTTGGATGGTTCCCACTGTGACTGATCGGGTGTTTTGGCCTGCATGGATAGTGAGTGGGGTTATTTGGGTTTTACTCAGTCCGTGGGGATGAATGGACTCGAGTGGGGTGGATTAAAGGTGATGGTGTCCATTTGACCCACGAGGGTGAGTCGAGCCGAATGGATTTTGGGTAAGAGTGGTTGGTTGGAGATGAGGCGGGATGGCAAGAATGGGTGGCTCTTGTTGCGGTAGGCTTTATGTTACTTGGGTGCCTTAATCTTGTGCTTGGAGTGGGTCGAGCGAGCGAACCTGTTTGCTGATCCCAACTCAATTAGACTTTGGGTTGGGCCATCTACTGGCGTTGAATGGAGTTGACTTGACCAAGTATCCGAAGTGGTCAATCAGTTATCCGGAGTTGGAGAGGTTGCATGGATGGAATCAATGCACGAAAACAACTAGGTTGTACCTACAAGGCTAAAGCTCAAGGTCATAAAATTGACTCATCTTTTCTTTCAGATACTAGTTTTCAACTCGGATAGAGGCGTTTTTGGTCGGGATGGCAGCGTTCTCGGCTTCCAATGTTGCCACTTTGTCTGAGTGTTGTTGCATAAGAGCAGTCAAAGCTTCGAGCCTAGCCTCGAGACCAGGATTAGTGTTATCTGAATTTTTAGCCATATGGAAGTTTCCTTGCAAAATAGGTTTTGAAAGATGTATGATTGCCAGAGGCCTTATGGTGGGCGCGAGACTGTAGATGACAAAATCTACGGTTATGAAAATAGGGTACGATCTTGTGAGGTTGAGGCCACTAGCAATCCGTTACACCTGCACACATAAGAAAACAAGCGTGAAGTAGGAATCTAGCTAGGAGATTAGGACTACGGCGATGATGTAAGGCTCTCGAGAGTGAGACTGTGGGGCTAGAAGGTGTAGTTTTCTGTACCTATGAGAAGAATGGCCTCTTGTTTAAATAGCGGTTGTAAGATCTTCGAGTCCTGGTAGGATTGTGAGTCCTTGGAAGTTGAGGTTTAGTGAAAAGGAAAGCCTTTGACTCCCTTGCCTCAACAGGAGAGGGAATCCCAGCAGGTCTAAGATACAGATCTTAGACGAATTAGGATAGTATTGGATCTCTTCGATAGAATCCAGATAGTGCCGGAGTAAGTAGGCAACCTTAGGGTCCAAGTAGACCCTAAGTCTAGCAGGTGGTCTGGATCAATGGGCCCAGACCTAGACAAGCTGATGATGAGGTCTAAACGAATCGAGGCCTTTATTGATTAGGCTCAAGCAGTGAGCAACATGGTAGGTGTAATGAGCAGACCCAATATGTGAACCTTGTCATGGGCCCAATCGGAATTGGGCCATGACTCCGAGCTTTGTTGTAGGTGTCTTCCCCTTGGGTCTATTGAGGCCAAAGACATTTTTTTGCCCTAACAAGTTATAAGGCACTTACTTGAGAATCCATGCTAACTTCATCTTCATGTTGCATCTGAAGTTGTCCAAATTCAACTAAACACCCCTTGACCTTCATTTTGGAGGGTCTTGATCATCGTCTTCAAAGAAACCAAGGTCTTGTACAATAATGGATCACCTACCAGTTTCACCTTTTCTGTCCCCTAACCTTAAACTTCATGACATGTTTCTTCCAATCAGTAGTTGTCTTGCCTAAAGTTTCAAGCCAGGTAATTCCCAAGATCACACCTGCATTCCCCATGTCAAAATGGAAAAAATTATGAACAATTGTAACTCCTTGAATCTCTAAACAAACCCCTTGACACCCACCTTCACTTTGAACCTTATATTCATCTCCTACTTGAACCCCAAACGGTTTTGTCTGTGTTATTGGAAGAGACAACTTGTCAATGATATCTTTGCAAATAAAATTATGTGAAGCCCTACAGTCAATCAATACTATCACTTCTCTGTCGTTAATATGCCCACTTAACTTCAATGTTTTTGATCCGTTGATACCCATTACTGAACTTAGGTAGAGCTTGATAGATTTCTGTAGTGGTGCCGATACCTCCTCTTTGCTTTCTTTCTCTTCACTTATTTCTTCATCATTCTCCTCATCAACAAAAATAACTTGGAATTACTTTTCTCCACATCTATGCCCTGGTGCGAATTTGGCATCACACCTAAAACATATACCCTGTTCTTTCTTCTGCTGAATTTCGGCCTTTGTTATGTGCTTGAAGGGAAAATTTGATCGAAAAATGGGTTAGAGTCAGAAGGCAACGACAAGGGTGCAATGTTACTCGAGTAACCTATTGTCGGAATAGTGTTGGGCTGACGGTCATCCCAAGATCGACAGTTCCCTGAAGGTTGGCCGGAATATCGTTGTTGCTCGTTGACAAAAGAAGATCGGACGGGATTCTGATTTGGATTTACGGGTGATTAGGTCCTAGACCCGAATTTTGGTGACCCGTGTATTCGAGCCGCCCCAAATCCAACTAAATTAAACCCTCGACCCAATCCACTATCCATTGATCCAAACCCATGCCCAATAAGCCCCAATATTTTTCCAAACCTTCTTGGTCTAGCTCGTAAGTCCTCCAAAGCCCATTCTTCCACTCTTTGGGCCATGTCCAAAAGCTGGACTAAGGAATTAGGTTGGGCCAATTTAATCTCGGCTCGTATGTCTGCCTTCAACCCATTAAGGAAGGCAGCCATTAAAATCTCTTCCTTCTCCTCCATTGGAGGTGTCATGATTGCCTCAAATTGTTGCCGGTAGTCTTCTACAGTCTTTGTCTGTTGGATTCCCATTAGAGTCTCATATGGGCTCCCTTCTTGGGACCCACTAAATTGGTGAAGATGAGCCAACTTGAAAGCCGGCCATGTCACCACTGGAGCTCTCACCTCCATCAACTTATACCAGTTAACGGCATCACCTTCCATGCACACTGCTGCCGTTGTCAAACTTTTCCGTTTCTCCTATTTTGTTGACCGTGAAATAACATTCGATTCTAAATAACCACCCATAAGGATCGTCGTCTGAAAAAACTGGTAACTCTAACTTGCGACCACTGAATTCTCCCTGATGGTGTAGTTGACGTTACTAGATTCTCCCTAATGTTGATTTTGATTTTCTAACCCCGTCTGAACCATCCCGATTTTCCCAATCCATTCAGACCACCCCGATTTTGACTATTACCCATCTCTAGAGTTTTAGGCACCTCAGTTGATTTGCCCTTCTCTTCTCATCTGACTTCTTTTTCCTTTTTCCTTCTCATCCAGCCTTGTAATTCCGTTAAGCAATCTCTGATGCTACTCATGTCCACCCCAATCTTAGCTATCTCTCCTTTCCACATTATCAACTCTTGCTTCCATTCTCATACTAACCATTCCCTAGTTCACCTTGCTCTGATACCATATATATATATATATTAACAAAAGAAGAGGATAAAAGCTATACCAAGAAAGAATTAGCCAACCTCAAAAATAACAAAACAGACAGAAAACTATTAAGAACCAGGCTGAACTTTGAGGGTCAGCATCGTCCCCTGTTTTACCTTCCAATTTTTCAGATATCCTCCTTCCCTTTTTACCTCCCTCTTATTTTATTTTCTATATATCTAACAATAATTCTTCTCACATCCCACCTATTGCTGCCATCTTTCCACTCAATAACTAATTTATCCCATTATCCCCTACTTGCCTCTCTTGGACTTCCTATTGTACTCCACAAATCTGATGGTCTCATTAGAATCCTCCAAGAAAAGTCTACTTGTAGCCTTGCATAGCCAATATCGATCGAAAGAAGACTAGGGCAAGTATTCGGTGAGAGTCTAATCGGTTCGTCAAATTTGAGATTTTGGTATGAAAATATCCAATAGATCAAAGAATGTTAACATGGAAGAATTTATCATCCCCCCAAAAAAAAAAAAAAAAAGAAAAAATGCGTGGAGAGAATAAGAGACAAATTAGAAAAACGTATACAGTGAACAATTTTAAGCGTAGTAGTGAATTTGAAAAATCACAACTCATTTGAAATAGAAATTTGACAATTTTTGTTTATGTGAGCTCACCTCTTTCTTTGCTTTTGAGGAAAAATAGAGAAAAAGCTAAGGAAAATCTTAATGTATTATCGTTTCCGGTTTTTTGTTGCTATACACAGTATTTTGGATAGTAGAAGGTTATGATAGTTATAATTTCACCATTTTTCTCTTCAAACTAAGTGATGATGATACATGGATGTGATTAAGGGTCTAATGATGAAAATGGAAGATAATTGCAGTAGTATTTTGGTAACGATGTTTAGGGTTTTGCTTAAACTCACGAACAAAACAATGAATTCTAAGAATGAAAACGATGGACTCTAAACACCATGTTCTAAATTCTGAGATGCCTAAAGAATGAGAAGGTTGGTGTTCTTATAGAGAAGGCTTGGGTAAGTGATGATTATTATTAAAGAAAAATAATTTAACAGACATAAATGAAAAAGGAAGTGATAAATAGTAAAATTTATTTATCAAGTAATTAAAAATAATAAAAGTGAAAGTCCATTAATGTGTCTAGGTTCATTTATGGGAATATTTAATAAAATATTAGAAGGATTTTGATAAGATAAACCTTTATTGGGAAAAATTGAATTAATAAATAAAAGACAATTTCACTTGGATGAAAATGAGACTAGATTTATTTAGGGGAATAATTAATAAAATAAACTAATGATGTGATAAATCAAATAATTTTATCAAGAACAAGGTATAAGAAATATCTTCAACATTTTATAAATAATTAAATAGAGATAAAAAAAAAAAAACCCTTATATTATGAATTATATTGAGATAATCCCAAAATTAAATATAAAATTAATTTAATTTCGGGATTAAATGAGATAATTCATAATAAATTTAATTTTTGTTGATAGATAATCTTTTTAGAATATTATCTAATAATTTTAAAAAATAATTTATAAATAAGAAGATTAAAAATGGAATTTTGAATTATATATATTACGGTTTGGAAATCCCATAAATCGATGTAGTTTTAAATTAGTTTATTTAACCCTTTATAAAGTATTAAATATAAGGTCATAATGTGTATTTCTCTTAAAATATTAAAGAAACATTTTTGTTAAAAGTGGGAATGATAATTAGTTTTAGTAAAGATTGGGACCATTTTTAGATTGGCAAAAAGTATAAAATCATTCAAATTGGTCCCTACACAAATAATATGAATTGAATGGATGTCAATGAAAATAAAATAACCTGGACGACTTTTGAAAATGAATTTGAAATTACAAATTGGAAATTTGATAATTAAGACTTGTTCTCTTGCTACCTCGAATATTAGAATAGTTTTGAGATTTAAAAAAATAATAATGTTAGATGTACAAAGAAATTTTACAAATATTTACATATAAAGTGATGTGATAAAAAATGAATAAAAGAATAAATATGATGAATTTGATTTTTAGTGTTCACTCTTCCATTTATTTCTTATCACATGACTTTATTTTGTAAGATTTTTTTGTACATATAGTATTACTTTAAAAAAAAAAAAAAATTTAGAGTAATTCTCCGAAATACTTTTTCTTAGGTTTTTTGTCAACGAGCTTTCACGCTTATTAAGATGAAAATGTCTAATTAGGGTCCCCCAAATGGGCCTAATTCAAAGATACATTTCAATCCTAATTAAACCACATGGGACTTTCTTACCTGCCACACTGTAATGTCTTATTGAAGTGGCTTGGGTCTATCGCCCTTTGAAAGAGAAATATTTATAATCCTTGTGTCGTTGTCACATGGTGCATTTTATTGCTTACCAATGGCATGCCATCTGATGAGAGGCCAGAACCTTTAGTAAGGGTGGTCTTAGAGTAATGGGTGCCAAAACATTAAGAAATGGTGGTCTTATATGACAGAAATGCTAGAGCCTTTAGAAATGGGGATCTTACATTGACGGAAATACCGGAGTCTTTAGAAAGGGCAGTCTTATATCAATAATAATGTCGGAGCCATAAGAAATGATAGTCTTATATTAATAATAATGCTAGAGCCTTAAAGAAATGGTTGTCTTATATTAATAATAAAGCTAAAGCCTTAATAAAAGGTATATTTATATTTTATAAAATAATGTTACCAACAACTGAATTTTTTGTACCAATAGACATGACATCTAGCCAAACAAAATCACGTTGGAGACAAAAGACGCTTTCTATGCATGAATTCATCACAAATGGACGAACATCAACAAAAATATCAGTGGACTCTCATTTATATTATATAATGAACGTCCGTTTATCATAAAATTAATATTCGGTTCAAATAATAGCTAAAAAAAGCATATTCTTGCATCATCAACTACATACAAACCATTGAATTACTTAATTTCCAACTCAAATTAACTCTTTACAAAACACAAACAGGTAGGAAAAAAATTCTAAACCCACAACCCAAATCAAAATCTAACAAAAACCAATGTAGTAAATAAACCGTCTTCTCAATAAACAAGTACGAACTAACATTAGAAGAATCAAAACAGAACAAAAATGTTAAGGCATGAAGTAAGCTCTAGAAACAACTTCCCTATAAGAGATATCCAAAACCAGTCCTCTAAAACAAGCCCAGCCATCAGTCTCAAAATCACTGTCATACTCTTCTCTTTCATCATGAATCCTTGCATCACTCACATTAATACTCGTCTCTACATTGAACAGTCTCGATTGCTTCTCACTGAAAGAAAAGTGAAAAGGTTCTCTTGTTTCCACACCAAATGACGCTCCATCACCATTGAAAAGCAGGTTTAAACGACCTTGCGCTGTGAATTGAGCCATAAATGTAAACAAAAACCAAAGAAAAGAGTTGCGTTGTTTCAACTTTGAAGAGAACTACTTCAGCGGGGTTATGTCAGTCACTTTTATACAAGAGTTTTAGAGATGGAAGAGATTAAAGGGAAGAAGAAAAGAGTAGTTTTTGAAGTGGAAGAAAGAAAAAAGCATCCAGTTTATGTAAAAAACCATTACCACACGTTTTTTATAATTGTATGGACGGGTATTATAAGTTATTTGTTGAAGGCCCAAGAATCAATTTTCTAGATTCTTTAGGGAGCTCGTGAATTATTTGTTCGGATATTTGGCCACAAATGAGGCCCTTTTGTAGCTTTGTTTTGGCCTATATAATAAATAGTAGTGGTATTGACAGCATCAACCAAAGCCAAATTTTAAACGTTTGTTGTTGTTGGGAATTGTTGAATAATCTTTAGAATATTTTTAGTTTATTGAATTTCCAACCGTTGAAAGCGATCAAAACGACATAGAAATTATTAGTCAAACAATTAGTAATCAATCAAATAAACTAAATTATTAACTGAACAAGTGGAAAATCTTAATGGATGGATCTTCATCTCTAAATATTCCACTCATAATTCATTGCCTTGAGTTTAAAAAAAAAAAAAAAAAAAAAGGTTAAATACCCCGCCTTTTGGTGTTGAAGTCTATAAAGTTGTTTCTTTAAGTCTAAAGCATGACATTCTCCATTTTTTTCCATTCATTCATTTGTTGGGAGGAAAAGGGTTAGAAGCATCCTTAAAAAAACTTTGGGTTAAATCTTCCAAGATTTTTAAGGGAGTTTATAGATAAGTTTTTAAACATCCAAAAAAATATATAGAAACATTAATTTATTGAATTTATCTAAGATTCTTCCTTAAATAAAAAAGAAGTAAAGAAAATTAATGCAGTGAATTACGCCAAGTTATAAGCTTGAATATAAAGTTAAATTCAGGTAGAATCAACAATTTTTTTTTTTCACACAACATAGAATATAACTTATCTTTCAAGTTAGGCAAACGTTACTTTCAAATTTTGCATATTTTCTCTTCTCTTTCTCAAATTCCGACGTTAAACTTCACCTTATCTTTTGATATTGAAACTTCACCATTGAAACTAGAGTTTATAACGATTTCCTCCTCAGGGTTTGGAGAAATTAACAAATGTACCCAAATGTCTTGGATAAAAACAGATACACTTAAAAAGATTACTTTACCAATAAAGACTACAATACCCTTTTTCTGTGTTCCAATTTAAAAAAAAATTATTGGCCATGAATCTGTGTTCCAATTTAAGTTAAAAGATGTTATCCCATCAATTTTTCGGGTTATTTGTTACTTTTGGAAACCTTTTGGTGTGTGATACTTTTCTAAAATCTTGAGAAGGAAATGGTAGTAAACCATTGAAACTAGCTTCAACAACTTCATATAATAAATGAAGCTCACTTTTTAAGGGGTGGTTGGTGTTAATGGACCTCTCTATGAATCAATGTGAAGGTCCGGTGACAGGTGATATTGGTAAGAGTAATGTTATGTGTACTTTTGTACTAATCTAAGTATTAACATTGAAAATTTAATTTTTTTTTTTGGGAGAATTTTAAATTTCCAATGTTAGTACTTGGATTAGTACACATTGGTTAGTGCATATAGTTTTATTCTATAGGTAATGCCAAGTCTCGTAGACTATTGACTTTATCGTACAACCGATTTTCTCGTGAAATACCATTTTTGTATTAATCCAAGTACTAACAATGAAAACTAGGGTTTCTCAAGCTTCATCATTAGTGGCAATTCACCTGGATTCAAATCAATTTTCTGGTCAAATCCCACCAGAGATTTGCAAATTGAAGAAGCTAAGTAGCCTTTATTTGTTTGAAAACATGTTTTCTGGTCCCCTGCCTGAAACACTAAGCTCATTTGCTTCTCTCATAAGCATCAACTTTGCTCGTAATTCACTTTCCGGGAAAATTCCTGTTAGTGTTGGATCTTTAACTGCATTGTGTATTTATCCGAAAACAAGCTTTCTAGTGATTTTTTTTTAAGTCAAACTCAGTAAATTAACAAAGCTGAGTATTTCAACAATCTATTCTCTTTATTTCTCTATTTACACTTACATAGTCATCATTCAGAAATTTGAGCCTCACTTTCTCATTCAACAACTACAAAACGATACCGAAGCTGAATCTACAGCCAACAAAAATTATCAAAACCAGAAGCTTCACCCTCTCACAGTCCAACATGTCTGTCCATCAAGTTTTCTGGCAATGCCCACATTTGATGTTTCTAATTTTTCTTCTGTTTGTTTCTCCTTCTAAAGCTGACGAGATTCATATAATGCTCAGCTTAAAATCCCACCTCAAAGAATCAGATACAAGTGTTTTCAGCTCGTGGACAGAAGGGAATTCTGTGTGCAACTTTACTGGAGTAGTTTGCAATACTAATGGACTTGTTTCAGAAATCAATCTGTCTGAACAGAACCTTGTTGGTGTTGTTCCATTTGATTCGATATGCGGGCTGCCATCACTGGAGAAGATTGATCTTGGTGGGAATTCTTTGTATGGTGGCATTACTGCAGAGTTGAAAAATTGTACTAGACTGCAAGTTCTTGACTTGGGGTTAAATTCTTTTTCTGGAGAAGTCCCTGAGTTGTCTTCATTACACAACTTGAATTTCTTTAGTTTAAACGACAGCGGAGTTTCCGGGACTTTTCCCTGGAAATCAATACAGAATCTTACCAGCCTTGCTTTCTCGAGCCGGCCCAGCCGGGGGCATAGTCCATTTGATTCAACACGATTTCCTGTGGAGGTCCTGAAGCTTGAGAAGTTGTATTTGCTTTACCTCACGAATTGCAGCATAAGAGGAGAGATTTCAGATGTCATTCAGAATCTTACTCGCCTGGAAAACCTTGAACTCTTTGATAATCAAATGTAGGTGAAATCCCTTCAAGAATTGTGAAGCTGAAGAAACTTTGGCAGCTTGAACTTTACAACAACTCCTTTACAGGAAAACTCCCTGTTGGATTTGGAAATCTAACAAGTCTTAAGAACCTCGATGTGTCGCAAAATAAGCTTGAAGATGATCTCTCAGAGTTGAGATTCTTGAACCAACATGTATCATTGCATCTCTTTGAAAACGATTTCTCAGGGGAGATTCTTGAACCGACTTGTATCATTGTATCATTTCAGATTCTTTTTGTTTTGTTTGAAAAGGAATTACGTAGGAAGTGCTTCTACTAGAGTTTTTGCTTTTGCAAATGAGAGATATCCTCGCATGTACATTTTAAGCTCTCTTCTGATTTGAAAGGTTAATTGTTATGCATGGGAAAGTAAGGGCTGACGTGGGAGGGTCACGTGGAGAATGACCTGCTCCCGTCAGAACAACAAACACACGTCAGGCCTTCCAAACGATATGGAGCTCCCACGCGTCCATTTCCCTGCTGTAAACCGTGCGAAGTCAGCTTGGGAAGAAGGTGATGGGACATAATGCCGGATTATATCCTGACAATCACACCAACCCAAGGATTTAATGATGATTACACGCTTCAGCTTGATATAAGAAGAGGAAGACCCCTTCATTAGGAGGATTCGACCATTTTTACAAGAGATCACTCTCTCTCTCCTGTAAAAAACACATTTTACTTTTTCTAAAACTCTTGTAAGTCAGTCAGCTGTTGCGACGTGACCCACACTATCATTATCAATACACATCAGTGGACGTAGGATTTACTACCTTAGCATCCGAACCACTTTAAAAACTTTCATAGCATTTATTTCTCTTTATATATTCATTTTCACGTGTGCTTTTTGATCAATCAACGTTGCACACATATCGGTTAGTTAGTGCCCGAAGTCCCGCATCAACAGTTTGGCGCTAGAAGGAGGGCTGATTTAGTGTCTACCCTTCATCAGGAGAACCTTTGACCTACTGGTCCTACAACAGCAAATGGCCCGCCAACCTGAGCCATAGCAAGCTAATCAGCGTACTGAAGAAGTTCCAGTTTCACAAAATGCTGCGGGGCATGTCCCGGCAGCTCCACAACTTGACCCTGTCATCAGAAACTACCTGGAGAGGTTCGACAATACTCTTCAGATGGTCAACCAAAGGTTGGACCGTTTGGACCAAGGCATGTCATCTACCACAGCTAGGGCGGTGCAACCGCCAAAGACGCCTGTAGGTCGCACGAAAGCCCGGCAAGGGCAATAGCCCGTGCCGCGAGCACTGCAGCGCGTAGGCGCAAGGGTAAGCAAGTGGTAAAAAGTAAGCCTACGGGCTCCCAAGGACCAGTGAACACAAAAGGTGCCCTCGGAGGGTATCGGCAAAGCTGAGACTCGGCGAAAGAGTGAATCCCGATTTGTCCCCATGCCACGTCGAAGGCAAACCCAAGCGAGAATGCTGGGCGCGATGATTCTTATCACCACCAGCAGAACGACCCCGATCGTTATCATGTGGGTGGCCCCCACACCTCGCGGGGCGGTTCGTACCATCGCGAGGGTCGTGAAAATGCCCCGCACAATCCACCGCCTTTGCACGCCTCTAGTCAGCGTGTGTCGAGTGCGGCCGAAAATACCGGCCGAGGCGAGGAGGAATCCGACCTCCGGACCTTCCTGAACCGCAATCGAGAAGGCCGGACTCTCACGGGTGAAAGCAATCCCCAATTGGCTCCGTTACCACAAATTGAGGAGTTACAGGCGAGCTGAGACAGTTGAGGAGCGGCAAAGCAGCAGCGCAGGGTCGTCTCTGCATCCCCTTTTTCTCCCGAAGTGCTAGCTGCTCCACTTCCACCAGGGTTCAGAATGCCAGATATGCGGCCGTTTGATGGGAACTATGATCCTCAGGATCACTTATATGAGTTCAACGACCTGATGGAGCTCCACTAGGTTTCGGTCCTCGCAAAATGTCGTTGTTTGGCCGTGACGCTGACTTCTCACGCCAAGCGGTGGTTAAGGTCGCTCCCAGCGGGATCGATCAGTTCGTGGCCTTAGATGAGCACGACGTTCCTGCGGTATTTCCAAGCCAATCGGAAGTTTTCGATGCCTTTGAGCTACCTCAGCAACATAAGGCAAGAAAGAGACGAATCCGTACAATCTTACATTGATCGATTCCACAAGGAACTCAACAAGGTGGCCCACGCTCCAGAAGAATCCATCCGAACACTTATAATAGCTGGAGTTTGCCAACAAACCGACCTGTGGAAAGAACTGCAAGCTGAAGACGATATTTCCCTCATAAGATTCTACAACCTGGCAGAAAAGTATCTCCGAATAGAGAATTCATTGGCGGCACTCCGCCGTCGCGGTCACGACACTTCCAGTAGTATGTCTGGTCGGGGAGATAATAGGAGAGCTGATCGCAAAAGAGATATTGACGATCAGCGAAAAGGGAAGAAACCCAGCTACGAGCAGAAAAAATCCTATGCTCCTGTTCCTCGTCGCGACCGCGACAAGACTCAATATACTACGTTGAACGTGTCCATATCTGCAATCCTCGACAAATCTAAGGAGGCCAGATTGCTCGGTGAGCCCGAACCAATGAAAACCCCTGCTACGGCCGAAAGCTGAAAAACAAAAATGCATGCCGTTACCATCGGGATAACAGGGCATCACTGATGAATGCTGAGCTCTAAAGCAGCTATCGAAGAGCTCATCAAGAAAGGGCACTTCAAGGAGTACATTGATGACTCCCCAAAAGAAAACCAAGGGGAGCAAAAGAAAAAGCGTCATGATCGCATCGGGTACAGCAATATGAACCTAATTTTCGGAGGTCCGCACCTCGCTGGAAACACGCGAGGAGCGCATGAAAGGTATGCTCGCGAAGCGCATCACGACCCGATCAGGGTAATGAGCACTTCGCAGCGACCTCAAAAAGCCAGAAAGGAAGGAACCAATCACCTTTTGCGAGAAGGAGGCAGCTCGCTTGCACCATCCTCATGAGGATGCTCTGGTGATCACACCCCTGATAGGGTGTCATAATGTCTGCGAATGCTTGTAGACAGGCCCAGGCTGTGAACATCCTGTTCAAGTCAGCTTTCGATAGAATGAACCTAGTCAAGGTCGACCTGAAGCCAGCCTCGATGCCTCGATCCCCAAAGGGACGATCCAGTTACCAGTCACGCCTCGGTGACTACGACGAGGTGACTAAGGTTACTGAATTTTTGGTCGTGGACTGCCCGTTGACCTTTAATGGAATCTTGGGGCAACCTCTGCTGAGAACCTTGAGGGTAGTCACTTCCATTTATCACCTCAAGATGAAGTTCCCCACTCCAACGGGGATCGAAGAAGTAAGCGGATCGCAAAACGCATCTCGCGAATGCTATGTAAAAGCGGTACAGATGGCAGATAAGGGCATTTCGCAATATGTGCCCCACTGCTCATGCGATCGGTCGGATCGATCCGCCACGATCCGGTCCGCGGAGGATAACATAGATCCGCGAATCCAAGAAATCCCCCAACCCGGCCGGTTGAGGATCTGTCCAGGGTTTCGATCGTCCAAGAAAAGAGCCGAGCCGAGAGTGTTAAGGATTGGAAGGCTGTTTCAACCCACTGCTTCCGAGGCCGATAACTTCTTAAAGGAGAACATTGACGTGTTTGCCTGGTCGCACGCAGATATGGTCGGGATCAGCCCGGACATTATTTGCCATTCATTGAATGTCAGCAGCGAAGCTAAGCCAGTTCGGCAAAAAAGAAGGGCGATGGATCCGGAGCGGTACACGCACTAAAATCAGAAGTGGAGAACCTTCTCCGGAATGGATCCAATCGTGAGGCTCTCTACCCAGGCACAGGGTTGCCAACCCGCCCAGGTCTGGTAAAGAAGCCGAATGGCAAGTGGCGGACCTGCGTAGACTTCAGTGACCTCAACAAAGCTTGCCCGAAAGACAGCTTCCCCCTGCCAAGAATCGACTAGCTCGTTGATGCCACCTCGGGGCACGAGCTGTTGAGCTTCATGGATGCGTACTCGGGATACAATCAAATCGATGTATGGACGGATGAGAAGCATACGAACTTCATTATGGATCCGGGGCTTATCATTATAAAGTCATGCCCTTCGGCCTCAAGAATGCGGGTGCGACCTATCAAAGGTTGGTCAATCAGATGTTCTCTGACCAGATCGGGAGGACAATGGAGGTCTATGTGGACGATATGCTGGTCAAATCCTAGGTCACCTCAGAACATATTGCGCATCTCGCAGAGATGTTTGACATACTCCGACTCTACAGAATGAAGCTGAACCCTCTTAAATGTTCGTTTGGGGTATCGTTAGGAAAGTTCCTAGGATATATGGTCAATCAGCGGGGCATAGAAATGAACCCCGAAAAGATTCAAGCTCTGCTCGATATGAAGAGCCCGACCAGCAAAAAGCAGGTCATGAGTCTGAATGGGCGGATAGCGGCACTTAGTCACTTCATATCAAGGCTAACAGACCGTTGTTTACCATTCTTCAATGTTCTGAAGGCCAATAAGAAATTGAGGTGGACTCCCGAATGCGAGGGCATTCCAGTATAAAAGAACATATTGGGAAGCCACCTCTCCTCTCTAAGCCTCTTCCACAGGAAATCCTACTCATCAACCTGTCCGTCTCCCAGTTCGCGGTCAGTGTAACTTTAATACGGGAAGAGGAAAGGGCTCAATGGCCAATATATTATGCAAGTAAGTGTCTCTCGGATGCCGAGATGCGGTATCCGGAAATGGAGTGACTAGCTTTTGCTCTGCTGGTCATGTCCAGAAAGCTGTGACCTTACTTCCATGCCCATACAATCAATGTGATGACAAATTATCCCCTCAGGCAGGACCTTCAGAAGCCAGAAGCCTCAGGTAAACTGCTCAAATGGGCCATAGAATTGAGCCAGTTTGACCTAAGGTACAAACCCAGTCGACCGTTAAAGGCCAGGCTGTTGCCGACTTTATCTAGGAATTTTCTTATTTCCCAAGCGAGCAACAGCCTAGCGAAGCCGCGCAAGAAAGTATTCAACAACATGCGACTTGGAACCTCTCGTCGCGGGTCATCAAACAGGAAAAGAGCCGGTGCGGGTCTTCTCCTTGTGAGCCCCGAGGGGGCTCAAATACATGGTATTCTCCGGTTCGGGTTTAAAGCGACCAACAATAAGGCCGAGTACAAAGCTCTGCTCGCCGGGTTGCGACTTGCCAAAGAAATGGGTGCAACCACGATCAACATTTACAGCGACTCTATGCTGGTTGTCAACCAAATTCTAGGGGAATACCAAGCCAAGGAAGAGAATATGGTCCGCTACCTGAAAGAGGCTAAGACCGTAGGGAGGGGTCGTTTAAGCACTTTGAAATCGCTCAGATCCCCAGAGATAACAATTCTATAGCGGACGCCTTGGCAAAGATAGCCTCCTCGCTGGATTCAGAGGCTCTGGACAACATTCGTGTTCGTTTAAGTTCGGTCACTTAACGACTATCAGCTCGACCGGACAGGCCGTAAATGTGGCTCAACCGGATTCCTGGATGACTCCCATTATCCAGTACCTCAAGGATGGGACCTTGCCAAGCGACAAGGTCAAAGCTAGGATCCTGCGAGTAAGATCTGCTCGCTTTGCACTCATCGGGGACCAGTTGTACAGAAGAGGATTCAGTGCCCCTCTCCTTCGATGTGTAACCAGTGAAGAAGCAGATTACATTATGAGGGAAATCCATGAAGGGATTTGCGGTAACCACACAGCTGCTCGATCCCTTGCGAACAAGGTTGTTCGTCAGGGATATTATTGGCCCCGAATCCAGGAAGATACGCACAACTTTGTTAAAAAATGTGACAAGTGCCAGCGGTTCACGAACATTTCGTGAGCCCCCTCGCACAAACTGACTACAATGTCTAGCCCCTGGCCGTTTTCCATGTGGGGGATAGACCTTATCGATCCCATGCCAGTTGGAAAGGGAGGGGTAAAGTATGCCGTGGTCGCGGTCGATTATTTCACAAAATGGGTGGAAGTCGAACCTCTGGCCGCGATCACGACCAGAAAGTTTAAAGACTTCGTTTTCAAGAACATAGTGTGCCACTACGGAATTCCCCACACCCTCATCTCGGACAATGGAAAGCGATTCGACGAAGAGTTCAAACGGTTGCGCGCAGTAGGGCATCCATAAGAAATTCGCTTCAGTCGCCAGACACGCTAAATGGCCAAGAAGATTGAAGCAAGTCAACAAGACCATCAAGCACACTCTAAAGGCCAAACTTGGGGCAACCCTTGGGGAAGGGGAAGCCAAGGGTGGGGCGACGACCTCCCCGAAGTCTTATGGGCGTACAGGACAACTCCAAGAACTTCCACCTCAGAGACCCCTTTTTCGCTAGCATATGGCTACGAAGCGATGATTCCTGTGGAGGTGGGAACCGGTTCACTTTGGAGGGACTTGTACGATGAAGTTGAAAAGCGAACACTTATAAGGGCAAGTTTGGACCTCATTGAAGAACATCGCAGCAAGGCTTCGCTAAGGATAGCAGCCTACCAACAGCGAGCAAAGAGGTTTTTTGATTCAAAGGTCAAGCGAAGAGACTTCCAGGTCGGTGACCTTGTGTTGAAGGAAGTTCTCCTCGGAACCAGGGAACCGAGTGCAGGAGTATTAGGACCTAACTAGGAAGGTCCATATCGGGTCGATAGGGTGATCAGACCGGGGACTTACCATCTCAAAAGACTGAATGGTTCCAAAGTGCCCCGAGCTTGGAATGCCGAGCACCTTCGACCCTACTATCAGTAATCCCGAACTCATTCCTTGTTATAAGTTAGTTCGTTTTTGTTAAGTTCCCTGTATTTGTAAAGCATTATCTTGTTCGCTTAGCGGTTCGAGCTTATCCTGTTCGCTTGTAATACACGAATAACATTGCCTATGTATTTGAACTAAAATTGCGAACAAGTACATATGTATGAAAAAGCGAGTTGTAATTAAAAAACAAAATGTATTTCCATTGTATGTACAAGCAAAAATTAAGCCCACTTCCAATGGAGCAAGGCCTATTACACTACGAGTGGGGGATCCTTGACGAAGGCAAGAACCCCCTGTGCAGGTCGAGGACCCATGGCCGTTGCCGTTCTCTCGGCCGTCCTCCTCGCCAAGCGCCGCAAGGTCTCTTGCCAACCTGGTGGGAGGACGGACACGTCTGACCCGAAGTTCATTGGTCGCGGTGTGTAAATGGCCCCGTCCTTGATCGGCGGCCTTTTCCTCGATTTCCTCTAATGCGAACCCGTACTTCCTCGATCGACGACTCTCTTGGAGTTCAGCCGGCCTCGAGCTCGCTTCTCTACAGGTGGAGGCCTCCCTTTCTGCTTTCGGCCTTACCCGGGATTCGGAGGTTATGCAGAATCACCTGGTCCTTTTCCCCGACCTCCTTGGAGAGCCTGGCGGTTGTCTCCTACAGCCTTCACTTACTCCGCGCGTCGCCTCAGCTCCGCCATTACGGAAGTCCACGGTTCAAAAGCGGCATCCTTTTGCATCAGTGCACATGCGCGCGCATCGAATGCCTCCTTTCTTTCGGCCTTAATGACCTCCAGGCTTTTCTTAAGCTTCGCGATCTCGTCTTGCTCATTGGACTCCTTCGCGGCTCCCAGCCGAGTCCTCACCATGGACATCCTCAACGCAAGTAGAGCCTACGAGCAAGAAATGGTTAGAAATGAACCAAAACAAAGTTTTAAGAGAAGCTCGTTTACCTTGCTTAGATGTTGGAACGACGTGGTCATAAGGTCATCGCCCGTGTCAGCAAACTCATCGTAAGACTCCGATAATCCACACTCAAGCAGAGAATAGACTATCGGACTGCGAGATACTCGGGACGAGCCCCCGGCCCGAGTCCAAGATGGCATGTCCGCCGCCTTCGTGGTGGTGGTCGCCTCGCTAGCAGGTTCCTTGCCCGACCTCTTTGAGTCCCTTCGTGACCTCAAGGGCTCTTCCTCGGTTTCGGTCTCAGACTCTTTGGTTTGAACCTGTTTCCTCTTCTTTGACTTTTGAGCCGGAGCCTTCCGCTTTGGGCGAGTCGATGGTGCTCAGGCGACTGCTCCAGGCAGTCGTTCCTTGCACGGGTTGGGGCAGTGAGGGCGAGACAGCTCGCGCCGGTTGTATCGGGGTAGTGTGAGCAGCTTCGACCGCCCTCTCATTCCTCGCTCGAGGGAAGACAAACGGTGTTCGGCAAGACTACTCGGACTCCTTTGGAGGCATAACTTCTGCAGGAAAGTGCGTTAGTAAACGAAATTATTCAACAACCAGAAAGAAAACTATCGTAGCTTACCTTCTACAAGGGGTTCTAAAGACGCGTTGCTATTGATAAAATCGTACTTCCGCAGGTTCGCAGTAGTCACTAGTTTCCTCGCGTCTCGGCTTTCCTCGGGCGGCACTCCGAAAGATACAAGTCTGTCTGGATCATCGAGCAAGTCTTGGCTAGTCGTTCTATTGACTACAAAAGAAGAGACAGATCGTTATCATAACGCATGCGAACAGTTAATATACCTAACGAAGAAGAACCTACTTGGCGTCTGGAAGTGACAGTAGCCGTCATAGCAGAAAAAGAAGAATTTGGTCTCGTAGGCTCCCGCGTTGCTGGGATAGTTATGTATCCCCTCGGCAATTGTAGGTCACCGGGACAAGTAATACGAATCCTTGTCCCTACTATTTTTGAGATAATAAGCGACGCCGAGCTCCACCGCCGTCAGCTCACCCAAGCCGCTCTCGCAGCACGCGATGTACATCGTGACGGCGATGACATACGCGTTCGGTGTGAGCTGCATCGGTGCGATCCCGAAGTGATCCAGGATCGACCTGATGAAAGGATGGAAAGAATCATCTCTCCACCCTTGAAGATCTCTTCGGAGATCGCAGCAAGACCGTCGGTAGGATGTCGCGATGACCTGGTGTGGTCGAGGAACACCTCTGCTCGGACATTATACTGTTTTTTAATCCTATCAAATTCTTCTCGGGTGAGAACCGAGAAGACTTCAAGGGACGCGTCCGTGGGAACTTCCCGCGTGGACGAGCTGGTTCCTTCCTTGGGTTTGGACGTTGATGGATCCATTCGAGTCTGCAACATCGACAGACACGGTCATTTAATCCTTCGTGTTTTGCCCCGTGCGGCGGCAAGGGACAAACTCCCAAAGCCCTAATAGTAACTCGAGCCGCCACCCACGGCTCGAGTCCGGCAATCGTGGCGCATCTCTGGTGGAACACCGAGAGACAACGCCGTTGCCCACCAACCAAACAAATGCAAAAAAAGAGAGAAAAGAAAGAGAAGAGATTCTTACTTTCTGGGATGCGTGATCGAGGCCGAAACTCGTTCCAGTTGCCTGATAAGCGCCGATCGGGAAAGAAAGATCTCTGGTTTGCAAAGGTTTGTCACTCGAAGCAAAAGAAATGTCGGTGGCGTCATCTGAAAAATGTGAGTTCTTATATGGGCAACGAATCGACGGTTGCAACCCTCGGGAACCAAGAGGCGACTTCTCTCTCCTCCCCGCATTTAATCGCCCCACGTCCGCATTAAATGCCATAATAAGGGCTGACGTTTCAAATGCGTTGAGCAGTCAAAAGCTGTCAACACGACGTCGAGTCAGCACACCATGCATTTAATGCACCTAACACATTACAGCGCGAGCAGAGTGCCCGATAGCGCGGATGCAGGTTCATTGAATCTCCATAGCATAGAAAGGAACGCCTGACGAATCCAGGTCGCTAGAATGATGGTCATCAGGTCGTTTGGATTAGGGTGGCTCGAGGTCGTGCTCGCAAAGGATTCTGTATCGAGCTTCTTCCGTTCAGGTCGAAACGACCAAAACCTATCATGGCACGAGCTAGTTTCCAAGGTTCGACCCTCCAAACCTTACAAACTAGGGGGCTTCTGTTATGCATGGGAAAGTAAGGGCTGACGTGGGAGGGTCACGTGGAGAATGACCTGCTCCCGTCAGAACGACAAACACACGTCAGGCCTTCCAAACGATATGGAGCTCCCACGCATCCATTTCCCTGCTGTAAACCGTGCGAAGTCAGCTTGGGAAGAAGGTGATGGGACATAAAGCCGGATTATATCCTGACAATCACACCAACCCAAGGATTTAATGATGATTACACGCTTCAGCTTGATATAAGAAGAGGAAGACCCCTTCATTAGGAGGATTCGACCATTTTTACAAGAGATCACTCTCTCTCTCCTGTAAAAAACACATTTTACTTTTTCTAAAACTCTTGTAAGTCAGTCCTCTGTTGCGACCTGACCCACACTATCATTATCAATACACATCAGTGGACGTAGGATTTGCTACCTTAGCATCCGAACCACTTTAAAAACTTTCATAGCATTTATTTCTCTTTATATATTCATTTTCACGTGTGCTTTTTGATCAATCAATGTTGCACACGTATCGGTTAATTGGTGCCCGAAGTCCCGCATCAACATTAATATTTTTAGCAAAGTTTTATTTTTTATTTTTTTAAGAAAAAAGAATAGATTTTTTAGGGGTTAATGAAAGTCACATTCACACAATGCATTCAATCTTAACTAGAAAACTCATTCCCCTTTACGATATTTTGGAAAATTTGTAATTGGAGAATTTGACTAACAACGTGCGTGCCACAAACAAGTCTAAAGAATACAAACCCAGGAGTGGAGTGAATTCACAAGCAACCTTAAGAACACTTAGCGGAAATTCGTCTAATCTGGAAAGTAAAAAACCTAATTGAAGACTTGTTGATCAAAGACAAGAAGATGAAGAATACTTCTCCACCCATGAATACCATGAGCAAAAATGGAGGACTTTTGTTGATGTTCTTATTGGATTTGTGTTTATGTTGTCTTGTGTTTTGTTGATTGTTAATGATAAGCCGTGATGTCACGAATTGGGGCATGAGCTAGGGAGAGTGATGGGTTGAGTTTAGAAGAGAGAAAGAAAAGAGAAAAGAGAAAAGAGAGGAGATGAAGAGGAGGATGGTATTTTTGGTCATTTAATAGATTCTTTCATATTATTTTGCCTTGAGTAATACTAAATCAAAGATTGTTTCTCACAAACTTTCTCTCACAACCCTAACGTGACAGCTCGTTATTGAAACCCATGTGAGACCCGTTGTAAACTAACCAATTGCAAATTACTATATAGGGGTGGTGAGAGAAAGTTTGTTAAAGAGGGTTGTTGGTGTAGTATTTTTCGTTTGCCTTTAGTCACAAAGAAGAAAAAAGAGGCTATATATGAATAGTTAATAGATATTGTAACACCGTAACCAATTTGGGGCAATTTTGATGCATTTCAAAAACCACTAGGGACAACTTGTTAAAATCATCAAAGTTACCCCCAAATATTGAGTTTTCGAAAATATAGGGTGGGTTTCTGATTTTTTTCTCTTTTTACTTCCACAACCCCAAATGTTTCGTTTATTTTGATATATGTCATTATAGGAAAATCTTAAAGATAAGAACATCTATTAATATCAAGGGTACCTATCACTTACTATCACATTATTACCACATAATTTTTTAAATCATTAAATACAAACCATATTCATGATAAAGATTGATGAGAGAGTTAATACTTTCAAAATTTGTTAATTGGTTGTATGGATGACATGGTACCATAAAGGTATTTTAGATTTTTTTCCTCAAAGATTGATTCGGAGAAAACCCACTCTGCAAGTGTGTTAAGTTAATACATACCACAAACCATTGACAATTTGAAATTAAATATTTCCTTAAAAATGATGAGTTATTGACATTAACCTCAATGAGCTATGGTTAAATAACAGAAATCCCCTTAAGGTTTTTGAAATCAAAAATGTTATCCTTACAAAGACAATACAAAGAGGGCTACAAAGTGACATCAACAAGAAGGAAAAAACAAAGAAAAAACTGGAAAAAGAGAGAGAGAAATCATGAAGATGAAGGATGAGAATTGTCTTTATATATCCTCTTTGTTTTTTTCTTTGTAAGACTAGTATTACTCTTTTGAAATAACAAAATATTTCATATAATTAAGTTTTAATTTGGTAAATATTCATTATACTCATAATAGCATAATTAATAAAGGCTCACTATTGATACTTAACAGGAGGGGGATTTTTGTTATTTTAGAAACATAAAGGGGATTGTCTTGCATGGAATCTCAAGGGGTCAATATTTTTAACTCTAAAGTTAAATATAAAACTAAGGATTACATGGAAATAATGCAAAAAAAGTAAAGGACTAAACTAGAGTTAAATACATTGTTCTCTTGACCTTTGAGGTTTGTGAAATAACAGAAATCCCTATGTTTTTAGCAAATTGTTACTGAACTACTAAAATTTACATTATCATGAGTTAATAAATATTTACTAAATTGTTCTCCTACAAGTTATTTTAACACTTAAAACTTAATAACAATGATATTTTTGTTATTTTAAAAACCTCAAGGGAGTTTTATTATCTAATAAATATTTACTAAAAATTGTTCTTCACGAAATTGCAAGATTCATTTCACCTGCGTGAAGATAGGATGTATAGAGTAAGATCTCTCAAAGTCTAAAGCATAGATTTGTATGAAATTATGTATTAAAACAATTTGTCTTTTCTAACTCACATAGATGAATCATCATTTAGTATCTTATGGTGTGCTCTTTTATAAATTTTGTGTCTTCATTTTCAAGTTTTTTTTTTTTTTTTTTTATTGAAATATTGAAAATGATTAGGAATGGCTAACAATGAAAATGCGTTTAACATTTTTGTCTGAAAACATATTTAAACATGCAGAAAATTGAAACACGTTCAACATATTTATCTAAAAAAAAAAAAAAAAAAAATTAAGAAGTTAGAAATTTATCATCCCACAACTTTTCAAATAACTATTTATGTTGTTCGTTTCGAAGAGTTTGTCTCAAATATGTTAGTGGTTGATCTCTATTTACAATTTTGGGGCCGTTTCGATCAGTGGTATATAAGATAACGGAGGTAATCTTCGTTTATTTTGCAAGATTTCGGTGTTTGGTTTGCAAGTAATAAAATATTACGGTAATCTTTGATTGCAAATAGTGTTTACTGTTGGTAATGTGAGCGGTAATCTTATTACCTTGCTAGTGGGTGTTATTAAAACATTACCGGGGTGATATGATTTTTCTACCCATTTTACCCTTAATTAAAAACCATTTCGGACACAATTGCCTTCAAATGTCTATCAAATAACAATTACCTAGCCTCCCTACATTTGAGAAATTAGCTAAAACACCCCAACCACAAAAAAGTTTAAAAGTTAACAAAATACCCCTAGTCACCCAAGACCACTGCCTACCGTGACTCACCCACGTCGATCATCGGCCTTAGTCATCGTAATGGTGCACGACCGTCAAGATCTAGCTAGTTGTGCGTCGATAAGGCCTTTTCTGACAATGGATCATAGATCTATGGCAAAAAACAACCAAATCTAGCGTTTCTATGACCTTTTCACTGCCAAAGCTGTGGTCATGAAACGACCAAAGATCTAGCTATTTTCCGGCCATGGATTTGTGATCCATGACCATTTCTAGCTTTGCCAACGCACGATCGACCATATACTACTAGTCGTGTGCCATTCTGTCTACTGTTGGTGGTGGTCGGCAGTGGTGGCTAGCTGCTGGCAATGACTTGGGGTGGGTGAGTGTGATTTTGCTATAAATTAAAATTTTATTTGGCTGGGGTGTTTTAGCAAAATTTTAAAATATAGGGGATTAAAAAAATTATTAAAAAAATAATAATAAAAAATACTATTATATTAATATTTAAAAAAGAGGACAATTTAGTAATCTATATAAACATAATCACTCATTTATCCTCCTAACCAAACATATTATTCATCAATTTATTCAAACTAACCAAACACATTTTCTAAACATTTCTAATAATCTTCAAGATAATATTTTTTTCTATAATAAAATATTATATGTTTGTGTTAAATATCTTTAGTTGAAATGAGAGTTTTTGTTTTAAGAAAGAGAAAAAACTATAAAAATAATAATTTATTAAAATATTGATTATTTATATTAACAGTGGGTCCATCACCTTTATTTTTCCCAAACCGTTTTTGACATTTTGAATTAAAATTTTAGGAAAAAACGCTAAAAGAACACTCATTACACCAATTACAATGCAGGAAAAATGAAAATAAAACACAAAATTTATAACCGAACAGGGTTTAAGGTGCGTTCCTTTACGAATTTTGTGTTTTTGTTTTCTATATTTTTGAAAATATTGAAACTAATTAAAAAACATTAAAAATAAGAACATATTTGTTATATTTGTCTGAAAATGAAAATGCATGCAATATATTTGTCTAAAAAACACCAAAAAAAAAAAAAAATATGAAATTTGTTATTTTCACACTCGATAAAACCTCTTTAAATTATCACTTATTTTATTCGTCTTAAAAAAAGTTTGTCTCAAATACGTCAATTCATCTTAAACAATTCAACCCAATAAACTTTAAGGTAACAATTCAACCCAATCTACAATAACTAAAGTTTAAAGTGTAGGAATAAAATGATTAATCGCAAGTTCAAAGCTCATAAAATGTATTAGAAGGTTTCTTGAAGGAAATATGCAAATTAGAGTATCTGAAGAACTATAAAAAAATGCATCCAAATTGAGTTTATATATAAAAATAAAAAATAAAAAACTCAAAAACTAGCCGGGGCTAGTTGTTTAGGGACTAAAAATTCAAATTTTCTGGCTGCCGGGGCTGCTAGCCGTCTACAGAGCATGAGCTCTCGGGTCCAAACAGATGGCCAAACGGATATCTGTTGCTTTTATCCATTCAGTCCAGAATATTTTGAATATGTCAATTTAGTCTATTTTTTAAGTTTAAAAGTTTACAGTTTAACCCTTTTCCAGAATTTTAAAATTTTGATTAATTTGATATTTTTGGGTTTACAACCCGTAATTGACCAATTTATCATAATTCAAATGCTTTACAAAGCATATCATAAAATCAAGAAATTTTCTAACTAAACTTCTTACAAGATTGTCTTCATGCTTGTCATTTTTCCTTTGTCTAATTTAGTTAGTTCTTGTTCTTAAAAAAGATAAACACAAGCTCAAGCAACAAGTTAGTAGCTAAATGTTTTATTATCATCAAAATAAGAGCATAAAGACTCTTTAAGTCAACATATATTATATTTCATAACAAAATTGGCCTTCTTTAAATATTTTCCTTTCTACGTCTTTTTGTTAACCCCTCAATTTATTTTTCTCTCATTAAATCCATTCATAATTTTTTTTGTCTCTACCATCTATAGTTAACCATTTAATTAAATTTTGTCGCCGTTTTTCGTCTGTGGCAAAATCTCAATGCATTCCTCGATAATATGGTGATACTCATATCTCACAAAGTTTCTTTCAAACAATTGAATTCAATTTGTGTAGGATATGCAAGTTTAGACATTGAAATTGAGTGTTGGATGATGGCTTAAAACGCTACCGTATTGACACTTAAGTGGAACGACGTCGCTTTGCTCTAAATGACAGAAACAATCCTGAGCGTTGATGAAAAAGGAGATCCAACGGATGAAATTCAACCCTAATGTCAACCATATAAAAGCAGAATTATTTTGGCAGTTTATAAGAGCGATTCATTTTTCGTTTTAGAACTCTCTCTCTTCTTCGTTAAACACCATTGTTAAGCCTTTAGGGTTTCTACGATTTGGGTTGAGTGTTTCCACGTAACTTGTGTTGAGTATGTCAGTCATTTTGGGTGTATAGTATACTTGTATTTATGGATTCAAGGAATGTAATCTAGGATTTAGTTACGGGTTGAAGAAGGGGTTTTGAGTGACTTGTGTTCTTGCGTGTAATCATAATCTTGAGTATTAGTGCACGAGCTCGTGTGATTCTAGTTCAACGTGGACGTAGCTTGCTCAATCTTAGAGCAAGTGAACCACGGTAAATCTTGTGTGTGATTCTTGATCTTGATCTTGATTTGTTGCTTTTGTTGGTTGATTCTTTCTTTGAGTAGTTATAACATTGAGAATATATATGAGAAAGTGTTTAGTATTTAGAGAAACATGTTTGAAATAATTTTTTAAAAGTATTTAAAACATAATTTGAATTTTTTGTTTGTGCACAAAATATATTGATATAATACATAGTTTTCTATTTCTATCTACATATGCTTTTAATTTGTCCTCACATTAAAAACAATTACAATATATATATCAAAAACACTGTCAATAGTTTCATCAATTATACTAAAAACTCTTTCAAATATGGGTGTTGCTATTTTATTGGAATAATATATGTTTTGCTATAATATTGACGTATTATACTATTTCTGGTGGGGAAATCACCCTCTCAAATTGCTAATGGGTTTTCCATGACAAATAGCTTTAGAATATGACAAGCACAAAAAGAAAATAAGAACGTTTTTTGGGTTTCTCAAACTTTTTTGACAAATAGAGAAATAGAAGGGAAATAACGTTGTTATATTAGACACAACTCTTTAAACCTCTATTTATAGGCAGTTATTAGAGGTTTCTAACAGTCATGCTACCTCTTGAACTGAAAAATATTAAACAATGTTTTTTTATTTATTTTTCAAGGGTAAATCATCAGATAATTCTAAAAGCAAAATTACGATTTTGCCGTTTAGAATTTCCAAAAAAAATACAATTTAAATAATCTCATCCATCCAAACTGCCAAGCGTGCAAACACCACCTCCTTTTTAACTTATATACAGTATAAACAACTTCAACTCCAGCAATTTCATTATACAAGATTTTATTGATAAAACAATAGATTAGAGAATATTAACTTAAATGTTTATTCTTATAAAAATATTAATTACTAATCATTTATCCATTTTTTAGAAGTTGGCAATTATCTTTTTAACTCTCACAATTATTAAATTCTCTCATATTATGATATTAGATGTTATAATTAATATTCACTGGAATACTTTATATTATAAAATAAATAAAGAGGTACTGGGCACAATCAACTAAAGCCAAATTTATCCATTTTTTGTTTTATTATTTATATTATACTTTATGAGGTCTTTTTGTGTCTTTTTATTGGTGGTAACTTTATTAGTTTGAATTGGGTTCCTACTTCCAAGACCTTTAGAAAATAATCAGATAATTTAATATTTAAATTTGTCATATTTATCTGGTTATTATATTATATGCACGTTGTTGGAGCTTTCAAATGCAAGATTTTTCATAATTTTTTGTTCATTCATTTGTTGGGAGGAAAAGGGCTACAAGAATCGCAAAGGGTGATCTATTATTGAAAACCAAGCTTTTAAGGTTAAGTCTTGGATAAATTTTAAGAGAGTTTATCGATTAATTTTATATATCGATAAATATTATATAGATATTTAACATCTTCAATTTCTCTCGTATGCCTATTAGATTGTATTAATCATATAATCGATAATCTACTAAGCACATAAATGTTATATGATGAAACTTATCTAAGATTCTTCCTTAGATTTAAAAAAAAAAAAAAAAAAGTGAGCTAAAAAGGAAGTTAAAAAAATGGCAGTGATAACTCTAAAAGCATTACTCAAAAGTCACCATATCGGCACACGACCGATGAGATCTATCGATCGTACTCCGATTTGACTGTTTTCAACTAGGTCGAAGGCCGAAAATAGTTAGATCGTCGTGGATCCAACCAGAATAACCAAAATAGATCTAGCTGTTTTCGACTTTTAATCTAGCCAGAAATAGCCAAATCACGGCCAAAGAATTAGCATTTTCATTGCCAAATATGATCGTTTTACGACCACATCTTTGACAAGCAAACATGGTAATGTAAGTAACATAAGAGGATATTACCTCATTAATAAGGGATAACCCCCAACCAAATAGCCCTTAAAGATAATGTTATAATAAATGTGTTTGGTTAGATTAGAATAAATTGGTAATTATATTATATAGATATGTTTGTTTAGGAGGAATAAATTAGTGGGTATGCTATATAGATTACTGAATTGCCCTTATTTTTTAGTATTACTATTATATTATTATTTAGATTATTTTTTAACCTACTATATTTGAGAATGTATCTAAAACACCCCCATAATAAAAGTTAAAAAATTAACAAAAACACCCTAACCACCTTAGCCACTGCCGGTCGCTAGCAGTGGTTTTCGAAAATGGCTAGAATAGATCTAGCCATTTTCGGCCAAATCCATGACTAGATTGGCGCACAGTCGGCTAGATTCAGTTGGTCATGCGACATTCCGGCACCCGCGATGGTGGCCAAATCCAGCTACCCGTCTTAGGTAATTATTTTCAAGTTCAAGGTTATTTATATCTTAAAATTTTTGTATATAAGGATAAAATAGTTCATGAATATTTTTGTAAATTGTTTTCAAAACAAGGGCATTATTGTCTAAAAAATTTAATAGTTAAAGATAAAATTGTAAAAAAATTAAGATTACCAAATAACCTTAAAAGACCTAAGAAAAATGTGGTACTAATAGCCATTACTATTTGTTTTGGAAGATTATCAAAATCTTATATTACTTGACAATCAAACATGATAATCTAAGTAATATAAGATGATATTTTCTCAGTAATGAGAGATAACCCTTGACCAAACAACCCTTTAACGTCAAAAAATAGAAGTTTAAACGTATTATAGTAAATAGAATAAAATAGAAGATTTAGAGATTGTATGGGCATAAAATCGTTTTGGGCTGACGAGGCCCAATGACGAAATAAACATGTCACAACCCAAGGCTTTAGCCCAATTCCAATTGGGCCTACGCTTAAAGTTAAGCCATCTTGTGAACTGCTCACTCTATGAGTTGGGCTATTCTACAAGTTAAGCTAAATTGAGTTTCGGCCCATTAGCCTGCAATAGTCCATAGATTGGAAATCAGAATCCCATTCTATTTCCTCTTTTACTAAAATTCTAAATCTTATTCAAATTAGTAAACTTAATCTGATAAAGGCAAAAAACTCTATTTCTTTCATGATAGTGATTATCTCTCAAAGTAGGACTCAATGTCCTCTTAAGATTCTAACCCCTTGGGTTCACTATGTCCTACTCCTAAATTCTTGCTCCTGAGAATTTTACACATTCGTCGTGGTCTTGGCCTCCGACAAGACTTCTGCTAATATTTCTTTCCCTAATTCTCATCAAATCATCTCTTTCAGCCTTACCGATTTGAGCGTTGGAGTGTCTACGACAAACACCACTTCAGTGTTTTCTATAAGCTTCACGCTTATCTTTTCATGTATGCAGGTCTAACGAATTGTCAGTTGCCTCAACCTCACGGGATTAAACCCTATTTCCCGTAAAGTATATTTTTTTACATCTACAGAGATCAAGAAAGAAAAAAGGATTTAGAGTTCTATGAAAGAAGTACTTTTTAAATATTTGGAGTGGTATTAAAACATTAAAGGTCCTTTTGGTAATTACAACTTTAAAAAATATATAACTTTTAGGAAAATAATTTTTGGGCTTAGAAATATGTTAATTAGTAGTTCCATGTTTTTATTTTAGGAAAAAAAAATAAATTTCCGTTTCATTTTGTTACTTTTTGTATATGATGTATTGGGTGGTTTTATTATTATTATTATTATCATCATCATCATATACAATTCTCTCTCTCTTGAAAATATTTCACCAGAAGGATTATAATATCTTACAAAGATTCTTTAAATTATATCTTTCAAACAATTGAACAATTGAACAATTGAATTCAATTTATATAGAATATGCAAGTTTAGACATTGAAATTCAGAATATTTATGAGAAAGTGTTTCGTTTTTAGAGAAACATGTTTTAAATAATTTTTAAAAAGTATTTAAAGCATACTTTTATTTTTTTTTTCTTCAAAAGAAAAAAAATGTTTAAGCATTTCAAAGATGTGTTTAGGTTTTTTGTTTGTGCACAAAATATATTGATATAATACATATTTTTCTTTTTCTATCTACATATGTTTTTAATACGTCCTCAAATTAAAAAAAATTACAATATATAACTACTTTCATAAATTTTTTTTTTTTTTTTTAAGAAAAGCATTTTTTTTCTTTGTTGGAATCAAACAATTCAAAATAGAAACTAAATATTTAGCATCTCTGTGATAAAAGAGCAAAATGAGGTTTTATGAGCTCTTGAGTTTGAGTCCCTCTAAACCTTAATAGGGGATGGACATTGGGGTTCTTATCTGGCTTACAGTTCTAAACTCCGGAGGATTAATTGAGGCACTTGCAAACTAGTTCGGACACTCCCTATAAATAAGAAAAAATGGAAACTAAATTAAATTAACTAATAAGAAATTGTATATGAAGACTCATATTAGATGTTATAATTAATATTGAGTGGAATACTTATTATAAAACAAGTAACGAGGTATTGGGTACATCAGCTATGCACAATCAACCAAAGTCAAATTTTAAAAGTGGAGTTGTTGAATAATCTCTAGAATACTTTTTACTTTATTGAGTTTCCTTCCAGCTGCTGAAAGCCATCAAAACGACATAGAAACTTGTAGTTGTAGTCAAACAATTAGTAATCAATCAAATAAACTCAATTATTGATTGAACAAGCGCAAAATTCTTAATGGATGGATCTTCATCTCTAAATATTCCTTTCATTATTCATTGCCTTGAGTCAAAAAAATAAAAAATAAATTACCCCTTTTGGTGTTGAAGTCTATAAAGTTGTTTCTTTCGCTCTAATTCATTTATATGTGATTTGATTCAATTAAAGCATGGCACTCACTCAAATAACCATAATTAAAACGCACTACCCCATTTTTTATTATTATTTTTATTATACTTTATGAGGTCTTTTTGTGTCTTTGTATAGCGGTAACTTTATTGTTTGGTCTTAGTTTGAATTGGGTTCATACTTCCAAGACTTAGATAATTTAATATTTAAATTTGTCATATTTATGTGGTTTATTATATTAGATGCAAGTTGTTGGAGCTTTCAACAGCAAGATTTCTCATAATTTTCTATTCATTTATTTGTTGGGAGGAAAAGGGTTTGAAGCATCCCAACTGGTGATCTATTATTGTTACTATTATTATTATTTTTTATAATCGGGGTGTCTGACTCAGTTTACGTATACCTCAACAAATCTTTCGAGATTTTAAAACTATTGATCGAGTAAGAGTTCTAATGACCACCCGTATTAGCAATTATAGGGTTTTGAACTCGAAGATCATGTTAGATCCTCCTCTTACTCTTTCATTATTAATGGGACTTGAATTTGGGAGGAGAGTGATCTATTATTGAAAACCAAGCTTAAGGTTAAGTCTTTGGTAAATTTTAAGAGAGTTTATCAATAACTTTTTATATATTGATAAATATTATACAGATATTTAATATCTTCAATTTCTCTCTTACGTCTATTAGATTCCATTAATTACATAATCGATAATTTATGAAGTGTAAAATGTTGCATGATGAAACTTATCTAAGATTCTTCATTAAATAAATTTAGAAAAAGGTGAATTGAAAAAGAAGTTAAAAAAAAAAAAAAATAGCAGGTAATAACCATCATTGGATGGTCTAGAGATTAACTAAGACTCTTAAGTATATTATTCAAGAACATGTGTTCGATTTAGTTTGACCTCTAATATTAACATTGATTCTCTAAGCTGTTAAGTTAACAAGACTAATTGAGCATTAACATTGATTCAATACTCTTGATTCAATATTGATTAGTTTGATATGCTTAGTCTTAAATATATTATTCAAGAACTTGTGTTCGATTTAGTTTGACCTCTAATAAGGATGGCCACTTGAATTCTTCTTAGTTGGTAGTTACAAGGACTAATTGAGGTGCATATAAATTGATTCAAATACCCCTTGATCATTAAAAAAAAAAAAAATGATAGTGATTTATGCCAAGTTGTTATATACAAAGATGAATACATGCTTGAAAAAAAAGTAAAATTCAGGTAGAATCAACAACTTTTTTCACACAACGTATAACTTATCTTTAAGTTAGGCAAGCATTACTTTCACTTAATCATATTTTCCCATTTCTCTCTCTCAAAAATTCCACCATTAAACCTTATCTTTTATCTTTTGGTATACCCCATTCAAACTAGCTTCAACAACTTGTCGAATAACATTTTGATCCCTAATCTCTTGTGAAAGAAATTTTTCCTCCTTTTGTTTCAAAAACACCCAATGTTATCCCAAATTTTTCGAATTCAAACATTAAACTTAATCGAGAAAGGATAATCTTGTTAATTCACCTCACATATATAACATCATACTGACACAAAACCTAACTCAAATACTAAAATCTTTTGACTAAATACAAATAAATCCTAAAATCTCTTGAAATTAATATCCCTTAAATACATATTCACAAACCCACAATGGGATGATCAAATTTATGATTTTGGACGAACTTTTTAGGATTAATCCTTTATATTTGATGGTTTCATAATTTAATAAATATTTATTCTTCTAATTATGAAAGCGAGGGTAATATAAGAATCTTAGTGGTCAAATAGAAAATGAGATGGACATACGCTGATGTTGTGAGTAATATTGGGTGTTTCAAAATAAAACGATAAATGAGGGGTCACATTGTCATTCAGCTACAACTTAAAATAATAAATGGAGCTCACTTTTTAAGGAGATGAGGTTGTGGTTGTCACCGACTTTGTTTGACGGCCAAATGGCAGTCATGCATTCACAAGCTGGTCAACCATGGTGGCCATAACCTTCCAAATCTTTAATGTTCTTCACCCTTCATTTCTTCACTACTGGTCTTTGCTTCCTTTTTCTTAATCACTTTCTGTTTCTTTTTATTGGGCGAACGCCACGCATGTATCATTTACTGTAGCTCAGTTGACTCTAACTTACGTAAATATATTTTCTTTCCTTTTTCTTCCATCCATCCATCCATCGACAAGATCCACAAGCCTATCTCATCATGTGAAGTGTGAACTCGTTACAAAATTCAAGCCAACCTCGTGCTCAATTGTTTTAGTCTTCGGACTCCTACTTTTCTTCCACACTTGTCTTACTTCAAACAGTGACGATTATAATTTTAGTTTAATCAAATTTATCAAAACCAGAGGATTCTCCCTCTCACCGTCCAACATGTCTGTGCGTCAAGTTTTCTGGCAATGGCCACCTTTGATGCTTCTATTTTTTCTTCTTTTTGTTGTGTTAGCTTCTCCTTCTAAAGCTGATGAGATTCAGATATTGCTTAGCTTGAAATCGCACCTCAAAGAATCGAATACAGGTGTTTTCAGTTCGTGGACAGAAGGGAATTCTGTGTGTAACTTTACTGGAATAGTTTGCAATAGTAATGGACTTGTTTCAAAAATCAATCTTCCTCAACAGAACCTTGTTGGGGTTGTTCCCTTTGATTCGATATGCGGGCTGCAATCACTGGAGAAGATTGATCTTGGTGGGAATTCTTTGTATGGTGGCATTACTGCAGGGTTGAAAAATTGTACAAGATTGCAAGTTCTTGACTTGGGGTTAAATTCTTTTTCTGGAGAGGTCCCTGAGTTGTCTTCATTACACAACTTGAATTTCTTGAATTTAAACAACAGCGGAGTTTCCGGGACTTTTCCTTGGAAAGCAGTACAGAATCTTACCAGCCTTGCTTTCTTGAGCCTGGGGGATAATCCATTTGATTCAATACCATTTCCTGTGGAGGTCCTGAAGCTTGAGAAGTTGTATTGGCTTTACCTCACGAATTGCAGCATGAGAGGAGAGATTCCAGATGGCATTCAGAATCTTACTCTCCTGGAAAATCTTGAACTCTCTGATAATCAAATGTCAGGTGAAATCCCTTCAGGAATTGGGAAGCTGAAGAAACTTCGGCAACTTGAGCTTTACAACAATTCCTTTACAGGAAAACTCCCTGTTGGACTTAGAAATCTAACAAGTCTTAAGAACTTCGATGTGTCGCAAAATAGGCTTGAAGGTGACCTCTCAGAGTTGAGATTCTTGAACCAACTTGAGTCACTGCATCTCTTTGAAAACCAGTTCTCAGGGGAGATTCCAGTGGAGTTCGGTGACTTCAAGAACCTGATAGAACTTTCTCTTTACAGAAACCAGATCACGGGTTCACTTCCTCAAAAGATTGGTTCGTGGACTGGTTTCGAATACATTGATGTTTCGGAGAATTTCTTGACGGGTACAATTCCACCAGACATGTGCAAGAATGGCATGATGACTGATCTTCTTGTGTTGCAGAACAAGTTGACTGGAACAATCCCGGAAAGTTATGCAAACTGTAAGTCTTTGAATCGTTTGCGTGTAAATAACAATTCACTTTCTGGTAGTGTTCCTCCTGGAATATGGGGTTTGCCAAATCTTTCTGTAATGGACCTCTCTATGAATCAGTTTGAAGGTCCAGTGACTGGTGATATAGGTAATGCCAAGTCTCTTGGACTATTGACTTTATCTTACAACCGGTTTTCTGGTGAATTACCTCCTAGGATTTCTCAAGCTTCATCATTAGTCACAATTTTTCTGGATTCAAATCAATTTTCTGGCCAAATCCCATCAGAGATTTGCAAATTGAAGAAGCTAGGTAGCCTTTATTTAAATGAAAACATGTTTTCTGGTCCCCTGCCTAACACTCTAGGTTCATTTGCTTCTCTCACAAGCATCAACTTTGCTCGTAATTCACTTTCCGGGAAAATTCCTGATAGTCTTGGGTCTCTAACTACATTGAACTCCTTGAATTTATCTAAAAACGAGCTTTCTGGTGAAATCCCAGTTTCTTTGTCATATCTGAAATTGAGCCTTCTGGATTTGTCTAACAACCAATTGGTTGGTCCAGTACCTGAAGCTTTAAATATTAAAGCATTCAGTGAAGGCTTCAATGGAAATCCTGGCTTATGTAGCCAAAATGATGATAATTTCAGGCCATGTTCGTCAGATTCTGGGACATCTCATCATCTGAGGACATTTCTGTGGTGTTTTATAGCTGGAACACTAGTCCTGCTTATTTCACTTGCATGTTACTTGTTTGTCAAGTTAAAACAGAACATTCCTGAAAATTCATTGAAGAAGAATTCTTGGGATATGAAATCATTTCGTGTATTAAGCTTCTCCGAAAAGGAGATTATTGATGCTGTCAAGCCGGAGAATTTGATAGGCAAAGGAGGGTCAGGCAATGTGTACAAAGTTGTACTTAACAATGGCAAAGAACTAGCAGTGAAGCATATCTGGCCTTCAAATTCCATTGACCGGAAAAACTGCCGAACCAGCTCAGCTATGCTAACAAACAGGACTTTCCAATCATCGGAATATGTTGCCGAGGTAGCAACATTGAGTGCAGTGAGGCATGTGAATGTGGTGAAGCTGTACTGCAGTATCACCAGTGAAGACAGCAATCTGCTGGTTTATGAATACTTGCCCAATGGAAGCCTATGGGACCGACTGCACACGTGTCACAAGATCCTTATGAGTTGGGAGGTGAGATATGCTATCACGGTGGGGGCTGCAAAGGGATTAGAGTATTTGCATCATGGGTGTGATAGGCCTGTGATACACCGCGATGTGAAATCCAGTAACATTTTGCTGGATGAAGAGTGGAAGCCCAGAATTGCTGATTTTGGACTAGCAAAGATTATGCAGGTTGGTGATGGAGGAGATTGGACTCATGTCATTGCTGGAACTCTTGGATACATAGCTCCTGGTAAGTTTGTCCTTTCTTGCTATTTTTTATGTTTGTTTCTTCAGTTCATTAGTTTCTTATGCTCTTTGATGATGCAGAGTATGCCTACACTTGCAAGATAACTGAGAAGAGTGATGTCTATAGCTTTGGGGTAGTTCTACTGGAATTGGTCACAGGAAAGAGGCCAATTGAGCCAGAGTTTGGAGAGAACAAGGATATAGTGTACTGGGTATGCAGCAAAATGAAGAGCAAAGAGACTTTGCTTGATGTGGTAGACTCAACCATCTCAGAGGCTTCAAAGGAAGATGCCCTCAAAATTTTGACAATTGCCATGCATTGCACCACCAAAATTCCAGCACTAAGACCATCCATGAGAATGGTAGTGCAGATGCTGGAAGAGGCAGCGCCTTGTATGCTTACGGACATTGTTGTTGATAAAGAGGTCAAAAGCAGTCCAATTTCAAAACAAACATTCTATGATACCAAGATATGAGGATTACTTTCTATAACCTCAGCTTGTAAAATTGCAGTGGACTTGGCTGCCAAAGGTAGGAGTTCCCAGGCATTAAAATTATTAGTATTTGTATAATTTTAGGTATCAGCTCAAAAGAGAGAGCAGATTTCCATTGTAATCTAACAACCAACTTCCGAAAGCAAATAATGTCTTCAATTTTGGTACAAAAGGAAACAGTAGCCATTACAGTGGTTAGTTTCTCTTGTAAACTCTGCAAGTAGCAGAAAATGTGCTTTTCTGGAGAAGATATCAAAATAGATTACTGGGCATCTTTTAGATTAAATTCTTCGATAAGAATAAGTTCTTGTTAAAGATGCTTTTATCTTTAAGAATATCACGTTATCTAATATAATACCATCTCAATACCTAAAATGACTTGGACTGACATAGACACCTTACCAAACCTTACCTGAAATTACTGAATATTACACACTCCATCTTCCAAAAACTTCCATTTTTAATATTGTCAATTAACTTTCTCAACCAATATTCATAAAAATTATAAGTTGAAGCTTTCCACAAAAATCAAACTCAGTATGACAATCACAAAAATTAAACTGGTTTAGCTTTTTATTATTTTTTTTTATTTTTATGAGCGGGACTCTCGGGGTCCTAAAACTATCTATTGGATAAGCGTTTCAATGGTTATCTCTATTGGCTATTAAGGTCGGGTAAAAACTATATTGGTTACTATACACAAGAGTTCCTACTAACCACTAAACCATCTAAGACTCTATTTTAGCTTTTATTGGATCAAAATACTAAATATGAAGAAATTTTTTTATAGCTAATTAATCAGATTGGATTAAGGTTAAATACTTCAACAACAATACAAAATTACAAATTTATTACAATTATAAGATGGAAACATCGAAATATTTTAGAACAACATATTCTTATAATATGACACGTTATATTATATTTTTGAGTAAACGACATATTCCCACCCAAGGTTTGACGAAATCCCAAGTTGGTACCACAGGTTCCATTTATTTCAGATTCTCACCCTTAAAATAACACTGTTAACATTTTTTAGGATAGTGAGGGTGTAATTACCATAATGCCCTTTAACCCTAAATTAATAAATTAATTTTAACCCCTAAATTGCTAAAATTATAAAATTAACCATCGTATTTTGAAATTACATCAATTACATCCTCAGTGATTGTGCACCGTCTTTTTCACCGGATCTGGGCTATTTCTGATGCCAGCAAAACCCCTGGTCACCTCCATCACCTTCCCCATCATCCGTTGTCCAAAACCCCTCTGGTTCCCGACTCATTGGGCCCTCCGATCGCCGGTGCTATCAAGCTTAGGTTTTCGTCGTTCTTCGCCGGATTATGGTCGATTCCAACGACGAAAATCTAATTCGACGTCACCACTGCAACCAGCGTCTCCTAATCTACAAAACCCCTATATCCCAACAACCGTTTAGTGGCCATTCGCCGGAGGTGGACACCGAAAACCCGAAATCCGCATGTGGCGGCTGTCATGGCTGGAGATCGGCGGGCGATGAGGGGTTGTCAAGGGTATGGTTTTGTAGAGGGGAGGATGAAGGTTCGAATGGTGATGACAAGAGTGATTTTGGGTGGAAGAATCGCTGGAAAAGAGCGAAAAACGACTGCGGCGATGTTGCTAACGTGCATCGGATTTTTGTTAAGGGCGACGATATGCTAATGTGTGCCTCCTCTGTGAAATAACCAATTTACCCCTGAGCCGTTATATCTAACCATTTTCCGTTACTTTAAGGGTGAGAATCTGGAATAAATGGAACATGTAGTACCAACTTGGGATTTCATCAAACCTTGGGTGGGAACATGTCGTTTACTCTATATTTTTTAACCTAAGTATTTACAACATATAAACTATATATTAATAATCATATAATGATGGTAACAAGAGGCAATTGGACATTTGGGTATGATTCTGGTAATAGAACTTCACACTTTGACTTTACATAAAACATAGAATGAGTTTACTAGGTTTTGGTTCTAAATTCTTCACTTCAAATACTTGTTCTTCTTCTCCTGTGCTTCCTCTCATTTCCTCTCCTTCTTTTTCCTCCCACCTCCAATTCCATCACAATTTCACTCTCTCAGGTCTCTTTCTTTCCCTCTCTGTTGAATTTTGCAAATGCTCAACTGGGTTTGTTTTGTTTTTGCTTTAGATTATGTAAATTATTATCTGGGTTTGTTTGATTGATTGATTATTTCTGTTAGTCACTAAGGTTATGCTAACGATCATCAGGGTTTGTTTGATTATTGTTGTTTTGGCTAAGGTTATTATGATTATCATCAGGGTTTGTTTGGTTGTTGTTTGTTGCAAAGTGTTAGCTTTTGGTGGTTTTTTTTTTTTTTTTTTTGAACACATCTTCACCCCGTCTGTACTATTTTTGTACAAAGCAATGCCTCTATGAATGTTTTTAGCTTAATTATTGAAACTTTTTATTTCCTTAATTTAAAGAGTATGCAATATGATGGTGATAACTCAGCGGAAGATCCTGAATATACATTAGTTGGCTATATGTTAATGATTTTATAGTTCTAAAGAGTTGTGGTTTTTAAGGGGTTTGTTAATATTTTCTTGTGGTATAGGGAGGAAGAATTTACTCATACAGGCACAAAATATTGGTTATAAGAGTGAGCCAAGTCTTATTGATGTAATGGAATCAGAAAAGGAATTACCGCAAGTGAATAAAAATCTTTATCCCCATATAGAGCCATATAGTACTGGATTTTTGAAGGTTTCTGATATTCACACAATCTACTGGGAGCAGTCAGGAAATCCGAATGGGCATGTGAGTAGCCATTGCTCGTATCTTTTACTGGATTGTTTACATACTTTATCTCTTTTGCATTGTGCAATGTGTATTTCTGTAACTGATTTAAGCGAGCTGTCATTGTAAATGGACTACCATTGGTTTGAGTTTCTGTGGAATTTGAATTACTCTGTTCTATTCTCATTGTGTTGGAGACTGTCTTTTGTTTGTTTCAGAGCTTCAGTAACAAAGGGAATTATGAATATTAAAAAAATTGCCACATTTGTATCTAGTTTGGTGTTAATGGTGACTTTTCCCATGTGTATGTCATCAACTTTAGAACGTATATGAGGTGATTTGCAAATTTAAATGTACTCATGACACAATGGTTGTGGCATGCAGTAGTTGGCTTCTATCCAGGGGTTCTTTGTGAACTTTCTAACTTCTTTTGTTTTGTTATTTTCTTTCGATCTATCTTTCAGCCAGTTGTCTTTCTTCATGGGGGTCCAGGAGGAGGTACTGCACCGAGTAATAGAAGATTCTTTGATCCTGAATTTTACCGCATCGTTCTATTTGATCAGGTTACTCTTTTAACCTTAATGGGAATTTATCAGCTATGATTTACCTCTGTAAACTAGGATATATCCTTTTCTCAGAGAGGAGCAGGAAAAAGTACACCCCATGCTTGCTTGGTTGAAAACACCACATGGGACCTCATTAATGACATTGAAAAGCTGAGACAACATTTGGAAATTCCAGAGTGGCAGGTCAAGTTTTGTTTCTGTTTCTTGGTAAAGAAATAAAATTCTTATGATCAATTTTATATCCCTCATGGATGTAACTTTCTCTGGCTAATTGTGCAGGTGTTTGGTGGGTCATGGGGAAGCACACTTTCTCTTGCATACAGTCAGTCACACCCTGACAAGGTGTGTAACTTTTCTTGGCTTGCCATTGTTGTTTGTTTGGTTGGAGCTTGCTGAATTCTGGAAATAAGATGGCTGTTATTTAATTAATTCTTGACATGGATTACTGATAGATTTTTGATAGTTTCTGTGTGATGTTTAAGGTCACAGGCATGGTCCTTAGAGGGATATTTCTTTTGCGAAAGAAAGAGATTGATTGGTTTTATGAGGGAGGTGCTGCTGCTATTTATCCAGATGGTACGCCCCATACCATTCTTTGGTACTTTTGGATGATTGTTGTCAATCCAGGATATGCGGCTTCTTGTTTTACCTTGTATTTAGATTTTGGTTGCAAGAAGGCTTTAGGTGATTTGTTAGATCTCATTTCATATCTGCAGGATGTAGGACTATCAAAATTGACCATGCACAATTACTAACAGAATTTTTTGGTACCGTTACCTTATATTATCTTCAAACTTCCTTTCTTATACATGTGAATGGTATTATATTTTCAACATTTTCCTTAATTTTAAGAGTTCAATAATGTCAATGGCTTAAATCTATGATAGTTATCCTTGTCTAGAAAGAATAAACGGTAAAGGATTCTACATTCATTGGAAAACATAAGATGATTTAAATTTTTAGTTGTACTTAATTTGATATTGTTTTCTTGTGCTGATTAATCTTCTGATAAATTGTAAAGTTGTATAAGAATTGTGGACTGTTCTTCCATGTACAGCTTGGGAGCCGTTTAGAGACCTCATTCCAGAAAATGAGAGGGATTCTTTTGTTGATGCCTACAGCAAAAGACTCAATTGTGATGATAAGGAGATCCAAGTAAGGGTCATCAGTTTTTTGACTTATGTCATTGTTTATTCTGCTGTTGTTGATTCCTGAACTCTTTTCTCTTCAAAGTGCTTATTGTCTTAAAAGCTAGACTTGAGTTCATATGCCTTAATGCATGTGCTACTATCATGAACAAACTAAAAGATCCTGCCAATTAGTTGAGAAGTGACATGCTACTTGGCTGATTGCGTGGTTCAGTCTGTCTATTCTTGTTTCTGTTGTGATCTTAAGCTGCCATTGGCATATGAATTGAAGTTGTTCTCTATTTTAGAATGTAGATCTGAATGCAAGAATGAGAGAATTGTTTGTTCTCATTGATGATAAATAGCTAGGAATACAACCTATTTATAGTAATTTACAACAAGTAGCTGAAGATTAAATCCTAAAAGTATGGCTACAATCTAATTCAAATATGAGTCTAATATGATCCTACCATCCTAACTATACATTTTTAAATTGAAATTTAAGATTAAATTACAAAAACATTTGAACCATTCAACATTTCCTCTGAAGCTGGTTTGAAAGATGTCAGTCATTCCTATCTTGCTAGTTGTTGATCAAAAGATGGCTTGGGTAACCCTTTAGTGAGAATAGCAGCTAGTTGTTGTTTAGCTGGGACAGAAGGCATACAAATCAAACCTTTTTGAAGATTTTCTTTGATGAAGTGGCAATCCACTTCAATGTGCGTCATTTGATCATGTTGCATAGGATTATGAGAGATGCGTTATTGTCATAATATAGTTTCATAGGTTTAGACATTTGAACCTTCAACTCTTCAAGTAATTTTTCAACAATAATAATTCACAAACTCCTTGTGCAACTGCTCTAAATTCAGCCTTAACACTACTCCTAGCAAAAAGAGAGTGTTTTTACTTCCCCAAGTTGCTAAATTGTCTCCAACAAATGTACTATAGCCAGAAGTTGATATTTTGTCACTAATTGAACCAGCCTAGTCAGCGTCAGTGAATGCCTTCACCTGCATACAGTCGTTTTTCCCAAAAGACAAACCTTTTCCTGGAGTGAGATAAATTAGCTTGCCCACAAGTCGTTGATATTGTTCCTTATCTCTTGGTTGCCCTTTAGTTTCATTACCAAGTCTATGATTCGGATCAATCGGTGTTTCAGCAGGTTTACTACCAAGTAGACAGGTTTCCTTAAGTAAATCAAGGGTACATTTTCTTTGAGAGAAAATATCCCTTTCTTGGACCTGGCGATCTCCATACCTCGAAAATACCTCAGAGGACCTAGATCCATAATCTCAAATTCAGTAGCTAGAATTATTTTTAATTTTTCTATCTCAACACTATCATTGTCTGTCATGATGATGTATTCAACATACTCTATAAGAATAGTAGTTTTATCATCTTCCATGTGTATGATTTGCTTGACTTTGTCATTACCTATGTTTCTGAAAGAATCCAGTAAAACCTCTCAAAGCATGCTTGTGGAGATTGCTTCAACTCATAGAGAGATCTCTTCAGTCTGCATACCTCATCCCTCCCCAATTTTCCTTCAAAGCCGGGTGGTAAATCCATGTACACCTCCTTTTCTAACTCCTAGTTGAGGAAAGCATTTTTGACGTCAAGTTGGTGCAAAAGCCAATCCAAATTAGTAGCAAGAGATAATAAGACTTTGATTGTATTCATTTTTGCAACGGAAGCAAACGTCTCTTGGTAATCAAGGCTGTAGCTTTGAGTAAAGCCTTTTGCAACCAACCTCACCATATCTTTCAATAGACCCATCAGCTTTGTATTTGACTGTAAACACTCATTTGCAACCCATTGGTTTCTTATCTCTCGGTAGATTAAGCATCTCCCAAGTCCCATTTTTCCAAGGTCCACATTTCTTCAAAGATAGCTTCCCTCCATTTTGGAACACTTAAGAGCATCTTGTATAGACCTGGGTATTTCTAGACATGACAAACTGGCTACAAAAGCTTTAAATGAGGAGGACAATCTATAATAAGAAACAAACATGGGATGGGATGTTTTGTACAGGTTCTAGTTCCCTTTTGAAGAGCAATGGGTAAATCAAGATCATTTGTTGACTCAAAATTAGACTTAGGACCTGGCAGATCTGCCTCGGGCTTAGATTCTTGGTCATGCTTATAGTCGAGGTTGCTTACTATTGTAGATTTTGGTCGACGCCTTGAGTAAACAAGAAGCTCAGTTGGTGGAGCATTATGCTGTGATTCTCCCCTTGGTGTTGAAGGTTCTAATGGTGTGATTACTGTAGGTTCAGCTTGTGAGACTCCCCCTGGTGTTGAAGAATCTAATGTTGTGGTTACTGTTGGTTCAATTATAGGCGAAGGTAAAGACAATGGTAATGAAACTTCCCAAGACTTATCTTTCAAGGTATGATTCTCCCCCTGAAAAGAAGTTTGGGGGAACAAAAATTAGTTCTCAAAGAAGGTGACATCCATAGCAACATAGAACTTCTGAGATTGAGGATGATTACACTTTTAACATTTTTGAGTAGGAGAATAACCAAGAAAGATACATTTTAAGGCTTGAGGGTCAAGCTTGTTTCTATTTGGACGATGGTTATGAACAAAGACTATGCAACCGAAGACTTAAGGAGGTAAAGAGGTAAAAACTCTTACATTGGTAAAGATTGAATGAACACATGAAATGGTGTTTGGTATTGAAGAACACTTGTTGGGAGACAATTAATTAAGTAGGACGTAGTAAGGACAACTTCTCCCCAATATTGTTGTGGAACGCCTGAGGTAAACATGATGGACTGGTCAATATCTAATATATGTCTATTCTTTCTTTCAGCAGCAACATTTTGTTGAGGAGTGTTAGAACAAGAAGACTGATGAGTTATGCCTTGTTGTGATAGAAAGTTGCCAAAGATGTGATTGAAGTATTTTTTTTTTCCATTGTCAGTGCGAAGAACTTGAATTCTTTTTTGAATCTGCTATGATTGATGCTATTTTTGTTTTGTGTTATTTTTGAACAATTACATGCTTTACATGACTTTCTCTTGCTATTTTTAGTTTGCAGCTGCCAGAGCTTGGACCAAATGGGAAATGATGACTGCTCATCTTCTTCCAAATGAAGATAACATCAAGAAAGGGGATGATGATTATTTTTCATTGGTAAGTTGATTAAGTGGTGAGCATTATGCTTCTAGTATATTTGTTCACTATTGAAAATACTGATGCATTTTTATATTAGAATAACTTATGTGACTTTCTGTTTATAAAGTGGCAACCTTCTGTTTTTTTGTTAGAGTACTAACCAAGTCACCTATCAGAGCTTAAAAATTCTCTAAATGCCTTAACCTTCTGATGTTCAGAAGAGGACAAGAGGAAAGTTAGCAAAGCTAATGCCGTTTATAATTTTATCAGTTTATTTATATTCTGCAATTAAGCATCAGCAAGATCTACTCCATAATTTTCGTATTAGGTATCTTTCATATTCTGGATATAAAGATGATGTAAAACTTGATTCTTTTCATGACAGATTTTGTTTTGCTCTATTCAGGCTTTTGCAAGGATTGAAAACCACTACTTCGTGAACAAAGGCTTTTTTCCTTCTGATTCTTTCCTGTTAGATAATGTTGATAAGATAAGGCATATCAACACTACGATTGTGCAGGTATATGTATATCTCACCTTGATTAACCCATTTATTGTGGACATGCTCTCTCTGTTATTTTTTCACAACTTTGACATTGATGTTTATTTAGACAGATGAATTCATGAATGCATTGCATCATGGGGAATAGGGTAATTGGTAATTTTTTGGTCTTTTTCTTGGAAAAAAAAAAGATAGTAAACGAGAGGATCATCTTACCTGCTGCCTCATATGGTATGATATAGTTTGACACAGTCAGGTTCATGGCATGATAGTGTATAGCATGTTTAATCTAATTTTGGAAGATATAAAAAGATTGGATAGCTAACAAACTATAGTAAATATTTCTTGGTCAACTCTTTTGAACTACTGTGAGTTCATGTTAATAAATTTTCTTCACTAATGTGTTTGCATTATCATTCTTTTTTTCTGAGTGCATTCCATAACTGAACTGAAACCAAAATATTTGAACTAGACTCAAATATCAGATACTGTTTTGTAGCAAAACGCATATCATGTATAGCAAGGTTCTGCCGGAACCTAAGCTTGTTTACCTTTGAATATCTTGAACAGGGAAGATATGACGTTTGTTGCCCTATGATGTCAGCTTGGGATCTTCATAAGGCATGGCCGGAGGCAGAGTTAAAGGTAATGTAACCACTTTAAGCCTATTGTCTTGCATAATATCAAGTTCCTTGGGGATCTGAGTTGTGGGATGAACAATGGATTTTAGAACTGTCTATGATTTTGGGAAAAGCTTCTACATAATTATTAAATAAATAAATAGAAGATGAGAAAAGTTAACCTTGATGTCTTCAGTGAAGTGTATACTAGTCAATGGTCATTGATCTTTGGCATAGCTGCACATTCATCATGTTAAATGATGTTGTGCCTTGGTTGATTGCATATTAAGGTGCAATTGTGTAATATTTTGTAGCCTGCATATACTCTAGGGAAATTTTGCCTGCAGATATTGTGGGACACCTCTTTCTTCTGTTCGTTGATTGCTTGATTTGTCTTTCAATGACATTAAAAGATACTTATGATTTATGGACCCTGGGTCGGAGCAGTAAACTTCAGGGCGCTGATTATTGAAGTTTGAAATGATATTTCATTTAAAACGATTGCATTGATGCCATATAGGGCCTACTTATTGATGTTGCTGGAATGGAGTAATCGTCTTGCCGTGAAGATGTGTTTCTATGAACCATAATGATACCAAGTTTAGTTGATAAGATTCCCGTAATTGTTATAGCAAATATAATTTTGATATATCAGTAATTTCTTTCCACTGCCTTTGACAGGTTGTTCCAGATGCTGGACATTCGGCTAATGAGCCAGGAATTGCTGCAGAACTTGTGGCTGCAAACGAGAATCTGAAAAATATTGTCAAGAATGGACAATGAGAAGGACCAGGCACAGCATGTTCTTTGAGGTCCAAAGCAACTTTCGGGGAAAAAAAAATGGGTCACATTCATGACAGTGTGCCTTGACATGTACTAGAAAATATATTACAAACAAAAATCTGAGAAATTGGGTGGTTCAAGATTGAAACCCTCTTGTTGGGCAATAAGCAAATCTTTAAATATGAATGAAAAATGTTTACAAGACAGTTGAAGATGGATTTGTTGTGGATTCAGAATGCATAAAGCCTTTTGTATGAAAACTAATTACAGTTATTAAAATTATGTTTAATACCAGGCAAATATCCTACTTGTTCAGATGATCATTTTGCCCTCGCTGTTGTGATTTATTCAACTTTACGCGACTTGCGGCTGTAACAATTTGTAGTTGATAATTTAGTTCTTTTACTCTAACGATTAACATGGTGTAAATTATACCAAAAAAATCATTTAATGGGAAGCATCACTTTTGGTAGTACAGCAGCAAAGAATAAAACGAAAGCTGATGATGCACAATGTGCACACAGTGGTGAATAATGTAGAGGCAGGTCTTTATGATGTACATGTTCCACTAAGATCAGAAAGTTACATAGAGTTGCTATTTCCGTGGAAAAGAACTAGGATTGCTGTCCAGCAAGCTACAGTTTGATTTAGTTTTTTTTATTTCTGTTTTCTGTATTCATACTTTTTAAGATAAATGTTTTGTCGTGCAGAAGAATCGGTAATGTCAACAAGATGTTCTATTGTTCCAATCAAAGGTCAACAATGAAACGACTAGTGGCTTATGTCGAGCAAAAACTACCAACCAGTCGTCTATTGTCGCAAATACCGAAACTGGCTCCTTGTTTCATCACAACCTTCTAGTGCACAAAATTGTTGTCAGAGCAAGCATTACCCTACACGCTAAATGTAATAGCACATCATATAGGATGCAAAAATAAATTGAAATGAGAAGATAGAGTTATAGCAATTTAAATAACTTTTTCTCTGTAGTACATTACTGAATTAAAATTCTTTGACATAAAAGTTTTACACAGCACTCGAGAGATAATCTTACATTAGGTGATACCTAAGCGATGACAAAGTCAAAGTGATATCTCTTTCAACTGCGTTTGAGAAGGCAAAAAATAGTTTTCTGGCATTTTGTTGTGGATGTTGCCTATATGCAGATACACGTCTCCCTTTGTACCATATTCTTATTTTATAACTTAAAAAGGGTAAGGATATAGTGTAAGGGGGATTTAATTGAATACTAGCAAATCTTAAATCCTTAAAAGTGAAAAACAGTGCGAACAAAGGACACAAAATAATCACACACAAAAACACAAGATTTATAGTGGTTCACTCTCCGTATGAGAGCTATGTCCACTTTGCTGCTGTAGAATTTCATTATGAAGAAGAAGAAAAGAAATTACAAGAATCTCTCACACGCCTCATAAATTGACCCACACAATAAACCCTATTTGGTGGTTCTCACTCTCTAATTGTTGCTTTGCTTTCTATTCAATTTGTAATCTTGAACTCTAGCATTTAAACTCTTTATATAGGTAATATATGAGACACAATTCCTAATAGGACTCAAATCACATATCCTAATAGGGATTATATTTTAATTCCTAATACAATTATAATCATATTCCCAATTGTATTCCTAAAAGAAAACAATTCTCCTTAAACACATTAGAAAAACCCATGTCCTAATCCAACTCTAATTTGGATTGAATTTGACTCCACAATCTCAACAATCTCCCACTTGGAGACTAATTCAACATGTCTTCAATTCTTCACTTCCATCAACAACGGCATCAACTTTTCTTTCTTCAAGAGAGAAGTCCAACTGAAGTTGTACACAACTTTAGTTTCTCAATGTTAACCACCTTTGTAAACATATCAGCTAGATTTTTACTCCCTTCAATCTTCTCGAGAGCTATAGCTCATTCTTCCAAAACTGAGCGTATGAAATGGTAACGAACTTCTATATGTTTTGTCCTAGCATGACAGACTGAGTTATTTGCCAGGTGAATTTCACTTTGGCTATCACAATGCAAAACGCTCTTCTCATAATTCTGACCCAATTCTTCTAGAAACTCCTGTAACCATATTAGCTCCTTGCTAGCTTCCGTCATTGCAACATACTCTGTCTCTGTAGTAGAGAGAGCAACAATCTTCTGTAACTTTGAAATCCAACTGATCGTTGTACCACCTAATGTAAAGACATAGCCTATGGTACTCTTGCGGTTATCAATGTCACAAGCTATATTAGCATCCACAGAACCTTGTAGCTCTAAGTCTGACTTCCTAAAACATAATGCTCAATCTTTAGTACCTTTCAAATATCTGAGAATCCACTTTACTGGTTCCCAATGTTGTTTTCCTAGATTGCTCATGTACCTACTCACAACTCCCACTACATGTGCTATGTCTGGCCTTGTACACACCATGACATATATAAGACTACCAATCGTTGATGCATAGGGCTCTATTGTAGGTGACCAATCTTTAAATAGTTTAAAGTGACTAGCCAAAGGAGTACTTACTGGCTTTGCTCCATCCATGTTGAACCTATTGAGTACTTTCTTCACATACTCTTTTTGTGATAGCTTCAAGAAACCTTTGGCTCTGTCTCTGGTAATCCTCATACTAATGATTTGTTTTGCAGCTCCCAAATCCTTCATAGCAAACTCTTTTGACAATTGCCTTTTTACTTTGTCTATTTCGTGTTTACAAGCCCTTGTAATCAACATATCACCTACATATAATAATAAGATGATATAGGAGTTACCAAGTTTCTTGAAATAATAGCAATGTTCTGCTTGACATCTTAGGAAACCGTTACTACACATGAACCCATCAAACTTCGTGTACCTCTGTCTAGGCGCTTGTTTTAGCCCATTTGAAGTTTGCACACCATTCTCTCATTTCCTAGTACTTTAAGACTAGGGGTGAGCGGTTCTGGGTACCCTGCATTTTTGGGGGAATCGGAACCGGAACCGCACAGGGCAAGTTCCTAAAAAAAGAAATCGGAACCGGAACCGCATAGTGCAGGTTCTTAAATTCAAGGAACCGGAACCTAAAATGCAAGTTCCGGTTCCTTTCCCGGGTACCCAATAAAAAATCAATTACCCCCCTATTAGTTTAAAAAATGACAAAAATACCTTAAAAGTTTACAAATACATCCCTAACAGATTTTGATTACTCATTCATTTGTGTCCAATATAACTCATAAATCCTCTAATCTCTAGACAACACTTGAATTCAATCAATTCATATAAAATTTCTCAATCAAAACCAAGACACAAACAATTATTAATCAGTAAATTGTTAATTTAATGTTATAAATTATTAATGTTTATAATGTAATATAATAATATTGTAATTAATTAAGTAATTATTTAATTATAATGTAATGTCATAATTAATTAAGTAACTATACTATACATGTATAATATAATGTTATATTTAATTAAGTAATCATACTATAAATTTATAATGTAATGTTACAATTAATTAGATTTTTAACCATTTAATTAAGTAATGTACTAATGACTAATGTAGTAAATTAATAATGTTTTGTTTATAATGTAATGTAATAAATTTATAATAAATTAAGTAATCATTTAACTATGTAATGCTATAATTAATTAAGTGATCATAATATAATGTAATGTAATAATGTTATAATTAATTATGTAATAATTTAGTTAAGTAATCATTTGTTTATAATGTAATGTTACAATTAATTAAGTAATCGTACTATAAATTTATAATGTAATGTTAATATGTTATAATTAATTAAATTTCTAATCATTTAATTAAGTATTGTGCTAATGTTTATGTAGTGAATTACTAATGTTTATAATATAATGTTATAATCAATTAAGTAATCATTTAATTATATAATGTTATAATTAATTATGTGATCATACTATAATGTAATGTTATAATGAATTAAGTAATCATACTATAAATCTATAATTTAATATTGTAATTAATTAAATTTCTAATCATTTGATTAATATACTAATATTTATAATGGAATGTTATAATTGATTAAGTAATCATACTATAAATCTATAATGGAATGTTATAATTGATTAAGTAATCATACTACAACTCTATAATGTAATGTTATAATTAATTAAATTTTTAATCATTTAATTAAGTAATGTAATAATTCAGTAAATTACTAATGTTTATAACATAATGTTATAAATTTATAACTAATTAAGTAATCATTTAACTATGTAATGCTATAATTAATTAAGTGATTATAATATAATGTAATGTAATAATGTTATAATTTAATTAAGTAATTATTTAACTATAATATAATGCTTAATTAATTAAATTTCTAATCATTTAATTAAGTAATCATTTGTTTATAATATAATCTTATAATTAATGTTTATAATATAATGTCATAATCAATTAAATAATCATGTAATTATGTAATGTTATAATTAATTATCATACTATAATGAATTAATTAATCATACTATAAATATTTAATATAATATTATAATTGATTTTTTATAATAGAATGTTATAATTAATTAAATTTCTAATCATTTAATTAAGTATTGTGCTAATGTTTTTGTAGTAAATTAGTAATTACTAATGTTTATAATATAATGTCGTAATCAATTAAGTAATTATTTAATTATGTGACCATACTATAATGTAATGTTATAGTGAATTAAGTAATCATATTATAAATCTTTAATGTAATATTATAATTAATTAAATTTTTAATCATTTAATTAAGTAATGTAATAATTTAGTAAATTACTAATATTTATAATGTAATGTTATAAATTTATAACTAATTAACTAATCATTTAACTATGTAATGCTATAATTAATTAAGTGATCATAATATAATATAATGTAATAATGTTATATTTTAATTAAGTAATTATTTAACTATAATGTAATGTTTAATTAATTAAATTTCTAATCATTTAATTAAGTATTGATTTGTTTATAATGTAATTTTATAATTAATGTTTATAATATAATGTCATAATCAATTAAATAATCATCTAATTATGTAATGTTATAATTAATTATGTAATCATACTATAATGAAATATTACAATGAATTAAGTAATCATACTATAAATCTTTAATATAATATTATAATTAATTTGTTTATAATATAATGTTATAATTAATTAAGTAATCATTTAATTAATGTTACAATTAAGTTATAATGTAATGTTATAATTAATTAAATATCTAATCATTTAATTAAGTATTGTACTAGTGTTTATGTAGTAAATTAATAATTATTAATGTTTATAATATAATATCATAATCAATTAGTAATTATTAATGTTTATAATATAATGTCACCCGATAAACCCACTTGCTTTGCAATGTCTTCTTCCCTTGTGGTAGCTCTGTCAATTGCTAGGTTTGATTTGTTAATAATGAGTCAATCTCATCATTCATAGCTAGCTCCTACTTGATTGAGTCATCAACTTGCATTGTTTCCTCGTAACACTGTGGTTCACCACTATCAGTTAGTAAATTTAGTGCAAAGAAGGGAAGTACCTCTGTGGTGGTCCTATAATCTTGAAAGATCTTCTGGGTTCAAACACGGGCGTTTGTGGTTCAACTTCTTTAGCTATATTATCTTGATCTTCCTGGTCATTGTCTTACATGTCATTCATTGGGAAATCTTTCAAAGAAACTACCTCTTGTTTCTTCACTTCAGTGCCTGGATTTTCTAACTTCATGTTGAGCCTATCCTTGTACATCACCTCTTCATTGAATATGACATCTCTGCTCCTTATAATCTTGTGGTTTTGATCATTCTAGAAACGATAACCAAACTTGGCGTCACCATAACCAATGAAAAAATATTTGTTAGATTTAGCATCAAGCTTACTTCTAATAGTAGAGTCAATGTGAACATATGTTAAACAATCAAACACTCTTCAGAAAGAATAATTTACCTCTTTGCCGTTCCAAACTTATTCTAAGATCTTACAATTTAGCGGTACAGAGGGTCCTCTATTGAGCAAGTAGGCTGCAATATTATTTGTGTTAGCCCTAAATGTCTGTGGTAGTCCAGCATGTAATCTCATGCTTTTTGCACGCTCATTTAGAGTTTTGTTCATCCTTTCAGTGACACCATTCTATTGAGGAGTTGCAGGAATGGTCTTCTCCATCTTGATCCTATTATTGATGAGGTTACAAAAAAAAAAAAATTGAAAACTGAACCAAACCGAAAAACTAGACTAAAACTAATCTGAAAAATTAATTTTTCAAAGTAATCAGTTCGGTTTCAGTTTTTAAAATTGAAAAAAACCAAAAAACTAGTTCGATTAATGGTTTAAGTATAATTTTAAATCGATTAACTGAAACTGGTTTTATAGCCGGTGTTTTTTTTTTAAATTTAAATCTAAAACCAAAAGGGAGAGAGAGAGTTAGAAAAATAAGAATTAAAAATATAAAAGACACTGCATTTAATTCCTTGCCTCCTTGGAACTCTAGCCATCTTTAATTAAAATTTAAAAGGCTCTACTCACGTTTTCAAATACCTATCACCTCTCACAGTCCCTAGTTGGCCCCTACTTATCTTCACTCCTCCTACTATTACCAACACCATTTTTCCCTTCCACAAAAACCATTATTTCACATTTTAAATCCAGATGCCAAGCTATGTTTGGTTGTCAGCGACGGGCGACAATCTAGATCGCAGCCTTTGTTGGTTGGTTTGCGATCTGGTACCGGGAAACCATTTACACCTTCATCAGTAACAAGCTTCCCTACCACCATCCGCAACAGCGCAACTGCAAGCCTCTCTTCCCCACATCTATTCACCTATCCTTAACCAACCCACTCTCATCTCTCATTAACCATCGGATCTATAGCAAATGGGTTTCTTAGTTTTAAGGTTTTTATTTTCTTTGGTTTTTCCTTCATGAATCCATGATTTTTGTCTTGTAAATGCAACTAGGAAGTTCAAATATTGAGGAGAATAGTGTTAAAAGTAACAATGTTTGTAAAACCACCATGCTACTATGGGGTTGAGTGTTCCATTTATATAGATAAATACAAAACAGAGTACAGTTTGAATACAAAGATAAAATAGGAAAGATAATTACAAATGGAAACGTATAACAAATGAATAGAAACCGTATCTCCTAAATTATATTTACTACAATCAAGGAGGATTCCGTAAATCAAGAACTGATTTTTGGAATCCTTTACAGCCCAAAAGATTGGGAAGAAAGTTGGGATTATTTTGCAGTTTTAAATTTTGTTGATTCTTGTTGTGAGAATAATCGGAGATAGTGAATAAATTATGTTGTAAAATTTTTCTGGAATTTAAGATTTTGTATGAAACCGATTAACCGTTTTTTCAACTGAATTATCGGTTCAGTTAAAAATCGGTTCTTAAGACATTCCGGTTCGGTTTCGGTTTGGAATATTGCTTGAACCAAAAAACCGGTTCGGCTAAAAAAAAACCCTATCCGGTTTGGTTAACCGGATTTCCACACCTCTATTTATTGGCACAATATTCTTTGAACCCTTGATCAATGTACTCTCCCTCGTTATCGGATCACAAACACTTTACCCTCATTTTCAACCATGACTCCATTTTTTAAAAGAATAAAAAACATCAGATTTATTTTTTAAAAAATAACTCATACATTTTTGCTTGCATCATCAATGAACGTTACATAATACTTTGAGCCTATCACGCCCCCTCTTGGGTAGTCCCTATCCATCAGATCCGGGCACTCCGAGGGACCCAAGAACCCAAGAGGAAGGTGAATAAATCATAAAGTCATTCATAAAATCCATTTATTAAAACATAAGTAAAACAACTATCCATGCACGTACAAATAGTCTTTGGAAACGTAAGTACAAAAAGTCAATTACAAAACATGGTATCAGAGTACAGTAAATGAACACACACATCATAAGGTAGAACATGCATCCGTAGGCCAACCTAGAGCTTACAAGTAGCTCCGCACGAACCCTGTAGTAAACCTTGGGGGGAGAAAACATAAAGCAATGAGCAGGGAAGCCCAGTGAATGGATAATACATTTATAAAGAAAATACTTGTAAGGGAAAATATATTTCATGTAAAAGCTTGATGAATGTCACATAACCACTAATCCATATATGTACTCATACTCACCACCACCATACTAGTACCTAGAAGACCTGGATCCCTAATATAGACAATTCACTAGGCCACGCACAATTTATTCTCAGGGTGGCACCATCCATAGTCTATCCTCGGGATGGCCGAAATCATCCTGAGATAGCTATACTCGACCTATAGTCTATTCTTGGGGTGTCATGATATGACATCCCATCGTAAAATCCCACCCACTGTCTATCCTTAGGGCGTCGATATTAAAATCTCACCCACGGTCCATCCTCGAGGTGTCAAACTACCTAGTGCTCATTAGGCGCCCATCTTGTCCCGGTAAGATGGTCTAAGCTCATCATCATTCGGTAGTACAAGCCATCTCTATGTGCGCATGAGGTCAGATAATATCGCTAGCTGAAGTCTGGAGGGGATAGGTATTGTATATATACAAAAATGAAATGTATAATTAAAACCCACGTGTGAAAGTGAATATGGTGTTCGTGATGTTGAAAAATATGCATAAAGTAAAATATCCATTTACTCCCCATATTTATTAGTTATTACACTTAAATCCTACAACTTTTAAATCTTTGAGTTTACCCCCTGTCTACATGACAGGTTTCAAAAGTTACAAATTACTCCCTGAATGCTTCACCGCAGTGAGGAAATTCTTTGTCACAGCGAAGTTCCCTTGAAGGGTCTTTGAACATTCCAAACGCTACCTTGCCGCGACGAGAATTTCTCTTCGCTGCAGCGAAAACTAGATTTTTCACAAATCTGGGTTTCTTCTCTACCCAGCCTCATTTTCTCTCAATATCCTCTCTTCTCCTCAATTTTTCCACACCTTAATTAAACTTCAACACATTCATATGCATGCAATGAATCATCCTAAACAAACAATGCATACAAAACAGCCAATTTCGGGATCTCCATGATCCCATAACTCAACCCATAAATCCAACCCTCTCTCTCTCTACAAGTCTCAACTCCTCCAAAACCCACACAAACAAACCAACCCTTCCAACAATGGTTGGATTTTCCATTCAAGTACACCAATCTCACACATATAATGCATCCATGATCAACACACAAAATTGATTTTCTAAAATATGATTTTAATGCAATAATTATAATATTCCACTCATCAATTCTTCCTGCTTAGCTTATGTTATATAAAAATATTGTTATAAAATAATCAACTATTATATTAGTAACCGCAAATAATAAATCTTTTTAATATAAAACAATAGAATTAACTATCAATAAAATAAAAAGACAATACAATAAAATTAACAATACCAACAACTTGATCACGTGTAAGAAATCCTTCAGAATGATAGGATGAGATTCGGAGAATACAACCTTAAGAAGAATGTCGAGGCCTGTGTAACACACAGTTTCCTTAAAACATATTTGCCTCCTTCACTCAGGTGCACAAGGATTTGAGCAGCATCTGTTTCCCAAGATACAATGACATATGAATAGCAAAAGAAACATCACTCTTCTATTCTAACGAACTGAATGAAGTCTTAACTCCATCAAAAGAAAACCTTAAAAACTAGAAAGAAAATAAGAGATTGAAAGAGCTCTCAATTTTTTTTGGTGTGTTTGAAATGAGAGGAAGAACATCATTTTATACTACTTAAGGTGGGATAAAACATTGAATTCCACCATTATTTTCCACCTTTTCACTTTCCAATTCTTAAAACTTCCTCCATTAATCCACCAACCTTTCACCTTTCAAATTCTCAACTTACACCACCACTTTCATTCCATTTATTTCATTCAATTTAATAAAATACCAACAGCTTAGGTACTTGGATCCTTGCTCCCCTTCACCTATTGTCCCAAAATCAACCCATCATTAGTTACTCCTTAAGATTAAAGGAAGAAAATAGAAAATGTTGAAGTTTAGGATGAAATGCATGCATGAACTACACTTACCTTGAACAAATATTGGAGCTTCCCTAATTTCTCTCTCTTCTCTTCTTCTTCTTTTCTTCTTCTTCCTCTTCTGCCGATTTTTACCCAAAATGAGAGAACCCTAGCTCTTTTATTCTAATTGAGAATTTTCAATCTAGTCCTCCATCTTTTCGGTTGTGACACCTTCCTCCTTCAAAGTTCCAATTCCTTACATTTCACCTCCTAATTTACAAGGAAAACTTCTTAATGAAATTAACAAAAATTACGGGGTATCATAGATGCTGGGGTTCATGCATTTTGGACATGGAAATGGAGAGAAAATGATGATCAAGATGATGGACATAAGGTAGAAAACAAACAATTAAAGCATTAACTTATTAATGTAAGAAAAAGATAGAAATTACCAACTCCTTTTGCTATTAAAAGCTTGATGTTGAAACTTAGAGTCTAGATTCTTCAAAAGAGAATGAAGAAACTCAAAATGAAATCCACCCAAGACAAAGATGAGAGAGAGCCGAGGGAGTGAGAGAGAAAATGAGAGAGTGCCTTTTGTTTTCAATTGTTGCAAAATTGCATTAAAATGGCATAATACTTAATTTATATACCATGGGCACAAAGTGTAATTTTAAATTGTTTTGGGAAGGCCTCAAACAATTTAAAATTAACTTGAGAATAAACATTTATGTCAAGTCCTTGTTTTTATGGTTAATTCATAATTAGACCAAATTTTAATTTCATTAAATATTCTAACCCTTTAGAATAAAACCAATGCACTTTTGCCCTCATCATTGAATCCAATTCAATAATAATATTTAATAAATCTGTATTACCCTTGGTTAGTGCTAGCTATCCATGGATAATCATTTCTTACCAATACTTTAATTCGGATGCAACCGTTTATGTCCGAACATCATTAATCTGATTAATGATATGTATTACTCTCTCTCCTTGAGCTTGGTTTTATGTGTGAGCATTTTGGTTCACTGTGATCTAGCCGTGGGCCCAATATCAGATTTTGGTATGTTTCATTATAACTCTTTATAATCGAAACTCCCACTAATTATGGTTGACGTCTAACAATATTCCATAACCACCCCTAAACCGCAATGAAGTGTAAACTCCAATGAACCTATTCTGATTATACGTACCGTGTAGTCAAATCCCTCCATTATCTAATCCCGATTAAGAATGGTTCATGGTATGTCAAAACCTTTAACTTATTCTTTAATCGAATTGTCAATCAATACAATGGAACTCGTCAACATGAAACTACTTTTCATCTGACATTCATTATACTCTGGTAAGAGATTTCCTTTTTCCAATGTTTAATGACATTCGTCTGGGAACCCAAGATTGGGCTATTTTGAGTTAACGGATCCCATTTTGACCATCACTTGTCCTCCCACATGAATAACATATGACCAAACCAGCTTATTACACAAGAAATTTCTAGTCTCGTGCTTATACACCATATGAACTATATGCATCCTATGTTGAATCCAACCACGATGTCTCAGGTCTAAGGATCCGTGTACACTAGCACGATCTTATGATACATCATTGACCACATCCATGTGATTCATCGTAATCGATTGTATTCAATAAATAGTTCATTAACCGTTTATCCATGCTAATACCATAGTGACATACCTCTTATAATTACCCACACTAATACCATCACATGATATTCAATGGAGACATTCAACATGCCTACTATACAATGTTATTGCCCAATTAACATTACTTACGTAGGAAATTCTTTGATGACTTGATCTTTTGAAGATCCGTGTCATCCAGACATTTCACATGCAATGTTAAATACAATATAATATAAATGAAGCAGAAAATTAACATGTGAAATAAGAACACTTTCTTTTATTCATAATACATTTACAATATATAATGTCCTAAAACCGATAACACGATTGGTTCCTAGGGCATACATTAACAATAGAGCCTCTAATGGATGACATAGAATCGGGTCTCCACACGTCTGTATGAACTAACTCCAACTTCTTTGCCTTTGGTTCCCTTGCTACTTTTGAAAAACTTATTTTTCTTTGTTTGCCAAAGATGCAACCTTCACACAAACTATAATAAATCGACTTTAACTTCAGTATTTTTCCCTTTGATTGAAGTGTTAGGAAACGATCCAGTTATGCAACGAAAACAAAAATATACAACAACAGATCGTTCCTAAGAACCAAGATCAGGGTACAAATTTGTAGTTTATACATTAAATAAGAATCTGCAGATTTTAGTTTAGAGTTTTAAGAAATCATACGCACGTTTGGAGGCTCCTCCAACTTGTCTCTGAACGTGTTTCGCTACCGATCCAAGTATAGGATCGAACCGATGTAGTCCATACGAAGATAACCTCAAGGAATTAGAGAGGGAATTGCTAGATCCCTTTTAGCCTTTAAGAAACAACAAGAAATCAAAGTGTATTTAATTTTTGCAAAAAGCAAAAATGGCGTGAGTGTTTCAAGGGGCTGGAGTGTTTCAACTGTGAATGAAAAATGAATGAATTATTTTATTTCACAAAGATACCCTATTCCATCATGGAATGAGCTTGGGCCTTGTATCCAAACATCCCCTTTAAGATATTTTTAATTTTAATTTATCATTATCTCAATTAAATTAAATTAATATATATTTATAATATATATTAACATTTAACAATAATGATAATTTATTTAAATATATGCGAACACTTATTTAAATGTAATCTCACTTATTTAATTTTAATATCAAATTAAATAAAGGCTACGACCTCAGCAAATTTAATTACACTGTAAAATTACAAAAATACCCTTTCATCTAAAAAGATTAAAACGCCCTTCTTATAAACTGGTTCTTAAATTATCTTCTATGTGTGTGACCCATAGGCTTCTCATCATACCGGTAGTGTGTAGAATTACGATTAACACCAATTAATCGTCTCATTACACACAGATCAAGATTGACCCCTAGCAAGGCATCATGGCCACCCGATAGATTCGGATTCTGTGAAGCAGTACCGGTTAACGATATGGTTACCGTACAATTCGATCCTTTCATCATCCGTTATCTCGACGACACCGTGGCATAGAAATAGTGTCAACCTCAGTTACTCTCGATATTATGTATTCAGTTACTGGACCAATGACCCGTATTACAATTTAATCCCACTGTGGCCATAGTTTTAGTGTCATTGCTATTTATTGAATTGCGCCGTGAGATAACTTCTCCTGTGCCCGGGAGTGATGAATCCTCTGTCTATCCACCATAGTCTTGATACACTCTTTAATGCAGCCAATTACCACCATATTGATAGCTCTGAATAGAACTGCGTTAGGCTAGTGTCAAACTACACCAATCGGTGCACAAGGTGCTCCGGTGATCTCAAGTCTAAGGATCACATGCACCACCATTCGTTAGAGGATTTGTTCCATAGACACTGGGGTTACCATCCATATGGAATCCTCTGATGGGTCAGTCCAGTGAACTTGCCTACAGCAAGCACCCATGTGTTGTACTAGGTTGTCACCAAACAACCTTGACAAGTGAGATCAGTCACTGCCTTTCGACAGGGTCGTTCAACACTATGATAACCTTACCGTTTTATCTGTGCCCCTACTTCAGAATAATACTAGGGCTACCGATGTTTCTAGAACGGCCACCATATGTGCTCATAGGGTTCTCACTATCAAGTTTTGAAACACTTGATACCCTCGTCATGGTTCTACCATTCTAAGGACATATATCAATACATACAATGATGATTTACGCGATATAGTATAAAATGCCTTTTATTGATCAATGAACATTATTACAAAAAGTCAATTCTACAATAATTGATTGGCTCTAGGGCATCTACTCTAACATTCTCCCACTTGCACTATAGCCAATCATTCATGCACTCAACATTGAATGACCCAAGTGTCCATCATGCTTATGCTGCAATAGAAACTTCAATAGTAGGTTAGTAGGTTTTTTGCAAATCTACACATCCCCTTTCTAATCGATCTCTTAGATCATATTGAATCAACTAAGTATGCGTTTGGATTACTGGTGAGACCGTGATTCCCCAGCCACAACAATGGCTCCATTGTTATTGCAGTAGAACTATACTGGATCAGCAATGCTTGGAACCGCATCAAGTTCAGTAATGAACTTCTTAATCCAAATCGCCGACACAACTGCATTAAATAATGCGATATACTTAGCATCAATTGTAGACCTTGTTGCAGTACACCGATTTGAGCTCTTATAGCTTACTACAGCTATATTGAGATAAAATGTATAATTCCAAATTGCGAACTATAATCATCTTTTCCCATTTGGAAATAGTATCACTGTATCCTCTTACAGTAAGCTCATCTTCCCCTCCATAAACCAAGAACATATCCTTAGTCCTCTTCAGGTACTTAAGAATATTCTTGACAGCCATCTAGTGACGCTCACTTGGATCCGATTGATATCTATTATAAGTGCTCAAGACATCAATCCGAGTACATAGCATGGTATACATGATGGATCTAATTGCTAATGCATATAAGATCCTCTTCATCCTATCTCTCTCATCTTGTGTTCTAGGACACAATTCCTTAAAGAGATAAACACCATGTGACATTGGGAGAAATCCCTTTTTGGATTCTTCCATACTGAATCTTTTCAGTACTTTGTCAATATATATACTCTGACTTAGGCTAAACAACCTACGCGTTTTATCACGATAGATCACTATTCCAAGGATGTAGGCTGCTTCCCCTAAGTCCTTTCATGGAGAAGCACTTGGATAACCAAGTCTTTACCGACTGCAAGTTCAGTATATCATTCCCTATCAAAAGTATGTCATCGGCATACAACACTAGGAATGCCACTGCCCTCCCACTCACTTTCTTGTAAACATAGGGCTCATCTTTGTTCTTGATAAAACTGAATTCTTTTATGGCTTTATCAAAACGAATGTTCTAGCTCCTTGAAGCTTGCTTGAGTCCATATATGGATCTCTGCAACTTGCATACCCTATCAGCTTGCCCATCAAGAATGAAAACATCGGGTTGTGTCATATACACATCCTCTTCAAGGTTTTTCGTTTAGGAAAGCTGTTTTGACATCCATTTGCCAAATCTCATAGTCATGATATGCAGCAATCGCAAGCATAATCCGGATGGATTTAATCATGGCAACCACAACAAGGTTTCTTCATAGTCAATACCATGAATTTGTTTGAAACCTTTGGCAACCAGTCGTGCCTTATAAGTATGCACCTTGCCATCCATGTCGGTCTTCTTCTTGAAGACCCATTTACACCCTATGGGTTTTAGCCCTTTAGGTGGTTCCACTAGAGACCATACTTGGTTCTGGTACATAGAGTCCATCTCAAATTTCATGGCTTCAAGCCATGTAACGGAATCTGGGTCCGATATAGAGTTTCGTAGGTTCTGGGTTCATCGTCTTGGTAGACTAGTACGTCATCATGTTGAGTCACGAGATAATCGTATCTCTCGGGCTCATAGTGTACTCTTTCAGATCTACATAGCTCTTGTGCTACCTGAGGTATTTCACTTTGATCCACAAGTTGTGGAATAACCTCTTCTTGATGTTCAAACACCTTCTGTGGTGCATCATCCTGTCCTTCATCTAGTATATTTTGTGGTTCTAGAACTTCATCGAGTTCTACTTTTCTCTCACTAGTACTTCTTAGAAAAAATTCCTTTTCTAGGTAAACACCGGAACGAGCAACAAAAATTTTATGCTCTCCTGGGTGGTAGAAATAGTATCCTTTGCTCTTCTTTGGATACCCCACAAATATACATGTGCATGATTTTGGGCACAACCTGTTCGAAGTCAATTTCTTAACATAAGCTTCGCAAACCCGAATCCTTAGATAAGACAAGTTGGGCTTTCGCCCACTCCATAGTTCATATAGAGTCTTATCTACAGACTTTGACGACACACGACTCATAACGTGAGTCACAATCTCTAGGGCATAACCCCAGAATGATGCAGGTAGATCACTAAAACTCATCATGGACCTAACCATATCAAGTAAGGTCCTATTCCTCCTTTCAGACACTCTATTGTGTTGGGGTGTATACGAATGGGTGAGTTGTGATACTATCCCACGTTCATTTAGGTATGTTTAGCTCAACTTGCCAAAGTTGGCATACTTGTCATTTTGAGATTATCCTTATTTTCTTTCTTAAGAACATATTATTATGAAACAGTTCCATAAAGAATATTATTTACACTCAAGGACAATAATCCATTAGTAAACTAATATTCTCATTTGTCCTAAGTGGACACAGAAATATAATTTTTAGAAACTGAAGAAAAATCATAATAATCCACGAGTTCTAAGAAACAAGCCCACCGGCTAAATCAAACGATAAGATCCTACAGCAAATGCAGCACGGCTTGCTTCATTTTCAACTAGTAGGTCTACCTCTCACTCGTTTAGCAATCTATTCTGCCGTAGTCCCTACACATCAATCAAATGTGAGAACCACATCTTGTGTTAATAACCCAAGATGTTAACGGGATAAGTTGATCTCAAAAACTTACTTGACAAAGAAGTAACATTCTTCTTCCCTCTTGCTAGGAAGACCTTGCAATGTTTCCTCTAATGGCTGGATTCCCACAGTGAGGACAAACGCCTTTCCTTTCTATAATAGTTCTTTCCAATGACTTCTGAGCCCTTTCTTTTTCACTTGAGCTGGCTTCAACCAACGTCAATGTTTCTAACATTTTCATGCCTGACTCAGTAGCCTTCAACAAATCTAGAAGCTCGGAAAGGGTGTTCTTCTTATCTTTCTTAATAAAGTCATAGACAAATTGAGAATAAGAATCTGGCAAAGACTGTAATATTAGGTTTATTGTTAAACCTTCATTAAGTCCACATCCCAAAATCTCAAGCTTATTCATATACTTGGTCAACTTGAGTATATGATCGCCAATTTTGTACCCTCTTCCATCCTACATCTGAATAATGACCGAGACACCATATGCTTCTCATTTCTATGAAGAAAATGAAGAATAGTAGCTAAATCCATTTTCTGGCACTGCTGTCGCAGTAATGGTGCCATTGATGCAAGCATAATGTATCTAATCATTTCTGCTTTTGCATCATGTGTATACTTCACATATACATACCCAATCTCATGGATAGAAATACCACCAGGCTCTAGTGATAGAGCTTGCTCAATGGTGTATAATCTATCGCTTGACTGAAGTATATTGTTTATACTTCTATACCAGTCAACGAAATTTTCACCATTCCATTTCTCTCCCACTTCCATGATTTGTCGCAGTGATGTCGGGATTATTTTGCTCAATTTTAACTGAATCTATAAGTACAGAATAAGTAACCGTTATTACCATGTTCATTATTATTTAATATGGTCTTTTATTAATCGATGCTCCCACTATTTTACTCAAGTCAATAGCCCTCACTATTAACTCGGGAAAGCCCATTGACTTTCCTAGTGGACCGAGATCCCATCCAACCCATTTCAAACCTTCGCTTTGGCGAACAAGCCAAAATGAGTTGATTAGGTAGGCTAACAAACTTAATCCACACCAGTTGATATCTCCTACTATCAACCTCCAATGTGAAGAAGCCAATAAGCCAATCACACAATCCAATGGCCCCAACCATCATCCTCAAGTGTGATAAGTATCAATAGAGTGGACACTACATGCCATCATGTACATGTTAGTAAACGGTCCCGTATACGCAGCGGAAACAAAAATAAAATAATTCAGGGATCGTTTACATTAGCCAAGATCAAGGGTATAATTTTACAATTTTATCATAATAAGAATCTACAGAAATATTAAACATGAGTTAAGAGAAACAAACGCACGTTGGAGGCTCCTCCAAATTTGTCGACGAATGTTTTGCTACCGATCCAAGTGTAGGATCGAACCCACGTAGTCCACACGAAGACAATATCAAAAGAACTAAGGAGGGATTTGCTAGATCCTCCTTAGCCTTAAGAATCAAGAAGACAAATCAAATGAATTGATTTTTGGGCAATAGGTGTTACTACCGTGGGAGTGAAAGAGAGGGGCTGTGTGTTTTGTTTTTCAAAGAAAAAACCTTCATAAAAATCACACATTTTTCTTTTTATATTAAAAACAATTTTCCCTAATCCCATACGGAATAGGCTTGGGCTCCAACCCAAACGCCCCATGTTGCCAAACACTCCCAATTTGATTTATTTTATTTTCCATCATTATCTCAATTAAAATCAATTAATATATATTTAAATATATGTTAACATTTAACAATAATGATAATATATTTAAATATGTGCGAACACACATTTAAACGTAATTTCACTTATTTAATTTTTCTAACAAATTAAATAAAGGTTACGACCTCATCAAATTTAATTGCACTGTGAAATTACCAAAATACCCTTTTGCCTTAAAAGACGAAAAACGCCCTTCTTTCATCCTGAGTCTTAAACTATATTCTATATGTGTGACCCATAGGCTCCTCATCATATCAGCAGTATATAGTATCGCGATTAACATCAATTAATCGTCTCACTAATACACAGACCAAGATTGGCCCCTAGCAAGGCATCATGGCCACCCGATAGATTCGGATTCAGCAAAGTAGCTACCTGTCAACGATATGGTTACCGTGCAATTCGATCCTTTCATCATACGTTATCTCGACGAGACGAAGGCATAGAAATAGTGTCAACCTTCGGTTACTCTCGATATTATTTATTCAGTTTCTAGACCAATAACCCGTATTATAAATTGGATAGAGCAACTACTCAATCCCACTATGGCCACAGTTTTAGTGTCATTGCCATATATTGAATTGCGCCGTGAGATAACTTTCTCCCATACCCGGGAGTGATGAATCCTCTGTCAATCCACCATAGTCTTGATACACTCCTTGATGCACCCAATCACCACCGTATTGACACTTCTCCAAAAGAACTACGTATGTTAGTGTCAAACTAAAACATCAACGGCACAAGGCGCTCCGATGATCTCAAGGTCATTGCCATATATTGAATTGTGCCGTGAGATAACTTTCTCCCATACCCGGGAGTGATGAATCCTCTGTCAATCCACCATAGTCTTGATACACTCCTTGATGCAGCCAATCACCACCGTATTGACAGCTCTGAAAAGAACTACGTTATGTTAGTGTCAAACTACATCAATCGGTGCACAAGGCGCTCCGATGATCTCAAGTCTAAGGATCATATGCACTACCATTCGTTAGAGGATTTGTTCCATAGACACTGGGGTTACCATCCATATGAAATCCTCTGGTGGGTTAGTCCAGTGAACTTGCTGCGGTGTAGTCGCCTATAGCAAGCACCCATGTGTTGCACCAGGTTGTCACCAAACAATCTTGACAAGTGAGATCAGTCACTGCCTTTCGACAGAGTCGTTCAACACTATGATAGCCTTACCGTATTATCTGTGCCCTTACTTCAGAATAATACTAGGGCTACGGACGTTTTTAGAATGGCCACCATATGTGCTCATAGGGTTCTCACTATCAAGATTTGAAACACTTGATACCCTCGTCACGGTTCTACCATTCTAAGGACATATATCAATACATATTGCAATAATAATGATTTATGCGATATAGAATAACATGCCTTTTATTATTGATTAATGAACATTATTACAAAGAGTCAATTCTATAATAATTGATTGCCTCTAGGGCACCTACTCCAACAGTACACATAATATGTGTACTTCTCTATTATGCCTATAATGCGTTTATCAACATTCACTTTGGCGAACAAGCGAAACCGTCATTTCAAGTCCACCCATCACCTTTAAGGAAAACTCCAATGCATTTTAACCTCCCATTAGCAGAAGTGTACCCTTCGCTTTGGCGAACAAGGTTTCGACGAACAGTGGTTTGATTAAAACCATGGTGATGGAAGGCTTACATGACTTAATATCCTTTAATTGAGGGTTTGTTATTTAATGTCTCACCAAATTATTATCTTTGTTAGAATGACATTGTTTGACATGTTATTGAACATTCAACCTTAGCATGCATTCTAAACAAAATATTAAAGCATGCCGGTACATGGCCCAACTAAAAACCGATTTCCTTGGGCCTAGAGGAATTGGTAGGTCACCTAGGGGTCCTGTAATAAAATCTTGAGTCTTCAAGTATAATTGTCTCTTTCTTGATCCGTCTTCAAGTACATTACAAAACATCATTCTAAATTTACAATAAAAGTTAATCTCTAACAAATTTTACATCAACAAATTTAGAAACCTCGATTTACATTCGAGGGGAATGAGATGAGAAGAGAATGTACATCGAGAAGAGGAGAAAGGCAGGACACACGCCCTATTTAATAAATTACAATCATAGATACCCAAAAATTTTAAAACACTCATCATAGGTCTAAGGCTCATGTACCGGGTACTATGCAATATACAAATAATTACATGGCATACATTTCAAAAGCAATCAATTTTTGAATTGGGTGGGTTAATTATTAATTACCCCCTGACAATTTACAAATCTACTTTGATCTAAAAGTTTTAAAACTTTACAATCTGGCCCCTGCACACTCGGAAGTGCGCTCATTGTGGCGATGGGTTAGATCGTCGCAGCTTGGGTTGATTAACATCATGCTCACGCTTCACGTGCGCTCACCGCGGCGATGGGTTGTATCGCCGCGACAAGCGTTGATTGCGAGCAGCGTTCGTCCTAAGGACGATCGCTGCGGCGATGGTTTATATCACTGTGGCAAGTGCTGATTTTGCAATCAACATGAATGCCAACAACACACGCCGCAGCGATGACGAGCGTACACTGATCTGTAGCAACAGATTAGTTCAACCAGCCAACAAAAATATGCCAATCAGATTTTGCAATCAATCTAAACTACTGATTTCAATAAAAATCCATAACCCAATGTTCCAAACTTGCAGATCATCAACAAATTAAATTAATCAATCAATTGATTTCTTAAAACATGCTCTCATGGCAGATTTTGTGCAGATTCTTCCAGGCAACATGTTATCAATCAAATACATGTAATCAACCATCCACATAAAAACTGTAAAATCTGCTACCCTAGGCTCTGATACCACTGTTAGGAAACAATCCAGTTATGCAGCAAAAACAAAAATATACAACAACGGATCGTTCTTTAGAACCAAGATCAGGGTACAAATTTATAGTTTATACATTAAATAAGAATCTACAGATTTTAGTTTAGGGTTTTAAGAAATCATACACACGTTTGAAGGCTCTTCCAACTTGTCTCTGAACGTATTTTGCTACCGACCTAAGTGTAGGATCGAACCGATGTAGTCCACACGAAGATAACCTCAAGGAACTAGAGAGGGAATTGCTAGATCCTTTTTAGCCTTTAAGAACCAAGAAGAAATCAAAGTGCATTTGATTTTTGCAAAAATAAAAAACTGGCGTGTGAGCGTTTCAAGGGGCTGGAGTGTTTCAACTGTGAATGAAAAATGAATGAATTATTTTATTTCACAAAGTGTGCACTTATATAGTGCACACTATACCTTATTCCATCATGGAATGGGCTTGGGCTCCAACCCAAACACCCCTTGTATTCAAACATCCCCTTTAAGATATTTTTAATTTTAATTTATCATTATCTCAATTAAATTAAATTAATATATATTTATAATATATATTAACATTTAACAATAATGATAATTTATTTAAATATATGCGAACATATATTTAAACGTAATCTCACTTATTTAATTTTAATATCAAATTAAATAAAGGCTACGACCTCAACAAATTTAATTACACTGTGAAATTACAAAAATACCCTTTCGTCTAAAAAGACGAAAATGCCCTTCTTATAAACTGGTTCTTAAATTATCTTCTATGTGTGTGATCCATGGGTTCCTCATCATACCGGTAGTGTATAGTATCGTAATTAACACCAATTAATCATCTCACTATACACACTCCTAGATTGGCCCCTAACAAGACATCATGGCCACCCGATATATTCGGATTCAGTGAAGCAACTACCTGTCAACGATATGGTTACCGTACAATTCTATCCTTTCATCATCTGTTATCTCGATGACACCGTGGCATAGAAATAGTGTCAACCTTGGTTACTCTCAATATTATGTATTCGTTACTGGACCAATGACCTGTATTATAAACTGGATAGAGCAACAACTCAATCCCACTGCGGCCACAGTTTTAGTGTCATTGTCATTTACTGAATTGCGCCGTGAGATAACTTCTCCCGTACGCGGGAGTGATGAATCCTCTGTCTATCCACCATAGTCTTGATACACTCTTTAATGCAGCCAATCACCACCATATTGACAGCTCTGAATAGAACTGTGTTAGGCTAGTGTCAAACTATACCAATCGGTGCACAAAGCGCTCCGGTGATCTCAAGTCTAAGGATCACCGGAGCGCCTTTTGCTCACCAAGGGAGAGGTGGACCTATGAGTTGGAAATGGAGCACATGTGGCTGCATTTGCTGTAGGGACTTACTGTTTATGTTTGCCTATGGGCTTATTGTCGGAACTACATAACTGTTTTCACGTACCTTCTATTTCTAGAAATATTATTTTAGTATCCGCTTTGGATAATATGGGGTATCATTTTGAGATATCTAATGGATTGTTGTCCTTTAGTTTGAATGATATTCTATTTGGAATTGCAAGGTTATATAATGGTTTATATGTTCTTGATTTAAACAATAAAGATATTCTCAATATTGAAATCAAGAAAGCTAAACATAGCGATCAAAACCAAACATATCTCTGGCACTATAGATTGTGTCATGTTAATAAGACTCGCATTGCAAAACTTCAAAGGGATGGACTCATAAAAATTGTTATTAATATATATACTCAGGCCTACTATCGAATTTAAAAAAAAAAAATGAGAATTATTATATATTTATCTAGACCCACAAAAAACTTATTATTAATATATATATTTCAAACTCTTATTATATTAAAAGTTTAAAACTCTCTCCACTCTTCTTACTCTTCTTCCGACTCTACCAACTTTTTATGATTTTATCCCCAAAATTATTTACTCTCTCATTCTCTCTTTCTCTTCCTCATGCTATTCGATCTTAAAACTTTTGAAGACTGAAATTGTTGAAGCTTTCACTACTCAAGGTGTCACAATTAGCTCTGTTTTTTGTTTTATTAGTTTTAAGTATGTGTATTACTCATTTTAATTTAGTTTATTTTAGGATTGAATCATGCTCTTTTTTTTTTTTTTTTAGAGGTTTTTTATTCTAATTGAAGAGGAAAAGACATGAACCTTGTAAGTTTATTTTGTATTTTGTGTCTAAGAATGAACTTGTTTTTCCCAAATTAAAATTTTAACTATATGTTAAAGGACATTATTCTTTACCCTTTACCTACCACTTTCCTACAATTCAAATGTCACTGTTTTGATACTAAAAGATAAATAAAGAAATTTGAGTTACTATATATGTTTATATCAAGAAAATTTCCTCTTTTTTTTTTTTTTTTAACTAATTCATATTAAAAGTCAACACAACGTTGACTTGATTTAAGTTATGATTGACTTTAACTTAAATTAAGTCTGGTCAAAGTCATGAAAATTTACATTATAATCTTTGGAAGCCAAGAATAAAAAAAAATTAAAAATTAAAAGAAGGTTTTGCTCAAGGTTTATTTAATATATTTATTCAAAATTTTGCTTCTCACGGATTTATTCAAGTAGAAAAGTATTGCGTTATTGCATTTTGATTATTTTTTAAAGTTTTTATTAGTTGTTTAGGAAACAATGACAGAGCCGTGGAGGCCCCCCGTCAACAAAAATTATGGATCCGCCGCTGCTCTTATGGTTACCTCCAAAATAGAGATGCAAGAAACTGCTAGCAGGTGAGTAATTGTCTCAACCCTTCCTTTGGTGCAAGCACAATGAAGAGGAGTCATTCCATCCTTTCCCTTGAGATTGCAAGCTTATTATTGACTTTCACAAGCTCTAGGACTGTCTCGTTATGGCCGTTTGCTGCTGCCATGTGAGTTGCACCAAAACCATGTTGGTTTAATTCCTTTACATATTCCCCTGCATTACTTTTGTGTTTGACGATTTCCTTTACAAAATCAGAGTGTCCAAACATGGCTGCAACGTGCAAAGGAGTGTCACTGCTGCAAGTTGTTACACGCTCTAGGATAAGAGGATCATCATGGAGAAGTTGAAGAAGAAGTTGAGTGTTTCCTTCTTTAGCAGCCACAAACATTGAGGAATCCATTTTTTTTTTTTAAATTAATTCAAGGAGATCTCTTTTGTATTTGTAAAAATAAATAAGACTTTGTTTATAATTCCATACCTTCGTAGATATTTTTGGAGCACAGAACAGACAAAATGAAAGACTTGCGCATTGACTTGTATAAATCTTGTATATTTAAATTTAAATATAATCTTGTTTTAAATTAATAGATTTAAAAATATCTAAAAAAGACTACAAATTTAAGTTAAATGCATAATTTAAGAATTCATGAAAAGGGGAATTAAGAGAAAGTTGGGTGGGAGATATCCTAATATAATTAAGAAGAATAAAGTTTAATATTCTAAAAATTTTATTATATTTAATCAAAAAATATTTATAAAACAAATTAGAATTTTTATTTGTCTTTACTGTGTTTGTTTTATTATTCCTATCATATTCTATTTAAAATACTTATTTGTTTCATTATTCTCAAAATTCAATCCTATTATATTCAACTCCAAATATTTAGAATTTTTTAATCCCCTATGTTTGTTAATTTCTCTAAACACCCCTAAAAATAAAAGTTTATAAATTGACAAAAACACACTCACTCATCTGTATATTCCCGGTAGCCGGCAATATTTAATGGGTGAGTGGGGGTGTTTTTGTTAATTTTAAAAATTTTATAATAGGGTGTGTTTATCAAAGTTAACAAATATAAGGGATTAAAAAGAGCTTATCAAACACATTTTCAAATTCAAATTCTATCATCATAATAATAACCCAATTTAACTTTTTTTTTAAAATACTATTCAAAATATTATTAGTCACGCAAATATCTATTAGCCAATTCTTTCCTATAAGTCACGGCAAACTGTCATTTGATTATCATGAAAATGAATGAAAACTACTTGGCTGACCCACAAGTTTGAAAATTCTAATTTCAACAGTGTCTCTTATTCTGAAATGAGCCAGTTTTCCTCTCCCCGTAGGCCTGCATTAATTCAGTCAATTTCTTATATTTGTTTGTTTTTAATATTAGCAAATTGTCCTCCTTTAATATTAGCAGAAATACTACTTAAACTAATAAAACAAACACACCCGGATCTATAATGGAGTCAATTCTATCATATTAGTCAATTCTTCACCTAACATGACGTGTGGGTCGAACAAAATTAGGTAGCTGAATATGCCAAGAAAACAAAAAAAAAAAATTCATTTCCCACTGCAGAAAGTTTAAAATTTCTTCATGGAGTTGGAAGCTCTCACCTATAATTTTAAAGCTGTGCAAAGGAATTCAAACAGCATCACTTTGAAAACAAAATATGTAATTTGTTTGTTTTTTAAATTTATGTGTGTACATAATATTTTCTATATTTTTAATTTATTAATCTACCCATATATTAATTATATAATGTTTCAAGTTATATTTATATCATTAAATTATATTATTGTCTAGTTAATTATAAAACAATATAAGCTAAAAATTCTTCAATTAATTACTGAAATCTGACCAACAACAATCGGATTCTGGTGACCAAAAAATTTATTAGTGTGTAATGCTAATAAAATTAGTATCAAAAGAACTGATTATTTTTTAACGATATATCCATATAAATAATTATTATTTAAAATAAAGATGGCATTTGGTCCAGGATCTAACCTAGAAAGTGCAGCCACCCAAACTTTTGCCATCAAATCTTGGCTAATGTTGGATCTCTTGCTAAAAACAAATTGTAGATATATAGAATGTTAAAAGATAATTATTTTCAAATAAATTTTATATGCAGTAAAAAAAAATTAATTATTTATAATAATATTAATGATAATTATATCTAAAAATAATTATTTTAAAATATATAATGCTGATAATATTAAAAATCCATAATAACAATACAAGGGATTCATTCTCAGTGGATTGGGGTGGGTAAGCCCATACTCCAAACATATCCTACTCAATTCACCCCAACATTGGATTCAAGAAATGGTGTGGCTTGGGTTGGGGTGGATTGCCCATAAGGCCATAACCCATAAATTGCCATCCCTACTCACATTAGTGCTGTACGTACACACTAATATTCAACAACAAAGTGATATATATATCTATTAATAGTAAAGCAAAGACTTGCCAGATTAGGGATTGAAGACGTAAAATATTCTGATACAACCCTCCTTTATGAAATTGTTCATTCTTGAGGTGAACTCGCTTCCTCCCCCTTCATTCAGCCGGAGCTGGTGAATTCAATGATAGATTCTTTAGCCAAAAGGCGGGTGGCATTTTCCGGAGTAAGCTAAGGTATCTTATTACGTTTATAATGTTCCATCCCCGCTGAAGCAAACACGCCCACTTGAACGCTTTGTTAATGAACTTAATCTAATAGAAAAAACAAAAAACGAAAGAGATTTCTTTCTTCGTTTCCCCCGCAGCTATTCCTCCTTTAGACTCATACAAGCAAGTACAAGATGGTATTGGGAATAGAGGAAGCCAGTAGATGGTAGTTAGGTAGTTGCAGAAAGCAATCGGAACTAGGAGGGAACGGGAGGGGCCGACAAGCAAAAGCAATGGCAATCAGCCGCCTAATTACTTTTCGACCACTTAGCGCAATAGTTCATATGTTGATTCATGAGCTAACTAAGGAGGCTGCCTTTATGTTAATATGTATGCCAATAGCATGAAATATAGAACATTGAGCAGCAGTCACTCATTATGTACGCAGTTATTAAACAAAGACTATTAAGACGAGTCGTGTGCGCAAGACTTGGGTGGTCTGATCGGGCAGCATTCTGTTCCACCAGAGAACGACGAGGTCAGGTCGCCTGGAAAGAGCTGCTTTGTCTCGGTTTTCCATGGATGGACAAAAAGGTGAGGTGAAACGAAAAGTAGGAAATGAAGGGCAGCTTACGCTTGTCTTCGACCGATAAGGGCAAAAACAAGGTTTTTTTTCCCTTACTTGTGATCCTATCGGAGCTGTTCTGAACGATACCCTTTCTCCTCACTTACCCTATCTAGTCGAGCGTCTACGAAACTCTCTTTTCAGCCTATGTGGTTTTTCTTTCTTTCCAAGATGCTGGAAGCCTTTTTTCCTTTTGACGCCCGTGGGAATAACCTATTGATGTGGAGACCTCTAACTACGGTCGAGTACTGCTTCTGTTCCTCTGCCGTTATACTTGGCATCTACAGCTCCTACTCCTTCTACTGCCGCTTCTTACTCTCGCTCCGACTGCTGACAGAACCATCTCTTTAGTCGACAATGCCCTTCCTGAACATCCGGATTGGGATGAATCATTTACTCCTATGGTCTTAATAAGAGGAGGTAGAGTGAAAGATTCGCCAGGTGTGAAATCCCATCGTATTCGAGGAGTCAAGGATTTGCTGGGAATTCCGAATCCAAGACTTGGTTCAAACTTTCAAGCAGTACTGACCACTATTCCATAGATAGCATAGAGCTCTTACACAGCGCCTAATAGGCTAGCTTCACTATAAAGGCTTTCTTTCCCTTATTAGTAAAGGGGGAGAAGTTGAATCTCCATCTCTGTCACTCAAAGAACTCTCTTTCCTTCGCCCTTTGAATCTATCTATTTCGGCTACAGAGCAAGGCAAGGTAGATGCCAGTTTGCTTAAGACTTGGAGTTCGAAGTGGCATGGATCTAATGAGCTATTCCTCGCATCTCCTCCTTTATAAAATGGAATAAGGCGCCCACTAATCCTCATGTCCTGAGCCTGATTTTCATACTTCTATCTAAATCTAATCTAATAGGAATCCCGATCTGAGAACATAATCTTCTTCTTAGCAGTTGAAGAAGTGAATTTTCTCATTTTCTTAGAATACTAAGCAGACTTTAACTCCTTTCTCCCGCAATTCTGACAACAGATGCGGATTATGTAGCAAATGCCGCTGATGCGTTACACATTGAGTTGGACAGCTTTCCTTGAGCAGATAGGACACAGCGCCATCAACAGACATACTCGCGAAGAACTACCCTGCCTCGATCCTCATCTCGTTCACTCACAGAAGCCTAGCTCTACTTTCTTTCTTATACCAGGAACCAAGGCTTACTAGGAAGCCTTTCGCTCGTCCCTTCGCACGTGAATCTTGATATCCGGGCAAGCAAGAGAGCATTTCTTCTTTCCCTCGCTTTACCCGTAAGTCACTTCGTTCCCCAGCCCAGACTGATTTTCCTTCTAGGCTTCCAGTAGCCCTTCCTCCACCAAGAGAAACCCTAGGAGAAGACCATGCTACCATAGAGAAGGGAAAGCCCACCTCGGAATTTGACCATGAGTTCACAGCTTAGGATCAGAAGGAACCCATCCCGTCTTTCATTAAAGCAATGGTCTACGACTCCGCTGCTTGCTTAGGATAGGAGAGCTCCTTTGTTCTTTTTGTTCTACCGTTAAGAGAAGGATCACAAGCCCTAGTCCCAAGCTAAACAGCATATTTATTCATCTGCACCGGAAAGGGATTCATGAGCAAGAGCTTATTTTTAAGCTTCTTCAACAAAAGAAATTCTCTCTCCTCTGGCATCACAGCCTATTCTCTACCAGCTTCTGAAAGAAGATCGGATTGGTGAACAGGAGCTAAGACCGGTTATGCCGAAAGGAAAGAAGCTGGTATTTCTCGCCTTGGGCTTGATCCGGGTGAGGAAGATTTGGAGATTGAATGACTTTGCTGGGTATTCCTTATTATAGATAGCACACACAAGAAGATGGGTAGCTTTGGGATTGGTCATGGTCAAGAGCCAAGACCTATTAGGCCGAAAAGACCGGATTCTCGCCATCTCAGAAGGTCAGGTCAGAGGGCAAGCAAGTTGATTCCCATTATCTTGGGTACGAAACTACGACTACGCTATTCTTCGCATCTCGAAAATCTTTTGTTAAAAAAAGTCTCCCCTTCCTTATTGAGGTAACTCGTGCTCTCTTCTTTCAAATGAAAGTGCGACAGTCTTTTTGGTCTGAATCTCTTAGCTTAGCCCAGACATTGGCCATGAGAACGAGATTAGTGCCACTACTCTTATCAAAATGTAATCGTCTTATTGTTGAATGCGGACGATCAGATCTCCTGATAAAGTGCAAGGATGACAAGAACTCTACCACCTGCCCCTAAAATCAGTCATTTTCAGTCCTAGTAGAGCAAATCAAGAAGATTCAGCCTCTTCAAATCGCCTTAGCTTAGTAAAAGCGAAGGGTCCAGGAAAGAATGCACCGAGAGGTAGAAGACTCACTATCTGTTGTTTACGTCCTGCGGTAATCAAACATCGCCTCTCGTAGACATTCGCGTTCCTGTGCGGTTATCAAACGCACTCGTATTTTGGGGCTTCCCCTTTTTCAATCACCTCCTACCTTATGGAAAGCCCACTGCTGAATACCCTCAATCGAAAGGTCAAGGATTGTTCGTGCTGTTCCGTATATAGAGAACACCATCTCCGGTTCTTGGAAACCCACCGCTCTTCTTCTTATCGCTCTGCTTCTAGCTATTCGGATAGACCACACCTCAGAAAGAAAGTCCGCTATTCTATTCAATATCATGGCAGAAATCCCGGGAATGGGCATCCATTATCAGATGTCTAGGCACAAAAAGAGAGATATGTCAGAAAGACAGGATACGGGTACTCTACTCTACGGGAGAAGGGATGGGATTTGGCACGCTGAAACCCTAAGTCCCCTGTTCCCTTTCTTATGATAAAAGAGATTGTTGAGTCCAATTGTGGGTGGAGAAGGCGTCTATGCTTGAAACTGATCCTTAAGATTGGAATCGTTTAGCGTCTATCTATTCCGTGTATTCTTGTGAGGAGAAGCCCCCTTTCCCTGGTTTCTATATCTTTATGACGAATAGGTTTGATGATTCCGTTGTCTCTCTTTCCTAGGCCTGTTCCAGGTGTGTACCCGGATCTAAGCTCCGAAACCTGCTTTTCCCGACGTCTGTCACTTTCAATAGTAAGCTTATTCGATGTCCTCCTTCGCTTGACCTATTTGAATTGAACTAGAGCTTGATTGATTGATTGATTGACAGACAGACCGGATTTCCAACTAGATTCCTATTGAGACCCTTGACGACCTACCAGATGATCATCCTAGAGTTCCCTCTAGCGAAGTTTTGTCAAAAGACATAGACCGTGGCGTGGCATTAGTTCTAGCTCTCATTTCTTGCTTTTCATAGCTAACTGCCCAGACAAAGAAGGTCCGAGAAGGCTCAGGTATGATGAAGTCTCAATCGATTCTCACTACCGAATCGATTTCTCCCAAGGCTAAAGAAAGCACTGAGCCTGCTCCGAAAATGCTGTGAGAAAGAGGATCTGTTTAGGAAAACTATAACTTTTGGTTCATGAAGAAGCGGCCCCTCCGCATCAAGATAGTCAATCGAGAGAGGTGTTGGGGTCTTCTTCCTCAAATCGGTTATCGGTGAAATGACTCTCATTGGTTGGAAGTACCAAAGACTCCCTAGCTTCCTGAAAACTAAAGTAAGAGCATCTTCTTCTTCAATTACGCTAACAGCTCAAATAGCAACGATGGTAATGACGATAGCTTTACAGGAATTGCTTTAGGGATTGGATTTTGATTCCTTTCTCTTCGAGGCGAGGCATATGAATCTTATCGATATGCCACTAGCTCAGGAAAGATAGACACGCACACCCCCTTTCATTGCCATTACCTGCCTTTCTATCTTAGCTACCATGCCCGGCGCCGGGGAGAGACTGGGAGTGCTTTCGAGAACAAGAACACATGCACCGGGAATTCATCTGCAGAGCAGCTCCATTGCCTATCCTCTTTGTCCCAAATTCCTCTCCTTGCTCCCATCTATTGGAAAATCCACTCAGAGAATCAATATAAGATAATATAAGAATAGCTCCTCCCAGTTGACTGTCCCTCAAAAACTCGACCTTCCGCTTCGGAATCCGTAGGACACTTCTCTATTCTCATGTATACCTACACGAGATCTCGAACTTTAAACGAAACATCACTCTCCTCTTCCTTTTACCTTTCTCTCTATCCTGGGGCCAAACTCACACCCTCGGAGCTATAGCATAACAATGAGCAAAGAGGGTTGAAAGGGTTTAAAGGCCAAGCCCCAATATGAGAGCGAGACAAGCAAGCCGGAACCCTGAAGGAAGTGACGCTTGCTACGATCAATATCCGAACAACACCTTGACTTTTCATCTAGATGATGGGGGGACCCCCTCTCCCGCGCGATTTGATCTCTCTCCCATTTGTCGAGTCGAGCTATCCCCCCAATTAGAATAGATATACACAGCCCCTCTACCCCCTACTCTAGTTTCTATCTCTTTCTCCAACCTTCGATGATCCTCCTGCAGGCAAATCATCGAAGTCAAGAAGAAGTGATGGGCCTGATCTTCCGATATCGATATCTGATCCATAAGCTAGCTCTTGGTTAAGAAAATTCTGAATATGCAGACCCGGGTGCAGTAAACGAACAACTATTCTCTTTCCTCCCCTCTATAGTTCTCCCCTTACATAAAAGGTGAGTAACAAAGCTTCTACCGGGACGCCGTGCGATCATACAACTACTCTACGTGGGCCTTAATCTGCGCATACAAAGAAATAAGAACATGTTTTCAAAGACCTCTGGCAATGCCTGTTTTGTCTACTTAACATATGGGACGAGCTAAGCTATATACCGGCTTGGAGCTTTCTTCACCAGTTCCCATAGCCTCTTCTCTTCCATCTTTTCCTAAAGCAGGGTTTTAGTCCTTCTTTCCCAAAAGAAATAGACCTTATGGTACGTACCCTTCTTAGCCATTCATTGGTGCGTTAAGGCTGAATGGGTAGTCTAAAAAGACAATTGGCTTCTCCTTAAAGGAAGTCATATGCTCTTTTCTTAAGTGTGGTGTCTTCAATACAACCTTCCCTAAAAGTGGAGGTAGGAGATCCAGTTAACGAATAGGCTACGGCTGTAGCTGCAACGAGTAATGATTTCTCGGATGCTCTTTCTTAATCTGATAGAAAGTGGTTCCTAGTTCTATGAGGCCATTACAAGTTTACTCAAGAAGGAAGGCAATCATCACAGAACCCGTGCACATTCAGGAGTCTGAACCGACCACTGGGAATGAGGTAAACACTTCTCTACAATCTTCTCCTACTGTTCCTATTGCTTCTCATGAATTAGTAGGTACTAGTGAACCAGATCTTCCCATTGCAGTCAGAAAAGGTACCAGAACATGTACCAAGCATCCATTATATCCTCTTTCGTCTTTTGTGTCTTATGAAAGGTTGTCATCATCTCACAAAAGCTTTCTCACTCACCTAAATACCATATCCATACCTAAAACCCTATCCGAGGCACTCAAAAGTGAGGAGTGGAAGCAAGCTATGAGAGTCGAGATGGAAGCACTCGAAAAGAATGATACTTGGGACCTAGTTGAGTTACCAACAGGAAAGAGTTTGGTAGGATGCAAATGGGTGTTCACTGTGAAATATAATGCAGATGGATCTCTTGAGAGATATAAAGCCAGGCTTGTAGCCAAAGGCTATACACAAACTTATGGAATAGATTACCAAGAGACTTTTGCACCGGTGGCTAAGATGAACACAGTGAGAATTTTGCTCTCTTTGGCGGCTCAGTTTGATTGGGATTTACAACAGTTTGATGTAAAAAATGCCTTCTTACATGGAGAGCTTGAGGAAGAAATTTATATGGACCTTCCACCTGGTTTTGGTATGAACTTGAAAGGGAAGAAGGTATGTAAATTGAAGAAGGCCTTGTACGGGTTGAAGCAATCTCCACGGGCCTGGTTTGGAAGATTTTCTAAGGTAATGATGACCGTGGGATACAAGCAAAGCCAAGGCGACCATACACTTTTCATTAAACACTCAGCTTCAGGGGGAGTTACTGCCCTTCTGGTCTATGTAGACGATATAATAGTGACTGGAAATGACCTTGAGGAAAGGAAAGCTTTGAGGCAGTACCTAAAAACAGAATTTGACATAAAGGAGCTGGGAAAACGGAAGTCTTTTTTGGGGATTAAAAACCCCTTCCTTTACAAAATTAGTTAACAGATTTTTTTATCATTCTAAAAAAATGTCAATAATTCTTGGACAAAGTTATAAATCGTTAAGAATTTGAATAATTTTTGACTGTTTTGAATGATTTTTTACAATTATTAACTGTCAAGGATTTGGTCAAAAATAAATTGTATGAATTTTTTTCTTAACAGTTGTAGTTTCAATCGTTGATGGTTAAAACTGTCAAGGATTAAGTTGAAAAACAAAAATTAAAAATTTCACTAAGGAAAAATTTCCCACCCGTCAAAAGTATCACTTAGAGGTGGAAAAGTAACCCGCCCGACCCAACCCGCGACGGGTCGGTCCTAACCCGTCTGGTAACATTGGCAGGTCGGGTTAGGCCCGCCAATGTTAGGGAATTGGCTGGCCCAACCCAGACCGCCAACCCTAACCCGTCGGGTTAGGATGCGGGTTGGGCCGAGTTAACCCTCTTTTTGATTTTTTTTTTTAAATTTTGTTTTGTTTTATTTTGTTTAAGTTTAAATGTTTAATAAACTTTTCAAATGAATAATTAACAATTTATAAATGAATAAATGTAATTGTTTTTAGTTAATTGTTAATTTCTTTTCAAATATCAATAATAAAATTAAATTAATTTTTTTTTCGTTAACATTCCAAATATTAATTCAATTTTAATACATTAAAATTGTAATATAAGAATAATTAAATTTATCAATAACACTACGACACCGAAAAAGTTACACCGAATTTCCTGCGCCTACGTGTAATACGTATCTCAATTTTTTACAATTTTTTTCTAGTGAACGGCGTCCACTCACATGGACGCCCGTCATATTATATAGGACGCGTCCCATGTAAAAGGGACAGGGCGTTTTCCCCATTTAAAGGAGCCCGCCTCCCTTATTATAATACAATTAAAAAAATTTGTAAAATCTTAGAGACGGCCGTCCCATTCATTATGGACGACCGTCCATTAATTTTGGACGGGCGTCCCACAAATAATGGACGCCCGTCCTTCACCCAAATATGAAAAAAAAATTTCTTTGGGGGACGGATCGTTATAAATTTTGGACTGGGCCTGGCCGTCCCTTACGCTTGGACAGACGTCCCATTAAGAATGGACGGGCGTCCCATTACGTTTGGACGGGCGTCCATTCCCCGATGGACGCCCGTCCATACTTTAAAAAAAATTTCTAATAAAAAATAGTCTTCTTCTTCGCTTCTTCTTCTTCTCGTCATTCCCCATCTCCTCTCTTTTTCTTCTCTTCATTCCCCATCTCCTCTCTTCTTCTTCGTCTTTGTTTTATAATATAGGAGTCTTGTTTATAAGCTTTCAATCGGCATGGTCTGTTTAAGAAATCAGTGTCAAGAATTTGAATCGGGGAGGTGAAACTTGCGGTATTTACTCGAGAGATGCCGGGAACTTGGCGAGAATGCTACAAAGATATGTGAGCTTGGAACCGTGTAATCACTATGGAAGAACTCCACCATGTACCGAAACTATGATTAAAGCTAAAGTGAAAAAGAGTGGTGGTTGGAATGGTGGATCCAAACCCAATTGTAGATTCAAAAGGGTTAGATAGGCCGAGAGAAGCCGGAATCGACGTGATGTGGGCGTAAAAGAAGAATCATGCAAGCACTTTAATGAATAAACGCTGTTAACATTTGATGAATAAACGCCTTATTAAGTATCGTAAAAGGAGGGGCGAATAAATATTTAGCTGTTATCGATTCTGAGTTTGGTGGCTTGCCCCAATGTTTTTTAAGTAATTAACAATGGCCTGTAACACATCTTTAAGACTATCTCTTTCTCTATCATTTCGTTTTTTTTGGGTTTAGGAGATTTCACCAACCAGGCCAACATTAGTTGCATCTTCTATTGACTTTAATATATCTTTATACAAATTACTCAAGCGGGTGACCATGCAAATTTCTTCGTTCTTTTCACTTATATATCTCCCATCCCACCTATCTCTACCACTCTCTTGCATCAATATTCAAAACTAAACAAAAAAAAGCAAAGTGCGTGCAAAGAATAATGGCACCTTTTGTTCATCGTCCAAACCTCTCGATTTTGCATTTGTTGATCTTAGTTAGCGTTTTGATGTAATGGTACAGGATGCGACGGGTCGCTTTTGCTTGACGACACAATCGACCTGCAAGGAGAGAAAAGCCTTCTATCAATAAAAATGCCTTAAAGGTTTTATCTTGATTGATAGGATCAAGAACAAGCTTGAATCAATGCCCCGAATTGTGTCGTGGCAGATATTCTCACCAAGTCCCCAAAGATCTCTCGAGCAAATACGCAAGTTTCACCTCCCGATTCAAATTCTTCAAAGAATGAGCTTAAATGCAGACCATGCCGATTGAAAGCTTATAAACAAGACGCCTATCTTATAAAACAAAGACGAAGAAGAAGAGAGGAGATGGGGAATGAAGACGAAGAAAAAGAGAGGAGATGGGGAATGACGAGAAGAAGAAGAGTGAAGGAGACTATTTCGTTTAGAATTTTTTTTAAGTATGGACGGGCGTCCCATTAGGAATGGACGCCCGTCCAAACTTAATGGACGGCCGTCCCATTCTTAATGGACGCCCGTCCAAAGAGAAGGGAGCGGCCGTCCCAAAATTTATGAACGACCGTCCCCCAAAGAAAATTTTTTTTTCATATTTGGGTGAAGGACGGGCGTCCCATTATTTGTGGACGCCGTCAAATTAATTAATGGACGGTCGTCCATAATGAATGGACGGACCGTCCCCTAAGATTTTACAAATTTTTTTAAAATTGTAATATAAGAATAATTAAATTTATTCATTTATTAAAAAATAAAATAAGAAATTACAACAATTATTGCCTCGTTAAAAACCTTCACCAAGAAAAACCCAATAGGACAAAAACTTGGTAAGGAAAAAAGAATGCAATAATTGACAATTAATTTATAAGTTACAATTTACAAAACAACTAATTTTGGGGTTTACTAGGACCTCCCTCATCCGTATCATCTATATTACAAAATTGAAATGATTCTATTAAAGTATCGTTGACAACCTCGTATTGACCTTGATGGCGTGACCGTTCCCAATCTCGAAGACATGTGAGGACTTCAATCATTTTTTGTGAAAGTTTAGTCCTCCTTTCATTTAAAATTCTTCCACTTGCACTAAATGTTTGTTCGGATGAGACGGTTGTGAGAACAGCGAAAACATCCAAGGCAAGTCTTGATAATACCGAAAAAATACATTTTCTGGCTCTCCAATAGTCTAAGAGATCAATGTTGGCTCTCTGTTGTGGAATCTACTGATAACATTTCAGGGGTTGCCAAATATTGTTGAAGCTCATTACTCTGCGACTGCATGGAAGACAATATATTAGTTGTTGTTGTTGGTGGAGCTTCTGAAGAGGAGGTCAGCTTGATTCGGGTCCTCTTCGGCCTATTCAAGCACCCCAAGAGTAGAAGTCTTCATTTGTTTCTTCTGATGCAGCTTCCCTGGATGTTTCGCCTCTTTGCGGTTCCCATACCTATTTTCATATTAGAAATATACTTCGAAAAGTCTATTTTTTACCTCTCCTATTTGATTGGCATATACTTCGGTTTGTAAATTTTCACATAAATTGTCAAAACCATTTTCTAAACCTGCTAATTTAATTCTAGGATCAAATATAGCACCTAAACAATAAAGAAAATGAATGGGTTCCCAATATTTAAAAAAAAAATTTCCATTGCCTTTATTGGTACATTTAAAATTATATTGTCTTTGTTTTTTATAAATAACTCGGAAATTTTTATAATTGTATGTATTACCAATAGACTAGTAGGATGATATACACCATAAAGTTGTGCAGTGGATTGGTAAAAAGTTTTAAGAAAAAAATGAAATACTTTAACTATTTGTCAATCATTTTCTACCAAATAATGAGGACCTCTATTATTTGGTTCCTCATTATTTGCTACAAAATAACTAATTATATTAACATAAGGTAAACATGAATCAAGCATTAAATAAGTACTATTCCATCTAACAGGCATGTCTAATGCAAAAGTTCTAGAAGACATATTTGATTTTATACAAACGTCTTGAAATTTAGCATTTCTTTTATTACTACTAGTAATCCAAGCTAAACAATCTCTAATTCCATTAATATTTTCTTTAATTGTTTTAATACCACTTTTCACAATTAAATTAATAACATGACATGCACAACGTTGGTGAAAAAACTTCAAATTGTTATATAAAGGATAATTACTTTGAAAATAATCTATAGCTTTACTATTAGAACTTGCATTATCTAAAGTTAAACTTATCACTTTACTAACAATATCATAATCTTCTAAAACTTCAACAATTTTATTATAAATTTGTTCACCACTATGATCAACATCCATTAATCTAAATCCTAATAAAGATTTATTTAATTTACATTCATTATCAAAATAATGACTAGTCACACAAATATAATATTGTTTAGCTCTACCATTCCAAATATCGGCAGTTAGAGCCACACTAATATGACAAGTATGTATTTTATTTTTTAATTCTAATTTCATTTTTCTAAACAATTTTATTAAATAATTTCTAGTTGCAATTTTAGAATAACTTTTAAATTCTGGAAAAAATGAATTTTGAACAAATCTTTCAAAATATTTATCTTCAGCCATATTAATAGGTTGATCGATTCAGATAATATATAAAGCTAACTGTTCCCTATATACATCAGAATTATAACTCCAATTAGTACCCATATTAGTTATTTGAGTTTGATTGCTTTCTCTATTTCCATGTTGATTAATATGTTTATTAGCATGCCTTTTTAAAGTAACTAGTACCATTACCTGAATCAGCTTTATAAATATTTCCATAGTATTTGCATCTCACTTTCTTAACTTGAATGTCATTTTCTGTCTTGTAAAACTTGTCGAAATGCGCCCAAACGTCTGATGTGTATCTGTCTTCGCTTTCGACGGCAGTTGATGATCTGCCTCGGCCTTGAGATGAAGTTGGGACGAGCACGACGATTACGAGGGACGACTTCTAGAACCACCGGGAGTCGTTGGAATGGGGGCATATTTTGAGATGTATTGGATTCTGAGAATCGGAAAGCGGGACTATTTGAATCTCCTCCTGCATTTATGTTAGTAAAATCATCGAGACTAGGACTAGGATAGTAGTTTCCTTCATCATTGTAATTGTTGGGAGAGAAATATCTATCCATTGTAGTTGAAAAAAAATTTGATGTAGAAGAAATAAAAATTAAAGAAAGAGAATTGGAATATGAAATTTGGAATTTGGAATTTGGAATTTGGAAAATTGGAAAATTGAATTAAAAATTGGAAAAACTAATAAAAATTAAAATACAAGCAAATTGATAACAAAGAGATTAAGAGAATAAATGAATAATTGAGAGATTAGAAATTAGAGAATATGAGAGAATGAGAGAATTTGAGTTGTGAGAAAAATGTGAGAGTTTAGGGTCAATTTATAGAAAAAAAAGGGGAAAAAAAATGACGAAAAAGACTCCTCCAATGGCTATAAAACGACTATATTTCAAGGGTAAAGGGGTAATTTGAAAAAAAATTAAATTTTTTTATTTTTTTATTTTTTTCTTCTAACCCGTCGGGTTAGCTGTTGTCAACCCGACGGGTTGGCCGTTATTCTATAACAGTCAACCCGTTGACCGTTATTCTATAACAGTCAACCCGTCGGGTTGACAACAGCCAACCCGACAGGTTGGCAAGTCTCTTTTAAAAGAGACAAAACAGCAACCCGCACCCGACGGGTTGCCATTTTGCAACCCGCCCCGCCTAGGGGTTGTTGCCGGCTTGGATTCAACTGGACCACCAATCAACCTGCTTCATTGTGGGCTGGGTTAGGGTTGACCTGCCTAACCCGGCCCATTTGTTCCACCTCTCTCAAAGGCAAAATTTTTCCCCCAATTTTCATCAAGGCCAAATTCCCCACCCATTTTTCAAAATTTTCCCTTTCTTCTCTTTTCGTCTTATTCAATGTTTCTTTCCAGTAGCCCGACATCTCTAACATGCTAGGGTTGCTTAAAATTACTCTCTAATCAACCGTAACAATGGTGTTCAAGAACAAACTCTTCTTCTCTTCCAAGGAATCCTCCGACTTTGATGGATCCGACTCAACTCGATCCTTCGGATCCAACTCCCCAATTCGATCAATTCTCGGAAACAATTGGAAGAATTGCAAAAATAGCTCGGAGAGAAACAAATGTTTAAATATTTCGTCTCCAAGATCAATTTCTCTCTGCTTCTCCACCTCTTCGCAATCTGGTTCATTCACCTCTTTCTCATTCTTTTCTTTTTAAATTTAGAGATCGTAATGGGAGAAAATTCGTCGATTTAATTAAAATTCGGTTGATTTTGGTGTTCAATTTGATGGTTTTGATTGAATGTTAAGATTTTGGAGTTAGGGAAATTATAGGGAAATTCATTAAGATAGCTCTTCGCTTTTCTTTGAAGCTGTTTTGTGAGAACCTTGGTGCCTTAACACAATGGTGGCCGCCAAGAAGATTGTAACTCATCTCCTTCTCTGTCTCTCTTCTTTCTTCTTTATTCCTTTTCAATCTTAATTAAAGAAGAGAAATAAGTTGATTATGGCTAACTCTTGTAGAAGAAGTCCCATGAGAGCAACAACAGGCTTGCTCTTGTCATGAAGAATGGCAAATACACTTTGGGTTACAAAACTGTGCTTCACACCATAAGAAGCTCCAAAGGTAACCTAAGCCTATTAACTTTGTTTTTCGTTTTATTTCATGTAGTGATGATTATATTATCTCTGCATTTTTTAGCTTCTTTTATGAACTAAAATGACTCTTAGCTATGGACCCAAAAAAATAATTGTGTTTTAGTTGTTAGGTTGTGACCCTTTTTTCATGAGAACTTAGAAATTATTGGGTTCTGACTGGATCTAGTCTTTGTTATGGGAATATTTCATTTCTTGCGGATTTGTTAAATGAACCATCTTTTTCTTTTTCTTTTTTGGGTCGCAGCGAAGCTGGTTATCATTGCCAACAACAGCCATCCTTTTCGGAAGTCTGAGATAGAGTACTATGCGATGTTGGCTAAAGTTGGGGTTCACCACTGCAATGGGAGTAAGTTCTTAATCTTCTTATTGCGTTCTACTCATATGCGAAGTATATTTGTTCTTTGGCTTCCTTTTCACTTTCCTATTATTTATGGTTGCTTAAGTTTTAAATTCGACATATAAAGTCATGCATAATACTAGTAAACTTTCATTAGAGGGTTGTTCATTTTCTGATTATGTACAATTCTTGTTGGCAGCGAGAAAGAAGGATTGGATTTTATTAAAGAGGCTATCAGCAGAACAGGGTATGGTGAGAAGATAAAGATAGCTATCGATGTTGTTGCTACCGATTTTTGCAAAGGTGATGAGTTCTTTCCTGCAAATTTCCTACACTAGTGGTAGCTTGTAGAGAATAACCTTTTTTTTTTTTTCCCCCTCTTAAATCAAAAGTTAAATGACATTATTAGTTTAGAATCCTATTTTGTATCACTGTACATGAACTATTGAAGTATATATTATGGTATGATGTTAAAATGAACACATAATTTTACATGTTCAACAAGTTTACGTATCAGATATAAAACTAATTGTATGCTTTGGACCATCGTCCACATTGTCTACTTGTTCCTACTGTTTGTCCAACTTGGGTTTCTCTACCAAGGATGCACATTTTTTCATGAATCTGGCTAGCTTTTTAACAGCCAATAATTTAATTTTTATTTCATGAATTATTTTACAAGTGATATTGGTGCTTAGGAGATTTATGCACAAATTCTCATGTTGAGTGGTCATATTGTTATTCCCAAATGAGACATATGCGCTTGCTGATGTTTAAGTCTTTATGTGCAGGTTTTTGAAGAATTTGATCTTGTTCCTATAGAAACTGCTTCCCTTGCACAAGTTCATGTTGCTCGTATGCATGATGGCAAAAAGTTGTTGTTAAGGTTTTATTCGCCGTTATTTTTACCTCAAAGTTCATTTAGTATGCTAAGCAGAGTCCAAGTTTCCATGCAAATTATGCACAAATATAGGATTAGAATGTTTCTTAATTGCTTTCTATGTCAAAATTATTTCCCCAATATTCAGGTTCAACATACTCACATGACCGATACAATTAAATCAATACAATAATGAAAATCCATGTAAAAAACAATACTTTTACAACTATGCTGATAATACCTCTTTCTGTGAACTTAAATATAAACTTCTGTATTTGAATTGATAGGTACAAGAATTATCATGAGATGTAAGCTTGCTTTATTTACTTTCTATGAGTTCAATCAAGTAATCAATTTTCTGTTCCAAAGTTTTCTTTTTCCTATTTACGTATCCTAGTTGTTGATCTTCTTCTTTACTTTCATTATAAACAACAGAATTAATCAAATGCTGAATATCTTCATTTTGCTTTTCAAGATTTGTTGAAAACGAATAGTGTCTAGCATTAACATTAACAGGGCACTTTCTTTTCTTCAACCTTCAACGCTTGATTTGAGGTTGACATGCTATCAACAATACTAGAACAAAAACAAAAGACAAATATAAAATCAATCTTGCAAAACTATAAAAGCCCTAAACATACACTTAGTCATCACTCTCATTATCTGATGCATATCAAACACAATTTTACAATATACTATGAACAATAGTATAATAACTCAAACAATAAAAAAAAAACTAAATAAAGCTTCACTTTCTTCAACCCATTATTTTAGATCTCCATGCAACAATCAAATTTCAAAAATCAATCTTGCAAAACTATAAAAGCCCAATCAAATATTTATCCTCATTATCATTGTTTAATGTATATCAAATAAAGCTACACTATATAATATAAAGTACAGATAAACAAATCAAACAAAATAAAAAAAAAAAACAAAGGAGTTACAAACCAAAAAAAGGAAAAAAGGGGCGAAATAAATATTATTTACATTCTTACAAAATATTGTTGAGATACTATAGAAGCTTTAAACAAACAAAAAGCAGTAGTCGAAGAAACCAAAGAAAAAACAAAAACATATACAAGATGGCGAGGTAGAGACGATGACAATGTACTGAAGAATACCCTAACTAAATTGTAAACAAATTTGAAATAAAATCCGACCAAACAATTCATACAACATTAACAAATTTAAAATAAAACTCGGCCCAACAACTGATAGAGCATTAACTATCCGATACAAAAAGAAATAACAAGTTAAAGTTAATCCAAAAAATACATACAATAATATATATAAATGTGTAATAATGAAAAAAAATTACTATTATTAATTCTTTTAACAATAAAATATTGTTTTTTCACATAAAATTAATATGCAATTAAAAGAAAATATTATTCATTAATAGAATATTAAAGTCTTTTATCCCGTGTATCAAAAAATGCTTGTAATAAAATATTGTTTTTTTCACATAAAATTAATATGCAATTAATATAAGATATAAATCATTAATGCAACATTAAATAACGTCAAAATGAAATTCATAACTAAAAAACAATCCAAAAGATAAACTGTATATTCAAATCGAATTTCAAAAAATTGCGCAAGCCTTAAACTAGTTTTATAATTAATCACTCAACATTTTAGCATAGTAGTTTGAATCCACAATTAAACTTAAATCTAGGAATAATAACTCTTGAATCCAGAAGATTGTAATTAATAAATAGTCTTTTATGACGTAGCGAGTTAGTGTAATAAGCAAGGATAATAGTCGATTATACCTTTAAGGTTGATAAACAAGTCTCAATTCAGAAACTTAAGCCTCAAAGTATGAGATAAAATTTGAATAATTCAATTGAATAAGCATCTAAAATGAAAAATAAGTTTATATAGAGTGATAACCAACTCTAATAAGATTCTTAATAAACAAGAAAATAAAATTCTCTTTAAACACGAAAACTAATTAAAATAAGAAATCCCAACGGTTGACTAATTATAAAATAAAAAAGTAAAATTTAACTAAATTTAAAACTTCTTAAATCAACTAAACTCCTAATTAAAATAAAAACCACTTGAATTTCTAACATGAAACCCTAAATAAATAAGAAAAATCAAATAAAAAAAGAAAAATAAAATTAAATTCTAATTAAATCCTAATTTAACGCTATTTTCCCTGCATCATTTTATCTCTCGAACAAAGTGTGTACTGGACTACTGGTCGTTGATCTTTGACCGAGGATGCTAATTACTTTGCATAACATCAATTGTTGTGCCATAGTTGACTGCATGTACATTAAGTTGTAAACTGTGTAATTTTCGTAGCTTGCATATATTGCGGAAACACCTCTCTTTTCCGTGTGTCGATAACTTGATTTGTCTTTCAGCAACATTGAAAGATATTTTGACTGATGGAACCAGGGTCGGAACAATGAAATCAAGTCACTGAATATGAAACTTGGAACAGTAGTACTCATTAAAAATGATTTCATTCATGCGAGATGAGGACTGCTTATCCATCGATTGTTGCTAAAATGGAGTGCTGGTCTTGTCAAGAAGTTGTGGTTCTATGAACCAGAATAACTAAGTACAACTATAATTTTGCTGTAATTGTTATAGCAAATATAATTTTGGTATATCACTCTCCACTTCAATACTTTTTGACAGGTTGCCTTGAATTTAACTAAAAGACCATTTAGTTTTTTAGTCTTTACTAAATGACCTTATTTTTTATTAAGACAAACTAATAACAATTAAACACTAATCATAACTTAATTAGGATTAATGAAGTATTGTGTAATATTTTAAAAATTAAAATATGTCCTCAAAAACCTAAAATTGTTGCAAACAAATTCAAACATAACATCTTCTTCTTCTTCTTCCTCCCACCATTAACGCATTCCTCCTCTGGTTGCTGTTTATTCTAAGCTCCATCTACATCTTCTTCTTCCTCCTTCCTATACATCTTCTTTTTCTCGCCATTAACACTATCTTCTTCCTTTGCCATTAACATCTTCTCCGCCACAGATCCTCCTCTTCTTCTTGACAATTCGTCTAGGTATGTGTATCTCCCATTTCCATTTTATATTTTGATTTTCAAAGATTTAATGATGGATTGAGTTTGTGTTATGATTTTGATTTAGTTGTTTAGATTGTTGGGTTGTGTTTGATGTAATGCAAGTTGAAAGAGAAATTTGTTAAATATTTTCTTGCATTGTGGGTAGCTGGGGGTGGTAGCACTGATTATAGGGGAATATGACAGAAAATGTGTTTTGGATATGATGAATCGCTTAAGCAATCTGGTATATCTGGTATAATGTAACAGATTGCAGATCACTTGAGCGATCAAGTATATGACAGGAGATCGCTTAAGCGATCTACTTTCAGTCTAGTATATGGTAGTAGATCACTTAAGTGATTAGGTAAATGGTAGACGATCGCTTAAGCGATCAAGTTTATTTATACCAAATTGCTTAAGGGTCTGCTTGGGAGTTTTATGGTAGTGGTTATTTTGAGGGTAAACCACCGTAGCGATTTTGAGGGGTTTTTAGTAGTGGTTTTTAAAACACCCAACCTATGCTCGGGAGTTTATTTTTCAACGGTTTTGACAATATTTTAAAATGATAAATTTACATATATGCCCATAAAAATCTCCCAACTTCAACTAGTACTTGGGAGTTTTTTTTTTCAATTACCAATACTTAGTATCAAAGTTCCTTCCAAGTTCAATTTATTTGTAAGTTCTTTCATTGTATATTATTTAATTTATTTGTATGTTCTCACTAAAATATGTAATTTAGTTAATGACATTCGTTATGCTGGCACTATTAGCATATTTGGTAATTTGACTTCCACTCAAAAACTAGATTTGTTGAAAATACATGCAAAAGAAGACAAATTGAGCTTCATTACCAATGAGTTTGGGTTTTCCATTGAATAACCCAATTCATATCCAAGAACAACAAACTCTAAAAGAGAACTGTTCAGAAAAATAAATAGTTTGAATATAAGGAACCAAAATTGAAGCAAAAATTTCAAGAATTATCACATGTTTAAGGAGATTTAACTGCAGCTTGAATGTCTATACACATTGAAAGCAAAACTAAAATAATAAGTAACAACTTCTATAACTGTATTATCACATGTGTACCATTTACTGCATTTCTCAGCATGAATGTCTAAAACTGTAACAACTTCTAACTCACAGTCACAGCTAGAGTTAACAAAGATAACATAATTAAGTAAATTGCTCTGTGAGCTTAAACACTGAGCTAATTAACTCACTTTGAACTTTACTTCTTCTCTTTGTTGCTTGAGCAAACATTATTCAAATTTTATAATTAACAGAATGACTATTAAATTCTGAAGTCAAGCAAGTGCTCATGTCTGCTACGGCGATGGTTGGCCCACGACCAATTCTTGTTTTCTTCAAATTCATTTCTAGCAATGAAACAAAGGAGCTGGGCACATCTATATTGTAGACCATATTTCTTCAAATTCGTTGACTCTATTCTCACGATGTTCACCGCTGGCAATTCATTTCTTTTCAAACAAGCGACAATTCATCTCAAATGTGATTAATTTTACCACTAACTGAAAACCTAATTAAAAAGAATAACCTATTGCAAATCTAGGGCAAATCAATTAAGAAGAACAAAGGATATTTCCCTCATTTAAGCATGGCATGGTAAACCCAAACAAAAAATGAGAGAGAAAGAGAGAAACAAACCTTGTTGAGAGAATTGAAGAAGTTGGAGAAGGAAGAATCAAACGAAGAGGCTGACTGGCTTCTCTATTTTGTGACTTTTTTTTTAGCAGCAAAGGATATTGTATATCACATAATAATAGTGGAAAGGGGTTTCTTGGGATAAAATTTTTAAACCAGCCAAAACACCTCGATTTGGGGTGTTTTATAAACCCCTCAAAAATACACTACATTGGTTTTGGAGGGCTTTTAAACCAGTCCATAAAAAATCTGGCAAGTAATGGTTTTTAAACACCTCAAAACCAATGAAAAAAAGACTCCCAAGCAGACCTTAAGCGATCCAGTAAGCAATATACCAGATTGTTTAAGCGATACACGAGATCGCTTAAGTGACTCTGCAGATGCTTTTTAAAATCAGTCAACCTTTAGTACATTAGTTAATAATTTTTTTTTTTTTTTTTTTTTTTTTTTTGCATTATAGGTATGTGGCTATTATTAGACATGAGACAAGTTATTTTGGGCGTTGAATATTTTAGTGAGTGGGTGGAGGAAGAAAGTTGCTGGAAATTGATTAGAAGAACAAAGAAGTTATACCAATTGTTGTGAACATAGATGTTAGTTTTGATGAGTTGATTGATGAAATAATTAGAAGAGCTGATTTGAGTTGCTTACGTAGTAATATGATTGTAAAGTATGTTTTAAGCAGAGTTCTTGAACATTATGAGGTACCTCCAACTATATGAAAGTCGGATGAATATGTGAAGTTATATATGATTGATGTGGCTGATAATGGTTCGAGGCTCATTTTAAGAGTTTCTTTTGTAGATAAACCATTGGAAGTTGGTTCAAAAGAAGGGGATAACGAGAAAGTTGGTGAAGAGAATGCTGGTTTTAATTTGAACTACAAGGGCATTGATTTCTTAGTTAAAAAATTAAGAGTAGGCAATGATTTGGGTGGTGAGGAGGACATTGTAAAAGAGGTTGGTCATGTGCAACAGAATGAAAATGTTAAGAAGGAGGACCTCGTATATGTTCTCGTAGATGTAGAGATTCCTTTAAATACAGATTATGTAGAAGGTGTAGTATGTGACGAAGAGAACATTATGGTTCTTTATGCAAGTTCAGAGGCGGCAATTGCAGGTAGTAGTGAATCAGCTCATGTTTTTATTGATGGATTGGACTTGCGCGTAGGGTATTTATTTGACAACAAAGAGGAAGTGGTGAGGAAGCTAAAACTTTTGCCGTGAGAGGTAATTTTGAGTTCATCATCAAAAAGTCTAATTTATTAGTAGTGACGGTTGCATGTCGTGGCTGAAAGTGCAAATGGCGGGTTTATTATAAAAGGTTGGCAGAGTCCAAAAAATTTATTGTTAGCACATATACTCGTTAGCATACATGTGGGTTGAGATATATTTTAGGTGAGCATCGACAAGCCTCTGCTGATGTTATTGGACAAAATTTGTTGAAGGGAAAGGTCTATCTCCTGAAGACATTCAGAGACTTGTGCGTACAAAGTTGGGATGTGCTGTTAGTTACTGGAAATGCTAGAAAGGGAGACAATATGAACAAGATTTTGTGAGGGGCACGCTGGAGCACAGGTACATAATATCAAAAGCGTACCGTTATATGCTTGAGTTGACAAACCAAGGTAGCAAGACAACTTTGAAGTGGGACAAGAATATGTGGTTTAATTATTTTTTTGTTGCTTATGGTGCTGCTATAAGGGGTTTTGTAAAATGATAAAGGTGTTGGCTGTTGATGGTTGCTTTTTTATAGGAAGGTATGAAGGTACATTGTTGGCGGCCACTGTACAAGATAGCGAGAATCACACATATCCCGTTGCATGGTGTGTGGTTGACTCTGAGAATGATAAGTCGTGGACTTAGTGTTTTCAGCAATTGCGTACGATAGTGCCTGACAGTGACGAGTTGTGCATAATATGTGATAGGTACAACTCTATAAAGAAGGGGATTGCCATTATTTACCCTAAAGCACATCACGAATTCTATATAAGACACATTTGTGAGAACATAAGATATAAGTTTAAGTGTGCTGGCCTCCTTAAGACATACTACATGGCAGTAAAAGCTTATTCAGTTGATGAGTTCGATGAGCACTTCCGGCAAATCCGAATCAAGGATGATATAATTGCTAAGTATCTTAAGCATGATGTTGGTTTCGAGCGATGGAGTAGATCTTACTTTCCTAGAAGAAGGTTTGATGTCATGACTAGGAACATAGCCGAATCCATAAATTTGAAGTTGTTAATAGAAAGAAAGTTTCCAATAGTTGCCCTTTTTGATGTAATCTTGAGGATATTGTCATAATGGTTCCATAAGCATCGTAAGAAGTCAGATAATTTTACCACAACCCTTGTTCCGTTAGCTAAAAAATTATTGCAAGAACATATGGAATCGTCAAATGCACTGTTTACCTATCTTTTTAATGCTCAAGAGTTCACTGTGCACGACTATGGTTCGGATACCCTAGTTAACCTTATTAGTAAAACTTGCAGCTGTAAAGTGCTTGACATTCAACGTTTACTTTGTCCTCATGCACTAGCAACACTGAAACACCAACGGAAGCTAGATTTTGGTTCAAAAATTTACATGGAACTTTGCTCCCCTCTCTATATGGAAAATCACTACATGTTGGCTTATTTGGAAATGATATATCCAATTCCTCTAGAAGAGCACTGGGTGGTGCTGCCAGAGTTGGTTCAAATTATCATCCATCCGCCATTCAAGAAGACAAAAAAGTGGAGAAAAAGAGTTAAACGTATTCCATCAGCCTATAAGGTTTCCCGAAGGATGAATAAATGTTCAATTTGCAAGCAACTTGGCCACAAAAGAAGCATTGCCAGAATCACTCACATGCAGATCTAGAAAATTAGGTTCGAATTGATCAGTAGTAAGAAATCAAGCAATCTACTAATAAGATCATATCGCTTAAGCGACATAAGATCGCTTAAGCGATCGGCAGTTATCTGCATATCGTTTAAGCTATCTTAGGTCGCTTAAGCGATATGATGTTCAGATTTGCAGATAATAGCTGATCGCTTAAGCGATCCTTGGCTGCTTAAGCGATCTACTCTTATCTACATATCTGAACACTAGATCGCTTAAGTGATCCTTGATTGCTTAAGCAATCGTCTGCTCAGATCAGATCTGGTGACCACCGAATCGCTTAAGCGATGTAAGGTCACTTAAGCTATCTTTTCTTATATGCAGATCTGACAAACAGATCGCTTAAGTGATTTGATAAAGTTATTATGTTTCTCTTTTGTGGTGCATTAAACTGATTTTATATCCCTATATTTCTAGCTATGTCATCAAGAAGAATGGATGAAATCGAGAGAGTTGCTAAGGCCAACCATTGAAGAGTTGTTGTTTTCAATTTTTTATGTTTTAAATTTAATTGTTACCTTGAATAAATCATCCTTTATAACATATTAAATCAAATTAATTATTTTTCATTTTCATCCATTTTAAAAAGGGTTTAAGTACGTAAAATTTCACATATTACCTCTGTATGGCACTGATTGCTACCCAAAGAAGTAACACAGGCAAAATAAATATTATCAACAAAATTGTCGTATTAATCAATCTATTTACTGAATTAGTCATGAGTGTGACACATTAGTAAAAACGTATCTCATTTTACAAATATTGATGGTTATGATTCAATATAGAGCTCACCCATAATACGAATATAATTTCTCACTCAAATATGCACAATATCAAAAGATCGGCAAGATGAGAAGCAGAATGGCCTTGGTCGCTTAAGTGATCAAAGATTGGTGAGATAAGAAGCAAAATGGCCTTGGTCGCTTAAGCTTAAGCGATCATGAATCACTTAAGCAACCAAGGCCAAAAGTGAAGAATCACTTAAGTGATCTTGATTCTGCCCTGGACATGATCGCTTAAGCGACTAAGGGTAAAAGTGAAAAATTGCTTAAGCTTAAGTGATCGTGCACCTGAGGTGACTTGATTTTGCCTTAGACATGATCGCTTAAGTGACTAAGGATAAAAGTGAAGCATCACTTAAGTGATCTTGATCCTTGCTTGTACGTGATCGCTTATGCGACTAAGGCTGAACATACTGGATCGCTTAAAAGAGATCTAAAATCGCTTAAACGATCCAGTATAGTTGGATGATCTTTATTCTGCCTTTGACAAGATCGCGTAAGTGATTTATTATCGCTTAAGTGACCAAGGCTAAATAGACAGGATCGCTTAAGTGAAACCATATATCGCTTAAGCAATTACAGGTAATTTACTTTGATACTTTAAAAATATTATAATTTCTATTCTATAGAATCATTCTATACTTTAATATTTCTTTTTCATGTTTATGTACAGACGTAAAAAAATTAGTTTAATTAAAATATAATTTTAAAAAAAATTGATTAAGTCATATAAATAATCAAATCAATTGACACAAGGCAGATCATGATCCACTGAACTAATCGTACAATCAAAATTAAAGTTTATTTCAATCTAATCATTCTCAAATACATCATCCATATTTATGAAATTGAGGTATGTTTCTACTAACGTGTCACACTAGTGCACTATGATATTCATCCATATATCATACAGTTATAATCTTAATATGTGTTAATGGAACTACGTTGCAAATAATCCTTCTTAATTGGCCTTAGTAAGTGTTAATAACCGATGTCGTTTAACATTAATGTTAATAATCATGTGATATTGTGAACGTCCGAAGTTCACATTAACGTCACTTAATAGTTAATATGGGGCTGACAACCTACTCCAAAAAAAAAAAAAAAAAAAAGGGTAATCGCTTAAGCGATTTAGTGTTTATAAGCTTTCATGTCTCGCTTAAGCGATCCTGTATAGTTAGCCTTAGTCACTTAAGCGATCTAATACAGTCGCTTAAGCGATCACGTACAAGCAAGAATCAAGATCACTTAAGCGATACATCACTTTTACCCTTGGCCGCTTAAGCGATCTGTGATCACTTAAGCAATCATGTTCAAGGCAGAATCAAGATTACTTAAGCAATACTTTACTTTTACATGATTGCTTAAGCAATCACGTGTAAGGTAGAATCAAGATCTGTCCAGATGCACAATCGCTTAAGTGATTTACGGTCTCACTTAAGCGATTCTTCTCTTTTACCCTTGGTCACTTAAGTGATTTAAGATCGCTTAAGCAATCAAGTCTAAGGTAGAATCAATATCTGCCCAGATGCATGATCGTTTAAATAATTGATGGTCTCGCTTAAACGATACTACACTTTTGCCCTTGGTCGCTTAAGCTTTCATGGATTGCTTAAGCGATCACGTGCAAGGCAAAATCAAGGTCTGCCTAGATGCACGATCGCTTAAGCGATTTACAGTCTTGCTTAAGCGATTCTTCACTTTTACCCTTAGTCGTTTAAGCGATCAAGTCCAAGGCAGAATCAATATTTTCCCATATGCACGATCGCCTAAGCGATTAATGGTCTCGCTTAATTGATTCTTTACTTTTACCCTTGGTCGCTTAAGCGATTTGGGATCGCTTAAGCAATCAAGTCCAATGTAGAATCAAGATCTGTCTAGATGCACGATTGCTTAAGTGATTCTTCACTTTTACCCTTAGTCGCTTAAGCGATCAAGTCCAAGGCAGAATCAAGATCTGTCCAGATACACGATCACTTAAGCGATTTATTGTCTCGCTTAAGCGGCAGAATCTAGGTGTTCCCAGATACACGATCACTTAAGCAATTTATTTTCTCGCCTAAGCGATCCTGTATAGAAAACCCTTGGTCGCTTAAGCGATATATGTAGTGACTACATATATCGCTTAAGCGATCATGAGCAATACATACTTTTTTCTAGCTTTTCTCCTAAAATTTGACAAACTAAAATCACCAACACATATTAATTCCATATTTTCTCCTAAATTTGACAATAATTGCATCAACACATCAATGACATGTAACAAGAATATTAAATAACTTAAACTCAAAAGAGGGAAAGAAATACTGAATTGCTTTTGTACAAATCTGAAATGTTTCAATTACATTAAATTACAATATTATATACAACAAATAAATGTCCTATATACACCCAAAACAAAAGCAGGGCAACTCCCCATTCTCCAAAATTATTCCATCCCCCCTTTTCATCATTCTCTTCAGCCACCTCCCCATTCTTCAAAATTATCCAACACATCTTCAGAATCAGCAATAGTAGCAACAACCTCTTCGTCTTCTTCTACAGCACCTCTTCCAACATTATCCAGCCTTGGCCTTGGCCACAAAACATACATAACACCACAACCCAAGTATCAACAACCTGACACCTAACACCACCAACTGATCCAATTCAAGACAATCCAATTATTCAAGACAACCCAATAAGACAACATCACATAAACTACAAAATTTTAAGTCCAACTTCCATACCTTTTCATGATAGCATCAACAATGACTTGAATTGGGTTTTGGTCTGTCAAAAGGGATCCATATACCCATGGAAGTACTCAACAGCCCAGCGCTCCCGATAGTTCCTCATTGTTTTGTCATTCAAGCTGTCCATCGGGATGTTAATCATGTCGAACTCAATAAATTTTAGTGCATATGCTCCCCAATCAGTATTACAATTGGAGGAAGACATTAGCATTAGAATCAACTTATAGAATAATTGTATTATGTAAGTTTTATAAAAAATTTATCTTGAGTCATTTGTCGGGATGGAAAGGCGCTTGAGTGGCCACTTTCCCGTAAGTAGTTCATCACCTAAGTTCTAAAACATTCCTCTGTCGCGGAACAACCGCAGGAACAATATACACAGCGGCTGCAACTCTATCTCCAACTACCTCTCTCGACAAATACTTGGGTTGCAGTCAAGGATCTACAGCAAACCCTTCTCTAGTAGCTCGATGACGATTATCCAATGCATATCCTTAATGTTCATGATGCAGTATACTCTTTTAACGTTTGCCTAACTGTTGAAATGTTTGAGCCTTTCCCCCCGTACATACTGCATCATCTTGTCATCAAACTAAAAATCATCAGAGACACCATCGAAGTCATCTGTGGCCAATCTTTTCCGCTTGCCTCCCCTTGTTGCACCTCTACTATTGGTCTTTTTCATTAAAGTGTTATATGTAGTTACTAGCGTTTGGCTAAAGGCTACATCGGTGATGACACAATACGGATACAAAATATCACCATTATTGCTTTGTCGTAGCCTTATAAGTGCCAATACCTGTAAAGCCCCCCTCCAGTCAGGTATCCTCTGAATATCCCCCAATGAGAATCTCGGGGATATATGTCTGGAGAACAAGTTGTATTTAGAAAAAACCTGTGTAAGGATAATAATAATAATATCCACAACATGCAGATAAGATGTCATGCAAGATCCAAACTTATAATTTCAGAAAACTTTAAGAATTTATCCAGAAATTACACAATCAAAACATATTTATAGGGTGGAAGCTTCCAAATGTGTTCCACAAACATTTACCATTTACATTATTTACATCAAGATGACAATAAATCATCTCCCCTCACGTGTAGCCCCACTGTTTCTAGCATCCTTCACTTCTGGTCTACCTGTAAAGCAATCAACATTGAAAGGGTGAGCGCTAATCGCTGAGTAAGGAATGATCCATTTCATTCTAAATGTGTAATTTGACCTTCATTTAAACATATTTGTTAACACATCACTTATCTTTTACATCTAGGTATACTTCCCCCTTTATTTTAATTCATATGTTTTTCATCATTTTATCCCATGGCTATATAAACATCAATGCACACACATACAAATAAGTATGTAAACATAGTATACACACATTACATGCCATGATATAACATCTAAATATCATCTAACATGAGCATAAATCATCTCATGATGTAAATAACATCATAACTCATGTAATGCAACTAAATGCATATGAAGCGTTTAATGTGTAGCCGATCAGACTTTTCTCAGCGTCTTAAGCACTTCATATCATCTAGCCTCAAATTCATCTAGAGCTCATATTATTGGGAGGCATGCTTACGCGTTATTTAGCATCTAAAGCATATATTCATCTTTCCTCAACCGGTATATGAGGATATGCTTACGCTTTTTCCATCATATCTATATGCATTTCTAACATCTTACGGCATGTAAATACATATTTTAGTGAGCTTAATACTTTTAATTCATCTATGGATTATCAATCCATTTACATTACCTCTTGCTCACATTCATCATCTTAAAACATATATTACATTGCACCTTCATGCCATTTCATAATATTAATCATGCATTTGCATCCATGATCATGTATATCTTTCAAAGATCATCTAACTAATGGGTAAACATTAGTACATGGCTTAATTACAACAATACATTAATAATCAATTCATAATCATAAGAATTGATTATGTTAAATCTTAAACTTTAATAACCAGAAGTTTATTTTTCAGGCCATTTTCCATCCATTTCTCAAATGAATTGGCTCTTGGCATGAACACAAAATTATAGGGCTATGTCTTAACTTTCTAATGCTTCAAGAATCATCTCATTTTGATTTTTATAACTCAAGTTATGGTCAAAATACTAAAGCATGTTTAACATAACCCCTAAGCTTACTAAATCCGAATTTTCATATTAAACTATGCCACATCAATTCCTATTAACAATTAACCAATAGGTCAACTTATAGATAAAATAAACCTCCCCTTAATAGTCTTTAACATCTTAAAGGAAGTGTAAAATCTCATTTCCATAATCATCAATTATTGTTAAAACATTGTAAGCTAATGCAAACAACACATCAACACTTCTAATAGCAATCATTCAACACCATGTGGCCTCCAATACTACAAAGTTTTGCCACAATCAACATCCACACTTCATTTTCTTCAATAAAAAATAACAACTCATAAAACATAAATAGCAATAACTTCACGTATAATGAATTCAAGGCAATAAATAGAATAAATGAGTTCAACTACACTTGCCATTAACTAATTCTATGCCTTAAAGCCTTAATTTAAGGTTTCATTAAAATCTACAAACCCTAGCATAATCCTTAAAGTCATGGGAGGTTCTTCGTTACCTTTTTAAAGAATTCCTCCAACAAATCCTTTGCCTTTGTCTTCTTTTACACCTTAATCCTACATATATAATATTATACCTCAACATCTACTTCAAATCTTCAAATCACATCAAAACTGGGGTTTTTAATCCTTAGCTTAAACCCTTCAACTTGAAGATCCAAGGCTCCTACCTTATTCTCCTTGAAAAATTATGCAAAACTCCTTTAAAACTTAGAGAGAGAAAGCTTGTTTCATGAAAGATTTGAGAGAAAATGGAAGAAAGGTTGAAGAAATGCTCTCTCCCTTGGCTTGAACGAATTTCCTCTCATTTATAGGAAAATATTTCATTAATTTTCCAAAATTATGCTATTGGCCCAATTATTTTAATTGTATAACTCATAAGTCTTTAATTCTTCATATAAGGTCATTTTGGTTATTTCGCACTAAACATAATTATTACTTAATTAATGTCATTAAATGCAATTAAGCCTACTCTTTCTTGACTTTTTTAATGCTTATCCATAAGCAAAATGACTATTTTGCCCCTAATACCTTTCTATGGATAATTGATTCATACCGTTCCAAATGAATTGACTATTTTGAGTTAGGAACATACCTTTGACATCTTGGGTATTACAATACCTCATCGATGTGTTACATCAAATAAAAACAACATCATAAGTATACAATGTCTCATGGAAAAAATAAGAAAAAATAAGGGAAAATAACTCACCAAGTCGTCGAGCCACCTGCCCATTATTAACATCTTTTCAAACCACTCCCAGGGATAATCCCCGGTCTTGCACTTCACATGCCAATCACTTCTAGAATCATTGTAATAGGCATATAAGAGTTTTTTTCTTTTCCTCATCTATTGGCCTATACAAATCGACTTTTAACTCCTCCGTTTTCACTTGCCCACTTCCTCCGCCTTCCTCTTCCATTTCACTTGCCCACTTCCTTCGTGTCCCGCCTCACCCTCCTCCATTTTCACTTTCCTACTTCCTCCACCTTCCTCCTTACCCTCCTCCATTTTTTGCTTCTCCACTTTCACGGAATTCCTCATTTTTTTTCTTCATTTTCCTCTTCCCTCCATACATTATTGTCATGTAAAGAGAAATTATGTGCTTACTCTTTCAGCTCTCTCTTTTATGCTCAAGTTGCACCTCAACCACTTTCAATACCCCCAACTTCCTCCTCCACCCTACCAACTTTCTACGCCACCCTATCAACTTTCTCCTCCACCCTTTTCACATACTCTTCCATCTTCTCAAACCTCTTATAAACAGCTGTTGTAAAACTCTCAGACAAACCATTTATGAGGTCAACCACTTCATTCTCCTGACCCCGACGCTACTTGTTGTACTGTTTTACCAAATTGGGTGGAGGCATACGAACCTCTTCATCCTCCTCCTCCCTCCCACCAATTGGAGTTTCATCATCCTCGGCGTAAAAAACATTCTCAAGTAGTGACCCTACAACTGCACTCATATGCATTACCCCTTCTAGGTCCCGCATTAGGTGGTCTATCCCTTCATCTACTGCATCGTCTAGTGCTTTGAATGATGTAACATACTTCTCTCCCGCTTTACCCCTAGTAGCGGTGAGGAAGGGACGGACGACTCCCTGCAATAAGAAAAAAAATCAATCAAATTTAAGCCATATTTGAAAGCAAGTGCATATTCAAAAGATTAATCCTTTAATCTTACTCGAGCCACTTAAATTTCCATGTCTATTTTGTCATAATCCTAATGGGTACACTTCTCGATGTGTCACCGCAACATCCTAAGAAATTACGATCGCTCATCCGAAGTCTTCTTCCTCCCCCCTGCCTTAGCCAGGACAGGGACGACCTCATATATCCAAGCCTACATTGTAAAAAAAAAGTCCATATCATAATTAAAACACATATAATACAAAAAATATAACAAAAAACTATTAATATTTACCTGCATTGCCCATGGAAAGCCAAAAAAATTGAACGTGCTCAATCTATTCTTCTCGACAGATTGACGGTGCTTTAACGCCATGTCTTTTCCTTGCAAAGAGTCCATGGTTAGCTAAAATGATACCCGTCCCCATGGATAAGCATAAAAGAAGTCCATGTTGCTTGCAAGCTTCACCCAATCCATATTAACGACTTTTGTTGAGTTAGAAGCCAGTAGGATCGAATGCACGAACCATACTAAGCACATCTTGAACCTCTCTAAAGAAGTATACCCACCTTCTCCTATCCTTTCCTCTAAATTGTGTCCCGTAATAAATGCCTTCTCCCCCAAAACCTTTTTAGCCAAGTTATCGGCTACCCTACTATTCTTTATTCTCTCTTGCTCTTTCGTATCTGGGAATGTTTTATATCTTAAGCCTGACATCATGACATATTCCATCATCTCAAAACGTAGTGGCTTCCCATCCACCATGAACCACATTTCATTTTTTTTTTTTTTTTTGCTTTTAATTGAGTGCAGCAACATATAATGCACTCCCCACCCCCAAACGCATTTTTTCAATTTTCTTCGATGTTCACAAAATGACCGAAACAACTCTCTTTGAATCAGTCCATACCCTTCTTTTTTTCCTATAAAATCTCCATTATTCTCGTAAAAACTTGCCAACTCAACCTAACTGTCACCCTTGCGAGAAAGTATGGTACCTTATTTTTTACAACCTTCAACGCATGGTTTTATAATTTACGCTCCGAAAAATCTACACAATCGATATAAACTAAATATTAGAGAAAAAAGAAACCAAAACAACTAATAGGCTACCAATTTAGGGGATATGGGCTTCGACGGCATCAGGGAGTAGGTGTTTTTGGCCTCAAGAGGATCGAGAAAGCCAATGCAAGCCGTACAGAGGCTATTGTGGCAGGTTCCATGAGGTTGGAGGGCTAAGGATTGCACAAGGTGGCTGAATAGAGGGGCTGGAGGGCTGCCCTACATATTACAGTGCTGGCCACGCACAGCTGCGATCCCCAGCCCTCCAACCTCCCACAAACAACCTCCCTATGGCCCCCCTTGCCTTCCCCCATCCTCTGGAACCCAAACAAAGTCAGTCCCCCAATGCCCGCCAACTGCTCAACAAAACGCCACAACCACCATAATAATAAAACCAACTACATATCCCCCAAATTCGCACAAATCAATCAAATTTCTCATCAAATTCAAAACAACAAGTAAAAAACGTACCATTTCTTCCCCGGCATCCTCCCTCGCCTGAATTCTCGCGGCATCCTTCTCTTCATAACTATTTTTTGATTCTTCTCTCTGTTCTTGTATCGTCGTTGTCTCCTCTGCCTCTGGACCACCTTGACTCATCGGATGATCCACCGGAGCGTCTTCTTCGACAACCTTTGAATAGCTCCTGCCGTCGGAGTCTAGGATTTGGAGTGGGGTTGGGTTTTCCTCCTCTTTGTGAATATCAACCATGATTTTGTGTAAGAAAGCTTTAGGATCGAATATTTTCCAGAAATAGGGCACTTTTATCATAAAAAATCATAGAAAAATCAAGGTGTTTGTGGGTCGTTTTTTGGGTATATGGCTTGATTAAGCGATTTTGACGGGTGGAGGTCGTTTTTAATTTTCAAAATTTAAACAAACTTCCGTTAATTATATATTATCCACATGTGTTTAAATCTTTTCAGTTTAACTTGTTTTACATGTTTAATGAATCTTAAGTATGTCACGTCAGTTTTTCTAATTTAAAAAAAATTGCAAAATATTTTTAGGGTTTTTTTTTTAAATGTAAACTTGGGAGGTCTGACCAGTTAAATTTCCTTGTTGTTCTGGATGCTGGACATTCGGCTAACAAAACAAGAATATGCTGCAGATTGTGGCTGCAAAGAAGAAGCCTAAAAATATTGTCAAGAATCGATGTTGAGAAGGACCATGCACAGCATGTTCTTTGAGGTCCAAAGCTACTGGCAGGAAAAAAAAAAAAAAAATTGTGGCACATTCATAACCATGTGCATACCTTGACATGTACAAGGAAGTATATTACAAAAAACTCTGAGAAATCGATGGTTCAAGATTAAGATCCTAGCTCCTTAATAAACAAATCCTGAAGGATATAAATCAAACATGTTCATAAGACAGATTTAAATGGATTTGTTGTGGATTCATAATGCATAAAGCCGTAGTATGAATACTGATTACAACTAATAAATTACATTGAGCACCGAGGAAATTTAAGTGGCAAATACCGAACTTGCTCTGATGAGCATTTTGCCCCTGTTGTGGTTTATTCAACCTGTTCAATGCTACATGCAGCTTTAGCGATTTGTAGTTGATAGTAAAAATTTACATGAGAAGTTTGCTTGGTTAGGAAAAAAAAGTAAAAAAGGGGTTTTAATTTTATTTTATTTAAAAAAAACTTTAATAGGGTATGCCAGAAAATTTAAAGTCAAATATATAAAATAGATAATGATATTTTTGAAATTTCAATACTTTAAATAATATTAAAAAGTATTTATTAATTTTGCCAATAAACATAAAATAGTTTATTTTAAATCCTAGTTTTGAGATCTTAATAACTAAACAACTTTAAAAAGATATTCCAAAATGCTTTAACTTTAAACAAGCTTCTTGATAAATAGATAAATCTAATCAAATAAATTCTTAAAGATTTTTGACCGGTAGATTAACAATTTAAATATCTGTTAGTAGTAATACCGAAATACTTTATTATATTGAAAATTCCTTTACAAGGCACCGAGAGATGATCTTACATAAGATCTGGTACATATTACAATACATAATAATATTCGACAACAAAGTTGAAGCTGCAACTTGATTGAAAAGTCAATCAATCTTGTAGAGGCACCCATCCGTGGATAGTTCAGATGGTTAGAACAAATTAAGGATAATGTGAATAGACATATAGTCTCATGTTTGATACCCCATGTGAAAGCAATTATTTGTCAAGCATTTTCTAGTCGACGTTGCCTATATGTGTTGGGATTGTGCCTTGAATCCCATATTGCTTGGGAATGAGAGTTGCGAAATGACTTTTTCTTTTAAATAAACTAGTAGATTGAGCTCTTAAAATATTTCAAAAAGTGTAAGATAGACACCAGAATAATAGTCATTGTGGGTTGTTATTAGAGGTATAATTAGGCTTTTTGGGATAGTGTAAAGAGTTTGCAATTTTTTTCTTCTAAAAATTACACAGTTGTAAGTTTTTACTTAATAAATTGTTTGAGTGGATAATAGATGTATGCTAAATTGATTGGGCCAAACTACTTTAAAATTCTTGTGTTTTGTTTGTTTCATTTTTAGTTGTTGGCTTTAACTTTGCATTTGAGTTGTGAGAATCATTTTCTAACAATAGGCAAATGGTCCTCGCCTCCCTTTGTACCATTTTCTTATTTTATTAGTTGCAAAGGGTAAAGACATGGGCATTGCAAATAGAAGAATACTTGGATAGGTCCAGGAGTTGACATTGATATCATTGCACTATCCATCGCAAATAAGGCTACATACACCTCCCAAAACAAAGGATAATTGCTAGTGAGTACCATGATGGTGTACAAGGATGTAAAAAACCCAGCATTATTCAAGAACATGAACCAAGTGAAAGCCACGATACCATGAGAAGCTAAAATTGCTTGACCTTTTTACCATCTTCATCACTAATTCCGCCTGGAGGACTTAGGACAGCCTGGTAAGTCGCAGTTGCCAATAATACAGCTACCACTAATAAATCAGATCTCACTCGATTCCGGTCACTTCCTTCCCATTCGAATTTGAAGTATTCTTCTCAGTTCATCATTTCTTCTCGAGACAAATTTCTTGGCGTTGGTGACATATTATTTTCAACTACTGGTAGTTCAGATTGGACCGGAACTTGAATTTCAGCTTGGTGGGAACTTGTGGAGCTCTCCGCAACAGCATATTTGAGGACCATTTCAATGTCACCATAGCTAGTTTCACATGGGAAAAGTAGAAGATCAAATATAGTTAGGCCACTCTGGCTCTTAGCATTTACTTGCAACACCCCATGATTTGTAATGTTGCACTTCAATAATAATTCTAACATCTGTTCACATCGTGCAAAAACAAAGTATTGTTATATTATAATAATAATGAAATAATGAAACACATATGGATCTTATTGATATTTCTAAAAACTCGCCTGACGATTTCTTCTAGCGGCAGCTAGGTGGAGAATGGCGTTTCCTTCCTCATCCTTCAGGTTTAGTATTTCTAGTTTATTGTTTTGCTTTAACCATTCCACAAAGTTTCAAGAGCCTGAAACTGGTTGTTTTTCACAGCGAGATGAAGAGCAGTTTCGCCTCTTACGGCTACCTCTGAAATAGTGGTACAAGAACCCGCAATAAGATGACTAATTATCTCAACCCTTCCTTTGGTGCAAGCACAATAAAGAGGAGTCATTCCATTCATTCCTTTGAGATTGCAAACTTCATTACTTACTTTCAAAAGCTCTCGGACTGTCACGTTGTGGCCAGTTGCTGCCGCCATGTAAATAGCGCCAAACCCATGTTGGTTCAGTTCGTGAAGATATTCCACTGCATTAGTGTTACGTCTGATGAGTTCCTTCACAAAATAAACGTGTCCAAGCATGGCAGCAACGTGCAGAGGAGTATCGCTGCTACTGATTGTTACACGCTCCAGGATCATCATGAAGAAGTTGAAGAAGAAGTTCAGTGTTTCCTTCTCTTGCAGCCATAAACATTGAGGGATCCATTTGTTCTAATGCAAGACAGATTTTTGGAGATCTTTTGTTTCCTTCTTGTCAAAATAGATAGATTTCGAGTTGACAGCACAAACAAAATGAAAGACGTGCGCTGACTTATGCACAAAGGAAAATCCTGTGCAATTTCTTTGATGTTCAACGCACGAAGGAAAAATATCTGATCCCTGTATTTTTTGCTTATTTGTAAAAGGATAACTTATTGAAAAAATAGTAAATGCATCCTTTAATTTGGCATAGGCTTGATAATTTTATTGTTTAAGACAAACTATTCTATATAAAAACAAAAATACCCTCAAAGATGTTTACATGTACAGTTAAATAAAGGATATAATGTTATACATATAAGATTAAGTTGATTTGGTTGATTTTATTTCATTTATTTTATTATTATATAATTAAGGTGATGTTGTTAAATCAAGTGTCATATACGTTCATCCCATATTAAGTCGATATTGTCAAATAACTATTACATATTTACATAGATTCATATAAAATTGGGATTGCAACTTTATACACATAATGTTATTGTTGAATAAATAGTCCATAAGTAGCTTGGTGTTTAATATGAGGAGAGGACTTAGAAGAACGGAGGAGAAAAGAAAATGTAGAATTTTGTTTGATTTAACATTTATTGATTTCATTAAAATAAAAGGTATAATCAAATAATAAAAATCCCGATATAGTTATAGTAATAACAAAAGTTTTCCCGTCTTTAAGTTTTTGTTGTAAAGATAAAAGGTAAAAGAATAATATAGTAATTATTTATTAACCATCGTGGTTATAAATTACAATGGTACACAAATGACTTACTATCTCATATTCAAACTACACACATCTAAATTTAATATAACAAATTCAAATAAGAAACTTAAATGTGGTAATCTAGGTATTAGTCTTTTAGAATTAAAAAAGCGGGTAGATTTGTCACTTTCAAAAACCTCTGTGTATTGCAATTAAAGCAAACCTCAAAATTGAAAATGTTTTAATCTCTTAAGATTTAAGAAGGGCTTAATTGTTACTTTTAGATTCTATTGTAGTTACGACTACAAATTCTCATGCCAGTCCGCAAACTGCGTCTGGAAAATTTAAATGCTGGGCGGTTGTTATGTACAGTCAACGAAACACATCCTATTGGTTAGGTTTTCACGAACGGGCCCAGTGTTTTACGAGGGTATTTAACGATTGTACATAATTTCATATTGAGAATGGAAAATGTGATTACATAAAAAGAACACTCTTAGCATGATTAAAAATAAATATATTGGATGAATACACATCTATGTATGTATATGCCAATGTTACAACTCACAATTGCTTAAAGGAAAGAGAAGAGCCGCAATTCTAATTCAATAAACAATTGAACACAACCAAGTAGTTAAGCTACTCTCCTCACGCAACTCTTTGGAACATGGACATTATGAAAGTGTGGCTCCTTTGGAGTGGTAGGTTTTCTTCTCATTGAGGACGTCGTAGGAGTAAGAGTTTTGTTGACTGCCTGGGAAACACCATTGTCCATTGGTTTTGCTGCTACCTTGGTTCTACAGACTGTAGGAGATGATTCCTTTATTACACCAAGTTGACCGGCTGCCAACCGTGAATTAATTGTTTTCTTCTTACTCGATTCAATCCTGCAAAATCAGTGGGTTTAAACTTTAGAGTCTGAAGATCATACATTATTTGTCCGTAGGACAATAGCAATTGCTCACCCTCGAGTCCTTGCCAGCGCTTTCATATATGATAACTTGGTCCTTTTCAAGCTTCCCTCAGATCTTTTAGCCTCTTTATCTTGGCTAAATTCCTTCTCTGAAGCTGCAACCATACGTCTCTGTGGAGTTGTGGATTTTTTTCGTATTGCTCCTTCTGGAGTCCGTATGCCCATTCTTTGCTGCATATCACATAATCATTGAGAATTTTAGCCGAATTTCTATATAATCATCCAGGAAGAAGCACTAATCAAGATATTTGTTTTCCTTTCTTAGGACATAGACTTACAGGTTGATCCTTTTCTGTTGTTCTATCTGGTTCTTTTTCACTGCCTTCATGTCCATCACTGGTACACTCAATTTGTTCAATGCACTTTTCATCTCTCTGTAATCAGAAAAATAAGCGAATAAAAATTAGTCTAGATCTTTTATCGACCATAATGAAAAATCAAATTATTCTCATTTTAAAACTTACTTGGATAACTGCATTCTGAGGTCTCCTCTGCAAGTTTCCACCAGGGGATTTCGCAATTTTTGTGATTTCTTTCGGAGGTTCATCACGATGTAGTTTCTTCTCCAAGTTTGCCTCCTTAAGAATTCGTCTTTCCTATAAGAAACAAAATATTATTTAGACACTTCTGAAATTTTGTCTCCCAAATCTAGTGACCTTAAAAGATTTGGCATACATCAGTTCTTAGCCTAAATGGCTTGGGATTTGTGAGCTTAGGTTTTCTATAGTTCACCCCTTCAGCACATGCAACAGCAGCAGTGGAGTTCCCTTTAGATGTCTTGCCCATTCCTTTCATTCGCTGCATTGTTTACATACATATTTGGAAATTAGAAACTAAAATGAAGGCAAAGGACTTAGAAATACACATGACAAGAACAAATATGTATTCTAGCAAAGAACCCCACCATTCGAGTGCTTCTCTGCTCTTCATGATTGCCAAGAGTTTTCTTCTTTTCCATATGGCTGGATTTTAGATCCATTTTTCTGCAAACATTTCACAAAAATAGTGATTATTAATTGTTAAAGTGTCAAGCATGTAACGACAAGAACATAAAAAATCGAGAAGAGTTTTTCACCTGTTATCATCAGAAGATGAAGCATTTTCCTTGTCATCACAGTTGTTCATGACTTCACCTGCATTTTCCTTGTTATCACAGTTGCGCATGACTTCACCTGTATTTTCTTTATCATCAGATGCATTTTCATTTTCATCATTCTCAATGACTCCAGGCATGACCCTCTTCTCCGTAGTTGGTTTAATTTGGTTGTTCTCCACACTGCTTCCTTCGTTTGTCTTACTGACACTTGGAACTGGGAAGTCTGCAATATCATGTTCTCCTTTATCCCTCTCTCCACAATTTGAAAGAGAGGTTGTATCACCTGTTGAGGCATCTGATAAAGCTTCGCCTTTGTTCTCAACCTTCAGAGTTACTAAACATTCCTTGTCTTTATTGCTTTCATTAGTCTTACAATTACCTGATGTCGAGCACACTTCAAGAGAACCATTTCTCGATTTCCCTTCAATCTCCATGTCACTGGAGTCATTTTCAGTCTCTTCACCGGGAGCAGTACAGCAAGCCTGCAGTAAATCCTTCTCCTTATCCTTTTTCTTCAAACATTTTGCAGATTTGGCCTCCTTTGACCGGCAATTTTGAGAGCGCAGGGAATCATAGACCCGGCTTTTGACCTCTCGGCCTCTAAATTGTTTTCTTGAAGCATCTACAGGCAGTAGTTTATTACAGTTAGATAGATTCTTCTTTCCACTAGTGATTTCAAGCTTCTTCATCCCTGCACATATTGTCCTCATACGACTACTCAACTCTGCAGAAGTCTTTATCCTGACTGTCTTCTTTGGTGAATGAAATACCAGAGCCTTGGCCACAATTCTATTCTTTGGAACTGCAATGGTTGTTGGTTTTGGATTTCTAACAGTATGAAATGTACCATGATTCGAGAGGCGTTTTTTGATCCGTGGACTGGTCAGACACTTGGCTAAAACAGATGATTGTTTTTCCTTCCCCATTGGCGTTCCGCCATGCTTAGGAAGAGCTCTGCCTTTGACTTTACCATCAACCATCTTTTGAGATATGGAGGAGATCAGCGCCAATCTTGACACTCTAGACCTCAAAGGTTTTGCCGGAACTGTAAGCGGACATTTCGCATTTGCACTACAAATTTAAATAAACATAACAATGTTATTTCAACCTCAACATAATTATGCAACCTACAAATCACATGTATAAATTAAGTTCAAATAATTCAACTTCCATGAGGGGTTGAACTCCGATCCTCAAAGTTTACAACTCATCCCACATTCAATTTCAATCATTAAAACAACCTTGCACAGCTTAGAAACACCTAAAGGGCATAAAGAAATTTCCCCAAATACCTTGATTTTTTTCCATAGAGTGCTTTCCGAAGCCGAACATTTGGACTCCTTGCAGCCATGACCTGCACAAACATTAATTACTATCATTTACCCATTTCAATTTAGAGAATGAAACAAATAATAATAATAATAATAATAATAAACTAACCCGAAGAACAAAATTCTTGTAGATCGCTTCAGAATCCATTTCTTCTTCATGCTTTTGGTCACACCCTAAGGTTCAATTAACAAAAATTTAAAAACTCAAACTGCTACGATGTCGTATTTACCAACAAAGCTCGAAATTAGCATACAAAAAAAAAAACCTGAAATGGAAACAAAAACCCGAATATAATTGAGAAAGAAAAGGGAGAGTAGAGTGACTAACCGACACGGAGGCAAAACCAGTAGCGATCTTCGATTGAAGAACGGTGGCGATCAGGTGCGGTGAGGTCCACGAACTTGGGGGCTTCAATCTTCTCGTAGAAGTCGTCTCCGAGAGATTTTGCGCCCTCAATCTGGATCTCTTCGTCCATGGCGTAAAGAAAGAAAGCGAAAGAGGGCTTGATGAAGGAGCGTGAGTGAGAAGTAGTACTGGTTTTGGCTATGGTGAATGAGTGAGACTGAGGCAACCGAGGACATTTTTAAATCCGTTGAAGACGAAGTAGCCGTTAGACAGAAGGTGTATTATTTGGACAAATATTTTATTATTGTCAGAGAAATGGGCCTCTGAGCCCCGGACTAGAATGCGAGGTATTGCGTGAACTTTGGACCTGAATTAAATAGTCTCACATTTTTACAACTTTATGACCCAATCCATTTTATAGGAAGTTAAATAAGAGATATTTTTATAATTGAAGTAATATTACCAAATCAATTATCACATAAATTCGGATATAAAGTCAAAACTTTTTGTGTATTGTATTATTATTATTATTATTATTATTTTTTTTTTTTTGAGTTGTATATTATTATTTTTTTCATTTATGGGAAAATATTTCATAATGAATGGTTGGGGTCGTAAAAATGTATCTCACGATAGTAATGGCAGGTCACTAGCGCAATGGCAAGATGAGAGGGCAAGTGGAGGTAGGGTTTGAAAAGGTGAGGATGGGGGATCGAATGGTGGTGATAATGGTGATTTCTGATGTCAATAATGGCCAGAATTTGGTTGAGAAACAGTGAGATTGCGAAACAACTATTACAGAAACAACCAAATAAGCACCATTCAACGAACAATGAGCAATCAGGCGGAGAGGGAGGGAAAATGGGGAATCAGGTGGGGAGGGAAGGAAAATGGGGAAAATGGTGTCAATTTTACACCGATTTCCAGTGTCGGAATTTGGTTGAGGCGCGTTGTAGTCGCCGAAGATTGGGGTTTAATATTTAGGTAAGGTATTTTCGTCCTTACAATGTATTTAATAAAAATTGTTAAAGGACTATAATTTTTGGATGGCAAAATGGTATTTAAAAAATGTGAGGGTGTGAAATATTAGGCTCGTTTGGTTGGTTTTTTAGAATACTATTATTAATATTCCCAAAAAAAGTTAAACAGTAAAATACCTAAAAACTCATAATATTATCTAATATTACTAAATTTTTTTAAACTCCCTAAATTTGTTAATTTAATTAAATACCCCTAAATATTTTTTTCAAAATTGCAAAAACACCCCTAAACCCACATTATATCAGATTCCGATCACCACTACCGGAAGTTGGTTGGAATCTGATATAATGGCGCACACCGGTTGAATCTGGGCGATAGTGCACCAATCTAGCCTTTTCCGGTCAGATCCACGAAACGACGGCCAATATATGGTCGTCATTGACCATCAACGACGGCCGTATATTTGGCTATCGTTGACGAGCAAATGCGACCAGATCTGGCCGTCAATGGCTAGATCTAGTCGTAGATCTGGCCTTTGCAGGCTAGATCCACCATGGATCTGGCTGGCAAAGGCCATATCGGCGTAGAGGCTCATGACCGGCGACTCCAGCCACCCTCCGGCGGTGGTGGCCGGCTGTGATTATTCAATGGGTAGGTTGGGGGTATTTTTGTTAACTTTTAAAATTTTATTATAGGAGTGTTTAGTAAATAAACAAACATAGGAAGTATTTTTATTAATTTTTAAATCCTACATCCGTAATACCCATCTAATTCAATTTTTTTTCAACTTTTTTTCAAAAAAAATTTCTAAAAAATGTAAAAAAGTGAACCAGGAGCCTTAACAACCCTTTTTTGGGGTGGGAAAAAGTGCGTTAACTCGTAATAATAATAATAAAAAAGATGTGACATCTTTTATGGCCACCTGGGGAAGTTTTTCTTATCCCATATCATGACTTTCCCATGAATTTATTATTTATCAGCCTGTCATAACTGCGGGGAGGATATAACCGCAATTCCGGTAAAAGACACAGAAAATACAAATATCTAAAATAATTCTAAAAAATACAAAATCGATAAATACTTATTACCTAATTGGATTTTTGGATTTAGTTTTAGATAAATGAAAAAGAAAATATCTCATTTAGTTCAGGACGAAGATACCCTCGTAAAATATTGACAATAGCAGGTGTACCCTCAATGTGACCCAATCAGCCCTAATCTTTCTCAGAATGCCAAAAGTAGAACTCAGGTTCCGTCTCTAAACCGATTGGGCTCTCTCTGTTTCGACCTTTTATGTTCGGATGTTTAGCCTCTGTTTAAATTATTTAAGGTCAGCTTTAACTTTCAGATCTTGGTACTCTCATAAATTCATAATGACTTTGTTCTGATAGATTTCCTATTAAACTCTTGCTTTAATTATTATTATTTTTGAATTATGTATGTGGGTGTCTTTAGATTTTGTCTAATTTCTTATATTTTTATGGTTAGATGTGATTTATGATCTTTTTTATTTCTGGGTTCTAGTTTTGTTGAGTTTCGGAAGTCCGTTTTGTTGGTTGTTTTGTTAACAGATGAAAATGTTTCCATTTTGGATTTGGTTTTGAACATGATTTCACTCTTCTGAATGAATTTATAATCAAAATTTAGGTATTGCGGTTGATATATTTTACTTTAGTATGTGTTGGTATTATATTTTTTCTTTTTCTTTTTCTTTATTTATAGAAAGGATGTTAAACAAACCAAGTATTTCTTAACAACCAAAAATAAAATTGAGTTCATAAATATTTCATGCTGATATTAAGTTAAATTCCTAGCATTGTCTTTTTTTTTTTCTCTTTTTGTTATATTTCATTAATACACATCAAGTTTTATAGATAGGCTTAATAAATAGGCTAGGGATATTGTCATGAACCTTTCTGGCAATTTTGGTTAAATGTTGACCTCTGTGGTTTAATTTTTTTCACAGATCTGCCCTTTAATTTTTTCAGTTGAATTGTCATCATATATTTTCACTACTGTTGGTTGTTCTGTCAAGCAGTGCTAATTGGAGATCTGTAACAAATTTTAAACTAGGGAGTAAAATTGTGGGGAAGGTAAACGATATTAGTCCAAATTTATGTTCTCTATCTTCATAAATATGGGAAGTCAATTCTTTGCTTTGCATGAATTTCAGTTTGTGTTTCTCTGGTGTTATTTGTTGCTAGAAATCATTTTCTATTTTGTCTTTTTGGTTAGAGTGAGCATCAGTGAACCCTAATTTCTTATATGAAAGGAATGGTTTCCTCCGTATGAATTTAAATGTTATTTCTTGTCTTCATGCAGACTTCTTTTGATGATCATTCCAAATGATGTTCCTTTTAGACTTGTACATACACTCCAATAATTGTACTCTTCACAAACTTTTTGCTGATCCGGGTGGAAACATGTTGAACATTTGGAGATCTAATTGAAGGGGTTGACTTCTGACTTTGTGTTAGCTATCTGCATGGAGGACCATACTTTTGTCATTGGTCAAGAATTTCCTGATGTAAAGGCCTTCAGGAATGCAATCAAAGAAGCTGCCATTGCACAACATTTTGAGCTTCGTATTATAAAAAGTGACCTGATTCGATACTTTGCAAAGTGTGCCACGGAAGGTTGTCCATGGCGCATTCGCGCAGTCAAGCTCCCTAATGCCCCAACTTTTGCCATAAGAAGCCTTGAAGGAACACACACATGTGGGAAGAATGCACAAAATGGGCACCATCAAGCATCTGTGGATTGGATTGTGAGTTTCATAGAGGAAAGATTACGAGATAATATTAATTACAAGCCAAAGGATATATTGCATGACATTCATAAACAGTATGGGATCACAATACCATATAAGCAAGCTTGGCGTGCGAAGGAAAGGGGGCTTGCTGCGATTTATGGCTCTTCTGAAGAAGGATATTGCCAGCTTCCATCATACTGTGAGCAATTAAAAAAAACCAATCCTGGAAGCGTTGCGGAGGTTTTCACTACTAGTGCAGATAATCGCTTTCAGCGGCTCTTTGTTTCTTTTTATGCATCAATATATGGCTTCCTGAATGGGTGCTTGCCCATTGTCAGCCTTGGTGGAATCCAATTAAAAAGCAAATACCTTGGTACCTTACTTGCAGCCACTTCTTTTGACGCTGATGGTGGGTTGTTTCCAGTTGCATTTGGTGTTGTTGATACAGAAAACGATGAGAGCTGGATGTGGTTCTTGTCAGAATTACATAAGGCTTTAGAGATGAATGCTGACACTATGCCAAGGCTCACTTTTTTATCAGATGGACAGAAAGGCATTGCAGATGTGATAAGGAGAAAATTTCCAAATTCTTCTCAAGCACTCTGTATGCACTACTTGAGTGAAAGTGTTGGCAAAGAGTTCAAGAACTCGAGGCTTGTGCATGTTCTTTGGAAAGCTGCAAATGCTACGACTACTCTTGCTTTTAAAGATAGAATGGCTGAAATAGAAGATATTTCTTCTGAAGCTGCAAAATGGATACAACAATTTCCTCCTTCCCGCTGGGCATTAGTACATTTTGTAGGAACACGGTATGGCCAACTCTCTTCAAATATTGAGGAATTTAATAGATGGATTCTCGAAGCTCGGGAATTGCCCATAATCCAAGTGATTGAGCAAATTCACCGTAAACTAATGGCAGAATTTTTGGCCCGGCGTATGAACAGCAATTCTTGGTATTCTGTACTTGCCCCATCCGCTGAAAAGCGTATGATAGAAGCCATTAACCATGCGTCGAAGTATCAAGTCCTTAGATCTGATGAAGTAGAATTTGAAGTTTTATCAGCTGAGAGATCAGAGATTGTGAACATTGGGACTCATTGTTGCTCCTGTCGAGATTGGCAGCTTTATGGAATACCTTGTTCACATGCTGTTGCAGCACTCATCTCGTGTCGGAAAGATGTATATGCCTTTACAGAGAAATGTTTTACTGTTGCCAGTTACCGAGAAACATATGCAGAAGAAATTCATCCCATCCCTGAAAAAATTGGATGGAGGAAGATTGGTGAGGGCTCAGATGATGACACACAGGTTGTGCGACCTCCCAAGTTTCGTCGACCACCAGGACGTCCAGAAAAGAAACGAATCTGTGTTGAGGATCTTAACCGTGAAAAACATACAGTGCATTGCAGTCGGTGTAACCAAACTGGACATTACAAGACAACTTGCAAGGCAGAGATGATGAATAGTATTGAACAGTTTTAGGTTTCTAATTTTGTAAATTAATAGATTATATGAACTTTGTAGCCATATTGTCAACCAGAATAGCGTTCCCATCCCTTATGTTTAGTGAATACTTCTTGTAAAATAGGAAACCTCCACGCTATTTAACAATGTACTTGCAAGTTGAAACAACATTAAGAATAGTAGATATCCTGTGCATCCTAGTTCATGGTTTCAAATGTGTATTAGTACTTGTAATCTTGTTTATTAATTAGGGATCAGACTAACCCCAGATTGCTTATACAAGTCTTGGATAAGAATCTACAACACATTAGAATGCCTTGTCGATGATACTTTACTCGGACAGCATCAAGGATTTCTCGAACGTAAATATTTAAACATCTCTTACGGTCTTACTCTCTCGTCTTACTAAGAATATAGAATCTAGTGAATTAAGGTCAATTCCAGATATAGAAGTAGTAATTTCAAACCCAAAAGTTAAATGTATTCGAATACCATATTCTGAAGTTGACAAAAGCTTTTTTTCGTCATTCTGCAATTAGGCGATGAAAGCTCAGCATTGGCTATGTATGTTTTTATCATGGACAAATACATAAAAGAAATAAATAGTTGCTTGATTTAATAAATGAATCTTATTGATTGTGTTTATACATATAGTTCCATACAGCTTTCAAGAAGTATGGAACAAAATGCTAATGCTAGAAAACAGCTATTCCAGGAGTTTGCGTTGCATTGTATATTAGCCCCAGTTTCCTAACTATACGAAACAAAGAACAGGCTTATGTTAGGTCCAAAGGAAGAGAATCAGTCGGACACACTGATCAATTGTACAACTGCTTGAATCTTTTGCAGGCTTCTAAAATATTTCCTCTGTGGCCAAAGGCACTAACCCTGATGAAACCTTCACCACCAGGTCCAAAACCACTACCAGGTGTGGTAACCACATGAGTTTTCTCAAGAATCTCACCGAACACATCCCATGAACTTTGGCCGGGGAAATGAACCCACACATATGGTGCATTCTTCCCTCCATACACATTAAATCCAAGAGAAGTAAAGGTCTTCACTATGATATCAGTATTTTCTTTGTAGAAACTAACCACCTGATGCATAGCCTGCAAATTTTTGAAGTGCATAAAACTATAAGTGCTGTATTAACAACAATGTGCTGTATGCCAGGGAGGCCATTAAAAGAAATCAGAGAGAAAGAGAGTAATTCCGTAAGTGCTGTATTAACAACAATGTGCTGTATGCCAGCGAGGCCATTAAAAGAAATCAGAGAGAAAGAGAGTAATTCCGTCAACTAAAACAAAATGGAACCTTCTTGTTTCTTTAATGAAGTTTGGCTGCATTTCGAAAAACTAAAATGACACTGACCTGAAGGCCTTCTGGTGAAAGGCAAGCAAAACCACCAGCTTGGGAGATATTTGATGCACCATTGAAGCAAGTGCATACAATTCGGTTGAAGTCCCTGGCAACAGGAAATCCATCAGAAAATAAAAGCTCTTTTGGAACCACAGTCCAACCCAGACGAACCCCTGTGAACCCAGCATACTTGCTGAATGATGCGGTCTCAATTGCAACCTGCAATACCAGCAAACATTACACAAGTGAAATACAAATAGGTTATATAAGAGTGCTGAGATTCAATTCAAAATGGCTGGGTAAACCATTCAACAGTGCAATGCAAATAGCTATTAAATATACCAAGAATTGTTCTATAATACAGGACAATACAAATAGTAATCACGTGTATCAAGAATTGTTCAATACATATAAAAGAAAGGGAAAAGATATAACATGGCAACAGACATCCTGATTGAAGGAAGCAGTCTATTCTCTCTGCATAATGGTAAACAAGTTATCATAAAATACCAAGGGAAAGCAATAACATAACGATCAAGAAAATACAAAGCATAACCACACAGAACTTCATGTGGACAACTAGAAAAGCAAAGCAGTTTGACGAGAAGTCAAATGGTGATTCTATTCAAGAACTGAAGATCGCAGCCTTTTACCAGGAACAGTTTAACATGACAATTCTAAGACGCCTAACTAGGACTAAAAGCAATCAGCATACGATGCATAAGAAATAGAACCATTCTAAATGGCATACAAAATAAGACAGAAATATTCTCTATGGGATGTTTAATAATACCCTAGATTCTGAAGTTGAGAAATACAAAAATCATACTTACAATATCATAACACGAGACCATGCGAATTATCGTAAACAAAGTGTCATTACCATATAGGTCACAAAGTAGAACTGGAAATCTATTTAGATTGAGATGTCTAATAGAAAGTTTATAAAGTAATTACACTGAACTGTATTGTTTGACTATAGAACTCTGCTGATTAACAAGGGAGTGAGTATAAATGACAACAAAATAGTAAAAAGGCCACGATAAGCATTGCAACCAAAAGTGAATGATCAAGTCAAGAACTACCTCTTTGGCTCCGACAATTTCAAAGATGGAGCGTGGATTATCATCTGACATATACATGGCATATGCAGAATCAAATACTATGATTGACCCATTCTTCCTTAGCAAATTGAACCAATCGAGTTAGTTGATCCCTTGTTGCTGAAGCACCAGTAGGATTATTTGGTGAACAGAAAAATATGATATCTGTTCGAGCAACTGTTGATAAATCGGGAAAGAAACTGTTCTCTGGAGAGCACCTCATATATTCAATGTTTTCATACCTCTCAACATCTTTTTGGAACTTTCCTGTCTGGCCCATAATGACACTTGAGTCTACATAGGCCTGCATTTGGACAAAGAAAGCTCTAGCATAAGAGAATATCTCATTAGAACAAACACAGAAATACCATTCACTCGCAGGATTAGTATTTTCTTTCTTTGCAATTTGATCCAATTCAATCGGAAAAATGCTACACAAACCCACAATAATTTGATTATTGTCAACAACTTTTCTAGATCAACCATCCAAGAGAGCAATTAGAAGGATTGGTTATACATGTCTTGAAGAAAGAGGTGGTGGGAAAAGGCTGGAGCAGGTACACCAGAATTACATCAATGAGCCCCAACTTCCATAGAAACAATCCATCTTCCAAATGCCATTACAAAATGGACGATAATGAGAAAGACAAACTTGAAGTAAACATGACCATATGAAACAAATATAATTAAATGAAATAACAAAATCACTCATACAACAAAAGAAAAAATTTCCTTCCATTTTTTAAAGAAATGGATTACCGGATATGATGGATCTTGTATTGCCATAGTAACATTAGAACCAAAAACAACCTGGCACAAAGTGAAAAGAAAGCCAACATGATTATGTTTTATAGATAAACTTAATGTCAAATCAACCAAATCTTCAAAAAACTTTGCTTAAACAACATCAACCAATGCTGGAAAGACAAGTAAAAGAGAATCATAGAGTCAAACGAATAACTTAAACTACAACATTAAAATCTAAACAAACCTGAAGACGAGATATATCACATTTTGCTCCATCTGAAACAAATATATCATCTTCCTCTATGCCGAGGTCTCTATAAAATGTTGAAGCAATTGCAGCTCTCAGCGGCTGCAAAGATTGACAATTTCTTTTATCCAACAATTATGGAAAGGTCATTATCAAAAAGAGATGGAAAATACAACAAATATAATTCTATAACTTCAAAAGAAAACCTTATCCAGCAAGAACCCTCAAAATCTTATGATAGTGCATGGTTATAAGACAGGAACCTATATTGAGGTAAGTGCATAAATTTACAGAATATTCAATCCAGTTTTAGGTATAAATGTCAGGTAAACACAAGGTACCCTAAATATATAGCATGAAAACTTTACATGAGTAAATTGTTTATCTTGTATGCAATATGATAAACTAAAGACATCCAGAGTTTCAATATGTTCTCCATGATATTATATTATCTTCCAAGTGGTGTCAAGGATGCATGTGTAGCTTTTATGTAGACAAAGTACAAACATCTGTGTGAAGAAGAATTAAAACCTGACAAGAAATGGAAAGAGCATTAAAGAGCTGGTGCCTAAACAGAGCCAAATTAGATTCATGTCTGTTAATAAAATCTCACTGCAACACATAGACTGCTAATATCATGCACTCAGTCTGCAAAATTTTCAAGTTTTCATTTCATCTGGAAAATGTCATATGAACATGCAAGGGCAGCACTATATCTTCAGCCATTGAGCAAAATTGATTGGTAATAGAAAATTAAAGAGCTGGTGTCCAAACAGAGCCAAATATGATATCACATTGTTGATAAACTGTGATATAATAATGTCAGTTAAGAAACAAAATTTCTCCTTACCATTTCACCTTGTCCTGGTCCATAACCACTGTAACCCTCTAGTGTGGATAACCCATAAGTTCTCTGCAACGGAAAAACAATTCAAGCATGCATCACCAACAGGCAGAACATCACTATTAATATATGAAGTCTATGAGGTAAAAGAAACCTTCATTAACATTTTCTTTTTGCATGGAATATATGATGAATATTCCATCTCTACAACACTAAAAGAAAGTATTGTTTGAGTTTTTCTTTTTTAGTAAGAATTTCGCAGCCAGTGAAATTGAACCATATTTTAACAACTGAGAAATACCAGAGAATATTAATAAGTTGTCATATAGGAGGAGATTGCTAAATATATTATCATGAGTTATGGCAAAAAGGCCTTTTAGAATCGTTTAGATTAGGAGGCAAAGGCATGGACATTGCAAGCCAAAAGGAGAGTAGGATTAAATATGCATAAAGATTGCACGGTATTAATTATCAAGCTGAATCTTTCTTTTCTATTTGAAGAAAAAATCTTTCTAACAGAAAAAACAAGGGAATTTTTTAGAAGCAGAGGAAGATGTTTCTTCAAGGCAAACTAAATAAATAAATAATTATAAAATAAAACGTTTAGGATCCGAAACAAAAATTTTCACACATTCGAGGAGGAAAAGAAGGATCCAGTATAGCTGTAACCCTTTATGATTGAATAGATCCAAACGGAGTGTCTGCTGCAGCTAACTGATACAAACAGTCTTGATACTTGAAAGCTGAAATTTGCATTAATATCCTCTTTAAACCCATGTTAGAAACACTACTCTTTTTAGCTAGTGGTAACAGCCACTTCAAATTTAATTCTGCAGACACAAACATGTGCATAAATACCCCAATTACAACCCAAAAGTAAAGGTACTTCTGTTTAAGTATAGTATCAACAATGATGCTCCATTTTCTTAGTTCCTTGACTCTAGACACATGTCATGTAGCATATCTCTGGCCCACCAATTCTGCTTTCAGATTTTGAAACTTTAATTTCAAAGAACAAACAAAACAAAATGAAAGAAAGAAGTAACTTCGGTCCTTTGCAAAAGGAGAGAAACCACCAACATCTCCATTCACATCTTGATAAAACAATAGATGGATAATCATGAAATAGACCAAAATATAAGGTTCAAGAATAAATACCTTCGCCATTGCCGAAGTTATAACTTCTGGAATGGGCTCAGTGGTGTCACCAATTCCAAGGCTTATCACGTGTGCATCTGGGTATTTCAGCAAGTGTGCAGCCTTTTTTCTAGCAACCTGTTTCAATACAAATTCAAAACATAAAATAAATAAACAAAATTAGAACTACCAAAAGCTTATCTAACTAGTAATGAAAAAATGGTAACAAAGTAAGATCAAATTTAACAGTGAAATTTATAGAGATGGGAAGGAATGAAAATTAATGATTTGATGCATGAGCTTAAAATTTCTCTGCTTGTAACAAGCTGAAGTCAAAATATTTATCACTAATATGTAACAGAATACAATACAAGGTGTACTAACTTACCCAAAAAAAAAAAAATACAATACAAGGTGTACTAGATAACTCCCAAATCACCTCTCTAATCAGAACTCTTCAATCAGCTACAAAATTTTATATTTTGAAGCAATTGTGAAACAGAATGTGACTGTCTATTGAAGGAAATCTAGATAACAGAATTAAGGGAATCATTGAAAATCTTCTAAATAATCAAATAATTTGCATCACGACAACAACTCATGATAGAAAACATTACATGACATATACATACCTCTGGAAACAGGTAACCAGCTTGAAGTTTGGACAAGTTTGCATTGCGAGACACCTTTGTCTGGTAACCTTTACAATAAACCACTATTATAGTTATCAAAAAATCAACTAAACTAGACAGAAGAGATCATCTTATTCATCAAGGATTATTTAGTTTATACTTTGGAATATTTGAATTTGATATCGGATTGTGTTTCTTACATTTGCAAATATACATATCATTAAAATCATGATGACGATGTTATAACTGAAAAAAAAAATGTACCAGTCTTCTCTTCTTCAGGCCTAGCAATGCATCTGCATACACCGATGCTTTTTGCTTGTAGCCGAACATATTCTTGTCTGCAATATTGATTAAACGCGTATTAAGGACTAAAGAGATTTGGTGGACACATGATAGACATCATATTATGTATGTTATAAAGACACATGTCAAGAAAAACAATAGAAAAATTAATAAAAACATAAAGAAATTATAGCATGGATGCTGTTTGGTTGACTGGAGAACTGTGAGGGAAAAAGGGCATAAACAGAACAATAAAATATGGATCATTTCATTTGATTTCATAATTTTCTCATCACATCAACCAATAAGAAGCAGCAAAAATAGGTGAATAAATCTTAGAAAATACCTGGAACTGATGTGGGGTGGGGCTAAAAACGCAGAGGAAGATGAAGAGATAGACATTTGAACGGAATTATGAGGGATGATCAACAAAACAATCAATCAGTACTCAGTTGCTTGAGTTTAACAGCAAACTTGGGTCAGCCCGGTTAGTTGAGGTGACATGTCGTCATCCTCAGATGACTTGTATCATTTAGTTAACCTTTTGCATGTAATGATATTAGAGTTTTTGGATAATAATAAATAGTGCGTTAATAATATTTTATTCACTCAAAAATGATTAAAAAACCAGAATTAAAATTAATGACAATTTTAGGGGTCCTTTTAAAAGAAAGACCTTTTCTTCCCTCATCACCCTTTCAAAATCACATCCCCAAAAGTTTGGTGAATTATAGATACCACCTGCTACAGTAAAAGATGCAAAGGTCAGCCCTCATTTTTTTAGGATCCGTTAAATAAAGGAATAATTATTTAGCCTCCTTTTGGTATTGATAATGCCTTTTAGTTGCTTTCAACCATAGAAAAGATAAATAACCTGCTATGCCCATCAATCACAAGCCACTCCCTATACTTTCACTTCATATCTAGTAGCTCCCAACACTCATGTTAGGCTTAAAAGAATATTAAATTATGTAAAATATCACAAATTTTAATAAGAAAATTGAAAAGAAACTAAAAAAAAAATAAAAAATGAAAAACTAAAATTTTTTGAAAAATGGAAAAATTAAAAAAAATCTATAAAAATGAAAAGAGTAAGAAATATATAAAAAAAATGATTAAAAATTTGGAAAACGTATTTTGTAACAAGTTAAATAAAATCAATACAAATATGAAAAAAAAATCAACTTGGCAAATATTTTTTAGATTTTTTTTTTTTCTAGGTTTTTGTAGTATTTTAAAAAAAATCTATGCTTAATTTTTCAAAATATTTAAATGTATTTTTTTAATCCATTTTTATTTAGTATTCGTATTGTTAGGTTAAGGATTTGTGTTATTTAATTTTTTTTTTTTCTAATTTTTATAGTTATTTTACCTTTTATTTAAAAATGAGTTGTTAATAAATTTTAGGTAAATGTTAGGGCCAAAAATCGTCTTGGGCTGTCGAGGCCCAATAACGAAATAAACATGTCACGACCCAAGGCCTTAACCCAATCCTGATTGGGCCTACGCTTAAAATCACCTTGTGAACTATCCCATTCTATGAGTTTGGCTATCTTATAAGTTAAGCTAAACTGAGTTTCAGCCCATTGGCCTGCAACAATCCATAAATAGGAAATCATAATCCCATTCTATTTCCTTTTCTACTAAGATTCCAAATCTTACTCAAACTATCAAACTTAATTTGATAAAGTCAAGAAATCATATCTCTTTCATAATAGAGATTATCTCCCAAAATAGGACTTAGTGTCCTACTAAAATTCCAAATCTTACTCAAACTATCAAACTTAATCTGATAAAGTCAATAAATCATATCTCTTTCATGATAGAGATTATCTCCCAAAATAGGACTTAGTGTCTTACTAGGATTCCAACCCCTTGGGGTCACTATAAAAATAGAGTCTTGCCCCCTTATTAGGCATGTAATCTCCCATAGCCAATCTACACTACTCAAAACCATCTATTCGCTCCTAAAGTTCTTGCTCCGAAGAACCCGACGCCTCTGTCGTAGTCCTAGCTTCCGACCAGACTCTTGGTAATTCTTCATCTCCTTAATTCTTATCAAATAATCTTTTTCAGCCTCGCTGACTTGAGTGTCGGAGTGCCTACGGCAAACACCACTCCGGTGTTTTCCGAAGCTTCACGCTTGTCCTTTTATATGTGCAGGTCTAGCGGATTGTCAGTGGCCTCAACCTCACGGGATCAGACCCTATTTTCATGACGGTAGATTTATTGCATCTACAGTAAATTAGTCAAGTTCAAAATATAATTAGAGTAATTCGTAATTGTGTTTGGTTAAATTCAATTAATTCCCATATTTATTAGGGTTTATGAGGTACTTTCAAGAGTTTTTGGGAGATAACTTAATTTTACAAGTTTTAGGGGGAGTAAATGTATTAATCCTTTATAAAATTATAAATTTTAGGTATACTTTACTCTTTTACCCTTTACTTTCATTAAAACTAGGGGTGAGCATGGGTAAAAGATAGAATCAAAACTGGAACTGGCCCTATTAGAGTCTGGTTCAAGTTCTGGAAAATAAGAATTAGGAATTCTCAGGTTCGATTCCAATTCTTGCAATATTGGAATCGGGAACCGGAATCGAGGTCCAGGTACCAAGGTAGGAATCAGGACTTAATTATAATTTTTATAAACTATTGGGGCTATATGAAGTTTTTGGGGGTGTATTTGTCATTTAAAAAGTATGGGGTAATTAAAATTAACTTGGGTACCTAGAACTGAAACCGAAACCTATATTTCAGGTTCCGGTTCTAGTTCCAAATCTTAGGAACTGGCTGGTTCCTTCATAAAATACAAGGTACTTGGAAATTCCGATCACCCCTAGTTAAAACTAATTGAAAAAATTTAGGGGCTGAAGACAGGGAGTTTAGAGTAAGTACCACTACCATAGGGGATTTAAAGGGTTAGCCAAGCCTCAGTGGGTTTAAAATACTAATCCCATTAAAGAAAATATGTCAAGTTATCAAATGACATATGTACCCTTAATCAGAATAAATTATTTCCATTTCTTCTATCCAAAAAACTAACCGATCTTTTTATGTTTACTTAAAATCTGACCCACCAAACTCTAGTAAGTTTTTAAAATTATACCAATTTTCTTTCAATATAAACAATTTTTTTTTTCCCTTTCTTAAAATCTTTTCTCTCACCGAAACTTTGTCCAAAATTCATTAAATTTTTCTCATTCAAAATTAAACTCACCAACTTTCTTATACTTTCCCACTTACCAAAGTTTATCATCAAATTTAACCCAAATATATATACTAAATTCATCAATCTTTTCACCTAATTCCTCGTCCAAAACCAAATACAAAAAGGGAGCTATCGTCAAAAAAATTGTAAGAAAACCAATCAAAAAAATATTGAAAGATCCAACCAAATCGCAACGACCATATTTGGTTGTCCAGATCTAGCTATCGTCATCGTGGCAATTGGTTGTAGCTTCTTTTTGTGTCATTGGAAGTGGGAGGAAGAGAAGAAAAAGGGAGGAGGATAGAGAAGAGAAAGAGAAAGAGGTGGAGGCAAAGGCGAAGGTCAAAAAAGAGAAAAAATAAATAATAAAGGAAAATTTGTTTAAAAAGTCACAAATACCCTTCTTAAAGTGTAATAATATCAAAAATACCTTGTCACCCATTAAAGTTAACTGATGAAATTAATGGAATGGAGACTGCCGGGGGGATGGCAAGTGACATCTACTAAATGGCCAAACATGTGGGGCTTTATAGTACTTATCCTTAAATTTAATATATTTTTTAGGGCTATTATAATACACCCCTAGAGAGATAGTAACATTCTAAACACACCCATGATTATCATAAAGTATTAAGTACCCCCTTAATAGGTAGACCTAGTAAAACGGGTTGAGACCCACGGGTCGACCTGTACCTGGGTAAGTTATATAGGGTACTGGTATGTATTATTAAACCCCTGCTTTTAGACCTGTACCCACCCTACCCATTCTGTAAACGGGTAGATCAAGTACACCCGCGGGTACCCATTTTTAATTTAAAGAAAAAAACCCAAATTGGCATTCTTTGTCTTTCTCTTTCGCAACGTGTGAGCTAAAGCCTAAAACACCTTTGTTTGCCTTCTCTCTCTCTCTCTCCAAACTTAACTTCTCTTCTCTTGTTCATTTCGTAGTCCGCCTCTTTCCTATCAAAATCATTCACAATCTCCATTCATTCCCCTTCCCTAACCCACTAATTTTTCTTCTCAAAGAGTTTTTCAACAACCCACTCTTCTTCTTTGCGACTAAGGGATTACTGGTATAATAGATCCAATTGATGGCGTAAAAAAAACTTGAATTCACCCAGCCCTTCTCACTTCTGGTTCATCAAGATAGGTTGTAGAGCAGCACATTTCCATTTCTTCAAATTGTTTTCTCTTCATGTTTCTCAAGATTTCGGAGCTTTTAAGAATTTTTCTTTTTTGGGTTTGTTTTGTGTGGTTGAGTTATGGGAAGAATGAAAAACATTGTGTAATTTTGGAAACAAGTTTTCTTTTCGTTTTGTTTTTTTAAGGATTTGAGGATTTTGAGGTTGTTCTTTTTTGGGTATTTGCTTTTGGGTTTGGGTTTGGTTTGAAGAATGGTGATAATGATGATGAGGTGGCGGCCATGGCTACCTCTTGTGAGTTGTGACGAAGAAGTGTGAGGTGAAATTGGTGGTACAGAGGATGGAGGGGTGGGATCTAGCGCATGAGATTGCAAAGAAGAAGGAAGAACAAAGAACAAAGATTAGCGGTTGAGATTCGTTGGAAGGGTCCTAAAGTTGCTTGAGTACTTTGAGAAGAATGGTCAAGAGGAACTTCACCAGAGAAGCGGGCACCTGCGGGTCCACCCATACCCGTATAAGGTAGGGTACGGGCCTAAAATATTGGACCCATTTAAATCGACCCGTTTAAGACTCGTACCCGTAAGACCCGCACCCGTTTAGAACTGGACTATACTCGACCCACCTGCCCATTTTGCCAGGTTTATTGATAGGAAGGTTTTTGATAGTTTTAAGGGGAGAAAATAATAATCGAAGTGGGTATTAAATTACTTTTCAAAATTTGTGAGATGTCCAAGGGAGTATTTATATTTCACTACCTCTTTGCGAAATTGTAAATAATAACCCCATATTTTTCATAATGATTAACTTTCTATTATATATATTATGTTGTAATATACTTATATTAAACAATAACACTACGGACACCGAAATATTAGCACCGAATTTCTGTACCGGTCTACGTGTAACGCGTCTCTCTATTTTTTTATAATTTTTTTCTAGTGAATGGCCGTCCATCAAATTTGGACGACCGTTCACTCACATGGACACCCGTCCATATTATATGGACGGGCGTCCGTATGCGAGGGACGGCTCGTTCATATAATATGGACGCCCGTCCCTAATAAAATAAAATTAAAAAATTTGTAAAAGCTTAGGGATGTATGGACGGCCGTCCATCACCCAAATATTAAAAAAAAAAAAAAAAATTCTTTGGGGACGCTCGTCCACCAATTGTGGACGGCCGTCCCTTAATTTTGGATGGGCGTCCGTAATTTTTGGACGCCGTCCATGCATTTGGCTTTTACAAATCTTAAAAAAAACAATGGACTTGTGGACGGCCGTCCTTTTATTGTGGACGGGCGTCCGTAAGTAATGGACGCCCGTCCAAAAGTAATTGAAAAAAAAAAAAAAAAATTAACACTGGACGATCGTCCCTAACTTGTGGACGGCCGTCCATTCATTGTGGACAGGCGTCCATAATGAATGGAATGGATGCCCGTCCATTCATTATGGACGCCCATCCACAATGAATGGACGGCCGTCCCTTATGTAAAGGACGACCGTCCTTTATGTAAAGGACGGCCGTCCACCCCTTATGGATGCCCGTCCATAATGTTATTAAAATTTAAAAAAAAAAAAAATCGCGTTTTAGGTTAAAACATTTGGGGAAGTTTCAAAAATTTTTAACACCCAGGCAGCCATTACCATCTTCTTCGTCTTCCATCTGCATTACTGCGTCTTCGCGGTGTTTTTCTTCTGGACTCCTGTTCTGCACTTGTTCTTCATCTTGGTAATTTTTCAATTTTTTTTTTTTGGTTGGATGAATGTGTTGAATGGAGTTGAGTTAATGAAATAAAATCCACTCAATTTGGTGGGACTGGTTTGTGTGATTGATGAGTAGAAGTGTTCTGCCATTGATAAAGATAAATGTAGTTTATTTTACATGTTGGTTTGTGTGAACTACCGTGAAAGAAAAATTTTATTTTAGGCATATTTTAGGAAAATTGGTTGTGGAATTCTGGAATTTGTGTTTTGTTCTTCATTGATCTGTTCATGATGAGATTCCCTTTTCTTTTTTCTCCTACACACCCACACACACACACAGATATGCCCCTTTAAGTCCAAAGTCCAGGCAGTATCCTTTTCCCCAATGCATGAAACTTAATGATCTTGCCATGTGAAACTTTGGAAGAGTTGATTGAAAGCAATGAACTTACTGTGCAGCCCATTCACCCCCCTCCTTACGCCAGTGCCTTATCATTTATCAACTAGAAAAGGCAATTAGGTTCTCTGCTAAGCTAAAACGCTTGAGGGATACTCAGAATGATGAAAGCTTTTCACCTTGTTTGTTTACTTACGCTTGAGGGATACTCAGAATGATGAAAGCTTTTCTCCAAACATTAATACAATTACTTTTTACTTTACTATTCTTGTGAGAAGTTGAAGTTTGCCTTGTTAGACCATAATGACACCTTCTGTATGAGCAGATTGTTCACTTTATAGGCTTTGTAGTAACAAAGGTAAGCTAGTAGAGATCATTAACGCAACTCCAACATATAGACACCTGAGCATATAAACTATCCTTTTACATTAGAAGAAATTATGAAAGTCATACAACTCACAAGTAAAAACCAGAAAGTAATAATAAAAACTACAAAAAAATTCAACAGACTAGATTTGGAGATATGCCACGAGCAACAGCAGCACACCAATTGCATACTCAAGAATTAGAGCCCAACCAATCAACCAAGCAATACTGCACTACCGAAAAATTGCTTATTAGTCCCATTTCAGAAAGAGTTACAATCACGTAAACCTAAAACTACATCTGCAAAAACAATCATAGATATGACTATTGAATATTAAAGGTAACAAGAAAATAACCCTTCCCCAACACATATATACGAATAGTGATAGGCACTCCCGCAGACAGCGACTTGCAAGCTCTGCATAGCAAAAGGCTGAAAAAAGCCGCAGCTATTCTAGCTATTAGAAATGAGAGGGTGAGAGCTGATCCTGAATGCTCTCTAGCCACCGTTCCAACTAAAATATACACTCGTGCTCCAATTGTTGAGCCAACACCGAACACGGTTTGTAGAAAGACTTGACAATCGATATAAGTTCAAAATCAAAATCACATATACAATGAACGGGCACCAAATGCAACTAACACTAAAAACTGAGGATCCATAAGGCCGCATCTAAATTTAACAAAAGCAAATCAATTAGAAGGATAAGAAAAAACAAGTCGTTTGAAACAACAAAAGGTTGTGTGAGAAGCGAGCAGTGCATATATCACATCTTAATCTTAAGAATAAGCAAATAAACCAAATTTCAAGTCCATCATTTAACAAAAACACATATTTTTGCACAAACAGAAAAGTGTTGACCATTTCAAACCCATCAAAACAAACACCAGAAAACACAAAACCCAGGTAGATTTTTCCCCAAAAGCCTCGAAACTAAATTGAATTACCAATCGCAATAAGGTGAAGAACACTCAAATCCTTAGCCAATTGATGGTGTCTTCTGGCCTTAGTATGCATAGAATCCACCTGTTTCCTTCTCACCAAACCCCTAAAACAAGCACCCCACAAACCATACCCACCACCACCACCACCACCACCATCTATCTGAGAATCAGCAAGCACACCCATAGACGATGCAACAAAATCACCTCAATCTCAACAACAACGACAACAAAAAATCAAAAGATGGGTACTTAATATTTCTGTTTTTTGCTTGATGATTAGCTCATTAGTTTCTTGTTTAATTTTGGACATTTGTTAACATTACCAGATTTTAGAGTGCCATGTAGAAATTGATGATGAGCTCAAAATGTATATGTTAAGAGTAATTGGCTCTGTGTCTTTGGCAGATTATGATGACGATTTTTTTATGTATACAGGTTTTAGAAGAAAGCAGAAAATGGTGAGGGCAAAAAATACAAACATTCCTCAGGAAGGCACATTCTCATCTGCACTTCAATTTCGAGACTGGCGACATAAAAAACAATACGAGGACGTGTCGAAAAGAGATATTTGCCTTGGAAGAAGTTTGGATTTAGGACTTCTAACAAGTTTAGGTTTAGGTGATGAAATCAATGGTTGGATTAATCATTTGAAATGGGACCGTTTAGTCAGTATGAGATATGATGGATATAGGCATTTGATATATGAGTTTTTTGGTAGTTTGGAAGTTGTAGAGACAGACAGTGATGAGTTTCAGGCGTGTACAATATTCTTTAAATTAAAGAATCAGAACTTTGTAGTGACACCCCAAGATTTAGCAACCTGGATAGGATTTGATTGTGAAGGTTTGAAACATATACCTAGAAACTGGGATTCCAAACAAGCTTGGATTGATGTTTCCGGAATAGAGACTTACCATCCACATAGGTGTAAATCTACAAAGTTATAGAATTCTGCTATGAGAGTATTTCACAGATACTTGACTTTCACATTTAATGGTAGGAAAGAAACAAATGGAAATGTGACGGTTAAGGATTTATTGTTCATGGAAGCAGCAGTAGCAAGGAGGCAAGTTAATTTAGCAAAGTTATTGATTAAGAAGTTGGGAGAGATCACCGCAGTAAAAGGAGAAATATATTGGGGGATGCTGGTTACGTTAATATGTGAGAAGTTGAATATTGAGATCACCCCTGATGATGCAACAAATAAGATTACGTTTTCTACAACTAATGTGTTGGGGGATGTGACATTGAATAGAATGGGTTTGATTAAAAAGAATGTGGCAGGACAATGGTATCTGATTAGGGATGAAATGGAGGGAGATGCAACGATTCAAGAAGGTGTCAGTATTCCAGAAGGGGTTACTGAAGGACAAGTTTATGTGCGCAAAAGAAGAAGAAGCCCGGTACGAACTCGGACCATCGAGAATGTAGAAGATATGGCTTCTCATACTTTACAGGAAATAGAAAGCAGATTTGAGCGGATGGAAAAGTTTCAAGAAGAGCGTTTTTCACGTAGTGAGAGGCAAATGCAAGAACTGCAAAGTGATTTCAACACGTTTGCATCAAGAATTGAAGAAACGGTTGACATCATTGGAGACCGCATGACAGAGATTTTCAACATGATGAAGAACTTCTCAACAGCCTCCTCATCCTCTAGTCAACCTCCACCCCCTGCACCATGATGAAGAATTTTTTCCCTTTTGTTTATAAATAGATTGATTTGAGCGGATGTTGTTAATAAAGATTGTAGTTTGTTTATAAATAAATCTGTCTTTTGTTTATAAATAGATTTGTCTTTTGTTTATACATATGTCAACAACTCTTTTCAATGTATATGTATATGTAATACTAGACATACCCAAAGACATAAAAATTCAAATCTAAAAAGAAATGCATATCCAAAATGCCATGTACATTAACGCCATTATCATGAATTCACTATCTTACACAATCAATGATGAAAATACAAAAAATAAAACAACTATATAAGCATACAACTCAACTGCATTTGGTAGAAATTAACCAAAGCATGAAAAATTTCTACCAAATACAATTCTATATGCTTCAACTTGGCAATAATATCAAACATCTCCCAACGAGACATGTTCATCATTTACAAACTCCTGTCCAGTATAGAAACTACTTTGTCCTGCGAGATTTGGAATCGGACCAGTGGACATTTGTCATTGTTTAACAACCACAATTTAGCACATGGTATAGAAAACTTAAGGCAATTACGATTATACAAGATATATAACACATACATGTGTAGTAACAACATCATTTGACAACACTTAAGTTTCCGCATCGGCCACGGAAGTACATGAAAGAAATTGTTCTTGTTGTCGCTGTACCGATGATCCTTTTCCTAAAAAGTATCATAACACATTAATAATCAAGTCAATATTATTCTAAACTTCAAATAAGTAAATAATGTTTCAGAAAAATACTGAAATAATGTATAAGTCATACCAATTCTTTGTTTTTGTAATTTTTTCTTTTTAACCCTACGTACAATTTCTTCAATCTTCGACTGCTTTCTTCTACATGGAGGACAACCTTTGCTACGAGCTGCCTGTGGACTAATGATTAGGGTATTCCCCTCTTTAGGAGGACTGTCCCCATCTTGACTAGTCAAACCGTTTCTAGAAGAGATGTTCACTGTTATACCAAGCCCTCCTTCACTTTCCTTTTGCTCCAACTGTTTCCTCATGTTAATCATAAACTCCGTCATCATATTATAATCTTCCTCATTGTTTGATGCCAGATCCGCTACTGTCAGCATTAAATTAGACAACTTATCAAAACGTTGTCCTACAATGTTGGTGCTCCACCTATTATAACTTACCTTAATTTTCGTATGACATCTGTTCACATTCTTCCTCCAACGCCGTGAAATGTACTTTTCTGGAATGTGTGAAACCCTTTTATGAATCAACACCATAATGGCATGTCTGCATAAAATCCCCCTAAACTCAAACAAATGACAAGTACAACGAATATCACATGAACTTTTATCAAAGTATACTACATGAGGAACACGGCGACTATTATCTCCAAACCAAACATCTTCCCAAACTTGAAACTCCTCGCATGAATCACATTTTTTCAGAAAAGATAACTCACAATAAATCTTCCCGGCAATCTCATCTTGAAGCTCTTTAAACTTTGCAGTTGTGTATGCACTTTGAAATTGTTTCTCAATGGGGTAATTAGTTATGCATGGTATCCAAGATTTGAAAGATCTAAAATCAGCCTCCCTTTTTTTTCCACTTTAGCTCGCAATGCATTATCATATTGTTCCACAAATTGTTTCAAAGTGGTTTTGGAATTGACATACCCATCAAAAAAATGCATGCATACTTTCACTACGTTGGGTAGTAGACATACACCTTCCGGAAAGTATCTTTAAGAAATGCAGACACCCATCGTACTCTTTTTTTATACAATCCACATAACCATGCATTATCATAAAGGTTGTGCACATCAAAAAATTGGTTCCACCGCTCTTCGAACTCTTCACGCGTAAAGGAATCATACACAACATTTTGCAACTTAAACTTGATAGTTTCATATTCCTTATACCCCCTTAACTTTTCAAGCAGTTTCTTCATTATATGCCACAAACACCACCTATGTCTTGTACCAGGGAAAACAATCTCAATTGCATTTTGCATGGCCTTATCTTGATCAGTGATTATTCCATTAGGAGCGACATCCATGCATTCAAGCCAAGAACGAAATAGCCATAAAAATGTCTCAGTGTCCTCATGAGAAATTAACCCACAACCTAACAACGTCGAATGTCCATGATGATCAACCCCCACAAAAGCAGCAAATGGCACGTCATACTTGTTCGTTAGATACGTTGTGTCGAATGTGATAACATCACTGAATTCCTTATATGCAGCCCTACATCTAGCATCAACCCATAACACATTCTGTAATCGACTCTCTTCATCTACATCAATCATGTACCAGAAATTTGAATTCTCCTTTTGTATTTTCCTAAAATACTCAAGTACTCATGAAGCATCTCCAACTCCAAGTCGTAACTTTCTCACTTTTTCAATGTAGTTCCTATAATCTTTTTCTAGAAACGTCAAATTCTCTACACCTCCTACCTCAACTGAACATGACTGAAAATTTTTACACGGTCTAATCCCAACCACATCATTAACTTCAAGTTGCCTTTTCACATAAGGTTGTATCGTTCGGTTAACCTTGAAATATCTTCTTTTTGTCGGACTTGTAAGATCATGGTTATGTTCAAGTACAACTGATTTAATTTCCCATTTGCATTCACCATTCAAAGCTGCACTAATCCGACTCTTACAACTGCTTTGGCAACAGGTTGTTTTTTCAAGGTATTTCTGGACTTACGTCTCTCCTTTCCAGAACAAGAACATGCCACTATCACATATCTCATCTCTCCATCTTTGCCTCTCTTTGACGTATGTATCATTGCTTCAAATCCTTATTTTGTTACCATACCGTTTGTAATACTTCACCAGACTATCAACTGAATCAAACACCATTCCAATATGAGGCTCTACTTCTTCCTCGCACATCCCATATCTTCTAATTCATCACGTTCATTTTCCTGATTTAATAGTTTTATAATACATAAAATTAGAATGTACTAATACAACACATCAAAATAAATAAACAATACGATACAATAAATTTACCTCAACATCATTGAAATGAGGCAAACTGGACTCTTCCATATTCTAAGCCAAACTGGACTCTTTCATATTCTGTAATTTAATGCAAATCCAATACTAGTGTTCACGTTCACAAAATCTGATTCATAACAATCACCAATAAATTTTCTCTATCAGTTTTTTTCTATTGTAACATATATTCAATCCAAAATATAATATAAAACTAAATAAATGGATAAGTTATATAAAAATTTCCACTGTAAAAAACTAAATAAATGTATAAATTATATAAAAATCGTTTATTAACCTGCACAAATCTTGCTAATCTCCCTTTCCCTGTAAAAAATGGATCTCTTTCCACCGTAAAAAATGGATCTCTTTCCACTGTAAAAAATGGCTATGGTTTGATGAAAAGATGATAGCTTTTGTTCTTCACACGGTAGCTAGAAAATGAGGAGAAAACGTTTGTTGCGGGAAGAAATGGTTGAGGAATGCGACGCAACACTGAGACGAAGAACAGACGGCAACGATGAAGCAGAAGGGGACGACTAATTTTGGTGCTGGTTTTCTTTCGCTCGGAGAATTTTAGCACTTTTTGTTGGAGAAGCGTATGTAAACAAAAAAATAACAATTACTAAAACGCGAAATTTTTTTTTTAAAAAATTTTAATAACATTATGGACGGGCGTCCATACTGAATGAACGCCCGTCCATTCAGTATGGATGGCCGTCCATAAGGGGTGGATGGTCGTCCTTTACATAAGGGACGGCCGTCCATTCATTGTGGACGGGCGTCCATTCAGTATGGACGGTCATCCACAAGTTAGGGACGGCTATCCAGTGTTAAATTTTTTTTTTTTTTTTTTTACGAATTACTTTTGGACGGGCGTCCATTACTTACGGACGCCCGTCCACAATAAAAGGACGGTTGTCCACAAATTGTGGACGGCCGTCCATCGTTTTTTTTTAAGATTTGTAAAAGCCAAATGCATGGACGGGCGTCCAAAAATTACAGACGCCCGTCCAAAATTAAGGGAGTCCAAAATTAAGGGCCGTCCATCCATTAGCTTTTACAAATTTTTTAATTTTATTTTAATAGGGACGGGCGTCCATATTATATGGACGGCCGTCCCTCGCATATGAACGCCCGTCCATATAATATGGACGGGTGTCCATGTGATTGAACGATTGTCCAAATTTGATGGACGGCCGTTCACTAGAAAAAAATTATAAAAAAATAGAGAGACGCGTTACACGTAGGCCGGTATAGAAATTCGGTGCTAATATTTCGGTGTCCGTAGTGTTATTGAAATCCTAAAGCCTATACCCATATAACCACCAAATGACATTTTACCAAAATGCCCTCATATATAAACCCAATGCTCCTCCATTTTCCACCGTTTCAAAAAACAAAAAAGGGCTTTGGAGTCGATTTTTATTTTTTTAAAAACTCATCAATTTTTTAATTTAATCCACAAAACAAGTGGAGATTTAACCATTTAATCGTTACTTTGAAGATTTTCAGCACTCATTGTGGTGTGGAGAAGAAACGTGATCAACGACAACCTATTCCCGTCATTGGAGTGAATAAAAAATTGTGAGATGGGTAAATGTTAGTTTTTCAGATTTTCAATACTTCTTTATACAAATTTTAGTGTCAAAAAGGTCTGGTTTGTGATAAATGTTAGGTTTTAGGGTTTTTGTAAAAAAAGTTAGGGTTTGGGTTGATTTTTGTTGAAGTTATTGGTTTTTGGGTTGTTCCTAGTGTGAGTGTTATTGTGTTTGATGTTAATAGAAGTGTATCTGTTATGTATGTGTTGAATTTGAAGTTTTATAGCAATTCTTCAACACTCATGGTTTTTTCAATTGGCGTGAAAAATCACACCAATTAGGAAATTTCATATAAAGATTCCAAGTTAACGTAAAAAATCAAGTTAGGTGCATAAAATTTACGCTAGAGGATAAATATTTTTACACTAATCACGTAGAAAACCACGCCAAGTGAAAACAATAATGCATTTTTGGGGCGTAAAAAACTATACCAGGTGAAAACAAAGCATTTTTTGCCTGTTTTCAATTGGCAATATGACTAATAAATGTAACATTTCATGGAATAACGAACAATATAACAAGCTACAACATCACATCTTCATTATAATAGCATGAAAAGCACATTCGGAAAAATGGCAATAAAACGTCTTAAATATAAAACAATTTCAATAAACAATCATATGTCTTTCGTAACGATTCAAACTGTAACATAAAATTCTCTCTCTCTTTTACAATATAACACACTTTGCGCCATTAATTCACAAAAACAAAACAGAATGGTGTTTCTTCATTAGAGATAATCTCAATGATATTTACATGAATCGTACTGTATTAGGATTTAGAAATAACAAAATGAAGTACAAAATTCGGAGATGGATGAATACGATGCAATCAATCAAAAATGAGTCTCAGTTATATATGGACTAACTTGTGCTTCTTTGATTGTCTTCTCAATTTCTCCTTCCTCTCCTCTTGCTCTATTCTATCCTCATTCTTCCCAATCTTTGCACTGTTAAATACATCAAAACATTGAATCAGACTCCATATAATAAACAAATAAATATAGTCGAAACACCAGTTTGGGTTACTCAGGTTAAGATTGTAGATTCTTTTGAAAAAGACAGTCAAAAAAATTCCCAGAAAATAACACATTCAAAGAGGCTTCATGTCATCTATTTATCTGATTTATACTCAGTACTTCTGTGTTTTTATATTCTTCCTCTTTAACACTTTCAGAAAAATCTGTCATTTGGGCTGCATTTTCAGGCATTCTTATAGAAGTAAAAGTGACCCAAAAAATTCTTTGGAAATGGTCAAACTAGTTAATCTTCCAATAAGATAAAAATAAAGAGAGAGATTCAACTGTACCTTTTTCTCTCTTCTCTCTGGATGTCAGCAAAACTAGCCACCATGCAGTCTCCATTCTCTTCATAATCATCTCTTACGCTCTTCTTATGGTTCCGCCAGGAGCTAAACCCTTAATTCCAACGATCAAGCTATCAGAACAAATATGATAACAATCAAGTAAATGAATTAATAATGCTGTGATAATAATGTGAGAATGACCGAAGATGCAAGGAACTAATACAATAGTAACACTTGTCCAATTATAGACTTTCAGCTGATCATACTTGACAGTGATTAAAAAGTCACAACAGTGAAGAAATTAATTAAAACCAAGACGACTGAAATCTCACCTATATAAACTTTGACACACAGAGGAAATATAGCCCTCTCAACGTCACTGCCGTAACAAAGATTATCCTCAGGCTCTTGTTTCTGCAGAAATTGACGCCAGACAGAAGTCAGAATCTTACGTAAAAACAAATGGTGGCATCAACATACCTGCTCATGCGTTTTATAGGACTTTTTCTGGGTTGGAATAGGCACTTCATTGTTAGGCTTGCAGATTCCCATTTCCTTTCCGAATTTGCAGTTTTACACTGAAGCTTGTTTTCAATCACTTTAAATAGGCATAAGTTTTTAGCAAAAGCTGCCACATAAATTATTCTCCAAATTATATATATATATATATATTTTTTCCCCTCTCATTTATCTTTGCACTGTATAAGATTTTGGATAACATTTCTAATAGTGTTGTTTATTTTGAAAAGCATTTTTTATATAAATAAAGAGTATCTTCATTAATTTTAAAATATAAAAAACATATTTTTTATTCAAATCCAATAAACTTTTTAAATTTAATTAAGATGCTCTTTATTTTTTTAAAAGAGACTTAATGGGAGAGAGAATTAATAAATAAAATACATAAGAACTTGTAGTTTATTAATTAAAATTATAATAGAGAGTGAAATTTGACTCTCTAAATGTGGAGAGTTGGACTCACTTTCTAATTTATATTTTAAAGATAAAAAGTCAGTTGGACTCTTGTTTTTATGGATAAACTCTTTATAATAAAGATTTTGAGTCATATAAAGAGTCATTTGGAGATGCTCTTACACCCATTGTTTTAAAACCCGACCCGTTGTGATACTTGGCAAGGTGATCGGGTCACGGGTCAACCGGTCCACAAAAATATTTTTAAAAAACTGTAATTAGTCCTTTCAATTTTAGTATATTATAAAAATACCCCTAAAATTGCAAAGTAAGTCCCTGAAAAATTAATTTATTTCAAAATTCCCAAAATTACATTAGTCCCTTAAATTTTGAAATATTTCAAAAATACCCATAGAAAATTTTAGTTAGTCCCTATAATTTTAAAATATAGCAAAAACCTCTAAAAACCTGAACTGGACCATAGAGACTGCCAGTCCCAGTTGGACCGGTTCGGGCTTTAAAATAATGATTACACCAAAAAGAGTTAAATACTTTTGCTCCCTTATCTGGAATAACAATTTATCCCATATTGTCAATACTCCATTAGGAATAATACTACACATACATCATTCTCATACAACATTATGTGGCAAGATATGATTGGGTAAAAGTTTAATTTTAACTTTAAATTAGTCAATCATATCTTGCCACATAATATTGTATGAGAAATGTTGTATGAAAATGATGTATGTGTAGTATTACTCCTCCATTAGGGTTTCGTAATTCAATTTAACGAATTGTATTAGTTTGATAACAAAACCCGAACGAAGACAATTGCCACGGTCTTAGACTGAGAGGGGAAATCGTTGTTAAGAGATATCTTAAGGGGAAAGTATCCTCTTAGGCCTACTAAAATTCCAGCATGATACTTTGGTCCTTGTAAATAAACAATTTAATTCCTATACAATTTGAGAGTAACACTTTCAACCCCTCAGTAAGGATCAAAGTGTTACTATTTTATTTAATGAATTATACTCTTACACTGATGGAATGCATATTATCTTAAATGTGCATAATTATGTGTAACTCACCATTCAACTTTCCACAGTATTACCAATCAAATCAAACACATCAATTTAAGTTACTTTCGAAATGCATTCGCCACAATATGGTCCTTGGAAATATAGCCTGCATATATGATGAAACCTTGTATATTCTCGCCCTGTTTATTTAAAACCAAATTGCAAAAGTTCCGAATACCCTAACTAGAAAATTATCCCAGACTACAAATGCTCTTTAACAATTTTGTGGCAGTTTCAATGCAATCTAGATCGCCAAAAAGGAAGATAATAATTTCACTAATCATACAAGAACATTTGGCATTCATCTTCCGTTTATATTGGAGGCAAAACTAGTCAGGTACCTTGATTCACTTGTACAACTGCTTGAACCTTTTGCAGGCTTCTAAGACATTCCCTCTGTGGCCGAAGGCACTGACCCTGATGAAACCTTCACCACCGGGTCCAAAACCACTACCAGGTGTGGTAACCACGTGGGTTTTCTCGAGAATCTCGCTAAACACGTCCCATGAGCTTCGGCTGGGGAAATGAACCCACACGTATGGTGCATTCTTACCTCCATACACATTAAAACCAAGTGAAGTAAAGGTATCCATGATGATTTCGGTATTTTCTTTGTAGAAACCAATCACCTCACGCATAGCCTGCAAGTTTTCGAAATGCATAAACCTGTTAGTGCTAGAACTCACAACACGGGCTGTATGCCTGTCAGGCCTTCAAAAAAAAAAACCTATAATTCTAATCTCCTGGTTTCTTAAATGAATTGGCAATCACTCAAAGAAACTGTATCACACTAACCCCAAGGCCTTCTGGCGAAAGACAAGCCAAGCCACCAGCTTGAGAGATAGTAGATGCACCATTAAAGCAAGTGCAAACAATTCGGTTGAAGTCCCTGGCAACAGGAAATCCATCAGAAAATAAAAGCTGTTTTGGAATCACAGTCCAACCCAGACGGACTCCAGTGAACCCAGCATACTTGCTAAAGGATGAGGTCTCAATTGCAACCTGCAATAGCAAATTGAAATTTACACATTACACAAAAGCTCTATGATAGACTTTAGAACTCATTTAAATCAGAAAATTGTACAACAAGAGGCTGAATAAAACGAAGGAAATTGATAAAACATGCTGCAACCATAAAGAGAAAGATCAAATGTAGAATTACCTCTTTGGCTCCTGGAATTTCAAAGATTGAACGAGGGTTATCATCTAATATATAAATGGCATATGCAGAATCATAAACAATGATTGACCCATTGTCCTTAGCAAACTTAACCAATTGGGTCAGTTGTTCCCTCGTTGCAGCAGCCCCAGTAGGATTATTTGGTGAACAAAAGAATATGATATCTGTTCGACCAACAGTTGATAAATCAGGGAAGAAGCCATTCTCTGGAGAACATCTCATGTATTCAATTTTTCCATACTTCTCCAAATTCTTTTGAAAATCTCCAGTCTGGCCCATAATGACACTTGAGTCTACATAAGCCTGCATATTGAAAAAGAAAGCTCTAACATTAATAGACTATCTCATTAACAAACACAGATATGCCATTGACTTGTGTGGGTTAGTATTTTATTCTCTCTTCTTTGTTTCTTGCTTCCTATTTTCACTCAATCCAATCAGAATCACCATGCACACCCCCAAACATCACTTTATTCTTACAGCATATCTTATCCAGTATAATGCAAGTAGGTGATTACACAATCTACCAGAACAGCCCAACGGAAAGTTCAGCCAACTTTTGTTTTATTCTGGTAAATACCTGATGCGTTAAAAGGTTTTTGTTTTTCGTTTTTCATAAGAGATAGTAGTTATGAAGTAATGTTCGGACTTAGCGTTCTTTATGCATAAAACCATCATAAGAAGAATCACATTTATCAAAAGATTTCATACCATCTAAAAGACAAACCTGGTATATATTAAAACCCAAATGAAGTGCAATAAAGTAAGGCCATTAGATCTTGGACTTTTTTTCATGAGAATGCGTTGAATAACAAGCCAGTATTTACAACTTTTCTAGATCAACTAAAGAAGTGAACCATCTCAATCAAAAGGGATCTGGAAGAATATTATACAAGGCAGTCAAATGGAATAGATGTATCAGATCAATTTCATTTAATTCCCATTGATATTCTGATATTCACAGAAACACTATGCAGTCAAAACTTCAATTGCAGAAATAAACTATCATGTAAGACAAACTCAATATAACCCTTCGATTACATTAAAATGCATTTTATCAAAAGGAGAAAATTACACACTCATGAAGTAAAATTATCTTGCAATTAAATAAAAAGAAAATGAATTACCGGGTATGATGGATCTTGAACCGCCATAGTAACATCAGAACCAAAAACAACCTACAACAAATTTAAGAGAAACTGGATAATTTTGGAGACATAATAATAAATCAGCCCAATAAAAACTTTAGCATATTCAAAATCTATACAAACCTGAAGCCGAGATATGTCGCATTTTGCACCATCTGAAACAAATATATCACCTTCATCTATGCCAAGGTCCTTATAAAATGCTGAAGCAATTGCAGCTCTCAATGGCTGCAGAATATGACAATTTCTGTTATTTATACATTCTTTAAAATTTCTTACATTTAAAAGAAATAAAAGCACAACAAATTATCACTAGAAGACTTGGGCCATTCAGTTTTACTAATACAGTTCAATTTGCATCTGTACTAACAATTGGCCAAACTAATGTTAAACCCAGTAGAAGATTGCATTCAGGCAACAGCGAAACGAAAATCTTCAGTAGATATGCATTCAGCAAGAATTCCCAAAATATTATGAATACACATGACAATATGATATTAGCATATATAGAGGTAAGTGGCAACAATGGATTGAATAATCAATACCAAGTATTAGCAATAAGGCTCCAAAGGTTTGTAAGAGCAAGATACCATATATATATGGGGGAACTATCACTAAGAACCCCAGAGATTTATTATCATATTAAACACACTCCTTGGGAAAACATCACAAACTACTGTAACTGTTTGCCATTAATATCAAACTCCCACCCCCAATAATTTCAAATATAGTAGAACCTCTCTATAGTCATAATGTTGGGACCAACTAAATTTATTACTATGAGAAGGTTATAACTTAATAGAGGTATAGTTACAAGAATTATTGTTTTGATTAAAAAATTATTGATTTGATTTCTTATTTTATAATTCATGTTTTAGTAGTATTAGGATTTCAATTCATTGTTTTAGTAGCATTAGAATAGTAACGAAAATGGATAACAAAGAGTTATTAGAAAATTAAGTGATCAGATTCGACAATCTCACTATAATCAAATGGATATTAATGTCTTCATCAATCATCCAAATGAGCAACAAGTCGTGTATACTTTAACTGAAGAAGAATTCATTACTGAAATTAAACAAAAAAAGGAAAGAGATAATCCTGAGGATGATAGTACAGAAATACCAAAAGTTTCATGTTAAGAAACTCTAAACATGCTTGAGAAACTAAAAATATTTTGGCTTTAACAAGAAGGTGTCTATGCTGGCAACTTATTACATACCCGCAAGATAAAAGATGTGGTAACAACTCTAAAGCATGAATCATTGTCCCAAACAACTTTAGATAAATATTTTATTTCATCTTAAACCTTTAATGTAACATAACATATATTTTTTGCAATATACATATAATTATTTCTATGTAAAGGCAAGTTCCTTAGGATGGGACCTAGAAAATTATAACTTATTACAATGTGAAATTTATTCTTATTTATAACTGTCCAAGTTGGGGCCATAATTTTTTATGATTACATGAAGATTATTCCTATATAAAGTATCACTATAGAAAGGTTCTATTGTATATAGGATAATTATCTCATAGAGCCCCTGAAACTTACTGAGGTAGGGGGAGGTTCTGTGTTATTATAAAACCACATGGGTAGGTTTGATATAATGACAAACCTTAAGGGACCCAGGAGATATTTACCCTATATATTACCAAAAAAAAAAAAAAAAAGAGAAAAAATCTAAGAAGAGTGTCAACATGTTTATCATAATTTAATTACTACTTTCCATACCGTGTATAAAGGATGCAAAGATGGTTTTTGCGTAGACATAACATATACATATGTTTAGATAAAGAATACACAAATACCTGAATAATATAAATAAAAATATATGTACTCTCCTAAAAGGAATTAAATGAGTGCTAAAATAAGTAACTTCTGAATGAAGATAATTATGTGCACTAATAATATATTTCGACTTCCACACATAGCCTGCTTATATCATGCATTCAGTCTGTGCATATTTCAAGTTCTCAGTTCAGATTGGATGATAGCATGAGCATGCAAGGGCAACACCATATCTTCAGCTAATAAGCAAAAATTGCTAATGATATGAGCCAACACGAAAAAGCATCAACTCTAACCCATATCTAACATTAACCACAAAATGTGAATCAATAATGATATTACCAATTAAAATAAGATTTCCCACATACTTTTTCACCTTGTTCAGGTCCATAACCACTGTAACCCTCCATGGTAGACAATGCATAAGACCTCTGCCAAAGGGGAAAATAAAAAATAAAACCATGTATCAGCAACAGCATAAATTGCCATTTAGCAAATAGTGCCTGTTATATAGCTAACAAAAGAAAAAGACTTAAGAACAAGTACCTTTATCATTGCAGAAGTTATAACTTCTGGGATGGGCTCAGTAGTGTCACCAATTCCAAGGCTTATCACTTGCACATCTGGGTATTTCAGCAAGTGTGCAGCCTTTCTTCGGGCAATCTTCAACATTTGAGGGGAAAAACAAATCAAAATTACCATAAACTGTAAATCTGATCTGATACATATTCAAAAAAATGTAGAAATCCTAATAGGATGACAACAATTTAGAGGGAGCAAAAAAAAAAATTTATAGTATTGAGAGCAAGTCAATAGCATAGAGTCATCAATAAAACAAATGATAAAGCATCACTACGGACCTCTGGAAAAAGGTAACCAGCTTGAAGTTTGGCAATATTTGAATTGCGTGAAACTTTTGTCTTGTAAGCTTCACCAAAACCAGAATATATTAAGAACAATTCAACTGAATTAACACAAGAAGCAGGCATCAATAAGTGCTTTCAAAGAAAAACATCCGGTTAGCTTAGTTCAATGATATCACATCTCAAGAATTACATTTCTCAAATTTGCTGCACAAATTTAGAACACCATATGCAGTAATAGTGATCAAATAATTGATTTTCCTAAGTTACAATACAAAATAATAAATAAATGAAGTACCCTTATTCTGGAAAACTAATCGACATGCTATAAGAAAATTTAAAGTTTTCTCTAAATATTTGGTTCAGGGGCAAAACAAAACTCTTAGGCACATGCTTTGATGAAATATAAATGTTGGATTTATGTTGAATAGGTAGGCACATGCATCAATGAGATGAATTTGTTCCATTCTAAAAGGAGCAATTCAAGCAACTTTCACCAGGATTGTTCTTGAAACAATTGCTCTCACTGAAATTGATCAAATCTGATGCCAATAATTCAAATCTAACCAATAACGATACCCGATAAGTAAATCAAAATCCCTGTTCCCAAATAGGCCACCAAATCAAAATCCCTGTTCCCAAATAGGCCACCAATTATTACCATTAAAAGAATCTCTTCAACACCCAAGTTACCAACCACTGGCACTCCTACACAAAAGCTAATTAAACCTTTAAACTAAACTACATATTCCAAATGGCTTCTCATTTAAACTGAACAGCATATGTTATTACTAGAGTTTCAATTCCAACACCAAATTCCTATTGAACCAGAAAAACTATACACATATAAACTCAAAAGGCACTACCACACGATTGGCAAAATCATGTCATGCCACACCACACTAGTTTGTATGTAGAGTTCGTATTCACAAATTATTCTGAATGAAAACATCATTGAAATCAGAGGTCATATGCGTCCAGTAACATTATCGGGCCAGACAACAAAAAATGGTAACATTTACCAAATCTTTAGAATCAAAATTTATATATTATCCCTAATTTCATATAAAATGTTACAGGTATGGATGGCATTGCTCATTATAGGACTGATTGTTGGCAATGTACCGTAGCATATCCCTTCAAATCATCATACTTATTAAAACAAATAAATTAATTAATTTAAAAGTACCAATTTTCTCTTCTTGAGGCGTCGCAACACATTTGCAAACATCAATGCGTTTAGCTTGAAGCGAAACGTTCTGCGGTCTGCAATATTACATTACAAAAAAGAAAAACCCATCAATTAAACTGATTTTATTTAGAAAAAAAGAAAAACAAAATATGGGATAAGTGAGTAAAGTGGAGAGAAAAATGGAACCCAGATGAAAAACTTGAGAGAAGTTGTAACAAATGGGTCATTTCATTTCATTGTTGCTCCAATTTCTCAGCGTAGTAAAAGATAGAAGTACCTGTAATTGATTTTAGTTGGAGCCAGAAAAGCAGAGGAGGAAGAAGAGATGATTGAAGAGGAGAGGTTGTGAGTGAGAGACATGTTTTTGATGAAGAAGAATAAAAAGAAAAGCTGCTCTGAGTGAAGCTGCAAATGTGTGGGCAGTCAACGATAAACCCTAGTGGGTAGTGAAGGTTGGACCTTTCTGCTCTGGACACGTCACTCCAGTTGCATATTGGTGTGTGCGTCGACAGGATCTGGATGATTAAATATTTATTTTATTGGATTTTGGGATTTTTAATAATTCACAAAATATAGAATGAATATATAAGGGATGCATAAATAATGGTTATTTTATTTTATCAAAAGAACAATGTATATATAAATATAACATATGATGCCAGATTGATTTCAAAATTAAAAATTTATTTTATATAAATAAATTATTATACAAAATTCTAACCAAAGCAAAGAACCAAGAAGAGCCCCAAATTCCAAATTCACAAACACCACGTCCAATATCATCGTACTTCATCTCCTCCTCCGCCTCCTCACCATCTCTCTGCCCCGCCCCGCCCCGCCTCCTTCACCTCCTCCTCCGTATCCGGCTCCCGTGCAGTTTCACTCTGCTTATTGTTCTTTCTCTCTATCTGTCTTGAAGTATTCTTTTTTCTCGCTGCAGGTATATCCATTATCTTACCCATTTTCTTTGTTATACGTTTGACTCAAACGTCCCTTTTTTTGTCCTTATAGAATTTTGTGTTTCTTAATCTGGCTTAATCAACGCGTGATACGTTTTCAGTTACTGCTTATTGTTGGTTGAATCTTCAATTTTTTTGATACTTCAGTTTTTTTTTTTTTAATTCTCTTTAATTAGTATCTTCGGTTTGTCTTTTGAATGGGGTATGTTTTTAGCTGAGCAGTTGAAATAACCTCGTAGTTTGATTCCAATTTATGCGTTTAAAAATGAGAAATAGTTTTTGCTGGAAATTTCTTTTAGTGTTAGGGTTTTCTGTTTGGTTTTAAGGAAATGTGGCAACATACAAGAAAGTGAAAATTTAATTCAAGTTTTCTTAATTATGCGTTACTTCAAGTTTCCGTTAATATTTTGGTTGTTTTGTTTGGTTTTTATTTCATCTCGATTTGGAGTTTGGACAAATTTTCAATTTAGTTTGATTGTTTATACATTGGTTTGATTAGTTCTAGAGTTTGGATTAATACTTGCAAATGTCGTGATTGATTTTTTTTTTTAGTGGCCTGTTCTATTTTTTCGTAAAAAGGTATTATTTTTTATATAGAAAATTGTTTATGTTGAGAGGAATGTGTCACTGTGTCAAGAAGTTATGTGCATATGTGATTAATATGAGAGTCAGTAAATTTTAAATGCATACTAGTGACGGGGGAGAGAATTTTAGTTTTAGATCAAATGATCATCTTTATGTGATGCCTCTGTTTCTTTGCTGATTCACAGGATCATCTTTATTTCACCATCCCTCTGTTTGCTTGTTTCTGGTCTAATTTTACTTATTCAATCTGCTCATGTTTGGGTAGATTGTTTGTATGTTTTGCACATCAAAGTTTTGTTGTGTTGAGTGGAATATTATTTTTGAAGGCTGTGACGTTAGCTACTATCTAGCCTATCTGGTTGATTTAGGAAGAAAGGTATTTCAAGACATTTGAGTGTGGAAAGTTACCTTCTCCTTAAAGAGTTTGAATCACAGTTCATAGTAGGTAACTTCATTGGAGTATCAGATGATATTCCTAGGCTAGAGAATGATCTTGAGGAACCAACAATGAGTGAATACTCTTTAAGCCGCAAAGGGTGTTTACTACTTGGAGCTTTTACTTGCCTTATTATATTTTATTTTTGGCTTGTGCTGTGATTTTTATTGTTCTTTATCTGTTTTGTGTCTGTCTTTTTCTTCTCATGAAGTGGTATTCTCATGTCCATGTGTTCTTGCCCTCTTTTTTTGTGTAAATAAATATCATATTGTGCTTAAACCTCACACTGTAGCGTTCTAGGAAGATGATGACAGCTTTTAAGCTTTTCCATTCTTAACTTGCTTAGTTTAACATTAGTTTAACTTTGTATTTGAACTATTCACCGATCTTTTTGGAACTTCTTTGCTGGTTTAGATGGATCTTGAGACTGAGAACAGAATAGCTGCAATCCTTTTGAAGGAAGCAGCAGAGTTACGGCAACAAGCTGAGAAGGAAGGTGTGCAGGCTTATATTCAGCAGCCTAAAGTGAGGGGTCGGCCAAATTCACGGTTCCTCAGTGCAACTGTTCTTGGGGTGCAACAAGGTAAGTTTTCTTATTGATGGAGTAATACTTGCATTCCTCCCATTTAATTCAAAATTTCAATGCTTGAAAGGAAGGATAATATAATTAAATGTATAAATGCTTTGTGTGCAGAAAGTGATCATTTCCCTGTGAGGTATAGTTTCCCTCTTATGCTTGTTTTTCATGTAAATAGTTCACACCTTGCCAAAGGTCAGCTTTGAGTTCAAATAAAAGAAATAGTGGTTTTCCATGTAGATTATTATAAACTGGTTCTGTATAAAAGATAGGAGGTCAGGTGGGTGGGATATTTTTAAGTAATGGATACTTGGATCTTTGATTTTAGCGATTCATAGTGTTTGAAAATCCTATTGTTACTAAAAGAACCTGTTAACTTTTATAAGGATCTTAATGAACCAATTAAGGGTCTTGACATCCATTGGAACTGGATGCCCCATTTTGTTTTTAACCATGAACCTATTGTGCTCAATATCATTCTTATTTTCCTTAGAATGTCTGTTCACCTACCAATTGCATTCTGGATTCCCTTAGATGAACATATTAAATTCCTGATTGGTGGATATTTTGTTGCTTTTATGTCATGCATTACTATGTGTATCTTCTATTTATCTCATTAATTTTATTTTCAATTTTGGCCAGCTAATCGAGCTGTTGAAGTAAATGAGATGTGGCGTGTCCGGCAAAAAGAGCTAGAGCTAAATGATAGGCTTAAAGAGAGATCAAAAGATGAGAGGAGCAACAGGAGCCATAGGGACATTGGTAATTCTAGAAGCTCAACTAAGGGGCATGCCATGGATGATGACAGCACCACTGATTCATGCTCATCAAGCAAAAGACTATCTGAGAATAATAGCTATTATAGGGAAGATGAAGGCTTGAGAGATGAAGAGGTTGAGGAATTTCTACATTCAAGGTAATTAGATAATTTCCTTTCTCTAATTTGGCTTGTTTGTGTGTTGGACTTAAGGACATGGTTGATCTCATCTTAATTCCAATTATATACAAAAAGTTATATTGGTTTGTGACATTAATATCTTTGTTAATGGCAGAATCAAGCGTGGCCGAGGTACTGTTGGTTCAAGGATGGATGAAACAGGTCCTTACCTTGCCCCTTCTCCGGACTCCAATGAGAAGTTTTCAACAGGAAATGATGTATGGCGACATCGAGTCCTTGGTCCTGAGAAGCCTATTTCATTGAAAACTTGTGAATCTTCTGACAAGGAGTCTGACAAGGATAGGCGAAAGAAGACAAAGATGGAGCGCTCAGGTAGCTCAAACAAAAAGCACTCTAAGAAGCACAAGTCTAAAGAAAAGGATAGGCACAAGAAGAAGAAGAAGAAGAGAAGGGAAGAGAAAAGAAGTAAACATCACAAGTAAGAAGGGCAGTTCTGTGTTATTTTACATATAGTTTCCATACATCACGAGTGAGCCTGTTAGAATTATATGACATTCTTGTTTGTACAAAGATTGTTCTCTTTTTAACAATTCAAAGTAATTTAAGGCGCTGTTGGAACGCTCTTCTACCTTTGGTATTGGTTTCACCGCGGAGTTTTGCAGGATGATAACTAAATCTGTGATATAACATAAAATTATTCAATCATTTTCCATAAAATGCAATGCTTTAACACCAAGCCCGACCTGGCCGGTTAAACCGGTTTAATTGGAACCTAGGACCTTCACTGAGTCGAGTTAACAATTTTCTTATTCATCCAAAACCCTAAAATTTGAGATAATGATTGATGAACAATTGAAGGTTGGGATGTTAGGGCGTTTGAAGAGAAAGTGTCGGTGAGTGCAATGGTGGTGATAAAATTGATTTCTGGTGAGTTAATCGGCTGAAAATCGAAATTAATAGCGACGGCAACAATCGGCTTTTTCGGCGATTGGCGAGGTGAACAAAGGTGGGGTGAGATGGATTTTGGTCAAGAGGCTGAGGGAAGTATTTCGTTGTGATTGGGAGGGTTGTCGACAGTGGTGAGATTTGGTTGAAATGGTCGACGTCGCTTTGGTTAGATGTGGTTGAAATCGGTCGATTTCAGTTAGATCTTGGGTAGATTTTCTAAGGTATGGACTCAAGGGATGATTGGGATTGCATTTGGTATGTCACCACCGTTAACTAGTCAACATCCGATTTGTATTTGGAGTGTGTTTGCTAAATTTCAAACCTATAGGAACTTAACAAAATTTTAGGGGTGTATTTACTGAATTTAAAAAATTTTGACAACCCGAGACCTGGCAACTTTGCCAGGTTTCTCCCCGGTTAGTTATTAAAACATTGATAAAATGAACATGATATATCTAATTATCAAAGGACAATATATCAATCTCAATTTCACCAATGTCCGGCAGTTACCTAATTATTCGTTCATTCATATGAATCTTAAATAAACCCAATATTATTCAACAGATAAAAATCCAGATAACATGAGAGTTTGTGCAAAAAGATACATCCAACCAATACCAACACTTCTTCTATCTTAACTGGCAAAAAAACTGTCTTTTACATCTCCAGAAGCTTTACTTACAAAGCTCTCATATAATAAGTTCAAACATATAATACAATTACCTTCTTACTTCACTCTTAACAGATCTCATATGGCATTATATGACTATAATAATTTTTAAATCGAATCCCAACTGAAACTAACTTTCAAAACGAATTCAACAAATTTCTCGCTATTGTATGATGGTAGAATTCTGCATAGCTTATCATCAAAGCATGTGTCATGAGTCCTCAAACTGATGATCGGTCTCATCAAAGATCTCCTCCTATTTAATGCAAATTAAGGTCACAAGGAAATTAGTGAGGAACTGTGGAAGAATATAAATTAAAAATCTGTCCAGAATTATATCTATGATATAGTACCTGTAAAAGTTCTTCAATGACATCTTCCATTGTGATTATGCCAACAGCTTCTTCTTCCTCAGGGAGCTTTGGAAGTGGATTGCCATCAATCTGCAAAATGTCTGAGTACATTTCCTTCGTCCACTTCTTGCTCCTAGAACTAGTCTTGCAGAGATTTCTTGAGCTGTTGTTGGGAAAGCTCTTCCACTTCTGCAGTGATCTTTTGCTCTTTAAAACCTTCTCTTGTGGAGGCTTTTCACCATCAATATCAATCTTCATGTCTCTCACTGAATCTATCATACAAAGAGAAGAAAAAAAACCGATTGTAAGCAAAATTCCAAGGGGCATGAACTTTCAGTTCCTGGGCTAAATCAATTATTTTCAAATAGATTACAGAATAAGCTTGGCTCTTACTGTCGGCAGAGTTGGTAGCAGGGTTAGCAGATTGTTCCGCAGTCTTACTGCACCACTTAACAACAACAGCCATATGACTGTGACCTTTCTGGAACTCATTCAATATATCATATAATGGCAAAGTTTCCTGAACCCTAGCACACAAATACACATAGAATATTTGTTTAATGACACACAATGCCACATCAAGTGTTTTTGAGAACAACTACTTGAATCAATATAAGATACCTTGGAATCCTGCGTATAGTGACACTTTTCACAGGAACTTCGTCCTCTGGATGTATTGTCAGCAAATTCTTGACCTAAAGATTGGAATGAACGAAAATATAGCAGTAAACTTATGACATGAGCATATATAGAAGGAAATAAAATTAAAAGCAAACATGAATTTTAAGTATACATAAACATTAAAACTTAATAACCAATTACCCGCATGCAACATCTGCAGTAAAATACAAGAGCACACAATCAATTTGAATTAGTGTCTCTTAGAATATATAAAATGATTATACAAAAGTCAAGTAATAGACACTGGTGCCTGTTAAGATTCACAATATGATCATTCTATTTCGTTGCTAAAATAAGGCTAGGTTGAATTAAAATCTTTATGCCATATCTAGGCATGGCAATGGGGCGGGGCGGGGATCTCATTCACCATACCCATCCCCACCCTCAAAATCATTCCCCACCCCCGCCCCATCCCCGTTACGAGGATGACAGGAATTCCCCTTCTCCGCCCCAAAGGGGAATGTTAGAGGCCCGTCCCCGTTCCGTTAATTTTATATAAACATAAATTAATTTGAGCATTACCAAACACAATAGTTAATTCTCGTCCACATAGCAAACACTTAAATTAATCATTTAAACATAATTAATTATACATAAATATGGGTTAGGGTTTGTTCTTATTCAATTGTTTAGGGTGAGGGAAATTAGGAAAATATGAGTTTATATAGGTAGGATAATTGTGTAATTAGGTGAAATATAGGGATATTAGTGAAAAGTATATATATATATATATATATATATATATATATATATATACATTTTTTAATTTTATATATTATATACGAGGCGGGCCGGGGGAAAGGCATCACCCACTCCCGCCCCATCCCTGAGGACGGAGATTAAAACACCCCCCACCCCCGCCCCTATCCCCAAAAAAACCGGGGCTGCGGGACAGGTCCCTGAAATCCCGGGGAACATTGCCATGCCTAGCCATATCTACATGCAAACAAATCAAACTGATCATAAAGCACGCACAAGAAATTGAAGTCACCAAATCACGATGCATAAGTATCGATAAGAAATTAGCACTAGATCCCACACTCATTAGGATTTCCTAGAAGTTCATTCCAAATTCAGAAAACCTACCTTAAAATCATGCAAACAAATCTTACTCCCTAATTCACCATCATCCTCTTTCTTCATATTGTATTACACTATAATAAATTCTTCATAGACTATATATAGCACTTTATCTAACAACATAAATCATGAAGTGGAATTCCTGCAAATCCTTGAAGTTTTCTTCATTGTACAAGGATGTAAACATGTCTAAACTCTCTGATATAATTATATGTAAGACTAAGTAATTTCAAATCTGAGCCAAAACAGATTATCAAAGTTATACCATAAGATATCTGACAGGGTTAGATGAAGCTGAAAGGGTAACAGAAGGGGAACAAAAGCAAAAAAAAAAAGGAAAACAAGCAAATCAAACAATTCAAGCAATGAAGATTCATACCAAATGGATCAGAAAACTACGTAATCTTAGATGAATATATATTAAAAGGTTGATTTTCAATTTACCAAAATGAGCCCAATTATGTTTGTACATTGCTCATAATAAACCGGCACTCTGCTATGTCCTTTCTCCAATATTAGACCCATCAAATCCCTGTCCAAAAAGAGAATGCTAATCAAGATGATAAATAGGCAACCGGTACTGGCTTTCTGTTCAATACTCTTTAGAACATCTTACTTGTCAAGCTTAGCATTAATATCGATAGCAAAAGTTTCAGATATAGGAGTCATAGCATCACTTGCTGTTTTCTCTGAGAGCTCCAGTGCCCCAGCAATAATTGTTGTCTCGTCATGTGTCAGTTCTCCACCTTTTCCTGCCTAGTAAAAGGCAATCACAGTGTATCACTCTAATTATATGTGATTATAAAGAAGAGGAGGACGAAACAATGTTATGTGATATGGATAACATGAACAGGCCAAAATATACAATGGTGTCAAATTAATATAACATGAATAATGCAAATAAACCCTAGAGAGGGTTTAAAAAAAAAGCAAAAAAGTTGGAATTTCACTAAACAAATGGCAAGACAAGTGAAAGAAACGAGCCAAATAAGCATTAAATACATATTTATGTACACATATAAATTAATCAAAAGCTTCGGTCAAGATTTGGAAATTTTTACAAGTTATTGTACACACCTCATTACCATGAAAATCTACAAGTGTTTTCAGCTCAGCTCTGCGAAAGAGTGCTACATGTCCATGACCCAACAAATAGTCCAATAGCTGCAAAAACACCAAAAATGAAAAACTATTCGGGTAAAAAAAGATAAAATTTTCCAAATGAACCAACTTGATTGCTCTATATCATTAATAAAATAGAAAAAAGGGTTTTCCCAACATATATTACCTTGCTTATCGGAAAAGCAACTGGATAGCAGACCCAAACAAGAACACGGACAAATGGAGCCACGGTTGCTCCTATTGCCAAACCATATCGAGAACAAACAGACTGTGGAATTATCTGTGCACAAAAGTGGATAACTATTACAGAAATTACTAACAGCTTTGAACACAAATGAAAAATGCTGTACAACATATGATATTCTCCCATGCAGGTGTTTTATGTCAGAATGGACAGATAACATTGCTGTCCTGTTTATGCAGCAACAATGCAGAAAATTAGATCCATCATTCAGTGAGAGCTCCAGATGAGGTGCTAGGCATGAAAACAAAATCCACAATACACAAGCACGATATACCAAACAAGTTAGAGGCATAAGCTTTAGTTTCACTATATAACTTGCCATCTGTCCTGATCTCAGCTCTAAGAGAAAATACAGTTAGAGTCGGATCCTCACCTCACCAAACAGAAGAATCAGTGTAACTGAAATCAGAATAGCACCCCAAGCTGTTATCAGACCATCAAGAAAAATCGGAAGTGCCTGAAAATTAGAAAGAAAAAAATTCATTCAGAACATTTATTTATCCTTCCAAGAAATCTAACCAAATAATTAGTTCACAACATCTGAATAATATTACCTCCATGGCGGCAGCATTGCAAATAAGTAGAGTGCATAGTAACAGATGCTGCTTTTTGACAACCGGCAATATCTTTGCTGTAGCACAACTCATCAGCATAAGAAGTATGTAACATATTAAGAAATTTCCATGCAAACATATCAAGTAGTCCTTGGGTTGTCAATATACATTGTAAAAGGTAAAATTGTAGATATATAGCATTCGCAGTAGCAGTTATTACCCATTACAGACCATGACTTGTAGAAGATTTAGTAGTTGGGCCTGCCAACAAAATCTAGGATCCCCAAAAACTATTCTCCAAGCTCCAATAACATTTCTGGATCACAAATAGTCTACTGATGTAGGACAGAAACTCACAAAATCAACAAAACCAAAACCAAATGAGGAAGACTAAAAATACTTAGAAGTTATTTTGAATATAATTCACTTTCTAGAACTTCCTGAGGATTTTGGATTTGCTTTCCAGGTTTTAGTCTAAACCAAACTTTTCACTACAACAAGGCTATCAAACTAAAATTTTCATTTCTAGATTTTACAATCCATTTTTTACTTTAATAAAAAAATTCGCAATTCCTGGTAAAATTAATTCTTTCTCAAAACTTTCTGATAGAAAAATATATAGCCCTTACACCACATAATCCTATTTACATTGAACTTAGAGACATCATGCTACCAAATCCCGCACAAAACTCTTCCATAACTTTTGAAACATCCAAACAGAACGTTTTCATAAACCTAACCAAAACTGGAAACTTAAACAACAAATTTTCTAACTCTCAACATCATCACCCCAAGAAACCATACAAAACTAACTTACATCAGAGTCAGATACGAATTTTCGAAGATGCAAATAACTCTACATTAGCTTCAATCTTTTTAAGTAGAACTTACGGGATCTCCACAACCCACTTCTGTTCTCACTTTCTCAGCAACCCAACAACCAAAACAAACAAATGCAGTAGAGCAAAAGAGCTAAAACATACAAATAAAGAAACAAACATCATTCATAGCATAAAGAGATATAGATATATAGATATATACCAGCATGTTTGCGATCCTTGGGAGTTCCAGACTTGGCAAGAACTTCAAGATCAACAAGACTCATAGACATGAGTCCCAAAGTAAGGCCAGACATCAGCCCAGCAAACAGCACCAGAAACACTATTATCACAATATGTATAAAGAAATTAGTCTCACAACAACTATACTCTACCGCCATTCTTTCCCCAAATCAAAAGAACACTCGAATTTCACCCCAAAGCAATCTCTTTGATCCCAACAGATATCTCTCAACTAATAACCAAAATGACTGCGTATTAAGCAACACTGAACAAAAGCATATGCCCAGAATGTTCAAGAAATTTAATATTTTTCTATTCTGGGTCGGTTTATAAGCCGTCTTTGAGACAAAACAGAGATTACAACACAAAGTAGCGTGTACACTAGACGATGAAAAGCGTTTATTAAAGAAACAGACAGAAACCCACGTGTACTAGTGTTTAAAGATATGGAGAGAGAAAAAAAGGGTGGTGGTGGTGGTGGTTGTGCGGCGGAGTGTAAAGTAAAGAGTTAGCCGGGGGGCCGGGCAGAGGGAAGAGCTGGAGAGAGTTTGTTATTATTGGTGTTGTGTTGTCCGAAAATGACGTGTGGCAGGTAATACGGGGTCCTGATCTAGACTGTGCGGTTCTGATCTTTACAGTGATGATTTTTTATAACAAAATAAAGCTGAGAGAAGTTGATTTCGTACGGGTAGAATTTGTAATCCAAGTTCTATCAACATACTAATCTCCTTAAACTTTAACTCATGTTTATCTTTGGGCCAAAACAATAATATTATACGTACAAATTTGAGATTCCTTACATAAAACTAACTGTTTTAAAATAAAAAATATAAAATCTATCATGTATTACTTTATAAATATAAAGAATTAATTCAGGATTATCACATAATGATGAATGATGTAAAATGATATTTATATAAAAATGTTGATATAAAAGATTGGAGAGTTAATTAAAGTTCAAGATTCTAAAACCCAAACCATTTGATAACTTGATCACGTGATCGGAATCACAGTTCAGGCGGTCCATTTTAACATTATTAGTGACGAAAATTGATTAACCTTTAAACACCCTAATTTGATGACAAAAATAGTGTATATCTATTGACGTTATTAATTGATTTCAATGTTATTAGTGAGTTTTCCTAACATCCTTTGATTTAGTTAAGTAATATCAAACCATATTAAATTATATTATTTACACGATGTAACTATGTTAATATTATCATGTTTATTTGTATAGTATGATTTAAAACTCATATGTTATTAATTCCGATATTGATATTTATTATCATTTCCGTCACGCAATCTCATAATATCTAATTTTTTTTTTGCTTTAAAAAAAAATCAGCCGACTAGCTCCAGACTGGTGTCATCTGCGTAAAAAACAAAAGGAAAAAGATTCGGAGTGAGTACAGGGAAGTAGGGAACCATGATTCATCGGGGCAAACCGTGTTGGAATTGAGATTATGTCAAAATAATGGGTTTAATTTAATATAAAAAAAATTTGTTGTTTTCTTAATTAAAAAAAAACTACCTGCTTTATTAATAATTGAAACTGAGCCCTGGCTGAAAAGCCAGTTTAAGAACGAGCCGTTGAGTTGGGTGACTGGGTACATCCTCTAATATGTATGGTGGCCCAAGCCCTGCGGCAATTACAATGGCCTGACATCATAACTAGTCAATTTTATTTTATTTTTTAAAAGTATTTTACAAAAAAAAAAAAACAATTTTTCGTAATGAAAATAATTTAAACAACATATGGTACTCCTGTTTGAGAGAATTTTGAAAAAAATATAATAAAATATAGTTTTTTTTAATATATTAAGAAACAAAAAGATTTATTATTTTTCAAAAAGTGTTAGCATAAAATCCTGGAAATGGATTCTTTGTCTAGCACTAAATAAAATAATGAAAAAGGTAACAAATATAGAACAAAAAGATAAATATGAAAATAGTAAGAAAGGACAGCTACTAGTTTGGTTTTATTATAATGAGGTTTCTCTATTTAAATAAATTCTTAAATAATTAATAATATGATAAGTCATTTTCAAATGTAAAGTTTCAAGGAAACATTTGAAATTGAAGGCAAAGATAAGATTTTGCAAACACCAATTTAGTTAACCAGACCGCCCAAATTCAAAGGAACGAAACCAGTCGGTTCCTTGGATTTGGAATTGGAATGCAATTCCAGATTTGGATTTTGATTATCCTTACTTTTTAAAAGATGAAAAATAAAGTCTCTAAAAATTACCAATACATTTCTAATAGTTTACAAAAATTATAATTCAATCCTAGTTCTTATCTGGGTATCCAAATCTTAGTTCTAGTTCTGATTTCGATTCTTATAGGGGTGGAACCAAAATCGAAATTGGAACTGACTGGTTCTTGATTTCTAGAACCGGAACCTCGGGCACCCGCTAGTTCTTTTGTACACCCCTATAAATAACTATAATAATTGTAAAAATTAATTTGGAGTAAAACCAATCACGTCCCTTCGGCCTTCTGAAATTAACAATCAAGTCCAAACAAATGGTATATTACACAAGTACCTCCCCTACTGTCAGTTTCAGCCATTAAAGTTGACATATTGAAAGGCAAAAATGTAAAATGACTTGGAACCATGATTACTATCATAGTTTTTAGATTCACAGTCAAACTAAAGACGTAAGACACTCAGTCATGAAGTAATTAGAAGCCAAGGGTTTCGAATGTGATTGTGTTTAGGATTATACAGTATGAAGAGTTATATTTGCTTATTCTAAATATATTCATTATCTTTAGATTGCGAATGTTTTATTCTTCGTTCTGATTAACATGTTGATTCATGAAATGAATTTCTACAAGCATACATATAATGATAAACAAGAGTTTTATTATTATTATTACATATACAACATCCTTTATTTTCTCCAAATTTTTGTTGTAATCGTCGGAAACTTTCCCTTGCATGCATAGACCTCCCCACTTCCGATATCATTGCTTTATAACGCAGAGCAATGGCCCAGAAGATTGATTTCATCATTTGTGGGCGTCTAAAACTTGAAAAAACCCACAACTTCTTTCCATGCAAAAGAAATACAGCCTATTCGGATTATCCTGGCACTCTGAAATTCGAATACCGGCTCTATATATATCCACATCTGCAGCTTCGGCTCTACAACTTGATCTGATCACCATTAATACGCGTGCACATTTTCCACCAAACATCTTCTTTAGCGTGTGTTGATCCTTTCCTTACAACCTTGATCTGTGCATTAAAACTCACTTTTCTGCTTTTGTTTAGTAAGCAATAGTTTGTACATTGATTCATGCATGGAGCACTATATATATAGTGTATGGGGCTTTCTCGTTCAATTTGTCTTGACAATTAGAGCTGCTAGCTGTTTAAGGGCTAGCCTTACTCTATTCTGTAGAACTAAATAGTCGACCAGTTTTTTTTCGGCTTTGCTTTGGGAGGCGGCGCTCTTTTTTTTTTTTTTTTTTTTTTGGTAAAAGCCTAGCAGCTTTGCTTAAAGGGACCCCCTCCCTCGAACCCCCGCACAAGTGTTCTGAAAACTTGATCGGACCATTTGGTCGGACCGGTTTGACCGGTAGCCGATGGCATATCCGGTCCGGTATCCTCTGAAAACCGGCATTTTCAATCAAACCGGATTGAGCCACAGTTGGACCGTCGGAATAGTGCCGATTCGGCTTTGCTTTGGGAGGCGATGCTCTTTTTTTTTTTGGTAAAAGCCTAGCGGCTTTGCTTAAAGGGACCCCCTCCCTCAAACCCCCGAACTAGTGTTCTGAAAATCGGGCGGATGAGCGTCTGAGTCGGATCGGTGCGGCATGCTCCGTCCGTAGTATCCTCAAAAGCGGCATTTTCAATCAAAGCGAGGATTGAGCCGCGGTTGGACCACCAGAATAGTGCCGATTTGCGGTCCAATCGCAACTCAATCCAATCGGATTCTGACATCGTTCGAGGGAGAAAACACCACCATTAGACTTGATGGCATCTCCATAACAAAACCCAGCCATTTGCAATGGTTGTCATCCAGCCTTCGTCGCTCGCCGTCCACCTATAGTTCACACGACCGTTAAACTTCTTTCTTGATTCCGGCGAGTTCCGACGTCGATGGAACTCCCTAACACCACCATCAGATTTGCCAACACCTATACACCAAAAGCCCCATGATTCCAAACTTCGATTGGCTGTTGATCGTCGTTGCCGCCACCATCACCGGTCTCTTCGTGCGACATGGGTGTTTTGGAAAAATTTCAAACCTTAAGGGAGTATTATAGGGTGTTTTTGATGAATTTCAAATATTTAGGGACTAAAATTTTTTTACAGAATACCGTCCAACCGACTGATCCAACTGGTCAAACCGAAAATCGAACCCTTGAACGGGTCATAGTCCGGTTCAGTTTTCGGACCATTGCCCCGAACCCCTTTCAATGTTGGAATTAAACTAACAAGTCGTTAGGCAAGAGAATCGTTCACGCCTACTTTGCTCAGCATTTTAGCAATTAAGGGCTAACTATTAAGGCAAATTTTGTGAAAAAGTCCATACACCTTATATATATATATGTGTGTGTGTGTGTGTGTGTGTGTGTGTGTGTGTGTTTTGGTTGAACGAGAGTGTCCAAGCCAATTTGCACGCACTTTAATTAATTTTCTGAGATTTGAAGTTAACGAATCGGTCAACCTCTAGTGGTCACCCTTATTAGCAGTCTAGATAAATTAAACTCAAGGATTCTTATGTGTATTACTCAAGAGGTCTTGAGTTTAATTTATCTTGACTACTAATAGGGGTGACCATTGAGCTAACCAACAGGTCTTGAGTATCTTGACTGCTAACTCGAGAGGTCTTGAGTTTAATTCCTTTTGAATAATACATATAAGAGTCCTTGTTAAAAACTCGACACTCAATGGTGGTTAACCTTTTTATATGGACATGCTTTTGAAAAAAAAAAAAAAAAAAGACTAATTCAAATAATAATGTTATGTGCTCAACTTTCTTTCACAACGCCCAACGTGGTAGCTCATTATTGGTTAGCTCGTAAATAGATAGACAAGAACTATTTTGTCAACTGCCACGTTAAGGATTGTAAGATTAGGTTGTGAACCTAACACTACTCTTAACTCAAAATAACAAACGTCAAACAATCATTTGCACGTATTTTGAAGCACACTCAAGGCTGTTATCGTTATTACAAAATAGAATAGCTAACTAAGTTATAAATATATTAATTTAATAATGTAACAAACACAATTATTGTAATCTAACTTTTTGTAGTTCCAAGGGCATTTTAGTTATTATATTAGCCAAAGAATTGTTTTTTTTTTTTTTTTTAATGTCAATTTTAACGATTGAAACTGACGGCAAGGGAGGTACTGTGTGTTAGGGCCAAAAATCATCTTGAGCCTGACGAGGCCCAATAACGAAATAAATATGTCACGACCCAATGCCTCAGCTCAATCTCAATTGGACCTACACTTAAAATCACCTTGTGAACTACCCATTCTATGAGTTGGGTTATCCTATAAGTTAAGCTAAACTGGGTTTCAGCCCATTAGCCTGCAACAGTCCATAAACAGGAAATCAGAATCTCATTCTATTTCCTCTTCTACTAAGATTCCAAATCTTACTCAAACTATTAAACTTAACCTAATAAAGTCAAGAAATCATATTTCTTTCTTGATAGGAATTATCTCCCAAAATAGGACTTAGTGTCCTACTAGGATTCCAACCCCTTGGGTTCACTATATAAACAAAGGTCTGCCCTCTCATAAAGAGGAATCTCCCATAGTCAATCTACATTACTCAAAACCATTTATTTGCTCATAAAGTTCTTGATCCCAAGAACCCGACGCCTCCGCCGTAGTCCTAGCTTCCGACAAGACTCCTGGTAATTCTTCATCTCCTTAATTCTTATCAAATAATCTCTTTTAGCCTTGTTGACTTGAGCGTCGGAGTGCCTACGGCAAACAACATCCAAGTATTTTCCGGAAGCTTCACGCTTGTCCTTTCATATGTGTGTTAGAGTAGATGCCCTACAGCCAATCAATTATTATAAAATTGACTCTTTGTGATAATGCTCATTGATCAATAAAAAGCATTTTATACTATATCACGTAAATCATCATTGTATGTATTGATATATGTCCTTAGAATGGTAGAACCGTGACGAGGGTATCAAGTGTTTCAAATATTGATAGTGAGAACCCTATGAGCACATATGGTGGCCATTCTAGAAATGTCTGTAGCCCCAGTATTATTCTGAAGTAAAGAGCACAGATAATACGGTAAGGCTATCATAGTGTTGAACGACCTGTCGAAAGACAGTGACTGGTCTCACTTGTCAAGGTTGTTTGGTGACAACTTGGTGCAACACATGGGTGCTTGCTGTAACCAAGTTCACTGGACTAACCCACCAGAGGATTCCATATGGATGGTAACCCTAGTGTCTATGGAACAAATCTTCTAACAAATGGTGGTGCATGTGATCCTTAGACTTGAGATCACCGAAGCACCTTGTGCACCGATTGGTGTAGTTTGACACTAGCTTAACACAGTTCTATTCAGAGCTGTCAATACTGTGGTGATTGGCTGCATTAAAGAGTGTATCAAGACTATGGTGGATAGACAAATGATTCATCACTCCCGGGTACAAGAGAAGTTATCTCACGGCGCAATTCAGTAAATGGCAATGACACTAAAACTGTGGTCACAGTGGGATATAGTTGTTGCTCTATCCAGTTTATAATACATGTCATTGGTCCAGTAACTGAATACATAATATCGAGAGTAACCGAGGTTGACACTATTTCTATGTCATGGTCTCGTCGAGATAACGGATGATGAAAGGATCGGATTGTACGGTAACCATATCGTTGACTGGTAGTTGCTTCGCTGAATCCGAATCTATCGGGTGGCCCTGATGCCTTGCTAAGGGCTAATCTTGGTCTGTGTGTAGTGAAACGATTAATTGGTGTTAATCACGATGCTACACACTACCGGTATGATGAAGAGCCTACGGGTCACACACATAGAAGATAATTTAAGAACCAGTTTAGAAGAAGGGCATTTTTGTCTTTTTAGGCGAAAGGGTATTTTGGTAATTTTACAATGCAATTAAATTTACTGAGATCGTAGCCTTTATTTAATTTGATGTTAAAATTAAATAAGTGAGATTACGTTTAAATATGTGTTTGCATATATTTAAATAAATTATCATTATTGTTATATATATATAATTTAATTTAATTAAGATAATGATAAATTAAAAATATCTTAAAGGGGATGTTTGGAAACAAGGGGTGTTTGGGTTGGAGCCCAAGCCTATTCCATGATGGAATAGGGTATAGTGTGCACTATATAAGTGCACACTTTGTGAAATATTGTAATTTTTCAATTCATTCATTTCATTCATTGAAAAGAAAAACACTCTAGCCCGTTGAAACACTCTCCACGCCATATTGCAATTTTTGCTTGAATCAAATTACTTTGATTTTTCTTCTTGGTTCTTAAAGGCTAAAGAGGATATAGTAAATCACTCTTTAGTTCCTTGAGGTTATCTTCGTGTGGACTACACTGGTTCGATCTTAAACTTGGGTCGGTAGCGAAATACGCTTAGAGACAAGTTGGGTCGGTAGCAAAATACGCTCAGAGACAAGTTGGAGGAGCCTCCAAACGTGCGTATGATTTCTTAAACTCTAAACTAAAATCTACAGATTCTTATTTAATATATAAACTGTAAATTTGTATCCTGATCTTGGTTCTAAGGAACGATCCATGTTGTAAATATTTTTGTTTTCCGCTATGTAACTGGATCGTTTACTGACAGTGTGCAGGTCTAACGGATTGTCAATGACCTCAACTTCACGGGATTAGACCTTATATTCTTGACGATAGATTTTTTGCATCTACATTGTGAAATATAGGGGTGAGAGGTTCCGGGTACCCTGTACTTTCCGGGGGAATCGGAACCGCATAGTGCAGGTTCCCAAAAAAAGGAACCGGAACCGCACAGTACAGGTTCTTCAATTCAAGGAACCGGAACCTAAAATACAGGTTTTGGTTCCTTTCCCGGGTACCCTATAAAAAATCAATTACCCCTCTATTAGTTTAAAAAATGACAAAAATACTTTAAAAGTTTACAAATACACCCCTAACAAATTTTGATTATTCATTCATTTGTGTCCAATGTAACTCATAACCTGTAATCTCTAGGCAACACTTGAATTCAATCAATTCATCACAATTCACATAAAATTCGTAAATCAAAACTAAAACACAAACAATTATTCATCACAATTCACATCAAATAACTTCACCAAAATCATTCAAGCATTACATTATAATTATTAAATTATAATGTAATGTTATAATTAATTAAGTGATCATATTATAATGTAATGTTATAAATACTTATAATTATTTAAGTAGTTATTTATCAATAATGTAATGTTATAATCAATTAAATTTCTAATAATTTAATTAATTACTTATGTTTAATGTTTATAATATAATGTCATAATTAATTAAGTAATCATTTAATTTTGTAATGTTATAATTAATTAAGTGATTATACTACAATGTAAATTGTAATGTTATAATTAATTAAGTAATATACTATTTAATTATAATGTAATATTATAATTAATTAAATTGTTAATTATTTAATTAAGTATTGTAATATTGTTTATAATAGAATATTATAATTAATTAAGTAATCATACTATAAATTTATAATGTAATGTTATAATTAATAAAATTCTAATCATTTAATTAAGTATTGTGTAAATTAGTAAATTACTAATGTTTATAATATAATGTCATAGTCAATTAAGTAATTATTTAATATTTTAATTATGTAATATTATATTAATTATATAATCATACAATAATAGTATAATGTAATGTTAATATGTTATAATGAATTAAGTAATCATACTATAAATTTATAATTTAATATTATAATTAATTAAATTTCTAATCACTTAATTAATATACTAATGTTTATAATGGAATGTTTTAATTAATTAAGTAATCATATTATAAATATATAAGGTAATGTTATAATTAATTAAATTTTTAATCGTTTAATTAAGTAATGTAATAATATAGTAAATTACTAATATTTATAATATAATGTTATAAATTCATAACTAATTATATAATCATTTAACTATGTAATGCTATAAATAAGTAAGTGATCATAATATAATGTAATATAATAATGTTATAATTTAATTGAGTAATTATTTAACTATAATGTAATGCTTAATTAATGTTTATAATGTAATGTTTATAAGGTAATGTTATAATTAATTAAATTTCTAATCATTTAATTAAGTATTGTGCTAATACTTATTGTGTAAATTAGTAATTACTAATGTTTATAATATAATGTCATAACTCATAACCAATTAAGTAATTATTTAATTATGTAACGTTATAATTAATTATGTGATCATACTATAATGTAATATTATAGTGAATTAAGTAATCAGATTATAGATCTTTAATGTAATATTATAATTAATTAATTTTTTAATCATTTAATTAAATAATGTAATAAATAATAATATAGTAAATTACTAATGTTTATAATGTAACGTTATAAATTTATAACTAATTAAGTAATCATTTAACTATGTAATACTATAATTAATTAAGTGATCATAATATAATGTAACGTAATAATGTTATAATTTAATTAAATAATTATTTAACTATAATGTAATATTTAATTAATTAAATTTCTAATCATTTAATTAAGTAATCATTTATTTTTAATGTAATGTTTATAATATAATGTCATAATCATCTAACTATGTAATATTATAATTAATTATGTAATCAACTAATCATATTATAATGAAATATTGAAATGTTACAATGAATTAAGTAATTATACTATAAATCTTTAATATAATATTATAATTTATTTATTTATAATAGAATATTATAATTAATTAAGTAATCATTTAATTATAATGTAATGTTACAATTAATTACGTAATCGTATTATAAATTTATAATGTAATGTTGTAATTAATTAAATTTCTAATAATTTAATTAAATATTATGCTAAATTGCTAGTGTTTATGTAGTAAATTAGTAATTACTAATATTTATAATATAATGTCATAATCAATTAAGTAACCATTTAATTATGTAATGCACTAATGCAGTAATGTTATAATTAATTATGTAATCATACTATAATGTAATATTATAGTGAATTAAGTAATCATACTATAAATCTTTAATGTAATATTATAATTAATTAAATTTTTAATCATTTAATTAAGTTTGTACTAATGTTTATAATGAAATGTTATAATTGATTAAATAATTATACTATAAATCTATAACGTAATGCTATAATTAATTAAATCTCTAATTATTTAATTAAGTAATATACTAAATATTATAACTTATAAGTCAATTAATTAAGTAGTAATCAATTAATATAATGCTATAATTAATTATACTATAAATCAATTAAGTAATGTTATAAAATTATAATTAATTAAGTAATTATTTAACTATAATGTAATGTTATAAACTTATAATTGATTAAATATGATATTTAACTAGTAATTAAATTTATTAATGTTTATCAATCTATCGTATATAATTAATTAATTGTTAATTTACTATAAATATACTTAGAACTTGATAATTGAAGTAAATACCTAAATATATTATTATTCAATCAAATATACTATTTTATTCAAAAATAGTTCTTTTAATATCATTAAAAATTTAAAACACTTTTAATTGGATCATAATTCCAATTATTCACTTAATTAATGAAAACTTTAATATTAATATATTAAAGTTTTTAATATGGTGTAATTTACATGTAATAAGTATAATTGTATTAGTATATTTATTTAATTAGATTTTTCTAAAAATTTAATTTTTTCTATTTTAAATTTTTTTATATGTAAAATAATAGAAACCCCCCAATTATTCACATTTCACAAATATTTCATTGCAGTCCAGGTTCCAAAACAGGTTCTAAACAGGTTTCAAAATCGGTTCCAAACAGGGTATCCTTTTTAGGTTCTTTTTCCAAGTTTTGGTGCTAGTTCCGGTTCCTCCACACACAAGAATCGGAACCAGAACCGCAGAGTGTCGGTTCCAAAAAATTGGAACCGAAACCTACCCTCACAATGCCGGTTCCAGGTAGGTTTCGGTTCTGGTTCTGGTTCTATCCCTAGGTTCCGGTTCTACCCGCTACCCGTGCTCACCCTTAGACTGAAATATGCCATTTGTTTGGACCTTGTAGAATTTCATAAAGTTGAAGGGAGGTAATTGGTTTTACTCTTAATTAATTTTGGGTGTTAAAGATTAAGAATATGTTGTTAGATTTTAATAATTAATTATTTTATTATATGATATTGGCATATTCCATTGCTTCTTGAAATTTGAAACTATTACGTTATTTAATGAAAGCAGTTTGACGTAAATCTCAATATTGTTAATGTTGATGTTGTTTATGATTAATTTGTAAATAATATAAAATTTATTTGATTTGATTTGATTTTGTCGTTTTTGAATTAGTCAATAATTGGGGGCCCAACTAAATAACAGCCTTTTATTTGACAAGTTACCCAACTTGGCCCAATTTCTAAGTTCGAATACAAAATAATTTAAATATATAACTAGATGCATTATACCCAAAAAAAAAAAAACACTTTACTTTTGTAAACACTAAAATTTACAATTGAATTGAAGATATGATCTTATGGAGCGAGCCCCTAACAACCTTGATGGACATGCGAGGGATATTCCTGCGGCTAAGAGGGAGGTCTAGCAATTCGGGGGAATCGAAGTAGACGATGGGTTTGATAATGCGAGAGCTGGAGCTTTAATGTAATATTTTTTCTAGCTAATAGTTTTTTGGAAAAATATAAGTAAAACTCACTAACATGTTATAAAAAATATATATGTATATAAGAACGTAATAGTGGGCCCAAAATAAATTTGATTTTATATACAAATCTTTACATCAAGTAATAAAGTCACAAAAATAAGTACAAAGTAATTTCGGACAGTGGTGCCATTCTCCTCTGCTGCTTGACGTTCCTCCCGACCGCATCTCATCTATTACCTGCAAAAACAGTGAAATCAACGGAGTGAGCACTAATTGCTCAGTAAATAAATCCCACAATACTTCTATTCTTTCTCCATTACTTAGATCCTGAATTTTCTTTCCTTACACCAAACTTCTCAATTCTTCTATGCCATTTCTAAGATTTTAGTTTCTCACTTACCGATATGTAAGCACAAATAGGGAAACTAACTCGGGATAGTAGAAATGGCATGATGCATATGCCCAAATGCATAAACTTTTTCTATGCAATGCATTTTCTTTTCTGTTTTCTTTCTTTTTCTGCGTTTCTTTCTTTTTCTATTTCTCTTCTTTCTTTTATGTTTCTCTTCTTTCTTTTCTGTTTTTCTTGCTTTTCTATTCTTTTTTTTTTTTTTTCTATTCTTTCTTTGCCGATCGGACTCAGTTGAGGCATGGATTCGGAACATTGGCCGTGTGAGTGAATACATTCCTCATATACATGCACTTCTAATGGACTGTACAAATTCTTCTTTCTTATTCTGAGACCGCTCACTAAAGGCGGCGTGCATGTAGATATGCTCTGCTGGGTACAGTCCTCATTCACATGCACTTCTAATGGACTGTACAAATTTTTCTTTCTTATTCAGAGGCTGCTCACTAAAAGCGGCATGCATGTGGGCTATTCTTCTTCTCGGTCACTCACGGGTTCCCCATCACAACAACCTTCTCTTCTCTTATCTTTTTACATTTCTTTAAATAAAATTTCAGATTTGAATTATTCTTTAATTATGTTTCTTAAAATAATAATTATAAGTTTAATTGCTTTTCTTTCTTTCTCTTTATTCTTTAATGTTCTCATGCATGTATATGTGCATGTAAATATGTTCATTCTTTGCTATTCTTTCAAAATGTAAATGCTCAAATGTATGAATGCATTATGACATATTAAGATATCATTATTACACTTCCACATATCTCTCAAGTCACCAAAATTGGAGCAAACAACTCCCTAAAGCCAACAATCAACCTAGCCGAATTTCATCCTCCACCTTTCCACATCCATTCTTTCATTTTTCATCCAAAATCCCATCAACTCAACACATACAAATACATCATTTCTCATCACATACCAATAAATCAATTCTCACCACATACTAATAAATTACTTCTTATCACATATAATAAATTACTTCTCATGGCCATGAAATTCACATATCAAACAACCTCAATTTCAATCCACAATTCTCATCATCCAAACACACATTCAACATATAAAAAATTTCTCTACACAAGTATTTATCCAATCAAAGCTAAAGTTAGATTTACTTATCTTGAATTTGAGCAACTAAAACACTATAATCTCTCTTGGTAGAATTCCCTTTCCTCTTAAACCTTAAGCATATACAACCATAAGAATTCAAAACTTTAAAATTTAATCTCATTTCTTGGTGCAAGAATCTTACCTTTGGATGCTTAGGATTGAAAATCTATCAAAATTGAACTAAAATCCTATGAATTTCCTTGAAAATTGAGTGAAGAAATTTGAGAGAATTTAGGGTGAAAGTGGCATGAACTATGGGTGGAGTGGCTAGGGTTTCTCTTCTTGAACTCTTATTATATATATATTAGTTTCCCATTTTACCCTTGCACTTTCTAAAAATTTCATCTATGTCCCTTAGTCAATTACAAGAATGCCCTCATTTTTATTAACTTCTCCATGTTATTCTACTTCTTTTCACTCCCCACTTTTTCAACTAATTATGAGTGAAAAGACCATTTTACCCCTAATGAAGGTTTAAGGAATTTTCTTCACACTTGTTTAAGATAACTTTAACAAAATTCAACTAAGGGTATTAGGATATAAATAAAGCTACATACCTTGATGTGGGCGTTACATTAGAGGTGATTTTTCTGAATGCCTAATGAGAGGGTCAATCTCTGTTTATATAGTGAAGCCGAGTGGTTCGAATCCTAGTAGGACTCTGAGTCCTATTGAGTAGGGGAGTTCTCTTTTTGGGAAGAGATTGGGTTCTTTGCCTTTATAAGTTTAGGCTTTCCTCTTTGAGTGAGATACAAGATCTTATCAAAAGAGGAATTTGGTTAGGATTCTAATCATTGTTATGGATTGCTATGGGCGAATGGGTCGAACCTAGTTCAGCTTAACTCGAGAGGTGGCCCAACTCATAGAGCAGGTAGTTCCTAAGGTATTCTAAGCGTGGGCTCAATCGGGATTGGGCCAAGACTTTGGGTCGTCACATATTAACGATGCTATTGGACCTCGTTAGGTCCAATACAAATTTTGGCCCATACAATTTGGCCCCCACTCTATAAGTTAAAGGGTATTTAGCTTAGAAAGTAGATTATATTACTTGTATCTGGGATACGGAAAGGTCATTGCTCACGGGAGGAAGACTTGACCGTTAGGGATGCCCTTGGGGCATGGTTAGTTCGGCTTAGGCTGAACGTCCAAGCCGAAGGGATTGGAGACCACTGAGATCATATTCAAGGCGATTATGGGGAATCGCATTTGTCATTCTCTTAGTTGGGCGGTATCTAGCCGATGGATTAGGATCACCGAGCCGAACGGGATGCTGATCTCTCTTGGTCAATTCTAGAGCCTGCTACCATTCGGCGTCACCTTCGCAATGATCCTACCATGGGTCGCAGAGGTGAAGGAACAATAACGCGGCTTGACGACCGTTCCCTTATGATGGTTCAGGCGAGTGTGATTACATAGCCACACCGGCTGAAGATGTAGTTAGTTCCTTTGAATTCACACATGTGGGGCTTAATCTTCTCATTGAGGCGTTTAACCCGATATGGCCGAGTAGTGCCGAACAAACCTTGTGAGTGAATTCTTGAGTGTCGTGTGGAAGGTGCACGTGTCCCACCCTATACGGTCTACACGTGTTGCAGGTGAGGCGGGAAAACGAAAAGTCTCCACCTTTTTATTGCCAATGGTGTCCTGCCACCCTTATACCTGCCTACACGTTGCAGAGGCGGGAAAACGAAAAGTCTCCACCTTTTTATTGCCAATGGTGTCCTGCCACTTGTCTTTTATAGGTCAGACTTCTTTAATTGACGTCTTCTCATTTTTTGAACTCATTTTTTCCATTTGAGTTCGTTTTGAGAGAGAGAGAGAGAGCGAACTATTGCTTTGGAGAGTTTTTTTCCGGTCGCCATTCACGATAAATCCTTGCATTCTTTGTTCATTTTCCTTCGTTTTTCATTTTTTTTTTCTTATTTCTAGATGAAAATCAAATGTTTTAGAGGCGTTTTCAGAGGGATTTGGGCTTATATTGAATCTGGTTTTGAACTTTTGGGGAAGAGTGGTTTTACTAGGTTTTTAGGGGGTGAAGTGGTTTTTGGGTTTGCATTGGAGAGAAGGACGAAGGGGAGGAGTTATTCTTTCTTTTCTTTTTCTTTTTTTACTTTGAGGATGACGAAGTTTTGTGGGGTTGGTCCGAGCTGAACATTCGAGCGAGGTTTTACTCTGTGACAGAGTAGTTCTGAGTCGATTGGGGGTCGAAGTATCTGATGTAGATCATGATGTCGGGAGGGAACGAGTATGAGGACACGCCGACCATGGTGGTGATCTCAGAAGGCGATGAAACGACTCTATCCAAGGGAGTGAGCATTGCCTTTCGTCCTAGTGTCGCGCCGAGCAGCCGTGATGTAGAGCCAAGTGACAATGAATCGACCGACGAAGGGTTCAGTAGTGAGTCTGAGTGGGAAGATGGGTCGGGCTGATGGTGGTGAAGCCCCTTCAACTAGCGGTGGTGACGGGGAAAAACAGAGCAATCCTAGAGTAGAGATGTTGGCAAACAATCTGTCATCTCGGATTAAACCAGTGGAGCTTACGAAGCTTAGTTATATGTACAAGATATCGACTTCCATAGAGATATGGTTACCGACCCAACACGAGAGAGTGGGCTGGTTCATGCTAGGTTGGGTTAGCATCTATGAGCAGACTTTAGTAGAGGGGATGCGTTTCCCCATTCCTCGACTGGTGCATGAAGTGTTGAGCCATTATGGTATTGCCCCAAGCTAGTTGATGCCAAACGTATGGCGACTGCTCATGTCCATCGAATGCCTATGCGATCGGCTCGGTGTAGAATTCAAGGCTATGGATCTACTCTATTTGTATTATCTGAAAGAGCATGATAGGGAGAAAGGTCGAGACCTTTTTATGCTTCGCCACGACCGGAAGCACCTAGTAACCGAGCTAAAGACTTATGACAAAAAATGGAAGGATGGGTACTTTTTTGTCATGGCCGAGTTGGTCTTCGAGGCAAGACGAGCCGAAGGCATTCCTTTCTTCTGGCAAACGACAGGTGAGGAAATTTAATTTTGGCTAATTGTTGGAGTATTGAATCCTATTGTTTTTTTTTTTTTTTGTTGCAAATATAAACTACAATAAACACTTGCTGGGTCTCCATGCCAAAGAGAAAAGTCGGGCAATTCTCGCTTTGCCGAAGGAAGAAAGAAATTATCACCAAGTGTTAAACGAGGCGAACCTGCGAATGAGTCTTTTGTGGAGCCACGTCCCCGAGGTGCAAGAAGGTACCTTGGTTTTGCTCAGACACCTATTTTTGTATGTCTTGTTGGCTCGGTACAACAACCTCATCGTCTTTGGTAGATATGTACATCACCCATTAACCATTGAAGAATTGTGCCTTGCAGACGAGAGGATGTCGAGCGAGTTCAAGGTGCCATCGGTTAAGGAAATGAAAAAGAAGCGCTAGACCGAGTCGACGAGGAAGCGAATGAGATCGAGCCAAGTGGAAGCTTTTTAGCTCCTATTAAAATGAATCCGAGCTATGTTTCTCCATCTGTTCAGAAGGTGGTGTCGACTGTTACCGTGGTGGTGCTGGATGACGATAGCATGAAGATCGTCATCCTGTTTAAAGCCTCGGCCCATTCCGATATGTCCTTCGTCGGGGCCGTCGTGGATTCTTTTCCTCTTCTTGAGGCGAGCGCCAGCTTGGGTGGCTCGGTGCAGTGTAGGCGTCCGAGTGGATGATGGCTTTGTTCTTTCAAGTGATTGACCTATGTCTCTCCTGTACCGCTTATCTTTTTACTTGGTCTAATTCGTTTACTATTACGTGATTGCAGCCTTTTTCTTGGGGTGTCCATCTTCATAAGTTATTTACTTTGCAGGATAGAAGGAACAATGAGTTGGAATGGCACAACGAGGAGCTCGTTAATGGTACCTCCAAGCTGGGCAGGAAAGAGAGGAGGGGCTGGAAAGGGACCGCGCAGAGCTTACTCAGCAGTTGCAGAAAGCTCGAGTCGAGTGGGAGACTGAGAAGGCCTTTCTTTTCTACAAGTTAGAGACTATCTTTGTTGAAGGCAGTTTTGAAGACTCGTTCGGAGCTCATGGAGGAGTATATGGCAGGGAGGCAGGGCAAAGGGGAGCCAGATGAAGACATAGTAGAGTACAAGACCTTCCTTACAAAGTAGGGGCTTGGACTTGAACTGGATAATTGCAAAGATGGAGTCGATGCATTCGAAACTCAGATCAAGGTGTTGGGCGATGGACTGTAGGAGCCGACCGAGGGGGCAGCTGTGCCGAGGAGCCAACTAGCTAGGGATGTGTCCATGTCGAGTGGCTCAGTTATCGAGGATGTTTAAACTTTATTAGTTTCTTTTGTTGTTTTCTTTTTCTTTTTCTTTTTTTTTTTTTTTGTAAGTGTCGAGCGCACCTTTTGTTTGTAAGTATCGAGGGCACTAAATCATGTGAAACATTAGCTCTTAGGGCATTTTATAAAAGCAGTCTAGCTTCTTTTGCTTGATTTCCATTTGATAAGAGTTATTAACTGTTGTAGATTTATTAGGACAATGAAAAAAAAAAGGATGTCCCTCACAACCCTTGGGCCGTTCATTATCAACACACTTAAGCAACTTTGATAACGGAGGGTGATGACAAAATTCAAACTGGAGAAAAAACATCTGATGAAAGCGGGGGGAATGGACAGACCCCTTGTCCCCCGTTGTAGATAACTAAGTTAGAGAAGACAGGGCCGAGCTAACCAGATTAAAAAATGGTAGGCTTTTAGATGGGCAGTGTTCCAATTGTTGGTGATGTTCTTGCCCTTCGGTGTTTGTAATTGATATGCTCTTTTGCCGACAACCTTGGTGATTTTGTAAGGTCCTTCCCAAGTGGGGCCGAGCTTACCAACTCTCAGTACTCTTGTGTTCTAGAACACTTGGCATAAAACCCAGTCGCCAACCTTTAAGACTTTGGCTCGAACATTCTTGTTGTAGTGTCGGGCCACCTTTTGTTGGTATATGGCATTGTGGATTAATGCTTGATCCTGTAACTCGTCGGAGGTGTCAAGATTGTGGCAAAGTTATTGCCTATTGGCATCTTCATCTATCCATTAGAGTCGTACCGAGGGGTTAGCCACTTCTGCTAAAATAACAGCTTCTAAGCCATAGGCCAAAAAGAAGGGGGTTTTCTCCTGTAGACAACCATGTCGTGGTGCGATAGGACCATGATACTCTGGGGAGCTCGTCCGCCCAAGCGCCCTTTGTTTTTTGTAATCTCTTCTTCAATGTTTAGAGAATGGTTTTGTTCAAGGATTCGGCTTGCCGTTCGCTTAAGGGTACTAGGGTGTAGAAAGTTTAACTTGATGTTCCACGTTTTGCATAAGTCTTGGAAGCCTGAACTGATAAACTGGGAGCCGTTGTCTGTAATTATTTCCCTGGGCAGGCTGAACCAGTAAATTACGTTCTTCCATACAAAGCTCTTTACTTCACGATCTCTGATTTGGGAGAAGGCTTCTGCTTCTATCCATTTAGTGAAGTAATCGGTGACCGTGAGCGTGAGCATGTACACTCTTTGGCCCGACGCGGTTGGTAGCTTTCCAAAAATATCCATTCTTTACTTCATGAATAGCCAAGGTGTGAGGATAGAGCTGAGTCGTTTTGGAGGAAGATGTGACACTTTGGAGAAGCGTTGGCAAGTGTTACACTTCTTAGCGTACTTGGCCCAGTCGGAGTGCATGGTGGGCCAGTAGTAGCTGACTATCAATGCTCTGTTGGTGAGACTCCGTCCCCTATCATGATTACCACACTCACCTTCGTGGAGTTCTAAGTACTTAGATTCATCAAGGGGTGATACACTTGAGGTATGGTGCCGAGAATGATTTCCTGAGTAGGCAGCCTTCATATATGGTGAATCATGCCACTTTGGCTTTGAGTCGCCGTGCCTCACTCTTATCTTTGGGGAGTTTGTCGTTCTCTAAGTAATGTAGGATGTGGATCATCCATGACTCATCTCGGTCAACTAGAGTGACTTTGATCGAACCGGGGTCGATTGTTGATGTCTACAAATGTATTAGTGGGATCGTTGTTGACCATTCGGCCTTAAGAGCCAAACCGAGGTTGGCGAGGGCATTTGCATGGGAATTTTTGGTCCTCGGGACTTGGATGCTTGTGCATTCTTCAAAAGACAACTAGAGCCATTTGGCTATGGTTAGGTATGAGGTCATCTTGGCATCCCGTGCCTGCTAGGATCCTTGGAGTTGGTACTAACTGTGAATGAGTTTTAATTATATCTTTTTTATTCTCATTCCTTTTGCTAGTAAGAGTTTGGAGATCAGTGTTTCGTACTCGGCCTTATTGTTGGTTGTTTTAAAGCTGCACTAGATGACTTGTTGCAGAATGTCTCCCTTTAGGGAGATGAGTACCAGACCCAATCCACTACCATTGACATTGCTTGAGCCATCCACTGTTAGGGTCCACTTTGAAGGTGTATGATTAGTCAGACACAAAAGCTCTGTCTCCCCCTGAACAGAAATGCTAGGTACAAAATCGGCAATGAAGTCAGCTAGCACTTAAGATTTGATGGCGGTGCGAGGTTGGAAAGAGATATCAAACTCACTCAGTTCAACCGCCCACTAAATAAGCCGATTCGAGAGATTTGGCTTCTGAAATATCTTTTTCAATGGGTAGGAGGTCAAGATCGTGATCGGGTGGCATTGAAAATATGGCTGCAACTTCTATGCGACTATAATCAAGGCAAAGGCCAACTTCTCGAGTTGACTATATCGAGTCTCGGCATCGAGTAAGGAATTTGCTGGTGTAGTAGACAAGGAGTTGCCTTCTTTCTTCCTCTTGGATCAACATGGCTGATGTGGCAAATTTTGACTCTGCCAGATAGGTGAAGAGTCGTTCCCCTATCTTTGGTTTGAAGAGTAGTGGAGGCGATGTTAAGTACCGCTTCAGTTGAGTAAGTGCTTTTTCGCATTCTTTAGTCCACTCAAACTTCTTTGGCTTTAGTGCAGTGAAGAAGAGATGACATTTTTCCACTGAGTAAGAGATGAAACGGCTTAGGGCGGCTCTCTTTCCTGTGAGACATTGTACATCTTTTATGCTAGTTGGAGATGAGATACCCAGGACTGCCTTGATTTGATTTGGATTGGCTTTGATGCTACGCTGCATCACCATATATCCTAAAAACTTCCCTAAAGATACACCAAATAAGCACTTAGCCAGATTTAGCTTCATGTTGTACTTTCACAACACCTCGAAGGCTTGTCGAAGGTGGTCGAGGTGTTGCTCGGCGATTAATGACTTTACCAACATATCGTCGATGTAAACCTTCATAGAGTCTCCTAGCAAGTTGGAGAACATTTTGTTTACAAGTCACTAGTAAATGGCTCTAGCATTCTTTAGACCGAATGACATCACTTTGTAGTAGTAGATGCCTCGTTCGGTGATGAAGATGGTCTTTTCTTGGTCGTCTGGGTGCATCAGTATCTGGTTGTATCCGAAGAAGACATCCGTAAAGCTGAGCAGTTCATGCTTGACGGTGACATCCATTAACATGTCTAGCCTTATTTAGGTCGGTGAAGTCAATACAAACTCTCTATTTCCCGTTCTTCTTCTTTACTACCACCACGTTCGCTAACTAATCTAGGTATTGGACCTCCCAAATCGAGTCCTTGCTAAGTAGCTTCTCCACCTCCTCATTAATCACCTTGTTTCTCTCTGGGGCAAATCTTCTCCTCTTTTGTCTCACAGAAGGGAAGTTCAGGTCGGCATTTAGTCTGTGCATGATAGCTTTGAGGTCGATCTCGCTTATGTCGGAGTAGGACCAAGCGAAGCAATCTTGGTTCTCCTTTAGGAAGTCAATCAGCTTTCTTCAAATATCGGGTAAGAGCCAAGCCCCTACTTGTGTCTTTCGGTCCAAAAACTATGGGTGAATTTGGACCTTATGCAACTCTTCTATTGCTGGTTGGTCTAATGCTACTCTTCCAACTAGAGGTGTCTATAGTTGCTACATGGCGCCATGGTTCGGCTTGAAGGCATTTTGATAACAATCTTTGGAAGCCTTCTGATCTCCCTTAATCTATTTGATGCCCCACTTGGTGGGGAACATGATCGTTTGGTAGAAAGTTGAGGGAATGGCTCGCATGCTATGAATCCATGGCTGACCAAGGATCACATTATAGGGGGAGGGGACATCTAGTATCATGAAGGTGGTTTGCTAGTTAATCCCTTCGGTGTAGCCTGGTAGAGCAATCTCCTCAATGGTGTATTTTTGCTCCAAGCTGAATCCCACGAGGATAGTTAGGCAGCAGTTGATGTTAGACTTGTCTAGCCCCATCACCTTGAATGCTTCAAGGAACATGATATTTGCAGAGGAGCTGGGGTCTATCAGGATTCTTCTAACAATGATGTTGGCAATCTGAAGGGTGATTACGAGTGCATCATTACGGGGATCCAAGAGTGTTGCTGCCTTGTTATTTATGAATTCTATGGTTAGGTTGGTGGCTTTTTGTTGTGTCAGCCTTGAGATTTGGAACTGTGGGTTAGCTGCGGTTGGGGCATGGCGCTTCGCCGAGGAGTAGCTTACCCCACTAACTTCTGATTCGCCTGAGATAACCCCACACATTCCATCTACTGGAGGGGCTTTTAGTGGCAGAGTGACTTGGCGATCTCTGTTCGTCATTGTGCTCTTCCCTTTGTCTGTCAAGAATTCGTGAAGTGTTCCCTTTTTAGCAACTCGGCTACTTCGAGGTGAAGTGCAATGCAACCTATGGTGTTGTGGTCATGGTCTCTATGGAATTCGCACCATTTGGTGGTGTCCCACTTTGCTCTAGGGTGTTTCAATTTGGCTGGCCATCTGATCACGTTCCTTATCTTTTTCATCACGACTACCACTTCCAGTGGCTCAATATTGAGGTTGTAGTCGGGTAGCTTGTACTTGGGGTGGTGTGTTGGGGTCGCCATTCCGAGCCGAAGGACAATCCAGTTGGCCTCTGCTGTCTTGTACAAAGACTCTTCTTACTGAATAAGGCTCTGCTGGCCTAGTGTCATGACGTTTGTTGAGGCATCGAGAGTCACAATCATCGTAGGCGCTTTGCTTGGTTCTATGAGCTTCATTTCCTCCCACCTTATCTCAACCCAAGCACGGGCCAATACATCCTCCATGGTATTGTAATTAAGTTTGGTGAGTTCTTTGTACAACTCCCCATTTGGAAGTAGGCCTTTTTTGAAGGCGTCGACCATGGTCTCTTGGTTGCAGTATGGGATTAAGACTTTTTTGTGGTTGAAACGCCCCACATAGTCTTGTAGGGGCTCGTTGTAGTGTTGCTGGATCTGGTAGAGGTCGTCGGATAACTTCTCCAATTTTTTACTACTAACAAATTGCTCCACGAAGATGTTTGTGAGTTGGGCGAATGAGGCGATTGAGGGATTGGGGAGGTTGGTGTACTACTGGAGTGTGAGCCCTATTAGGTTGGAGCCGAAGCTTTTGCATATACATGCCTCCCGAAGATCTCTTGGTATGGCGGCATATAATATCTCACTAGGCAAGTATTCATTGAGTATCTTATAGAGATAATCTAGAGAATTGCTAGCTTAAAAAAAGGTGTTCATCTAAATTTTTTATCCTTAATCCAGTTATAACATACTATTACACAATGACTATTTCTCACACATATAAATCCACATTAATTCTTTCACTAAGATAGTGTGTGCAATCCTCTTGCCAGCTTGACGTCTTCCGACCACTACAATGTAATACTTGCAAAATAAAGAAAGCAACGGGGTGAGCTATAAATGCTCAATAAGTAAACCAAATCTAATTATGCTCTTACTCCATTTTCCCCGTTTTCGCTGTACTGCTTCTAAATTTCTGCTTGCTTTCTCTCTTTATTCTCAGGCGTACTACTTAGCAGTCTTCTATTTTTCTCAAATCTTTCTAAATCTTTCTAGTGTTGTGCTATTTTTTATTATTTTATTTCTCTTCTGTACTAGATTATAACTTTCTGTTTCTTTCTCTACTCAACAAATCTCTAAGTTTCCCTGATATTTGTCATGTTTCTAATTTTTGTTCTTTTTTAGCATGTATCTAATTTCTGTTCTTTTCTTGTATATCTCTAATTTCTTTTCTATTCTCGTAGGCTTTTATTTTATTTTCTTCTCTATTCTCATGGGTTTCTATTTTCTTTTCTTCTCTATTCTCACAGGCTTCTATTTTCTTTTCTTGGCTATTCTCATGGGCTTCTATTTTCTTTTCTTCTCTATTCTCACAAGCTTCTATTTTCTTTTCTTGGCTAGTTAGACACGCAATAATAAAATAAACTCTTTAATCTATGCATAAAGGCATAAGATGCAATGCACATAAAATGTCTAATGCATATGCAAATGATCATGTTTGTATTCTTTCTGAAAATTCTTTTCTAATTCTTTCTAAAATTCTTTTCCTTTCTTTCTGAAATTCTTTTGGTTTTCTATTTTTCTTTCTTTCAAAAATTCTTTCTGTTTTTCTATTTCTTATTCTATTTTCGCTTCTTTCTGAAACTCTTTCTATTTTCTGCTCTAGTTTGTCGATTGGACTAGGCTGAGGCATGGATTTGGAACCCTGGCCATGTGAGCGTATTCTGAAATTCTTTCTGGGTATAGTCCTCATCCACATGCACTTTTAGTGGACTGTGCAATTCTGTTTTCTATTTTGGGGCTGCCACCAATGGCGGCGTGCATGTGGGAAACTTCTACATCTTTGTCACCACTAGCTAACGCAACAAATGCTCACAGGTTCCCCATCGCAACAGCCTTCTGAAAACATGCTCTGTAAATCTGCAAAATAACTAGCTAGACATTTTCCAATAATTTTAAAATTTCTGAAATATATGTTATGCTATGTCATGCGTTTATATGTTGTCTATGTATGATCCAAAAATACGTGTCTGACTCTGGCATGTATTCTATTTATTCTAAGGCTTTTATTTCTATACTTTTCTAGAAAGCCCAAAGTTCTATTCTAGTAACACGCTTAAATTAAACATTTTCTACTTTATTATTTATTTCTGAATTCTATGCATCGTGTGTACGTACGCGATTCTATAATTTCTACATAATTTTGTAATTCTTATATTCTATCGTGCTATGTAAAATGTACACGTACACAATTACATTATCTCTCACAAATTCTACTCTCTAATATTTTCTAATGTAACAAACATGCCTTGTACAACTTTCTAAATACAAATCTTAATGCCATAAATTTTCATTCTTTTAACATGACCATCAACATTGATATACATGCTCTTCTTTCTTCTTTTCTTTTGGCTACATTCTATACATTAATCTATATTGGCATATTAATCATTGTAAATTCAATCTAACATATGACACAACATATATATTTTGCCTAAATTCTAATTTCTTTCTAACATTCTTAACTAACTTTTGGCCAATACAACATATTCTCAAGATCTTCTAGCATAATTCTATAGCTTGTAATATATAATAAGGCATGAAAACTATACTCATACCAATCAATTTCTAAAATAATCATGTATTTAATACATAAACTAAACTTCTATTTCTTTGATATTTATACTTGGGAAAGTTTTTCTATTCTTTATACAATAAAATCACTTACTACATATTGTTTATAACTAATCTCAAAACAAGAAACAACAATATACTCTTTTGGCCAAGCCATTCTTTGAATGATCTTTCTAATTTCAAGCATACAAGCTTGACAATTTATTGTGGCATATTATAATATTATAATATAATCACCCATCTTTTATTATCATCAGTACTACACTATTGCAACAATTTAATATGCAATTCTTGCCATCACTTTTCTAAAGTCATAAGTTTCAAAACTCATAATTCAATGACTAAACTCACACTAATGCTAAAAGTTCAAGCAACTTGAACCATGTACTAAAGGCCATTCATTTCATTGAACTAACATGACCAAGTGATATTCTAAATTTTGGCATAACAAAATGCACTCTTGAATACTAAAACTTACACTTGGTTAAGCCTAACTTAACCTTTCAACTCCAATTCTTTCCTTTCTCAAACAATTTCTTCAATAAGATTTAACAAACTCATGCATGCATTTCTCTTTGAATTTTCATCAAACAATTCACATGCGCATGCAAATACTTGGTTGGCCACACTTCCACATCTCTCCAAATCCACCAAAATTGGAGCAAAAACTCACCAAACTTAACTTCAAATCTGGTTGGATTCAACACTTCTAAATTCCAACATCAGCTCGTCAAAATTTCATCCAATGTTTAACCAAAACATCACATCTACATAACTACTCATCTTGACTGAACTTCTACACATTATTCTCCATCAAACAAGCATCTAAACAGCCAATACTTCTTATCATACATCATACACAAACACTCAAGAATCAACTTGCACATATACTACTCAAATTAAAGCTTAGATTGGGTTTACTTACCTTTTTTTTGCAAGAATCATTTTCTTTGCTTCCTTTGCTCACTTTCTCCATTGATTCATGCTTAGAAAGCCACAAAATGAACATATATTTACTTAGGCATGAATTCTCATGTAATTCTCTTGGAAGACTTTGAAGAAATGAAGGAGAAATGGGGGAAGAAGGTGGCGTGCTCAAGGGATGAGAATGGCTAGGGTTTTGTCAATTGAAGCCTTATAACTAATAATAATAATAATAATAATAATATATATATATATATATATATATATATATATATATATATATATATATATATATATATATATATATATATATATATATATATATATACATATATATATATATACATATATATATGTATATATATATACATATATATATATATATATATATATATGTATATATATATATATATATATATATATATATATATATATGTATATATATATATATATATATATATATATATATATATATTGCCCTTGTACTTTCATGATAATTCCAATTATGTCATATGTGCATTTACTGATATACCCTCACTTTCAATGGATTTAACACATGTCTTGGTCATTTTCACTCCCCACTTTTTCATCTAGTTGTGAGTGAAAAGACCATTTTACCCTTATTCTTTAATTTCTTTCTATTACTTTACAAACACGTATTTATCTCGCCATCACGCCATGTGTATTTTCCATAATCTTTCTACCACTCTATTCTCATGGCTAGCACACTTAATACATATATTTATCATACTCACTTTTCACTTGAACACGTGATTCTGTGTGAAATGACTATTTTGCCTTTATTGAAACTTTTATGGAATTCCTCTATAAAACTAGTTAAATATATTCACGATGACTATAAAATAATCCCTACCATATTTCTGAATGTGGGTATTACACGACAGCAAACATTCTCTGCTTGTAGGAGGTTATATGATCATCTGGGTCGGTGGTGTTATACAACTTCATGTTAGGGAAGGTGAATTTGCAAGGCATATCTGCGAGGGTCATGGTTTCCAGAAATGGTGTCTTGGCATAGTTTAGGGGTTGACTCTTTTTTAAGGGTGTCAGCACCCTTGGAATGCGCTAGATCATGGCTTCCACATTGGCTAGTCGTTTGGTCAGTGTTTGCTCAAGGGCGGTTGGTGTAGGAGTACTAAGGCTTTGGAGGAATTGGGGGAACACCTTTGGGTTGAAGTGAACGGTCGTGCCAAATGGTATGGCTTGGGGAGTTGTCCCAGTTACTGATTACATGACGTGTGTTTGTTGGTGTGCAAGGGGGTGTTCAATTACTGGGGTGGCATGGTTTGGGCATGTGTTTTGACAATTAGTAGAGACATGGGCATTATCTTCTTGGGTCGGCTTGGCCATGTCTATCATGGTGTTGGGGTTTCTGGTTGTGCAGGTACTAGGAAAGGCGCTGCCGTCTAGGCTTAGGAACAATTGTTTAGGTTGAATGGGAAGGGTCGGGAGGTGGATGCATGATGTTGGTTGAGTGACCAATCCAAAGAGTAGAATTGATTTACCTTGTCCTGGAGAGCTTGATTTTCGACGTGGATGGTGGCGTTCTAGACTTCTAGGGCTTGGTACTTGTTGTTGCTTTCTTGCACCAATGCAGTAAGCACTTAGATATGAGCTGCTATGTCTAGCGTTGCACTTTCCATGTGGTTGGCCATGAGAGCTGAACGGAAGGGAAAGGTCAACAACAGGATGCACTAGATCGTTTGATTGGCAGGGCCCCACTGTGAGAGCCAAATTGTAAACGCTAAAATTTACAATTGAATTATAGACATAATCTTGTGGGGTAAGCCACTGACAACCTTGATGGACCTGCGGGGGATATTCCTGCAGCTAAGAGGAAGGTCTAGCAATGTGGGGGAGTTGAAGTAGATGATGGGCTTGATAATGCGAGAGTTGGAGCTTAGAGGTGATTTTTCTGAATGCCTAACGAGAGGGTCAACCTCTGTTTATATAGTGAACCCGAGTGGTTAGAATTTTAGTAGGACTTTGAGTCCTCTTGGGTATGGGAGTTCTCTTTTTGTGAAGAGCTTGTGTTCTTTGCCTTTATCAGTTTAAGCTTTCCTCTTTGGGTGAGATACAAGATTTTGTCAAAAGAGGAATTTGGTTAGGACTCTGATCATTGTTATGGATTGTTGTGGGCGAATAGGTCGGACCCAGTTCAGCTTAACTCGGGAGGTGGCTCAACTCATAGAGTAGACAGTTCCCAAAGTATTCTATGTTAGGAAACGGTCCATATACACAGCGGAAAACAAAAATCATAATAACAAGGATCGTTCCCATTGAGCCAAGATCAAAGGTACAATTTTAAAGTTTATGTTAAAATTGAAATCTGCAGAAATTAATCATGAGTTTAGAAAAACATACGCACGTTTGGAGGCTCCTCCAAATTTGTCAATGAATGTTTTTGCTACAGACCCAAGTGTAGGATCGAACCCACGTAGTCCACACGAAGACAATCACAAAGAACTAATGAGGGATTTGCTAGATCCTCATTAGCTTTAAGATTAAAGAAGAACAATCAAATGAATTGATTTTGGGCAAAATGGAATACTGCCGTGGGAGAGTCTTTGGGGCTTCTGTGCTTGTGCCTTTTCAAAGAAAAATAAACTAATGAAAAATCTCTCTCATTTTACAAATAAAATTTTTCCTTTATTGCCCTATTCCCATATGGAATAGGCTTGGGCTCCAACCCAAACACCCAATGTTACCAAACACTCCCAATTAGATATTTTATTTTTATTTCATCATTATCTCAATTAAAACCAATATATATATATATATATATATATATATATATATATATATATATATATATATATATATATATATATATATTAACATTTAACAATAATGATGATTTAATTAAATATATGCGAACACATATTGAAACGTAATTTCACTTATTTAATTTTTCTAATAAATTAAATAAAGGCTACGACCTCAGCAAATTTAATTGCACTGTAAAATTACCAAAATACCCTTTCGCCTAAAAAGACGAAAACACCCTTCTTTCTTCCTGAGTCTTAAATTATCTTCTATGTGTGTGACCCATAGGCTCCTTATCATATCGACAGTGTATAGTATCGCGATTAACACCAATTAATCATCTCACTAATACACAGACCAAGATTGGCTCCTAGCAAGGCATCATGGCCACCCGATAGATTCGGATTCAGCAAAGTAGCTACCAGTTAACGATATGGTTACCGTACAATTCGATCCTTTCATCATACGTTATCTTGACGAGACGAAGGCATAGAAATAGTGTCAACCTTCGGTTACTCTAGATATTATTATTCAGTTTCTGGACCAATGACCTGTATTATAATCTGGATAGAGCAACAACTCAATCCCACTACGGTCATAGTTTTAGTGTCATTGTCATATATTGAATTGCGCCGTGAGATAACTTCTCCCGTACCCGAGAGTGATGAATCCTCTGTCAATCCACCATAGTCTTGATACACTCCTTGATGCACTCAATCACCACCGTATTGATAGCTCTGAATAGAAATACGTTAGGCTAGTGTCAAACTGCACCAATCGGTGCACAAGGCACTCCGGTGATTTCAAGTCTAAGGATCACATGCACCACCATTCGTTAAAGGATTTGTTCCATAGACACTGGGGTTACCATCCATATGGAATCCTCTGGTGGGTCAGTCCAGTGAACTTGCTGCGGTGTATTCGCCTACAGCAAGCACCCATGTGTTGCACTAGGTTGTCACCGAACAACCTCGACAAGTGAGATCAATCACTGCCTTTCGACAGTGTCGTTCAACACTATGATAGCCTTACCGTATTATTTGTGCCCTTACTTCAGAATACTGGGGCTACGGACGTTTCTAGAATGACCACCATATGTGCTCATAGGGTTCTCACTATCAAGATTTGAAATACTTTATACCTTTGTCACAGTTCTACCATTCCAAGGACATATATCCATACATATTGCAATAATAATGATTTACGCGATATAGAATAAAATGTCTTTTTATTGATTAATGAACATTATTACAAAGAGTCAATTCTACAATAGTTGATTGACTCTAGGACATCTACTCTAACATTCTAAGTGTGGGCTCAACCGAGATTGGGCCAAGACTCTGGGTCATCACATATTAACAATGCTATTGAACCTCATTAGGTCCAATGCGAATTTTAACCCATACAACTTTAAACCAAAATAAAAATGGAGAATGATCGAGAGCATCGCATGTTTTACACAAATTATGACACAATTTTTAGGCGGTTAGATTTAAGTACTTTGGGTGATTGAGATTCAGGATAATTTACACATTTAATGTACTTTGGAAATGACATAATTCAGATTCAATCTCAACCATTCAAATGCTTAAATCTAACAGTCTAAAAATTGTGTAAAAAATTTAGTATTCTTCATTAACCTTCCCCAATAAAAATTGTTGATGGACAAAATGCTAAAAATAAATTTTTAATGTTACAAAGTGAGTGAATTTTGGCTTTCGACATTCTTGGTTTCCTTACATTGGTTATTGCAAGCAAGAGGCCTTTGGGTTGAGAACAAATTTGTGAAAATTTGGGGTTATGTTGAGTGAAATTCAGCCCGTTATCCTCCGTCAAGTTAAGCAATTACCCATGCTTATAGAAAAGCTCGAGCAATTACCCATGTGTGTAGAAAAGTTCGCAAGCGCTAACAATAGTTATATTATATGTTGAACCTTGCACAAGTTCAATGTTATTGCCTTGCACCATGGCTTTCCTAATTTGGCATTTCTAAGCGCATAGGCTTTTAATCCATTTCCCACGCATTGCTATTGACCACAAGTACAAGTACATTCCCTGTAGCTATATGTGCTACAATATGCGTACCATAGCATGCGTGTTCGCTACTCGCGCTTTCACACGCATGTAACCTGTATTTTAAGGAAGGAATGGAGATTCTAAGAAATCTTCATTCCTTAAAATTATGATTTATCGATTCCTCTAAAGTCTTCCTGGAATTATACTATATTATATAACTAACCTTGAATTACTATCATGCCCTTGATTATTAAAATAATTTCTCACAAACAATCGAAATTTTGGTTTAAGATAAATGTAAGATCAAAGGAAGGTAGAATAAGACTACCAACAATGTTACTAAAAAAATGTTTGACCACATCTTGCTAATGTATTTTGATGGTCAATGGGAATTGAAGGTGATTAATTTGTGGGTTCAAATTTTGATGTATCACCACTAAAATTACAGAGGAGATAAAATCAAGATAATTATAAGATATATAAAATAAAATTCAACTTTGAAGGAAAAAATAAAAAATTGGAAGGCTAAGAACATATACAAAAGAAGATAGAAGCTAGCTCTACTCAACAATGATATAAAGGGTGCGTTTAATTTGGAGAATGTTTTATTGGTGAAAAGGTATGATTACTTTGAAAATTTTAAGGAAATGTTATATCAACATGTTTGGTTAGATTAGTGGGTATACATAATTAAAATGTTTGGTTGAGAGGAATAAAATATTATTGGTAGAAGCTTTTACTGAATTGCCCTTCATTTTTAATAATAATAATATTGGGTGCGTTTGGCTTATTGTTTTTATCTATATTCCCAATCCTATTTTTCAAATGTTGTTTGGCATGTTATTCCCAAAATATTAGTCTATTTTTTTTAATTACGTTGAGACCCTATAAGTTTATTAATTTTATTAAATACCCCCAGAAAAAAGTTTAAAAACTAACAAAAACACCCCCACCCACCAATACTTGCCAGATTCCGGTAACCACCGCCGGAATCTATCACAATAGTCACACAACCACCGAAAATAGCTGCCCCGAAGCTTTCTAAGACTCCCTTAAGTTCCTAATGTAGCCAATGCTTCAGTAAACACTGGTTCTTTCTCCTATAGCTCCGCACTCTTACAACCAAGCACCAGAACCAATAAACAACCAATTGGCTCGTCAATGGCTAAGTAAATGGCGCTCGAACCCTCCATCCTGTATCTCTCCGTCAACGACGGCCAAAGATGGCCGTCGTTTGACCTTTTTAGTGTCGCTGCCCTGAATAGTTCGTAGATATGGCCTTTTAGGCGGATCCGTGGTGGATACGGAGGTCAAAAGGCCATAACGACTCGTTACGGCATAGATTCGACCGGTCTGTGTCGTAACAAAATTTTCTGGTCAGATTCCGACGGTGGTGGCCGGAATTTGGCACTGCAGGTGGTAGGGGTGTTTTTGTCATTTTATATATTAGGGTCTTTAATTAAATTAGTAAACCTAAGGGCTTTTTCATAAATTTTTAAAGTTTACCTCATAATACTCCCCTATCCAACAACCCAATACTATCCTCAAAATCCTATCCAAAATAATAAACCAAACGCACCAATAATAATAATAATAATAATAATAATAATAATATCATTATTATTATTATTATAGATTACCTTTAACACCTTATATTTGAGAATATAGCTAAAATATACCAACAACAAAATTTTAAATTTTGGCAAAATACCTTTAGCTACTACAGACGACTGTCGGCAACGAAATGGCGCACGACCGATCAAATCTAGTCAGTCATGCGTTGATCTGGCCGTTACTGACCAAATCGAAGGCCAAAAATGGCCATATGCCCATGGATATGGTCGGAAACAACTAAAATAGATCTAGCCGTTTTCAGCCAGTTTCAGCCAGATCTAAGACCATCTAGCCATTTTGGCCTTTGATTTAGTCGGAAATGGCCATATCAGTACATGATCGGTCAGATATAGTCGGTTGTGTGCTTTTTTGGTAACTGTTGGCGACGACGGGTAGTCATCTATAGTGGCTAAATAATTTTAGGTGATATTCATATAAATAATGAGGAACATTTCTGTCCAAAGATACTTTTTGAGGTTATAGAAGTCATTTTGTATAGTTGAGCTAATTGTTATTTGATAGACATATAAAGGGCATTTGTGTTCGAAGTGTTTTTTTTTTAATTAAAGGTAAAATTGGAATGAATAGTGAATTACCCCGACAATCTTTTAATAACACCAATTGAGAAAGTTATCTGATTATCCTCTATATTACCAACAATAATAACTATTGTCAATGAAAGATTATCGTAATTTCTTATTACTTGACAACCAAGTAACATAATGTCCATAATAAAAGATAGATTACAGGAGTAATCTTCCCAGATCGTAACCAAACGCACCTAAAGGGTGATTTAGTATCAACAAAATGGATAAATATGTTAATGTGTTATTATTATTAAAATATGCAACAATATTTATATTTTAAATCATGAATTAAATCCAATATAAACTTGTAATTTTCTTTAAATCTTAATTTAACATAATTATACGCCAATAGGGTTCAAAGGTTATTTTTGATGATTTCTCACAAAAGTGTCACGACTTTTATTATGAACTAAACCTCGAGGCATTGTTTTAAAACCCGGACCGGAGGAGGGCAAACCGCTTTGTCAGGGTCACATGTTCAATCGGTCCCAACCGGCCGGGTTGGGACCATTGGCTTGGACCGATGACGTCAGCAATATTTTATTTTTAAAAAATTACATATTAACCCCTTAAATCTTATATATTACAAAAATTTTCCTAAAAAAGTTCAAATTGGTCCCTAAAATTTTTATTTATTCCAAAAATACCCCAATAAAATTACCAATTAATCCCTAAACTTTTGATATATCTTCAAAATACCCCTATAAAATTACAAAATAACCCTCATAATTTTAAAATATTTCAAAAACCCCCCTGAGACCTAAACCGGACCGGAGAAGCTACCGGTTCACGGTCCAACCGGTCCGACCGGTCGGTCCGTCCGATTTTTAAAACAGAGCTCAGAGGTAGTTTCCGAGATTCTCCCAATTCTCTTATTAACTTGTAATTTTCTACCTTGTTCAATTAGTAATACGATGAATTAATGCCTTCTATAGAAATTAAAATCATTTACTAGGATTAATTTTTTTCTATAAAATTAAATTATGTAGAATAATATACAAAAAATTATTCATTTCGATTAAAAATATTAAATAATTATTTGTATAATTTCCCTTCACCCCTATATATATATATATATATATATATATATATATATATTGACAATAATTGTAAGTCTTTTTTACTATGTTTTATAAATACAGATTCTAATATTATTATTATTTATTAATATTGGTTTGTTTTCATAAATCTCATGAAATAGGTTCATATCAATTACATCTAAAAGTATTTGAAAATATCAATTACCTCCCCGTGAAAATCTTTGGTAATTACTAATTAGTATTTCCAAAAACGGTGGGCTAGCGCTTCGCTTTTTCCCACTTTAACTATAAGGCAGAATATTTTTTTTTTCCGTATTAAAGTCAAATGCCAGAGAGATCCACCACGTAATTAAAAGAAATCCGAAATCGAATATAAAATAGTAAGACCACTAGTAGATCTGGATCCGGCCCTAAACTTAACCCCTCTCAGGTGATGCCTTCTTTCATTGGATTTTACCTTGGATTTTGTTGATTTTGAGTGGAGGGTATTTGTTGAATTAGTGTTCTGCTTGATAAACTGTTTAGTGTTTGGTGGGTGATTTTTCATATATTGGAAATGTTAATGTTTCGTGGGAAGAGGTCTATTGCTATTTTTGGAGTTTTTAATGGACTGGGTTGGCAACATTTTTGTTCATAATTGTTTGAAAGTTTTGTGGAATTTGATTGGTAATTTACTTGTAATTTAATGCTAGGATTGAACCTGATTGATATGATAACGTGTGTGGGATTTAAAGATGTAGGACATATTCTAATGAGTTGGGATTTTTGGTTATTTTTTAATCAACAGATAGAAAGAATTCATAAAAAACTGTGAAAGCTTTGATTGTAAACATCATACTAATTTTTCTTATTTTAATCTCGGTTTTGAAGGCTCTAGACTGTTATATAGCCATGTCAAGAAGGCCTGTAAATCCTGCTCGACGCCTTGTTGATGGCGGAAGCATCCCTTTTATGGGTTCCGCGCATTCCAAATCACGCTCGTCACCCTTATTGCCTGTTATACTTTTAGCAGTGGTATGTGTCATTGCAGTTGTTGTTCCCCAGTTTTTTTCCTCCTTTAATATGATTTTTTACAATTATTAATTAGCAACTAATATTCCTTCAAAAAGGAAGCATGCCTTCTACAGACAACTAGTTATTAAACTGCAGTTTTTAGAATGGTTTTGGTATGAAAATAAAAACTATTAATCATTTTATATTTTTGATAATTTCAGGGTGCAGTTCTCCTCATTGGCTATTTGTATAGTGGGTCAGGTTTGTACTCCCTCTGTTAGCTTTATTTTTTGTGTGTGATGAGTAGTTTATGAACTTCTTCATCTCTCTGTCCCAGGACCAAGACCTGAAAACTATTGTCAGTTTTACATACCTTTTTTCAAGCCCTTCATGGAAAAAAACTAGATGGCGAGAAAATGATGTGGTTCATAAACAGAACTTTATGTAATTGCCCTTTGATAACTATGGTGCTGGAATCTTCTGTCCATCATGAGTATCCGTAATTTAATGGCACTGGTCTAGCTTCTGTGTTACCTTTCTATATTATGCTCTGTTTTCACTATTTGGTTTCTGTTACAGGTAGAGTAATCAGTGAAAAGGAGGTCATTGAGTAAAATTGAAGGTGTGGTTCTATTTATTTATTTTAGATTTGATGCTTTTTAATACCTTTATTTTGAATGCAATAGTAGTATTCTGCCATATATGGCTTTTATGTTTGTTCTTTCATAACTACTCTGTCCATTGATGTTTGGGGTTGGATACTTTTGTGGTACTTCAATATATTAGCTTATGTGATTGATACATGGGATGGTTGAACTTTGTGATGCATATAGACAATCTCTTAAACAACATTTACCGACTTTGAGAAATTTTGGTATGCCAGCGATTTGCAAATAAATGATGAATATAGTGAGTGGCTGAGTGCTGGCCATTCGTTTCTATAAGCTTTTAACTACTTTAATAGAGGGTTGGTGTTCTGTCATGGGGGAGGGGTCTTAGGGGTTTAAAAAAGCAATAAGTTAATTGTGGCCACGACGGAGTTGCAATTGACTAGAACTTCCTATCGAAAATCGGTTAGGACTTACAATTTGCATGGTTTTTTTCATACTCCAACAGAAAGTTAAATCCATGGCAGACATAGTGTGCACTGTCCATTTTGATCCCAGATAGTTTATGTGGAACAAGAAAACTTTCAAGTTCATTCTCCTAAATCAACTGGGGAGGAGAAATTAGAGGGAAAGAAGTATTTGTAGTCTTTTACAACAGATTTGAGCTTTGTCTAGGTTCAGATTGTTCTGAGCCACTGGATTCAAACTATTAGTTTGGGCTTTTTACAACCCAATATATAGGCCATCCACATTTTGTAACGTAGATAGTGATCTGCAGTTATGTGCTTTATTCTTACTGTATGTAATCAACTAATGAATTTATGGTATTAATATATTGCTTAGTAGTTTGTATTTTTATTTTTTCTGTTTCAGTATTTCCTTTTAAAGTTTTTGATTATATACTGTACTATTGTCGTATTGTGTACTAAGAGTTGCAGAAATTTAATATAATGAGTACAGAAATTCACTGAATTAAACATTTTTTAAACCTGTAATGGTTTGAGTTGGGCATTTCTTGTTTCTTGCTAAGAAATTCTTGGCAGTATTACCTTTTTGATTACCTTCCAATTTGTATATAGTACTATAGGCATGCCAATTTGTCAGATACAATTTCATTTCTCCTGTTTCAAGATTCAATTATGTGTATGCAGGTGATGTTTCATGCATGTTAGAAGTCCAGAGAGCATTACCTGTTCTCAAGAAGGCATATGGTGACAGCATGCGTAAAGTATTGCATGTAGGACCTGAAACTTGTTCAGTGGTATCTAAATTGTTGAAAGAGGAGGATACAGAGGCATGGGGTGTGGAACCATACGACTTGGATGATGTTGATGCCAACTGCAAGAGTCTAGTGCGCAAAGGCATTGTGCGGGTGGCTGATATCAAATTTCCTCTGCCCTATAGGGCAAAGTCATTTTCTCTAGTCATAGTGTCTGATGCTGTAGATTACTTGACTCCAAAGTACCTCAACAAAACTCTTCCAGAAATGGCAAGGGTATCTGCTGATGGTGTTGTTATATTTACCGGTAAGCCCCTTATTTGGGTAATTTACAACCCCTATTTAGCTTATTTACATTTCTCTACAAATATGCTCAGGCATGACATGCTAATTCTTGTTTATGTTGGGTGAATAACTCAAACCTGACTGAGAAGTTGACTGGTTATTTGGTTTGGTTTGACCAGCTTTCTGTGATCAATGGTAATTAGGTTCACATGGGCTAATTCTGGCTGTCAGGGGCTGATTCAGTCTGTATGATTCCTTGTTCAATTTCACCCGTTTGGTGCTAATATTGGTGTAGCAATCCAGTTTTCCTTGATCACTTTCTTCATGTCTTTTCTCAATCTGTTAACAGGAGACAGTGTAAACCCTTCTATACAAGAAGCATTCCTACCTTTCCCCTTTCTCCCACCACCAGAAATTCTTCACCTAGATCTTTTTAACATGATTCGAGCATCTTAGGATTGTGTTGTTGATTATCTGCTTTTTTAATCATTATATTTATGCCATACAATGATTGATTTTCTGAAGTTTTTGCTGATGCCATTTCTAATGTAGGTTATCCTGGTCAGCACAGTGCTAAAATTGCGGAACTATCCAAATTTGGCCGTCCAGTAAGTGATTGATATATTTTATGGATTTCTGTTTACTCTTTAGTACTGTCAGGTTTTTGCATTATTACGGGAAAGTGAAGGTGAAAGTAATATTTGGTTTATGGGTTTTGGATCAACCCTGCAATATCTTTTCTTTTGAAACCATTAATTTTGTCTATCAAATGGACACAGGGTGTGGAATGTTTTAAGTTGGATCCAATGGATTTGGTCAAGTAATTTTTGCTACAGATTGAAATAAATTAAGAAAATTGATAAATGTAACTGGAAAATTAGTTTATTTTACTTATAGAGAAATAAGAAGACACTATATTCCTTTGAAATTTTAAATCAATTAAATAATGAAAAAGAGTAATGGAAAATTAGAAAACCATGTAGAAGTTCTTGAAGAGTGGTGCCTGTTTGTATAACATCACTGTGATTTTGATGCAGCCAATTCTATGGTAGTTAATGTTTTGCTCGGTTTTAATGGTTATTGCAATTGAAGTTTCCAATGATTGTTAGAAGAAAGTTGATATCTTGAAATGTTATTTTGGTGTAGGCCAAATTGCGTAGTCCATCTTGGTGGATAAAGTATTTTCTTCAGAATAACTTAGAAGATAATGAAGCTGCCACAAAGAAGTTTGAGCAGGCTGCGGCAAAGAGGTCTTATAAGCCAGCTTGTCAAGTTTTCCACATCAAGTCACTTCATTGAGAATCTCAGTCTCATATCCTCTCTCGATGAACTTGCTATTAAAAACCAAGATGGCAAGAGACTTAGGCACCCGAAGGGTAAGTTATATTTCGTGGTAACTTCATTGCCGCATTTTGTGTACCAATCTTGGGATAGTTGATCTTTTGATTCAAATATCATTAGGGAAGTTAGTTCACAAAGAACTGGCTTCCGCCTTTATGTATTCTTTTGTTTTTTGGTATTTGCTGCTGTCCGGATGTGCTTTTTTTTGATGATCCTAGAACAAAAGTAATGATGGTTGTTTAAATGGTAAGAATTTATTATTCTGTGTCATCTTGTGTATGTTGCCTGGACCTGGGAAGAAGAGGCTGGTAGCTGGGTAGAGTAGAACCCTAGAAATGTTTACGTGAGCTTAATATTTTCAGAGGCCATCTGGACACTGGAGTTGTCGGTGATAAATAATATATTGATGAATGATGCCATAAATAATTTAAGTAGAACTAGTATATGTTTATTGAAATGATGAGATTTTGCGATAAATGTAACCATAAATTAACTTGGTGGGATTTATCTTCGTTGGTAGAAATTGCCATACTCAGCCTAAGGCGAATGTAGTTGGACACTTGGACTACTATTTTCTATTATATGCAATTTTAGCTTTTACTTTGAAGAAATGTAAAGCTATGGATAGGAGTATAATAAATTAAATAGTTTTTATGGTGTATTTATTTATTTGGTGTTGATGGTCTTTGGTCAAGGAGATATTATTTTTTATTTGTGATGATCCGGGCTGTTCAAACCAATTTGAATATCTTATAAACTTAATGTTTCAAGGTAAGTTACAAATGTCGTTAAGCAAAATGAGAGGACGTGTGTAAAAAGGATTTCTTAAATAAAATGAAGAATTTCTTGTAAAGATATTAGGTATTGCGATTAATGGGAAAAATAAAATTAAATGCCCCTCATTAAAACTTATAACATGATATCAATTAGTACATTTGTTTAATGCTCATGCACTAGACAGGGATCACAATTTTTTTTGGTCGTTGGTTTAGGTTCATGAGTATCTTTTTGAAAAAAAAAAAAAAAAATAAAAAATTAACACAATTTCTGAACCCCTAAGCAGATAACATTCAAAAAGTTGATATTATATTTGTAATCTTCAAATTATATTAATTATAAAAATTGCATCAAATTTTAATTTATGCACGGAAAAAAAATATGTCAATTTTATTTTTCATTTACACCTATATAGTTTCAAAATGAAAAATTTACACGTAATCGAATGGTGTGTAAAAAGGTAACTATCTTAAGGGTAAAATAGGCACAAACAAATAAAAAACAAGTTTTTTTTCTTCTCAAATCAAATGTCTTATTGAATTGAATTACCTAAGTTTAATAGTTTTAAATCAATTAAATATTTTGATCATATAACAAATTTCAGATATTAGTTTCTTTTTTATTGTATGAGAAAAGATAAAATAAGGGTACTTTAGTCTTTGCACCAAGATTTTATGTCCGAATTAACTTTTCACAAAGGGTCTCCCAACTATGAAGGGTGAAAGTGTTCTATTCTAAAACTATAAGGATGTAAGTGATCTTCTGAAATTTATGGGTCGCTTGTTCTCTGACTAAACCTTAGGGTGTCCTTGAGAAACCTTCAAAACTGGTCATAAATGGTACAGGTTCACTTGTGTCCGCATATAATGTGGTCTAGCCATGGCTCTTGTCCGGCTCTTCTTATCCATGGCCAACCGAACCCACCAAAATCCCAACCAAAACCCAAAGAAACTCTTTCCCTTACTCTCTCTTCTAATTTTCGCTTCCATCTTCCTCCTCCATTCCATCTCCAACAAAACCTCCTTCTCTTCTTCATCATTATCTCACCCCACATTTTTCAAACCCAATGACAGATCCGATCCGGTTATCTCCCATCCCTGGCCCTGTAACTACTCCAACGGCAAGTGGATCTACTCCTCCAACTTCAGATTCAACGATAGGTACGATAGCACCTGTAAGGAGATTTTTAAGGGGTGGAGTTGTCTTCTCAACAATAAATCCAATGCTGGAGAAATCCCCAAGTGGCGATGGAAGCCTGACACGTGTCATCTTCACCCCTTCGATCCGCTTAAGTTTCTCCACACTTACAGAGACACTAACATTGGTACTCTTTTATTATTTTTTTTTAATTTTTCTGGGCGTTTTCTTTTTTCCTTTATTAGTGTTGGAAAATTTGCTTTTGTTATTTTTGGGGTCTTATGGTAGTTAGTTTTGTAGAGCTTATGAATATTCAACAGTGCAGGGTTTGTTGGCGATTCCTTGAACAGAAATATGTTTGTGTCTCTTTTTTGCACTCTGAAACGTGTGTCCAGGGAATTTAAGAAGTGGCGTCCGGTTGGGGCTGATCGTGGCTTTACATTTCTTCAGTATAACCTCACTATTGCATATCATCGAACAAATCTTTTGGCACGTTACGGTAGGTAAGCTAAAGTACTGTATTTATTCGTCATGTTCTCCCATTTCTTGCTTTATCTGTACCATTTTATTCTTCATGTTCTCCACTGTTTGTATCGTATCATAGCTTCAGCCTAAACTCTATCCATATTGGCTTTCCTAAAACACTGAAAACAAAACTTTAATCACTTCCAAAATACATTTTGCTTAAACACTTCCAAAAACATAAAAATCACTTCTAATAGTCATCAATAAATTCACACTTTCTATAATACCATACAAATTTTTGAAAAAAATAAGTCCAAGAATCCCAGAGATAGAAGCTAAATAAAATAGTCACCTCACCTGCCTCATACCACACCCATGTGTTGCCACCAATCATTGTGCATCGATGACAGAGCCACTGCCGTTGACTTCTTCTCTTGCCAAGCTACAACTTTCCCCAAAGGTCTCACTTCATCTGAACTTTGTTTAAACCTTCCCAATATCTCAGCTTTTGCCTCTTCACTGTCCTATGGTGGCACATGAGATTTGTCTACTCCTAGTATCCAATTTGCCATCGGAACCTTTGGTCGGAGTATATATTAGGTACTAGGGTGAAAAAATTGGTTCAAGTGGAGACAATTGGTGGTAGCGGTGTGGTTTCATGTGATGGCTTTTGATGGCAGTGAAGAGGCAGTGGCAGTGATATTTAAGAACAAGCATAGAATCTGAGCTCTACTCTTTGATTGGATTCAAAGTCTTAATGTAATTAGAGACTTTTGGAAATTGGTTGGCACTCAAAGAGAGATTGTTCATGGAAATATTAACATAAGTAATCGAACTGAAAATCTGAGGAAGGATGTCTTATTTAGTTAGATACTGAAACTAAAAGACTTAGATGCCTTTGGAGGGAATGGATGGGGGAAATTTAGAGAAGTTTAGCTGATATAGATATTCTGGTTAAGAAGATGCTCACTGGGTTGATTATTCTGGTGGTTGTCATCTACGCAGTCTTTTGTTGTGATACTTCTTATGTCCATGTGCAACTTTATATTTTTTGTTCTCTATTTCTGCAACAGAAAAATTTCACATTCTATTTTGTTTTCTCCTGTATTGGTATCTTCTATGTAAGATTGCATGGTCATTCATATTGTCTGTAGTTTGTCTTAATTCATGTATTGCATCTCACTTAAGTTGGTGATCCTGTTTAATGCAGGTGGTCAGCTAATGCTAATGGTGGTACATTGGAAGCTCTTGGATATAAGGAGGGTTATAGGGTAGATGTTGATGTTCCAGAAGTTACATGGGCAAAGGCTTCAAACTTTCATGATATTTTAATATTCAACACAGGACACTGGTAATTTAATATCTTTAATATGTGTTGTAGTTTATTGATTCCCATGGATATGATGATTTCCTAGATGGTGGTGCCAAATGCAAAGTATATGGTTGTAAACTTTAGTTCTCCAGGTATTTAAGATGACAAATGGTGGTGGGGGCGGCTGAAATTGTTAATTGTATATCAAATGATCCTACTTTTTATATATATGCTTTTCTGAAGTTTGTGGCACCACTTGGAAGTGTCTTTCGGCTCTTGCCTATGTTTATGCGCTGAATGAAAATTTTGGTTGATTTTCATATATGATCAGAATAGTTCATTCACCAGATTCACTAGTTTAGTGTTTATATATACGATATTTACTTGTGTTTTGTTCTTATTAAAAATGATTTTTACTATGCAATAGGTTTTGCTAACCAATAATTTGAAAATTTGTATTTTGTTCACAGGTGGTGGGCACCTTCAAAATTTGATCCTGTAAAGTCACCCATGCTTTTCTTTGAGAAGGATCAGCCTATCATCCCTCCCATATCTCCTGATGTTGGTTTGGATAAAGTTCTAAAACACATGGTATGACACTGAATGCTTTGTTTTGCTAAGTTTTTAGGTGGAAAATAATAAGTTGTTCGGTAGAAAACAATAAGCTGTTCGGTAGGATATAATAAGCTTACATAGTGAATGCCTGATAGAAATTGGCTTTTAGCTTTTACTTTGGCTATTGAATTCTTTTTTGCATGCATACAAACTTACAGTATTGAACATAAAGTTGAGGAATCTTGCTTTATTGAAGAATTTTTTTTTTTTTTTTTTTTTTTTTTTTTTTTTTTTTTTGTATTATAAAATGGGATACCAGTGGTCAAAATTTACAAAGCAAATGTAAAATGTGATGCTTGCTTGGGTCTTCAGGGTCTAGGTTTGTATGCCTATTTGCAATAAGAAGACTAGTGGCTTGATCCATGATAAAGATATCTAAACTTTAGATCTCTTACCTAAAGCTTTGGAGGTGCTAAAGGCTAAACTTTGGTAACATTTAAGATGTTATATTAGAATGTTACTTATATTGTTTAGATTTAATTTCCTAATTTAGCTTTTTTATTTGTTCAGGTTTTTAGTTATTTGATGTAAATCTGCATGCTTTTTCATTTAGAAATATAGCCACCGTATATAAACATATTTTTTTAATTCTTTTGGGGGGTTAAAAATATTTTATTTGCTATGTAGAGGATCCCTTTGAGGTTTCGAAGAGTAGCATTTATATATAATACCTTAGCTATGTATACTAGCAATGAGCTGCGATAGCTCTCTGTCAAGGTCAGCTCTCACTTTTATGATGGGTAATCCACAGTTTCTCATAATTGGTACTCTTATGACTCACATCAACTGTTGTTATCTTACATGACTGTCCCAATGCAGAATGACAGTGTTGCAAGATTGGTTTGGAGAATCGGCCTTCCATTTGTGCTTTACTTCTTAATGGGGATGACATGGTCACCCCAGAAACATTTTTGTTGAAGATTGAGAATTTCATTGAAATTTTAGACAGAAATTGTGGAAAGTTTGGTCAAGTTAGCATTTGTGGAGTGCCATGACCATTTCTTGGTTATTGTAGGACTTTTGCTATTCTGATATTACCTTTTTTGAATTATTTGATGGAGAATTGTCTGTTTGTTTTGTGAAATGTTTTTCAGAAGTGAATGCGGCTGTCTTATATATGTTACCTTAGCGAATCTAATTGTGCCTATCATGGTTTTCTTTGGGTGCTTTCCCTTAGAAATTGAATGGATTAACTCATTGCTTTGTCAAATGTCTTGCTTTTTGTATTTACTTCTATCCTGCATTAACTTGGACATACTTACCGGATTTGCCTTTCCTAGAAGCATCAACTGTTTCTGTAGTTTAAAAGAAGCAATGATTTCCCATTTCACTTAGCATACTCCATTAGTATTTTAAAATCTCATCTTTAATGACATGAATCATGTGGGTATAGTGAGTTTGATGGTGAGGGAAAAAGAAAATGATAAATTTGATCCGATTAAATAGTAATTAGAGTTATAACTCTGTACATTACAAGTTAGATATTAGTTTTATTTTCTCTAATGGAATTTGTAATGACAGATACATTTTGTTGAGAAAACTGCTCGACCAGGTGCAATCAAATTCTTTCGTACGCAGTCGCCAAGACATTTTGAAGGAGGTGACTGGGACCAAGGTGGTTCTTGTCAACGGCTGCAGCCTTTGTTATCGGAGCAAGTGAGTAACATCTAATGCTCAGGATCTGATTGAATATCATTTTCTGTTAAAACGATATTTCAAACACCTCATGCATAGTAATCGTATCATTATCTGTAAAGATCTATTTTATATGCTTGTATCCCGAGGGATATCAATTTCTTTTAGATGCATAGTTTTTGCTTATGTAGACTGTATTCTGAATAAGGATGGAGATATAAAGTTTTCTGTTTTCTCTCAGGTTGAAGAACTTTTTTCACTAAAAAATAATGGAACAAATGTCGAAACACGTGTGGTGAATCAGCACCTGTATGAGGCCCTCAAGGGGTCACATTTCCATGTTTTGGACATTACCCACATGAGCGAGTTCAGAGCTGATGCCCATCCCTCCACAGCTGGTGGAAAGAAACACGATGACTGCATGCACTGGTGCTTACCAGGAATTACGGATACTTGGAATGACTTGTTTGTAACACTTCTCAACTTTATCAAGGGTAAAAACTGATGCACAGACTAATTAGATTTTGATAATATTATCTGTTCTTTAAAGTCTTGAGTTATGAGGTTGATGATCATGTCATTAAGTACCCATTCTGTAGGAAATACACATAAACAACCCTCCTGAAATCTATTCTAACATTACAATATCAACTAATTTCTATCTCAATTAATGAATTCCTGTGAGTATTTCATACAACTTTTGAGATACAGTTTCGCCTCCTGTTTTGTATTCAATTCTGTATTCAAAATCAATCAATTAACCGACTAGTGAGTAGTGAGTATTGTATTAATATTGTAATTGTATGGAAGAAAAAAGAAGAATCCAAAAATTTAAGCCTTTTAGGTAATGCTAGTAACAGGATAGACAGCCACTGCAGTTCCTGAACTTCCTCAGCTTCGAACAACTGCACTTGAATGCAACGTTCCTCCATGGCTCAACCTACCCAGCATTAATTTTACAGAAAAAAATTATGTTGAATATGGCTTTAGAAACATATATAATATCTTATTTATATTTAGTACCTTGCAACCGAAAAGAGGAGCGATATGAATGCTGCTTTTTCTAGTGCCTCCAGGGAGAATTGTTCCATGAGTTGAAATCACATTTCCCTGTAATTTTATACTATCTACTTCATTTCAAACCATTCACTTCTGGCCGGAATAATACCAGACGCTCATTTTCCCTCCGGTAAGCTTTTAGACCTCCTTATTTACTTACTTAATTACAATCCATTATTATCTCCATAAACTAAACAACAATGATGATGGTTACCTGTCCATAATTTAGGACTCCGGATGAAGGGCTGATCAACATGTTTCCAAATGGAATGAGAGTTCCTTGTGAAAATTGTCATTAGAGAACGAATTAAAGAGAAGAAGTTTGATGCACTCAGATTTATCATAAGCATAAGGTAAAAGAGAACTATAAGCTGGATCTGGCATTGACACAAGTACTTATTATTCATAATATTATGATTTGTCCTCGTAGGTTACAAAAAGATTATTAATAAAACAATATCCTTCCAACAATAGGACTAAATTATTTCTCATTTATTATGCTTTTGTATATTGCAGTTTCAGGAAGATAAAATTAATCAATCTAGTATGAAGGTCCATTCCATCTTGTCCTCGATTCGACCAGTTTGAATTCCGGTTAGAGTATCATACAGCTTTCGAGACACTGTCTCTACTCCGGTCTTGTACTCAACCCTGCATTCAGCTTATTAATAAGAAAGTTGTGTTTGGACCTTGAATCTAAAGTCCATGAACTTTAAAATGTGTCATTCTCATTGTGCTATAATTAGGATTTAATAATCTCAATAGTTAAATACCTTTTACTTTGATAGGTTATGCTACAAACAAAATTGACAACTACTGCAGTTCCAGTGCAGAAAACTTCTTCAGCATCAAACAATTCCTCTACCGGGATAGCACGTTCCTCAACCTGTTCAAAATCGTGATTGAGAATTAGTATATATCTTGAATTTGATAATATATGTGCCTCGCTAATTGAAGCATTATAAGAGAATCACCTCATAACCTAAAACACGAGCAATTTCAATAATGCTTTTTCTGGTAATTCCGGGCAGAATAGTTCCATCTGTTGCTGGAGTTGAAATGGTATTTCCCTTAAAAAAAAAAAAAAAAAAAAAACGTGTTAGAACTTATAATTTAGCATAGAAAAAAATACATTAACATACCTCTTCTCTTGTGGTCGGATGTTAAGTCATTTAGTCACTCGAGTTAGTTACACCAAAGGGTTTTGTGTTCGAGTTAAGGGAGAAGCCATTTAGTCACTCCAGATAGTGTTTTTTTTTAATTATCAATTTTACCTTTACTATAAAGATGTTGCTTGTAGAAGCCTCTTCTACATTTTTTCCTGTTACTACATCAAGGAATAGGACATCAGAGAACCCTTTGGCCTTTGCTTCCGAAATTGTTTTATAAATCTACAGCCAAGAAGATAGGCATGGAACAGTAGTTAATGTAAGTAGTAACAGTATAGTCAAAGAAAGACCAATTTAAAAAAAAAAAAAAAAGAAATGTTAAGAATAGATACAACAAATTGCTCATAGTTTTCTTTATAGGCTTACCGATGCATAGTTGCAGATAGCTTTTATACCTCCAGTTCCACCAGGCGTAGCTCGATAAACATTTTCCCCAACAACCAAATTTACGACCCCCTATTATTGAGGCAAATCTTTAGTCTTCTAATAATTTATAACGTGAATAAGTATTGCAATTGCAGATGTATTCAACCATGATGGACTCATCAAAAAGATTTATTCATTAAAATGTATAAACCCCTGCATCAAACACAAAAAACTACACTAATTACTTGGCACCTTGTGAAAATTGCCGACAGGAGAAACATATGTTATAAATGTATGTTCATTGGCCGTCCCCAAGTTGAGCATTGATCCACTTCCTATTAGCAAAGGCCTAATATACAATGATCCTTTCCCTGGCGGAGGAACCTATTCACCATCCATATATATAAATTCATTAGAATTCGTTGATAAACATTACCTGTTTGTAATTCTTTATATTGTATATAGAGTTATTGTTGATTTGGATTTTAAAAATGATTACAAGGGTTTAAACTATTAGTTACCCAACGCTTATTGGCATTGACAGTTTGCTTTACGGCATCAAGAAATTGCTCCATGGTTGGTGATGGCATGCACAATCTTTCTGCGCCCATCTTCATTCGCAGAGCATTCTGTTCTGGACGAAATAGTAGAATACGCCCATCTTCCGTCCTGTACGCCTTCATACCTTCTAATATTCCCTAAATACAACACCATTTTAGTACATGAATAGTGCTAGCATACATCAATTTGATTAAAAACCTGGAAGAAGACTATTTATTACTAATTAAATGTTAAATGACACTATCTGTTAAGCTGATATGTTCCACCATTATATCAAAAGCTTGTACAAATTTTCAGTTCGGAAAAGTTACCTGTGCATAGTTTAAAATTCCCGATGAAGGGCTCATCTCCATGTTTCCTACTGGAGTGAGGGTTCCTGGCGAAAAGTTCTCTTCTTTAGAGCATTTCATAATATACATGTAATCGGTTGGAGTTAGACCAAATCCGAGCTCATCCCAGTTGATATTGGCATATTCCCTATTGCCATGACTGTGAAATGGCAACTTTAATTAATTTGCATAGCAAATTAAGGTGAGTAATATCGAAGAGAAAGAGGAAAAAAGAAAATCTGAAAAAATCAAAATCATAGGACTCTGAATGTTGATCTCACACACACATATAATTACCTATTATCAACATCTGGTCCACAAGCTTGCACGGCGGCTGCCGGATATGTGGAGTTAGACCTGACCTGAAACGATGTATATGCACAAAAGATGTTTTCAAATTGTATTTGATGACATTGATAGTAAAGATATGATTCAACACTTTTAAAATTAAAATTTTGTGAAGGTCAATTATAAATGTATTAATTATACAAAATATATATTATAAATGATTTCTTAAATTTAATTAGTACTTGTTATTTCTATAACGGTATAACCACAGAGGGAGTTTTGTTATTCAATTATACCCAAGGAGGATTATTTTATTAACCCTAAACTTAAAGACCAGTTTTATATGTTTTAAATTATTAGAAGTTCTGCTCCCTCACGATTAATTTTTTATCATCTCGAACTGGTAATAAAAACCAACTACAATATATATATGCAGAAAAAGAGATGAAAATGGATGACATAAAACCAAGTCAAATATATGAAATTTAACAAAAAAGTTTAATAATCATAAGACAAGCAATCTGATTTTAACTCCCCTGTATACTAGAGGTCGCTGGTGATTATGCCGAAAGAGAGATGATTAATAAAATTTTACTTTGAATATATAACACACTGACATACCTCGGTGAAAGAAGATCCTTCACAATCTTTCGCTCTAAACATGGTGTGATGATTTGCAAAATCTAACGAAAGAGTCTCTTGATATGAAGCAGAAACAAAAGCACTTCAGCTTGATTTAACCCAAGACCGTCTCTATGAGCTGCAACTGCAAGCAAACTCCTTGCTTTATATACAAGATCATTGTGTGTAGTTAAATATATTTTCAAGCCATTTAATTGACCCAGTTAGTTGTATATATATTTCAAAGCTGACAAATTTTAAAACATTTGTTTTACAATTTTTTTCCATCCTTAGGTAGAAAATCGTTGTAATAATATATATAATGTTATGTATTATATTACTATATAGCTCAACTGCTATCAAAGAATAATAAAAATATAAAACAATTGTGTTGAGTGAAGTTTCAAACGGTGTCGTATTGAGTTCTCCAATACACTATTGTTTTAGAGTTATGTTAAGTGACAGATCTCAGCCATTGATCTCAGCTTAATCCAATGGTGAAAATCAGCCCAGATGGTCAACCTATTTAAAGTTGAGTTTCACTGAAGAAATAAGATCGAAAAATTACTCTCTCTCGCGTTCTTTGTCTGTGCTAGGATTTCTTAGTATTGATTCCTTCAAGTTGTAATCAGGTCACAGTTTGTTGTTAGAATTGTGGGTAGAAGAAGCAGTAGATTCTTCTGGTGGAGACGCTTATATCAGTTGTCTTGATTGTGTTGATTACGGGTAGATTGAAGGGTTGTGTGAGTGAGAGATATGGGTTATTGGTATTGCTTGTTTGTAATCTGTAACGAATTCGATCCTACTAGTATAGGGAGCCTCAATTACTTTGAGCTCAACGTGGATGTAGTTTATTCTATTGGAATAAACGAACCACGGTAAATCTTGACTATGTTTTTTGTGTTTTTGTTCTTGGTTGATTTGTGCAGTGGATGTGTGTGTTAGTTGTGTTTGATTGAGGACCAGGTTAGGTTTGAGTTTGATTAAAGATTAACAGTGGTATCAGAGCTAGCATTATGATTTTTCTGGTCTGTCTGAATTGTTCATGAAACCTAGGGTTATACAAATTGGGGGTTTCTTGATAATTAGTCAAATTAGTATCCTAGGGCTAGAAAAACCTTAGATTGTCCTATCAATTTCTCGTAATTGATTCAAAATTCGATCCTAACTAGATTAGGGTTTCCTGTGTCAACCCTAAATCCAAACACTAACCCTTCCCTATGACTACTACACGAGTTGAAATCACCCAATTCGATGGGAAAATTGATTTCAATAGTTAGAAGTAAAAAATGAAGGCCTTATTATCACATAATAAGGTAGCCGTTGCACTGGAAAAAGATGTAACGAAATGGTCAGAGGAGAAACTTAAAAAAAAAAAAAAAAAACAAAAGTGGAGGAGGAAGTGTACAACCTGATCATTATGAACCTCTCCAATAGCGTCCTGTGAAAGGTAGATGGTCATGAAACTCCGACTGTTGGATAGGGTAAACTCGAATCCCTTTATGCTTTACAGTCTGCCCCTAATTTAGCTTACTTAAAAGGTGTTCTGTTTGCATATAAAATGGATAGCTCTAGGACCACTGATGAAAATCTTGACGACTTCTTGAAATTGACCCAAGTGTTAAAGGGTACAGATCAAGAACTCGGTGACTCTAGTTTAGCTATGATCTTGTTGAACTCCCTGACCAAGAATACCAGGTTGTAAAGAATACCCTTCAATACACGGGTTAGAGATTAAGGTACAGAAAAGAACGAGTAGTAATCTGTTTGTTAAGGAAAAAGGTGAATTTAACTAGATGGGCAATACTGCCTAGTCTGATAATGGCTCTAGAAATAAGAAAAGGGGAAAACAAAACCGTAAAACCAAGGGAGAAACCAGGAAGTGTTTCTTCTATAACAAGTCTGGACATTTAAAAAAGAATTGCTATGCCTGGCTTAAAAACAGAAACAAGGGAACACTGAAAGTAACCTAGCAACCTCTAAGTCTAATATAGAAGAATTTGAAGTTCTAACAGTATCCAAAACTGAAAAGATAAATGATTAGGTGTTGGATTATGGGTACTCATTTCATATGAGCCCCAATAAATAATGGTTTCAGGACTTTGAGGAGAATAGGTCAGAAACTGTGTATATGGGTAATAACAATGCGTGTAAAGTCCAAGGAATAGGCAATATAACCCTAAGACTAGACACTGGAAAAATTGTCAAGTTAACTAAGGTTAGGTACATTCCACAATTAAAGAGAAATCTAATTTCATTAGGTACTTTAGATGAATCTGGATGCTGTTACAAAGCTAAAAATGAGTGCCTTAATGTCTATAAAAATAACAGTGTATTGCTTAAAGGTGTAAAAAGAAATGGGCTGTATATCCTGTGTGGAAACTATTTCTTTGTTTGTTTAAATTCTGCATTGTTTTCGACTAACCTGAATGCTACAGAAAAATGGCACTTAAGGCTAGGTCACATGAGACAGAAGGGCCTTGACATCCTACAAAAGTAGGGCCTATTTGGTAAGGATCCCATTGTACCCCTTGAGTTTTGTGAGACTTGTATCATGGGTAAGCAACACAGTCTGAGTTTCCATAAGGGAACTCACCTGGCTGCCAATTTTTTAGAATATTTGCATGCTGACTTGTGGGGACTAGAAAGGGTAAAATCACATGGGGGTAGTAGCTATTTTCTATCCATAGTAGATGATTACAATAGGAAGGTGTGGGTTTTCACACTTAGGACTAAGGATGAAGCCTTGAGTAAGTTTAAGAGCTGGAAGGTTCTTGTAGAGAACCAAACTGATAAAAAGATTAAAACCCTTAGGACTGACAATGACTTAGAATTTTGCAACCTGGAATTTGACTCTTATTGCACTGAACAGGGTATCCTAAGACATAGAACAGTTAGGAAAACCCCTCAACAGAATGAGGTTGCTAAAAGAATGAATATGACCCTTTTAGAGAAGGTTAGTGTAACGCCCAACATGGAGGTACACGATTTAAATTATGTTTTATAGCCCTTAGTTAATTTTTGTTAGAATTATTTTAAGAGAATATGAAGAAAATGCCTTAAACTTGTATTAAGGGTAAAATAGTCTTTTCACTCAAAATTAGTTAAAATTGTGGGGAGTGAAAAGAGATAGAATTTCATAAAGAATACAATAAAAATGAGGGCATTATGGTAATTGACTAAGGGACAAGGATGGAATTTTTAAAAAAGTGTAAGGGCAAAATGGGAAAGCAAAGTTATAAAATAAGATGATAAGGGTTTGTAACCCTTATTTCTTTCATTCCACCGCCACTCTCCTCCATTTTCTCTCAAATTTTCATTCACTTCTCCAAGGAATTTGAGTGCTTTTGAGTAGATTTTCATAGGGTTTTAATTCTAGGCATCAAAAGGTAAGAATTCATGCTCTTTATCTATGATTTATTTGTGTAAAAGTTGAGTTCTTATGAAGTTTATGCTTAAAGTTAAGAGAAGATTTGAATCCAAAAAGAGTAAAGAGAGCTTAGGAGAGACTACTCAAGCATAAGGTAAGTAAATTCACTCAAAATCCAACTCAAGTTAAAGTTTAAAAAAATCAAGTGAGTAGAGATTTCCTTTAAATATGTATATGTTATGATTATTGAGAAATTGAGATGAGATTGATGATCATTTATGCTTGTTGTTGGATATATTTGAATATGAGGAGTGTATGTGATGGTTTGATGGTGGGTTGAAATTGGAAGAATTGGAGAAATCTTTTGGAAGTGTTTGTGCCGTGTAGGTATGGTGATGATATAAGAGAGTTTTTCTCTCAATTTGGGTGGTTTAAGAAACCAATAGAATGATAATTAAATTAGGGTTTGTTTATGCACAATTATTGTTTGATGAAATGCCGAAGTGAAGTATGAGTTAGGTAGAAACCTTAATTTTATGTAACATTGCATATGTGCATTTCATAAGTGCATGTAAGTAAGAAATTTTAAGCATGAGCCATCCATATGCATATAATTGTGTATGTGTAGAAACTTAAGAAGAATAAAGAATAAAGAATGAAGAATGAAGAATAAAGGATAAAACACTCTAAGAATAAAGAGAAAGGAAGAATAAGCATTAAAGAATTAAAGAGTGTTAAAGAAGAGAAAAGAATAGGTTGTTGTGATGGGGAACCATGAGTGCTAAGAAGAAATTCCCACATACACGTCACCTTAATTGAGTGGTATAAGAAGAAGAAGAATTGTACGGCCCGTAAGAGTGTATGTGGATGAGGGTTGTACGGAGAAGAATTCCTACATGCACGCCACCTTAATTGAGTTGCCTAACAAGAAAGAAGAAGTTGTACGGTCTGTAAGAGTTCATGTAGATGAGGACTGTACTCACTCACACGGCCAAGGTTCCAAATCCATACATCAACCGAGTCCGATCGGCAAAGAATAAGAAAAGAAAGAAGAAGAAAAGAAATAATAAGAATAAGAAAGAATGAGAAAGAATAAGAATAAGAAAGAATGAGAAGGCTTGAACAAGCCAAGAAAAGAAAAGAAAAGAAAAATAAGAAAGAAAGGAAAAGAATAGAAAGAAAAAGAAAAGAAAAGAAATAGAACAAGAAAAAAGAAATAAGAAAGAAAAAACATTTTATGCATTATTGCATATGCATTTTATTCATGCATATTGCCATGAATTTCATCATGGTTAGGAAGAATAGAAAGAATAAGAAAGAAAGAACAGAGAGAAGTAGAAAGAAAGAAAAGAACAGTGAGAGTAAGAAATAGAGAAAGAAACAACGAAAGAAAAAAAAAGAAGAGGAATTAAGTAAGGAAAGAACCTAAGAAGGAGAAGAGTTAAGGGATTTACTTACTGAGCATTTTTATGCTCACCCCGTTGTTTTTCCATATTTTTGCAGGAAATAGGTGAGCAGCGGTCGGAAGGATGTCGACAAGCGGGGAGGATTGGCATTACTGTCCACTGTCGCTAAGTTTTTGTACTTGTTATTTTGATATATGTAAAGAATTATGTTTTGTAAGTAAAGAAAAATTTGGGCCCAACTATTTTCATATACTAATTATGTATGTTTTATTGTATATGTTCTAAAGTATACTAGTAGAAAGCAGTTATTACAGTTAGATGCCTTCTCTTTACCTCCTACCAACCAAAATCTTTTTGGGGAGAAGCTCTTAACACTGCAGCCCACCTGATTAATAGAAGCCCCTCAAGTGCAATCAATTTCATGTGCCCTGAAGAAAGATAGAACAATAGGAAGACTAACCTAGGATACTTGAGGACCTTTGGGTGTGCTGCCTATGTGCACATCAGTGAAGGGAAGTTAGAACCTTGGTCCTTTAGGTGTGTTTTCTTAGGTTATCAAGAGGGAACCAAAGGGTATAGGCTTTGGGAAAGGAATGCACATGGGGTTAGGATAATAATCAGTAGGGATGTAATCTTTAATGAGAATGTATTTCCTTGCAAAACTGCTAACCCTGATGTAGGTTTAACTAGCAGCCACCCTATAAATCAGGATCAACCTGAGAGAGTCCAAATTGAGGTGGAGCCTGCTGCACCTCAACCTGACTTGGAACAACTAGAAGCTGGAACCAATGGATCAGATTTAGACCTTGAGTTAGAAGAGGAACATGTTGTAGAACCTGATGAACACCATCTTGAACCCCTAACACATTACCAGCTGGCCAGGGATAGAAGTAGGAGAGAAATCATGCCACCATCAAGATATTCCTATGCTGATCTAATCTACACAGCCCTAGTGGTAGGGGCCCAAGTCTAGAGGATAGAACCAGACCGCTATGAAGAAGTAGTCAGATCCAAAGACAGAGAAAAATGGCAAGCTACAATGGAGGAAGAGAGGCAGTCCCTAAAGGTAAATGGAACCTGGTCTTTGGTCCCAAATCCCAAAGACCAGAAATTGGTTAAGTGCAGGTGGTTATTCAAGCTCAAGGAAGGTATAAACTCTTCTGACCCTTCTAGGTATAACGCTAGGTTGGTAGCCAAAGGCTACACATAGCGGGAGGGAATAGATTTCAATGAAATATTCTCTCCTGTTGTGAAATACAAGACCATTAGGATCATGTTAGCCATAGTTGCTCATAAGTACTTAGAATTAGAACAATTGGATGTTAAGACTGCATTTTTGCATGGGAACCTGGAAGAGAGGATTTACATGAGACAGCCCATTGGTTTTGTAGATAGGAACCTGCCTAACCATGTGTGTCTCCTTCATAAATCACTATATGGACTAAAATAGTCCCCTAGGCAGTGGTATAAGCGTTTTGATGCATTCATACTTAGCATCGTTTAATAGAAGTAAGTATGATAGCTGTTTTTATTATGCACTCTCTGATGACATGCCATTATATCTGTTGCTGTATGTGGATGACATGCTCTTAATTTGCAAATCTAAGTCTAGGATAGAAGAGCTAAAGAAAAAACTAAACTCTGAATTTGATATGAAAGACTTACGACATGCAAAAAGGATTCTAGGCATGATCATAGATAGAAATAGGAATAATCATGAACTAAAAGTCCACCAGACTTCCAATTTACAAAAACTGGTGTCAAAATTTTGCATGGCAGGTTCAAAAATGGTGACTGTACCCTTGGCTGGACATTTTATATTGAGTAAATCACAATGCCCCAAAACAGATGCTAATTTAATTCAAATGGAAAACATCTCATATGCTAATGTAATTGGGTCAGTCATGTATACCATGATTAGCACTAGACCAGATCTGTCCTTTGCAATTTCCCTCTTAAATAGATTTATGTCAAACCTTGGTTTTGAACATTGGCTTGCTCTTAAATGGCTGCTTAGATACATTAACAGTTCTATGCATGTTGGCTTGGAATATGGAAAAAGATATGACTCACTTGATCTTGTAGGTTTTGTAGATTTTGATTTTGCAAGTGACAAAGATTCAAGAAAGTCTACCACTGCATATTTGTTCACCTTGGGAGGAAATTGTATAAGTTGGAAGTCCCAGCTTTAGCCAATTATTGCCCCGTCCACCACCGAGGCAGAATATGTGGTTGTGACAGACGTGTTCAAAGAAGCTCTCTAGCTTCAAGGGCTACTATCAGAAGTTGAGCTACTTGAAGGTGCAGTCACTATCTATTCAGGCAGCCAAAGTGCCATCCATTTGTGCAAGAATCAAGTTTACCATGAACGGACCAAACATGTTGATGTCAAATACCATTTTGTGAGGGAGCTGGTTGATAAAGGTGTAATCACTTTGAAAAAAGTGCCAACAGAGGACAACCCAACAGATATGGGAACAAAGGTAGTCTTTCCAACCAAGTTCAAGCATTGCTTGAACCTGTTGCATGTTGAGTAAACTGCAGCAATAGAGCTATTATGAGTGATTTGTGGGTGAACTGTACTGGTAAGGTATCTGATCAGGTGATGTGTTAAAGCTTCAAGGTGGAGTTTGTTGAGTGAAGCTTCAAACGGTGTCGTATTGAGTTCTCCAATACGCTGCCGTTTTAGAGTTATGTTAAGTGACAGATCCCAGCCATTTTAATCCAACGGTGGAAATCAGCCCAGATGGTCAACCTATTTAAAATTGAGTTTCACTCAAGAAATAAGATCGAAAAATTACTCTCTCTCGCTTTCCTTCATCTGTGCTAGGGTTTCTTAGTATTGATTCCTTCAAGTTGTAATCAGGTCACATTCGTTGTTAGAATTGTGGGTAGAAGAAGTAGCAGATTCTTCTGGTAGAGATGCTTGTATCAGTTGTCTTGATTGTGTTGATTACGGGTAGATTGAAGGGTTGTGTGAGTGAGAGATTTGGGTTATTGGTATTGCTTGTTTGTAATCTGTAACGAATTTGATCCTACTAGTGTAGGGAGCCTCAATTACTTTGAGCTCAACGTGGATGTAGTTTATTCCATTGGAATAAATGAACCACGGTAAATCTTGGCTATGTTCTTTGTGTTTTTGATCTTGGTTGATTTGTGCAGTGGATGTGTGTGTTAGTTGTGTTTGATTGAGGAACATGTTAGGTTTGAGTTTGATTAAAGATTAACAAATAGTGATTATGATTCATTCCATGGTTCAACTAATTTCAAGCACTACAGGTTTACTGGGTCAAACAAAGAATTAAGGTGCAAAATCTTATGAAAAAATGACGTAGCATAACGCCACTAGTCACAGGTGAAATAATTAAAGGAAAGCAAGCAAGGAAAGGGATTAAAACTTTTTTGTATATTAGCTCATATTCAATATACTATACAATGGTGATATTTATATGCATGTGTTGGGATAAATCCTACACCAGATAGATTTACATTGAAAAGTTAAGAATGTCGCTAAATGAACCTTCACTAGAAGAACCCTGAGAAGAGTCTATTGAGTCAGCTTCCACCTATATAGTGCCACTTTAGCTTTGTCCTTTACAGGTAGCTATTTTTCTGGTAATATCAAATCAATCCATGCTTGTGTCAAATGGAAGAAAAGAGATAAGATGAAGTGGATTTATTTTTAGGATAGATGCCGGCAGCCACATTGTTATAAAAAATTCTGATATCAAAATAAAACTGAAGATTTAATGTGCATGCCTGTGTGCAAGGGTTTCCATGATTCCGGAAACAATTTACAGTTAAAAGATATAATTGTTAGCCCTGAGTTCAATTAGCTGAAAGTTTTAGGAACCTGGCAAATAAATAGCAAATCTATTCGTATATATTCTTTAATAGATAAAAAATGATGTGGGTATTTATTCATATATATCAATAGAGAATCTTCGTAGATTACTTTGTTGTAGTATTACAATCTTTTAACTTATTTATCATTTTATGATATATAAACATAATTTTTAGATTAAAATCTAGCTATAATATTGTTGTTACGAAAATTCGTAACAACTAGAGATACCCAGTTGACCACAACGGGACTGGGTAGAAATTTAGGACTGAGCGGTTTTGGGTACCCTGTATTTTTTGAAGGAATTGGAACTGGAACCAGTCGGTTCCTAAGATTTGGAACCGAAACCGGAACCGGCTAGTTTTGATTCCTAAAAATTTGGAACCAGAACCTAAAATATAGGTTCCGGTTTACGATTATAGGTACCCGGGTTAATTTTAGTTACCCCCTACTTTTAAAAAAATGACAAATACACCCCCAAAAAATTAGCAATACACCCCAACAGTTTACAAAAATTATAATTTAGTCTCGGTTCCTACCTTAGTACCCGGACCTTGGTTCTAGTTACGGTTCTTGGTTCTAACACTATAGGAATCGAAACTAGACCCAGAAATTTCTAGTTCCAAATTTTTAGAACTGGAATTGGACCCTAATGGGACTGATTTTGGCTCCTCCCCGGAACCCGTGAGTGGATGCCCATTGGTTTGAGTTCTACCCTTTATCCATGCTCACCCTGTAGGATGTGCGCGTGATTATAAATAGTCACCCTGTGATTATAAATAACCAACCTGAAATAGATCAGAAAATCCATAACGGGAGTAAACAAGAGGTTTTAAAGTAGTTCAGCGGGTTAGAACCAAGCTTACATCCACTGCTATCTTGTTGCTTATAACTAGACTTTACACAAGATGATTACAAGAGAAAACAGGTAATAGCAAGCTGATGCTCTCTCTAAAATGGTTTTCTGTGTTTAAGTGTATTTAATCCAGGATCCATAAAACAGAGGTGGTGCCTCCCTTTTATACATGCCATTTGACAGTGGCTGGAAGTTGGTATTACGTGATGGATTACATGCATAATTTCCCGTAATTAAGATAGCCAAATCAAAGAGTTGAATTGCAGAATTTTCAGTCCGTCTGTCCTTCTTCAACCTGACGATCGGAAGGTCATCTCTAATTTGATCAACCTGATTTTTGGTCAGAACTCAGAGGACGTTTGGCTCTTCAATTTGGATGGTTGGTTTTCGATTTTAACTGTTGAGTTTGGAGTTATACAGCCTGCATTTCGGGTGCTTTGCTGGTGATTTTACTCTTTATTTTTTTGTAACTCTTTTGTATATTTCACTTTGTTAGAGTTGTGATAAAACTCTAAATTTTGTGTGGAATATTATTGGTAATTTGTGGCTATTTTAAACACTTTTTATTATACTCTATTTAAGTGAATCATTCGATCTCGTGGTTTTTTAATCTCTTCACATCGAAGAGGTTTTCCACGGAAAATTGCTTGTGTCTCTTGTGAATTTGATTGTTGTTTCAAGCATATTTGCTCAAGGTTGTGCTCCTCACAAATTCATTCAAGTAGAAAATATTTTGTTAGTGCATTATTTCCTTTCAAAGTGGTGTCAGAGCAAGGTTGTAGATTGTTTGAATGATGGAGGCAAATTTGAGTAAAATGTTTTGTTTGAATGGAACAAATTATCATAAGTGGAGAGAGAAAATGAAAGATCTTCTATTTGTGAAAAGGCTATACTTGTCGGTGTTTGCTTCGGAAAAACCTGATTCTAAAAGTGACGAAGAATGGGAGTTTGAGGACAAACAAGTGTTTGGCTATATTAGGCAATGGGTAGAAGACAATGTTGTGAATCATATTGCTAATGAGACTTATGCTACGGCTTTGTGGTATAAACTTGAGACGTTGTATGATTCAAAAATAGGAAATAACAAATTGTTCCTGCCTAAACAAGCTATGAATTTGAGATACAAGGAAGGGAGTTCTATTTTGGATCACTTGAATGAATTCCAAGGCTGCTTTGATCAATTGTCCAATATGTGTGTAAAGTGTGATGAGGATATTCAGGGACTTTGGTTTCTTAATGCTCTGCCCGACTCTTGGAAAAATTTATGCATATCCTTGAAAACTTTTGCTCCTAATGGTATTGTGACCATGGAATATGTCAAGAGTGGTGTTTTAAATGAGAAGGTCAGGCGGAAAACTCAAGGTTCTTCATCATCACATTCTAAGGTCATAGTCACTGAAAACAGGGGGAGAAGCAAGAGTAAAGGTCAAAGGCAAAATGGTAGAGGTAAAAGTAGGAGTAAATCAATGTCAAAGTAAAAGAACACTACTGTAGTAAAACTGGGCATATCAAGAAATATTGCTATAAATGGAAAAGGGAGAACAAACCCGAAAATAGCAAGCAAGAGAAAAATGATGATGGTAAGCATAATGATCAAGTTGCTACAGTTACTTCTGAAGATTTCTTCATTCTTTATGATGATGATGTTGTAAATGTTCCAAGCCGAAAGACCCGGTTGGGTAACTGATAATGTTGCTTCTATTCACGTTGTATCTAGAAAAGATCTTTTTACTTCCTATGCTGTAGGCAACTTTGGGACAGTAAAGATGGGCAACGATGGTCTGGCAAAGGTCATTGGTATTGAAGATGTGTCTTTGTAAATGGATGATGGAAGTAGTCTACTACTCAAAGATGTGAAGCACATTCTTGACATTTTTTTGAATTTGATTTCTACGGGCAGACTTGATGATGAGGGCTATTGCAACACTTATAGTGATGGTTAGTGGAAGCTCACTAGGGGTGCCATGGTTGTGGCTCGAGGCAAGAAGCTCTCTACTTTATATATATTACAAGCAAGACTTTCGAATGACATTATTAATGCAATGGAGGATGACTTTACAGTAGGCTTGTGGCATAAGAGACTTGCCCACATGAGTGAAAAAGACTTGGCAATATTGGCTAAAAAAAATCTTCTCTTTGGAATGAAAAGTGCAAATTTGAAAAGATGTACTCATTGCTTAGCAGGGTAACATAATAGAGTTTCTTTCAAGAGTTCCCCTCATTCAAGAAAACAAGGTATTCTTGATTTTGTGCATTCCAATGTTTGTAGGCCTATGAAGATGAAAACACTTGGTAGCGCTTCTTACTTTGTGACCTTCATAGATGATCATTCAAGAAAGTCACGGGTTTATACATTGAAAACAAAAGATCAAGTGTTGGATGTGTTTAAACAATTTCAGGCTTTGGTTGAGAGATAAATTGGGAAGAAATTGAAGTGCATCAAAACAGATAATAGGGGAGAGTATTTGGGTCAATTTGATGAATATTGTAGACAACAGGGCATTCAACATCAAAAGACACCACCCAAGACTCCACAGTTGAATGAGTTAGCTGAAAGGATAAACATAACACTAGTTGAGAGGGTGAGATGCTTGCTTTCACTGGCGTAGCTACCAAAATCCTTTTGGGGTGAAGCTTTGAGTACAGTTGTACATGTTCTTAATCTCACACCTTGTGTCCTTCTTCAGTCTGATGTACCAGAGAGAGTTTGGAATGGCAAAGATGTTTCTTATGATCACTTACGTGTTTTTGGATGTAAAGCATTTGTTCATATTCCCAGAGATGAGAGGTCTAAGCTTTATATGAAGACTTGAGAGTGCGTCTTTATAGGTTATGGTTTGGATGAATTTGGCTATAAGTTGTATGATCCGATTGAGAAGAAACTTGTAAGAAGTCGTGATGTTGTGTTTATGGAAGATCAAACTATACAAGATGATATGGAAGATGAGATGCAGTCATTGCATGATAATCACACCTTTGAGTTGGTAAAGTTGCCTAAGAGTAAAAGAGCTTTGAAAAACAAGTGGGTCTATAGGGTGAAGCAAGAAGAACATACTTCACAGCCACGATACAAAGCCAGATTAGTTTTTAAGGGATTCAATCAGGGAAAAGGCATTGATTGTGATGATTTTTCTCTCATGTTGTGAAATTATCTTCTATACGTGTGGTTTTGGGCTTAATGGCTAGCTTAGAGGTTAAGTGGATGGATGTGAAAACTGCCTTTCTTCATGGTGATTTGGAGGAAGAATTTACATGGAACAACCAGAGGGTTTCCAAGTTAAAGGAAAAGAAGACTATGTATATCCTTTAAAGAAAAGCCTCTACGGTTTGAAGCAAGCACCTAGACAATGGTATAAGAAGTTCAAGTCAATTATGGGGGAGCATGGTTACAAGAAGACTACTTCTGATCATTGTGTATTAGTGCAGAAATTCTCTAATGATGATTTTATTATTTTATTGCTCTATGTTGATGACATGTTGATAGTTGGCAAGAATTCTTCTAGGATTGATGATTTGAAGAAGCAATTGAGTAAGTCATTTGCTATGAAGGACTTAGGGTCAGCAAAGCAAATTCTTGGCATTCGAAATTATCGACATAGAAAACAGAAGAAATTTTACATGTCATAGGAGCAGTATATTGAAAAAGTGCTTGAAAGGTTCAACATAGGTAAGGGCCAAAGCGGTGAGTTCTCCTCTAGCTACTCATTTCAAGCTAAATGCAAAGCAAAGTTCATCTGCAGATATTCAGAAGGAGGAAATGGAAAAAGTCCCTTATGCTTCAGTTGTAGGAAGCTTGATGTATGCAATGGTGTGTACAAGACCAGATATAGCTTATGCAGTTGGGGCTATTAATAGATTTCTATCAAATCCAGGGAAAGAGCATTGGGATGAAGTGAAGTGGATTATGAGGTATCTATAAGGCACTTCCAAGTTAAAACTTCGTTTTGGAAGTGATAAACTAGTTTTGGTTGGCTCCATAGATGTTGACATGGCCGAAGACATGGATTCTCGTAAGTCTACTTTTGGTTATCTAATTACTTTTGCTGGTGGAGCTGTTTCTTGGTAGTCGAGATTGCAAAAGTGTGTTGCACTTTCTACGACAAAAGCATAATTTATTGCAATAACGGAAGCTCGCAAGGAGTTACAATGGATGAAGAAGTTCATGAGAGAGCTTGGTTTTAAACAACAACGGTATGTTTTGTTTTGTGACAACCAAAGTGCTATACATTTTGTGAAGAATTCTACATTCCATTCGAGATCTAACCATATCAATGTAAGGTATCATTGGATAAGAGATACTCTTCACAATGGCCTATTTGAACTTGAGAAGATCTATACAAATGACAATGGCTTGGATATGTTGGCAAAGTATTTGGCAAGGGAGAAGCTTGAAGTTTGTCAAGCTATTGTTGGCATGGTCCATTTCCCCACATAGTCGGGAAAGGGGGAGATTTGTTGGACTTGAGTTTCCCGCACGTGAAGGATGGCCCAAAATCCTAAAGACCAAAAAAAAAAAAAAAAAAAAAAAAAGGGAAAAAAGGGGCAACTTGTTTTAGTTGATTTTTGAGTGGGTGAACAGTGAAAAATGAGGGTACTGTTCACAGATTAAAAATCTACAGAAGTGAGAGAGAGGCGGCCACACCACGTTATTCCGGTGACGATTCAACGATGAATCTTGCTCCATTTTTGTTCAAATTTCAGAGCGTTGTTGTTGATGGCAAGATCTTCACATCCAAAGGTCAGTTTTATGATGGCCATCTTTTTTGTGGAGTTTTGCCTCTAGAAAGATAGCAAAATCAAAGAGTTGACTTGCATAATTTTTAGTCCGTTTGTCCTTCAACATGACGATCGGAAGGTCATCTCTAGTCTAATCAACCTGATTTTTGGTCAGAAGGCAGAGGATGTTTGGTTCTTCAATCTGGACGGTTGGTTTTCGATTTTAATGACTGAGTTTGGACTTATATAGCCTGCATTTTGGGTGCTTTGTTGGTGATTTTACTCTTATCTTTTCATAACCTTTTTGTGTATTTCACTTTGTTAGAGTTGTGATAAAGCTCTAAATTTTATGTGGAATATTATTGGTGATTTGTGACTATTGTAAACACTTTTTTGTTATAGTGGACTTAAGTGGATCATTTGATCTCGTGGTTTTTTAATCTCTTCATATCGAAGAGGTTTTTCCACATAAAATTGCTTGTGTCTCTTGTGAATTTGATTATTGTTTTAGGCATATTTGCTCAAGGTTTTGCTCCTCACAAATTAATTCAAGTAGGAATATTTTGTTAGTGCATTATTTCCTTTCAGGCAGTTGTCGGATATGTGGAGTTAGAACTGACCTAAAACGATGTATATGCAGAAAGGATGTTTTCAAATTGTATTTGATGACATTGATAGTAAAGATATGATTCAACACTTTTAAAATTAAAAATTTGTGTATCTATTATAAATGATTACTTAAATTTAGTACTGGTTATTTTTGTTGAAATTACTAAATTTTATTAAATCTTATTTTCGACAAAGGAAAGTTTATAGAAGACAAGGGAGGCATTTGAAGCAAAGAATTACACCATTACATTCAGAGTCCACCACATCTCCTCATGGCTTCTCTAAACTGCCTTTCTTTCTTTCTTTCAGGTTTCAACTCCCACTACCAAACACTTGCTTTGTTACATTTGCTCTTTTGGCTTTGTCGGGCTTTCCTTTCTTTTCCTTTCTTGTATCTGATGAGGACATGATCTAGCAGCCTGTTGTCGCAAAGCCGACACAAGATCCTCTTCACATTCCGGTGGGCTTGATTACGAGGAGTTGAGCTAAAAAGATGCAACGTGCCTTGTCAAGCGTAATTGAAGAACTTGAAGCCAAGGAAGTAATGCATGAAGCTGAGTATGCCTTAGAGGGATCCAAAAAGATTGTTAATAAGATTGAAGCCCAAGCCCAAGTTTGAGGAATTAAGGACCGATTCTTGCTAGCCTTAATTGGGTCCAAGCCTTTGTTCATGGGGCTTAATAATTGTTATTTTATGTGGGCTATTTTAAGTTATTTGAAGACTTATTTTGGTGTAATGGGCTGGAGCTATTTATTTACTAAAGCCCAAGTCTTTTATTATTTTTATTAGTTGGGTTTGGGTTAGTTATTAGGGTTAGGACCTATTAATGGGCTGTTAGCCTTATTTTGGGCTAATTAGTTAGTTATATATAATTGTAGGCTGTTTTGGCCACACAATTGTTTGGAGGAATAATTAAAATATTTTTGTTTTTTTTTTTCAAGATTGCATCTTGACCTCTAGAACTCATCAAGAATCACCAATTCTTGTGATGTTCTTCCACAAAACTTATCAATTTAAATCAAGATTGTGGTGTTTTGATTATCTATACCAAGGTTCTGACGATAGATTCATTTCGGGTCGCGGTTCTTTGAATTCTGATTGTTCCTAGATCTTTATGTTCTTGATCGACGAGTTTCTTTGCAAATCGAAGGAGTTCTCGAAGGAGTTCACATCAATTGGTATCAGAGCAAGGTTCAAATCAGATTCTTTGTTATTTTGTTATTTTCTTTTGTTTCTTTTTGAGTCTTTATTCTTGTTTCGTCGTATTCAATTTGTCTTGGTTGAGTCTTGCTGAATATCTTGAATAAACCGAATAATCATACTATTGAATTTGGTGTGATTTCTTGGTTATTTGAACATCTTAGGGGCTATCTTGATCCATTTGTGCACCAAATTAGGGTTTCAATTCAGTTTAGTTCAAGTCATTAGGGTTATTGAATTTAATCCCGTGTCTCGTAATCTGATCTTGTGTTGAATCCAAGTTATTTCGTTTGGGTCTTGATTTGTAATTGATTGAATCTTGTTAGCATCTTTTCTTGATTGCAAATTAATTCATACAAACTAGATTTGATTTAACAAAAGTCGGCCAAGTAAAAAAAAATTGCAACATATATCAGATCTGAATCTACTGTTCACGTTCAGATATTGATTATATATACATAAAAAAAAGAAAGAAGAAAGAAGAGTCACGGCCAAATCTTGTTAATCTTGAATCTTGGTCTGATTTGTTGCAATCTAATTTTTACGATTGTCCTTCCAAAGATTTGATCTTGATTGAAGTTTTGTTCGTTTCATATTCTTGGTATTGATTTTTTTTTTTTATTATTGCTGTGAAACTCCTTTGAATTCCGGGTGTTCTATTATCTTTGTGATTGATTCAAATCTGTCCTTTGCATTCTTGGTAGGTGATTTTGGGTGTCACATCTGAAAATTTGATAATTCTTGCCTTTCGTTGTAAAAAAAAAAAAAAAAAAAAAAAAAAATTAGATCGTGAGATTCAAAAGAGCGTTCGACACGCGAGTGTGAGTGGCTTGAATAATTGAGTGTAAACACGTGAAGGAGTGTCTGTGAGGAATTTTCTAACATTTTCTATAGGTACACCCTCATGGAAAATCTCGAAAAGGACATTGCAAAAGAATCGGAGAAATCCGAAGCTTTCACAATGAAAGCTATGTAGCAACAATTAGAACGTATGATGAATGTTATGAGTAGTTTTGAGAGTAGGACAGAAAGAATGGAAGAAGAAGAAAAGAAAAATAAGAAGAAAGCACCATCCATGCGAGCTCATGATAGGATAGTAACCGATAGTGAGAATGAGCGCTGTGACGATGAGATGACCATAATAAGTGCAGATGGGCAGGTTAGAAGGAACGGTGGGAAATACTTTAGAGGAGGTAGGAACTCGGTTTGGGAAGATAGAAATTTGGGTAGTATTAAGATGAAGATTCCACCCTTTTAGGGTAGGAAAGATCCAGAGGCTTATTTGGAGTAGGAGAGAAAGGTAGAACAAGTCTTTAATATCCATAGTTACCCAGAAGAGAAAAAAGTGAAATTAGTGACCGTGGAGTTTACCGATTACGCCAGCGTATGGTTCAATTAGTTAAGAATAGGTGTAGAAACATGGGTAGACCTATTAATTCATGGGAAGATATGAAGAGTGTGATGAGGCATCGATTCATTTTGAGCCATTACTATAGAGATTTGTTCCAAAGGTTACAAGGGCTTAGGCAAGGGAATAAGAGCGTAGAGGATTATCATAAGATAGAGATGGCTATGATTAGGGCGAATATAGAGGAGGATAAAGAAGCCACTATGGCTGGGTTCTTCAATGGGTTAAATCGAGAGATAGTGAATGTGGAAGAGTTGCAACAATATGTTGAGTTAGAGGACATGGTCCATATGACCATGAAAGTTGAGCGATAGTTGCAACGTAAGGGCCGACGAGACTTAGGATCTTATAGTACTACTTTTAGGTTGAATGGGTCTAAGCAAGATGAGGGAACCTCCTATAAGCCCAAAACCGAGTCCCAAGCCTAAGAAAGACGAGTCCAACCGTGATTCAAAGTTTAGTAAACCTGAATCACCCAAGAGAAACAGCAAGATAAAGTGCTTTAAATGTTTGGGTAGAGGTCACATAGCTTCTCAATGTCCAAAAAAAAGTCATGGTATTGAGGGAGGATGGAGAGTATGAGACAGAGGAGGAGTCGGATGATGATTCTATGCCACCATTAGAGGATGCTAGTGATGTAGAGTTAGAGTTTCCTGTCGAGGGAGAGATACTAGTGTTTGTGAGAGCTTTAAGCGTGCAAATTAGCGAGGAGAATGAGGAACAACAAGAGAATATTTTCCATACTCGCTACCATGTGAAGAATAAAATGTGTACCTTAATCATAGACAGTGGTAGCTGTACTAATGTCGCTAGCACAAAACTTGTTGAGAAGCTTAGCTTACCTACCCTCAAACACCTTAGGCCTTATGTTTAAATGATTGTGGTGAATCACCAAATAGGTGTTAGTGTCATTCTCTATAGGGAAGTACAAGGATGAAGTTATGTGTGATGTGGCTCCGATACATGTCGGGCACATACTATTAGGAAGGCCGTGGTAGTATGATAGGTGTGCACTTCACGACAGATTTAAGAATAAATATTCCTTTGTCATGAACAACACCCAAGCTACACTTGTACCTTTAACCCCAAAACAAGTGTACGAGGATCAATTGAGAAAGAAATTGAGCGAAAGTGAGAAAAAGAGTAAAGCCGAAAATAAGAGTGAAAAAAAATTGATGAGCAAAAATAATAGAGAGAAAAAGAGAGGTGAGACCTAGAGAGAGAGATCGGGAAAAGAGAAAGGGCTAAGTGTCCAAGAGTGAAAAAGTAAGATTGCAAACAAAAAGAAGAAAAAGATGAGTTTCTACGCAAGAGAGAGTGATGTGAGGGCTGCCTTTGTGACTGAACAACACTTGTTGATGTTTTTTTGCAAGGAGTCATTTTTATCAGATTCTGATGCTAACCTTTTTTAGCCTAGTGTGGTTGTTTCTTTTTTGTAGGAATTTGATGACGTATTCCCAGAGGAGATACCATATGGATTACCACCCATTCGAGGAACCGAGCATCAAATCTACTTCATTCCTAGCACATCGATCCTAATCGACCAGCCTATAGAAGCAATCCTAAGGAGATGAAAGAGCTTCAAAGGCAAGTTGAAGACTTGATGAAGAAGGGATATGTACGAGAGAGCATGAGTTTGTGTGCAGTTCCAGTCATACTTGTGCCAAAAAAGGACGAGACGTGGAGGATGTGCATTAATTGTCGAGCGGTCAATAAAATCACTGTAAAGTATTGCTATCCAATTCCTAGGTTAGATGATATGTTGAATGAGTTGCATGGATCTTGTTTGTTCTCTAAAATTGGTCTTAACAGCGGATATCATCAAATTCGCATGAAAGAAGGAGATTAGTGGAAAACTACTTCTAAAACAAAACATGGCTTATATGAATAGTTAGTTATGCCTTTTGGTTTGACTAACGCACCTTGTACATTTATGAGACTCATGAATCATGTTTTACGTGCATTCATTGGAAAATTTATAGTTGTATACTTTGATGATATCTTAGTGTACAGTAAGAGTCGAGATGAGCATCTAGGACACTTGCATGATGTGTTGAGTGTTTTGAGACGAGAAAAGCTTTACGCTAATCTCAAGAAGTGTTCCTTTTGCATAGACCAGGTTGTATTCCTAGGGTTTGTCGTGTCATCTAGAGGTGTTGAGGTGGATGAGGAAAAGGTAAAGGCTATTCAGGAGTGGCCGACACCGACCTCCATCACCGAGGTTAGGAGTTTTCATAGTTTAACTAGTTTTTATAGGTGATTTGTGAGATATTTTAGCACACTAGCTGCACCATTGACGGAAGTCATTAAGAAGTCCGTAGGGTTTAAGTGGGGTGAAGTGAAGAACAAGAGCATGCATTTAGAATGATTAAGGATAGGTTAAGTTCTATGCCTTTCCTTGCTTTACCTGATTTTACTAAAGCTTTTGAAATTGAGTGCGATGCATCAGGTATAGGCATTGGAGCTGTTCTTATGCAGGAAAGGAGACCCATAGCGTATTTTAGTGAAAAATTGAATGGAGCGGCCTTGAATTATCCTACGTGTGATAAGGAACTTTACGCATTGGTGAGGGTATTGGAAACTTGGCAACATTACTTGTGGCCTAAAGAGTTTGTCATCCATACTGATCACAAGTCCTTGAAACATTTAAAAGGGCAAGGTAAGTTAAATCGTAGACATGCTAAATGGCTTGAATTCATAGAGACGTTTCCGTATGTCATCAACTACAAGCAAGGTAAGGAAAATGTAGTTGTTAATGCATTGTCTCACAGGTATACTTTAATCTCAACATTGGAAGCAAAATTATTAGGCTTTGAGCTCGTTAGGGATTTATATGCTACATGATAATGATTTTGCTACTATTTATGCTGCTTGTGAGAAAACTGCTGTTGATAAGTTCTATAGGCATGATGGGTTCTTATTTAGAGAAAATAGATTGTGTGTGCCTAATAGTTCTTTGAGGGAGTTGTTAGTTTGTGAGGCCCATGGAGGTGGTCTTATGGGATATTTTGGCATTAAAGAGACTTTAGATGTCTTGCATGAGCATTTCTTTTGGCCGCATATGAGGAGGGATGTTGAGCGTATTTGTGATAGGTGTATCCCATGCAAGAAGGGCAAGTCTAGAGTCTTATCCCATGGCTTGTATGGTCCCTTACCGATTACTAGTGAGCCGTGGGTAGATATTTCCATGGATTTCGTATTAGGATTACCTAGGACGAAAAGAGGCAGGGATTTGGTTTTTGTAGTTGTAGATAGGTTTTCGAAAATGACACATTTCATTCTGTGTCATAAAACTGATGATGCAACTAACATCGCCAATTTATTTTTTAGGGAAATAGTGCACTTACACGGAGTTCTGAAGCGTATCGTGTCAGATCGAGATGCAAAGTTCTTAAGCTATTTTTGGAAGGTGTTGTGGGGTACGTTAGGTACTAAAATTTTTTTTTCAACTACTTGTCACGCGCAAATGGATGGATAGACTGAGGTAGTAAATAAAACATTATCTACATTGTTGCGTGCTATTTTAGAAAATAATTTTGGGAGGATTGTTTGCCACATGTAGAATTTGCATATAATAGGGTTGTGCATTCCGCTATAGGTTATTCACCATTTGAAATTATTTATGGTTTTAACCCTTAAACCCCTTTGGATTTGTTGCCTTTACCTGTTGATGAGTGTTCCAATTTGATGGCAAGAGAAAAGCGGAGTTTGTTCGACAATTTCATGAAAAAGTAAAGAAAGGTATTGAGAAGCGAACCAAACAGTACATGAGACAAGCTAACAAGGGGTGAAAGAAAGTGGTATTCCAACCAGGAGATCGGGTGTGGGTACATTTACGGAAAGAGAGATTTCCATCTCAGTGGAAATCTAAGTTGCACCCTAGAGGCGATGGTCCATTCAAGTGCTCGAGCGAATCGGAGATAATGCATACAAAGTGGATCTTCCAGGTGAGTATAATGTAAGTGCTACCTTTAATGTTTCTGATTTAACTCTTTTTGATGCTGCAGATTCGAGGACGAATCCATTTCAAGAGAGATGGTATGATGAGGACATGATTGAGTAGCCTGTTGTCACAAAGCTGACACAAGATCCTCTTCACATTCTGCTGGGCTTGATTACGAGGAATCGAGCTAAAAAGATGCAACATGCCTTGTCAAGCGTAATTGAAGAACTTGAAGTCCAAGGAAGCAATGCATGAAGCCGAGTATGCCTTAGAGGGATCCAAAAAGATTGTTAACAAGATTGAAGCCCAAGTCCAAGTTTGAGGAATTAAAGACCGATTCTTGCTAGTTCTAATTGGGTCTAAGTTGGCGTTCAAGCCTTTGTTCATGGGGCTTAATAATTGTTATTTTATATGGGCTATTTTAGGTTATTTTAAGACTTATTTTGGTGTAATGGGCTGGAGCTATTTATTTACTAAAGTCCAAGTCTTTTATTATTTTTATTAGTTGGTTTTGGGTTAGTTATTAGGGTTAAGACCTATTAATGGGTTGTTAGCCTTATTTTGGGCTAATTAGTTAGTTATATATACTTGTAGGCTGCTTTGGCCGCACTCTTTTTCAGAGGAATAATTAAAATATTTTGTGTCTTTTTTTTCAAGATTGCATCTTGACCTCTAGAACCCATCAAGAATCACGAATTCTTGTGGCGTTCTTCCATGAAACTTATCAATCTAAATCAAGATTGTGGCGTTTCAGATTATCTATACCAAGGTTCTGACGATAGATTCGTTTCGGGTCGCGATTCTTCGGATTCTGACTATTCTTAGATCTTTATGTTCTTGATCGGTGGGTTTCTTCGCAAATCAAAAGAGTTCGCATCAGTATCACCTTGATCGCTCTTTCGCACACTATTTCGTGCATGGCTCCTTACAGTGTCAATCTGTATTGTATATCATATTGTATTTAATTTTTAACCATTGACATTTTCATTCTAGTGCTTATCCTTCCCTCTTTGTCTCTTTGTTCCTTATTATGCTGCGTGCGATCTCTTTCTGCTTGATACCGCTGCAGGATCATTCTCCTTCTTCTTTTTCATTTTGACCTTTACAATTCTCCTGTCTCGATCTCTCTCCTTTTCCTGGAGTAAAGGAAGGAATTTAATTCGTTTATTCCAATAGCGAAGGAGTTCATCTCTATGCTATGCATATAACTTTTTAAGAAAATGTGTTCAATGGTTGTCATTCTCTTTCCATTACCAAACACTTGCTCTTTCCATTAATCAACAGTTTTGATGGTAGATCGCAGATATGAAGCTAGAAGAAGAGTCAAAGGAAATTGAAATGAAGGAGAAAATAGAAATGGGTTAAAATTTCTTTAGTTCAGGGATTTTGAAAATAAGACCAGATTTCATTCTGGACCTGTTGGACCGATGGTTTAACACTATTACATTGGTCTAATAGCAGTCCAAAGCGGGCCAATTGATAAATTCGGGTTTATTTTTGCTGTAAACTAGGGAGGCTGTCAAAACCCGGTTGGATTGACTCGTCTGGTCCGAGTTTCAAAACATTGCTTCAAACATCAGGTTAAGATTCACAACTTCAATGGCATATTATTTTCAAGTTGCAAATTAGTTAATTGAATTTCTTTAATAAGTACTGAAAGATTCAATCTAAAAAGAATTATATAAATTCATGTGTACACGTACGATGTTTTTGTTAATTTATATTTTAAATACCATGCACTTTGATATTTGCTCAAGTTTATGCCCAACTTCTCATTTTCACAGTTGATCATTTTTTTATAATCAGTCTTCAAAGTGCCATTATTGATTCATTATTTTGAAGCTATTTGGGTTGATGTTGATCTGAAGGATTTGTAGTGAGGATGATAGTGATGGAGTTTTGTGACTGAGAAGAAAGTATCTGAATTGGTTCGTTGTGGATTAGATATCTTCACGTGGATTCTAGATTAATTGTTCGTGAATTTGAGCCGCTACGCTAGAGCATATCTAGAGGTGGAACAAATGGGCTAGGTTAGGCAAGTCAATCCTAACTTGGCCCGCATTAAGACGGGTTCAATCCGAACCGTCTAAAAGGCGGGCCAGGTTGAACCCGACCCGCATATACCCCGCTGGGCGGGCCGAGTTTTAATATGTCAACCTGGCAAGTTAAATTTTTTATTTAAAAAAAAAAAAAAAAACCCTCCAACCCTCTCCCGGCAGGTTGGCCGTTGCAAGCCAACGGTCAACGAGCCGGGTTGGATGAAAAAAATTAAATAATAATTTTTTTTTTTTGCAAATACTCCTTTTACCCTTGAAATATAACCATTTTATAGCAGTTGGAGAGGTCTTTTTCGTCATTTTCTTTTCCCTTTTTTTTCTATAAATAAGGCCTAAACTCTCATATTTTCTCACATTCCAAATTCTTTCATTCTCTCATTTTCTCTAATCTCTATTGAAATCTCTCAATTATTCTCTTTGTTGTCAATTTGCTCTCATTTTAATTTTTATTAGTTTTTGCAATTTTCAATTCATATTTCCAAATTCCAATTCTTCTTCTTTAATTTTTTATTTCTTCTATATCAAATTTTTTTTTTTAACTACAATGGATAGATATTTTCATCCCATCGATTTCGATGATGAAGGAAACTATCCTAGTCCCCCTGAATTTACTAACATAAATGCAGTAGATTCAAATAGTCTTGCTGTCCCAGTCTCAGAATCCGATACACCTCATAATATTCCCCTGATTCCTCCCCATGTTGCTACAGCTCTCGGTGGTTCTAGAAGTCGTCCTCGTAATCGTTGTCCTCATCCAACTTCATCTCAAGCAGAAGCGGGTTCATCAACTGTTGTCAAAACCGACGATGGGCACACATCAGACGTTTGGGTTCATTTCGATAATTTTTACGAGACAGAAAATGGAGTTCAAGTGAAGAAAGCAAGATGCAAGTATAGTGGAAATATTTATAAAGTTGATTCAGGTAATGGTACTAGTACTTTAAAAAGGCATACTAATAAACATATTACTCAACATGGAAATAGAGAAACCAATCAAACTCAAATAACTAATATGGGTACTACTTGGCGTTATAATTCTGATGTATATAGGGAACAATTAGCTTTATATATTGCTACAACTGATCAACCTATTAATATGGCTGAAGATAAATATTTTTGAAAGATTTATTAAAAATTCATTTTTTCCAGGATTTAAAAGTTATTCTAAAACTGCAACTAGAAATGATTTAATAAAATTGTTTGGGAAAATGGAATTAAAATTAAAAAATAAAATACATAGTTGTCATGTTAGTGTGGCTCTAACCACCGATATTTGGAGTGGTAGAGCTAAACAAGATTATATTTGTGTGACTAGTCATTATTTTGATAACGAATGTAAATTAAATAAATCTTTATTGGGATTTAGATTAATGGATGTGGATCATAGTGGTCAACAAATTTATAATAAAATTGTTGAAGTTTTAGAAGATTATGATGTTGTTAATAAATTGATAAGTTTAACTTTAGATAATGTAAATGCTAATAGTACAACTATAGATTTTTTTAAAATTAATTTTCCTTTTTATGACAATTTGAAGTTTTTTCACCAACGCTGTGCATGTCACATTATTAATTTAATTGTAAAAGTGGTATGAAAAAAATTAGAAATAATATTGATAGAATTATGGATTCTTTAGCTTGGATTACTAGTAGTAATAAAAGAAATGCTGAATTTCAAGATGCTTGTATAAAATCAAATATGTCTCTTAGAACTTTTGTATTAGACATGCCTGTTAGATGGAATAGTACTTATTTAATGACTAATTCATGTTTACCTTATGCAAATTTAATTAGTTATTTTGTAGCAAATAATAGAGGTCCTCATTATTTGGTAGAAAATGATTGGCATATAGCTAAAAAAATTCATTCTTTTCTTAAAAGTTTTTACCAATCCACTTTACAACTTTCTGGTGTGTATTATCCTACTAGTCCATTGGTAATAAATATAATTATAAAAATTTCGGATTTATTTAGAAAAAATAGAAACAATGAAATTTTTGCGGGACCAATACAGGCAATGGAATTAAAATTTAATAAATATTGGAAACCCATTCATTTTCTTTATTGTTTAGGTGCTATATTTGATCCTAGAATTAAAGTAACAGGTTTAGAAAATGGTTTAGACACATTAACTGAAAATTTACAAAACGAAGCATATGTCAATCAACTAGGAGAGGTAAGAGAGTGTCTTGTAGAGGTATATTTGCAATATGAAAACAGGTATGGGAACCAGCAAAAAGGCGAAATATCCGGGGAAGTTGCATCAGAAGAAACAAATGAAGACTTTGACTCCTGGAGTGCACTTAATAGGCCGAAGAGGACCCGAACCCGAGCACAACCTCTTCTTCAGAAGCACTAATAATGAATGTATTGTCCTCTATGCAATTACAGAGTAATGAGCTTCACCAATATTTGGGAACCCTCGAAGTGTTACTAGCAGATCCATAACAAAGAGCCAACTTTGATGTCTTAGAATATTGGAAAACCAGAAAATGTATTTTTTCGGTATTATCAAGACTTGCCTTGGATGTTTTCTCTGTTCCTATCTCAACCGTCTGATCCGAACAAACATTTAGTGCAAGTGGAAGAATTTTAAATGAAAGGAGGACTAAGCTTTCACCAAAAATGATTGAAGTTGTAATGCCCACATCAAGGTACGTAGCTTTATTTATGCCCTAATACCCTTAGTTGAATTTTGTTAAAGTTATCTTGAACAAGTGTGAAGAAAATTCCTTAAAACTTCATTAGGGGTAAAATAGTCTTTTCACTCATAATTAGTCGAAAAAGTGGGGAGTGAAAAGAAGTAGAATAACATGGAGAAGTTAATAAAAATGAAGGCATTTTTGTAATTGACTAAGGGACATAGATGAGATTTTTAGAAAGTGCAAGGGTAAAATGGGAAACCATATATATATTATTATGTAATAAGAGTTCAAGAGGAGAAACCCTAGCCACTCTACCCATAGTTCACGCCACCTTCACCCTAAATTCTCTCAACTTTCAAGGAAATTCATAGGATTTTAGTTCAATTTTGATAGATTTTCAATCCTAAGCATCCAAAGGTAAGATTCTTGCACCAAGATGTGAGATTAAATTTAAAGTTTTGAATTCTTATGGTTTTATATGCTTAGGGTTTAAGAGGAAAGGGGAATTCTACCAAAGAGAGATTATAACGTTGGAGTTGCTCAAATTCAAGGTAAGTAAATCCAACTCTAGCTTTGATTGAATAAATACTTGTGCAGAGAAATTTTTATATGTTGTATGTATGTTTAGATGATGAGAATTACGGATTGAAAATTGAGGTTGTTTGATATGTGAATTTCATGGCCATGAGAAGTAATTTATTATATGTGATGAGAAGTAATTTATTAGTATGTGATGAGAAGTGACTTATTAGTATGTGATGAGAATTGATTTATTAGTATGTGATGAGAATTGATTTATTGGTATGTGATCAGAAGTGATGTATTTGAATGTGTTGAGTTGATGGGATTTTGGATGAAAAATGAAAGGATGGATGTTGAGTGGTGCAGGATGAAATTCGGCTAGGTTGAATGTTGGCCTTAGGGAGTTGTTTGCTCCAATTTTGGTGACTTGAGAAATATGTGGAAGTGTAACCAATTTTAGGGTTTGTATGTGCATGTAAGGTGTTTGATGAAATTTCAAAGTGAAGTGCATATATGAGTATGTTAGATTCTTATCTTGTTATGGAAATGTTGTTGGTAGAGAATATTAGTTCCATAATGATATCTTAATATGCCATAATGCATTCATACATTTGAGCATTTGCATTTAGAAAGAATAGCAATGCATTCATACATTTGAGCATTTGCATTTAGAAAGAATAGCAAAGAATGAGCATATTTACATGCACATATACATGTATGAGAATATTAAAGAATAAAGAGAAATAAAGAAAAGCAATTAAATGTAAAATTATTGTTTTAAGAAATATAATTAAAGAACAATTCAAATATGAAATTTTACTTAAAGAAATATTAAAAAGATAAGAGAAGAGAAGGTTGTTGCAATGGGGAGCCCGTGAGTGACAGAGAAGAATAACCCCGCATGCACGCCGCTTTTAGTGAGCGGCCTCAGAATAAGAAAGAAGAATTTGTACAGTCCGTAAGAAGTGCATGTGGATGGGCACTATACCCAAGAAAGAATTTGAGAATTCACTGACACAGCTAGGGTTCCAAATCCATGCCTCAACCGAGTCTGATCGGCATAGAAAAGAAAGAAAGAAAGAATAGAAAATAAAATAAAGAAAGAAAAGAAAAGAAAGAATAGAGAAGAAAAGAATGAAAGAATAGGAAAGAAAGAAAGGAAGAATAGAAAGGAAGAGAAAATTGGTACAGAAAAAAGAAAGAAAAACAGAAAAAGAAATAAAACAGAAAAACGGAAAAACAGAAAAGAAAATGCATTGCATAGAAAAGTTTATGCATCTGTGCATATGCATCATGCCATTTCTACTATCCCGAGTTATTTTCCTTATTTGTGCTTACATATCGGTAGTGAGAAACTAGAATCGTAGAAAACAGAGAAGAATAGAGAAGCTCGGTGTAAGGAATGAAAATTCAGAATCTGAGAAACGGAGAAAGAATAGAAGTGTTGTGGGTTTACTTACTAAGCAATTAGTGCTCACTCCATTGATTTCACTGTTTTTTGCAGGTAGTAGATGAGATACGGTCGGATGGGACGTCAAGTAGCGGAGGAGAAAGGCAATACTGTTGGCCTATATTTTTGAGTTTATTTTTGTGACTTATTACTTGATGTAGAGATTTGTATATAAAGAAAAATCAGTTATGGGCCCTCTATTTCATACTTATATATATATGTTTTTCTATGATATATTTAGTGAGTTTTCATTTTATACCTCCCAAGTATACTAGCTAGAAAGAATATTACAGAAGTCCTCACATGTCTTTGAGATTGGGAACGGTCGCGCCATCAGGATCAATATGAGGTTGTCGACGATACTTTAATAGAATCATTGCAATTTTATAATATAGATGATACAGATGAGGGAGGTCTTAGTCAACCCCCAAATTAATTGTTTTGTAAATTGTAACTTGTAAATTAATCGTCAATTATTGCACTCTTTTTTCCTTACCAAGTTTTTGTCTCATTGGGTTTTTCTTGGTAAGGTTTTTAACGAGACAATAATTGTTGTAATTTCTTATTTTATTTTTTGATAAATGAATAAATCTAATTTTTCTTATATTACAATTTCATTGTATTAAAATTGAATTAATATTTGAAATGTTAACAAAAAAAAAAAAAATTAATTTAATTGAATTTTTGATATTTGAGAAGTTAACTAAAAAGTAAAAACAACTACACAAAAGAAAAAAAATTAAAAAACAACAAAATAAAAAAAATTATGGGCTAACCCGACCCGACCCGCATCAAAACCGGTTGGGTTAGGGTTAGCGAGCCGGGCTGGGCCAGCCTTTTTGGCCAAGAGGCGGGCCTAACTCGACCCGGGCCAATTCATATAACCCTGCCGTGGGCTAGGTCGGGCAGGTTATTTTTCCACCTTTAAGTGTATCTAGTGCCTATCCATTTTCTGCTACGTCAATTGGTATAATCTCAAAAGAATTCATAAAGGAATCATCAATAAATTTTATTTAAAAAAACCATTCATCATTGTTTGTAGAATAACAAGCCTCTTTATACTAACTAATCCTAGTACTACTAGAAGAACTATCCAATTTCCCCTATGTCAAATGGTATAATCTCGAAACAATTCACAAAGGAATCATCAATAAATTTTATTAGGAAAGAAAAGCCATTTATCATTTTTTATAGAATAACAAGCCTATTTATACTAATGCTACCAAAACTGCCTATCCAATTTCTACTATGTCAACTCATATAATCTCGAAACAATTCACAAAGGAATCATCATGAAATTTTATTTAAAAAAAAAAAAATTCATCATTGTTTGTAGAATAACAAACCTATTTATACTAAACGAATCCTAATGCTACTAGAACAAGAAATAAGAAAATCCTAATATTATTAGAACATGGAATTATAAAATAAGAAAGTAAGATTAACTAAATTAAAACTTCCTAAATAAACTAAACTCCAAATTAAAACAGAAAACTACTTAAATTCCTAAAATGAAACCCTAAATAAATAAGAAAATCAAATAAAGAAGGGGAAACAAAAGCAAATCATAATTTATTAGTATTTTTCCTACATCAACAAAGGACATAAATTGCACATATTCACGTCCTCCTTTTCAAGAGTGAATGAGTGTAAGGGTGGGAGAAAAAGTTTGGAAACCAAACCGAACCGAACCGAACCGAAAAAGAGGTGCGAATCTAGACCGCAAACCCAATTGTTTTGAAAATCGGTTTGGTTCTGGTTTGGGCAAATTGAAAAACCAGAAAACCAGTTTGGTTTTCAGTTTAAGAGTATTCCCAAACCGGTTTTTACCATAGGTACATACAGAAAATGTGTTTTAGTTAAAAGATTTTTGCAAAATCTCCACTCTCCAGGCTTTATCACTAGGCGTCACCCACCACCAAACTCCAAAGTCCAAACCCATCCATCCCTACTGTCTCATGATCATCAACATTTCTCATCAGCATTAACCATTCTCATCGGTGAATTCTAACGGCGACACCACCTAGTGACCACCATGACCACGGCTTCACGAACCACAAATGTCAATGACTGTAACTCCAATTCCACAAACCACGAATGGCGACGACCACGACTCCAGTCCCACTTCCACGAACGACGATGACCATGGCTCTAGTTCCACAAACGATGAACGATAACAACCACTAGCCCACGAACGACGAACGGTGACAACCACGAGCCCATGAACTATTAGGAATTGATCTACCCAATGCAGTGAAAAAATAAAAAATTAAAGAATAAATCGATTCCTTTAAAGCCCAAAATCAGGGTACATATTATATAGTTAACATGTTAAATCAAAATTCCGCGGAAAATATAAATAATCCATTCAAGGATCAGAGATCTTACGCACGTTTGGAGGCTCCTTTACTTTGTCTCTGATTTAGATTCGCTACTGATTCAAAGTAGAATCAAATGAACGATAATCCATACAAAGACAATCTGAAGAACCAAAGAGGGATTTGCTAGATCCTCTTTGGCTTCAAGAATCAACTTGAATCAAAGAAAAACTTTGATTCAAGAACAAAGGCAAAAACGTGAGGGAGAGAAAAGGGAGAGAGGGCTGCCACCTTTTAATTCAATGAATGAAAAATGACTTAAGTCAAATTTCCTTTAGTACACATGCACTTATATAGTGCATGTGTCAAAACCCTAATCCTTTTAGAAATAGGATTGGGCTCCAACCCAAAATTAACCATGTGTCCAAACACTCTCCTTTTGGTATTTTCTTTTAATTAATTATTATAATTAAAATCAATTAATAAATTTATAAAAATGTATTCGCATTTAATTAATAATAATTCATTTAAACATATGCGTACATATATTTAAATATAATTTCATTGATTTGATTTAACATTAATTCTAAGCAACAACCTCAGCAAATCTAATTGCACTGTGAGATTACCAAAATATCTTTTCATCCTAAAAGGCAAAAATACCCCTTGCCCAAACTGATTCTTAAATTATCTTCTATGTGTGTGACCCGTAGGCTCCTCATCATACTGGTAGTGAGTAGTATCACGATTAACACCAATTAATCGTCTCACTACACACATACCAAGATTGACCCCTAGTAAGGCATCATGGCCACCCGATGATTCAGATTCAGCGCAATAGCTACCTATCAACGATATGGTTACTGCGCAATCAAATCCTTTCATCATCTGTTATCTCATCGAGATTGAGGTATATAAATAGTGTCAACCTTAGTTACTCTCGATATGTTTGTATTCACTTACTAGACCCATGACTGAAATAATAAATTGGATTGAGCAACAACTCAATCCCACTATGGCCACAACTTTAGTGTCATTGTCATTTACTGAATTGCGCAGTGAGATAACTTCTCCTGTACTTGGGAGTGATGAATCCTTTGTCGATCTACCATAGTCTTGATACACTCCTCGATGCAGCCAATCACTACCTTATTGATAGCTCTAAATAGAACTACGTTGGACTAGTCAAACTACACCAATCGGTGCACAAGAGGCTTTGGTGATCTTAAGTCTAAGGATCACATGTACCATCATTCGTTGGAGGATTTGTTCCATAGACACTAGGGTTACCATCTATATGGAATCCTTTGTTTGGTCAGTCTAGTGAACTTGCCTATAGCAAGCATCCATGTGTTGCACCAGGTTGTCGGCAAACAACCTTGATAAGTGAGATCAATCATTGCCTTTCGATAGGGTCGTTCAACACTATGATAGCTTTACCTGCATTATCATCTGCTCCCTTGATCAATAATACTCGGGGCACTGGACATTTCTAGGATCCGACCACCATATGTGATCAGAGGGTTTTCACTATCAAGATTTGAAATACTTGATACACTCGTCACGGTTCTACCATCCTAAGGACATATATCAATACATACAATATGATTTACTCGATATAGAATAAAATGCCTTTTATTGATCAATGAACATTATTACAAAGAGTCAATTCTACAAAAAATTATTGGCTCTAGGGCACCTACTCTAACACGAAGGACGAACGACGTTTCAGTTCTTCAACCCTCAACTACTCCATGACTAGTAGTTTACCATCAATTCAGCAAGGTAAGCTGTGACCTACTGAGTACTGATCTATGGCCTTTTAACGACCAAATCTATGGCTATTTCACGGCCAAAGATGTGGCCGTTTCATGGCCACAGATATGACTATGAAAATGCTAGATCTTTGGCTATGAAACGACCAGATCTGTGGCGGTGAAACGACCAGATCTGTGGCTGTGAAACGACCACATTTGGCCAGAAAAAGCCTTACCGGTGCACGATCGGCCAGATCTCGACAGTCATGTGCCATTATAGCGATTGACGTTGACGGTGATCTTGGGTGGCTGGGGATATTTTGTTAACTTTTAAACTTTTTGTGGCTGGGGTGTTTTGGGCAAAATAGGTATAAAAATCAGATTACCAGGTAATCTTTTATAACACCCCTAGGGGAGGGTATCAGATTACCTGCTATATTACCAACAGTAAATACTATTTGCAATAAAAGATACATGTAATAGTTTATTACTTGCAAACCAAATACCATAATATTGTAAAATAAACGAAGATTACCCCCGGTATTTTGATATGCCCCCGATCCAAACGCACCCTGTATAATATCTTCAAATCATATTATATTATGCCAAACATTCTTTGCACTTTTGGCTAAACTTTGTGATTACAGTATTAATTAGAAAACCACATTATTAGGTACTATATATCTATCTATTGACATAAGACAATGAAAATAAGCTCAATTAATTAATTGGGAGTGTCCATCCCAATTTATCCTCAATAACACCAGTCTGAATCCCTGTAAGTGTTGCGTGAAGTTTATGTGTCACAGTTTCATTTCCAGTTTTGTACTCAACCCTGCATTAAAATTATTCCATTGATAAAGGAGGACGAAGGAAGAAGGAAGTTAAACAACATAAATATACATTTATTTTACCTTGTATCTTTATAAGTCATACTGGCAACAGGAGTCACAACCATTGCGGTTCCTGTGCAAAATACTTCATCTGCATTCAACAAATCCTCCAATGGAACATTGCGTTCCTCCACCTAAACATTGTACTTATTTATTAAAACATTTCCTCAATTCGCCCTTTTATTGCGATTAATAGAATTAATGACAATTAATTAGCTACCTGGTAACCCATATCAGAAGCAAGTTTAATGATGCTTTTTCGGGTGACACCAGGCAGAATAGTTCCATTTGTTGCTGGAGTTGAAATTACATTGTCCTGCAGAAGAGAGATTCGTTAATATTGGAAAAAAAATTGAGGAATTCTGATATTAATGAAGCGAAACATTTGTGTAGAATGGCCTATAGTTGTTACCTTGAGAATGAAAATGTTACATGAAGAAACCTCCTCAATGTACTTTCCACTTACTGCATCTAAGAATAAGACGTCAGTGAAACCTTTGGCCTTTGCTTCGGCTACGGTTTCATAAACCTGCAATAAGCAATGAAAATTGAAAAACAATTCGATATAGCATCACGGCATGTAATGAAGCTCAATTTTATGCCCACCCCTGAGTAGTTTGTGATACTTTTAATGCCTCCAGTTCCACCAGGTCCAGCACGATGGAGGTCTCTTTCGATCAATAAGTTCAGGGATTCTCTACCCTGTAGTATATATCAGTGGCATTATTGTTAATAATATGGCATCAAACAAAAAAAATCAATTAAATGACTCAAGTAATTAGTGTACCTTATACAAGTTGCCGATTGGAGATGCGAATATGAGGAAAGTGTACTCAGGAGCAGGTCCGATTCCGAGAACCGACCCACTTCCCATGAGCAGAGGCCTAACATATAGTGAGCCTTTCCCATGAGGAGGCACCTGTGTGTTCATCAATTTAAAACAATAAGCATACATTAAGTGCAAGTGCACTGGTGTCCTGAGATCTTTAGAAGTTCCGGAAAACTTAGATGATTCAAACAGAGAGAGAAAGAGGAATATTACCCAACGCTTGTTGGCCAGGACAGCTTGCTTTACAGCTTCGACAAATTGCTCAACTGATGGTGATGGCATCCTCAATCTCCTTGCGCCGGCTTGCATCCGTAGAGCATTTGCCTCAGCCCCATTATAGAATAAGGCCTTCTAAAAATGTTATTAAGTACTTTAATAAAAGAATAATTGTTTTTATTAATTAAAGTGTTATTTTATTAAATTTTATGAAAATAGGATTAGTAATATTGATATTTTAAAATCAAATCTTTCTGTCTTAAATAACTCTTTTTTTATTTCAGTGACATATTCTGTTTAAAATTGGATTTAATTAATGAAAGGATGGATGCTAATAATGTAAAAACTTGGGCCCGGCTAGGCCTGGGTTTTTTAAAATCCAAGCCCGGACCTGCCTGGGCTTTAGGCCCGGGTTAAGTAAAATAGAGGATTTTTTTGAGATTTTACTTACTTAGTAGGGCCATGCTAATCATAAAGTATAATAAAAATTATATGCATTTACAAAGTCAGCATGATTATACTTGTACGCCATCAAATCAAATTTTTGACCTTTTTTTTCACCACACATGCCCATTTTCACTAGCAAAGTCATTTTCGCATAAAGTACGTAAAAAATATATGGCCTCAAAAGTCATCAACATTGAAAAGCAAAGTTAAAATTTTCTGTTTTAGACCCGTGAAATGTAGAGTATAAAATATATAAAAAATTATGTATTATGCTATTATGTATTCACACCGGTGGGTCACATTCAAAGTTGCAATAGACCATATACCAATTAATCAAGTTGTCAGTGGATAAAAGTAAGAGTAATATAAGATAGAAAAAATTAATATTAAGTAGTCATAATTTCTTTTATGATCAGAGGTGTTCGGATCAGTTTGCGTGCACCTTAACTAATCCTCAAAAACCTTGAAATTACCAACTGGATAAGAACTCTAATAACCACCTTTATTAGCAACTGTGGAAACTCGAACTCGAGAGATAATGTTAGATCATTCTCTTACTCTTTTAGTATTAAGGAGACTCAAACTTAAAAAACATGTTAGATCTTTTATGAGACTCAAACTTCGGAGATCATATATTAGATCTTCCTTTGCTTTTTTATCATTAGACCACCCAGTGGTGGTTAAATAGTCATAATTAGATGTTACTAATAATTTGATTGTTCATATCTAGAACTAAATCTCAAAAAATCTTTCTTAAATAATGAATACTCATTAAAGAGTATCTGGCTAGAACATGAATTGGATTAGTATATCTACAAAGAAATTAGTAAATAAATCATCAGTAATTGTGATATCTTACCCGACTAATCTCTCACTTGACAAGATTGGTTTTCAAATCATAAAAATAGATAAGAGAACTCATAAAAGTAGGTTCCTTAGATTAATTTTTTGTTTCTTATATATAAATATATAATTAAAAAAATAAAATTGACTTAATTATAAGACCTTCAAAGTTTCAATTAATAAAGCTCGGATCCTAGTAGATCCAAATTCAGGTTCTAATCCATACACATACAGATACTACAAATTCTAAAGTGAATCACATTCTTTTGGCTTATTAGGATAGAGATTGCGGCAACTTAATCACAGGCTCATAAACAATTAATATATAATCATATTAGGCATGCATGTGAATCCTGATTTGTTTTGATGCAACATTCATTAATTGATTAAAAGCTTCTTCTCGCCTCTTACTTACTTGTCATAAGGGCAACACAGCACAATCAAAGGCTCCACTTGAGCAATATAATGGGTTTGCCTGCATATATATAATAAGCTTCTTCTTGACTCTTTCATGTTGAAATCTAACATTCCATAGGGGAAAAAAAGAAAAATATGAGGTTCAATAATTTCTTAATCGTTATCTACTTCATTTCTCTAATCTTAGCTCACATTTTACAAGCACAATACTCCCACCAAGACTATGTCAATGCACACAATGCAATTCGTGCTCATGTGGGGGTTGGTCCGATTACTTGGAATTACTCGGTGGCGGCCTACACGCAAAATTACGCCGATCAAAGAAGGGGAGACTGCGACTTGGATCATTCCATGGGGCCTTACGGAGAGAACTTGGCGGAAGGTTATGGTAATTTGAATGGAGTGGATGCGGTGAAGATGTGGGTTAGCGAGAAGCCTAACTATGATTATGCATCAAATTCTTGTGTTGGCGACGAGTGCTTGCATTACACTCAAGGTTGTTTGGCGAAAATCGACTCAACTTGGGTGTGGGAGGGTGAAGTGCCAGAATGGATGGTGGTTTGTCATTTGCAGTTATTATCCTCCGGGGAATATTGAAGGTGAACGTTCTTATTGAGGCGTAGCATAAGAAAATGTATGTCTTAATCGATATTGATTGGAAGTCTTAGAAGTGGCTGTATCATGTATGAAGCAGAAATTCATGTTTATGAAATAAAATAAGTTAAATTAGAAGAATATTTGTTTTTGTGAGAACGAGGAAGGGTGCAAGATAGTAATTCAGTAATCAATATGGGAAAAAAAAGAAAAAAAAAAAAGATGATATGCTAATTCTTTCACTCCATGACTAGCCCCATCGCTTATTCCTCAATCTGTTGCAATGGTAGGAGCTAGAGATCAAAATGAAAGAATCCCATTTATATAAATTTTATACATTCACATTTTCTTCATTTTCCTTTGACTAGCAAAAGAGAAATTAAAATTTTTGTTTAATTTTTTGTCTTTTTCTCTCCATTTTCTGGTTGAAGTAAAAATTTTAAGGGTATATCTACAGCCAATAGTTTTTATTGCAATGGTTAAATTCCTAATAAGGGTTACTATTAGAGGGTTTATCCAGTCATTAACTTTAAGACTCCAAGGATTAGTCGAAGTGCATACAAACTGGCTCACACACCCCAGTCACAAAAAAAACAAAACAAAAAACCTATAGCTTATATATATGTAAAAGTTTATCCTTTAGATAGATATATATTCTACCAGAAAGAAAAAAAGTGAGTATTACTATTATTTTAAACTTCTTGATAGACACATGATGCTAATTAATCGGCCCAACAGACCCATTATTTACATAGTTAGGCCCATTTTTTAAACAGTCAAGCAATAACCAATCAGTTTACCTAGTATTGAGACTTTGAGAGCTGTTGAGTCAGACAATTATATGATTTTTTAGAATTCGGATTATAATAAGAAATGCTAATAACTTTTTGAGTAGTGTTATTCCCAAACTTTTTATAAGCCCTAAAATCAATTAAACGTAAATAAAATTTAATTTATTTCAAAGTTATCCATTTTTAAATATTTTTATAACTTCTCCACTTTCTTAATCTTTTTCAACTTCTCTAAATTTCCTAATCTTTTTTAACTTCTTTTCTTTCTTAAAAACTCATTATTTAGAAACAATTATGAAAATTCCGAAAAAACAAAATAAAACAAGATTTGAAAGAATATTTCCGATCATGATTTTGCAAAATCATGACTGAATTTTTTTTTTTTTTTTCCAACGATTGTTTTGTTTGTTTTTATGGGTTGGATATAACTTTTTCTAAATCACAAGTATATTTCAACAAAATTTCATTCGCTTCCAAAAAATAAACAAATAAAAAAAGAAAGATTTGCTTTTAAATGAATCAGTTGTTTATTTTATTGTCTATTAATCATAATTAAATAAACGAGAAGTTAGAAATATTAAGAAGAAGATATTAAAATATAAAAAGATTAAAGAAGTAGTGAAAGTTTAAAAAGTTAATTTTGGAATAAAATAAAAATTATTTAAATATAATAAATTTTGGGGTTTAAAAGGAGTTTTAGATAAGGTTTAAATAATTCTAACTTTTTTAAGACACGTTGACTTAATCAAAACTGATGTCTACTATGTAATGATGACATGGCTCTTGATTACTTGTCCATATTAGACCAGTTTTCATGATAAATACATGGTAAATAATGTTTATCTAATTGAAATCAACAAAGAACCAACAAGTTATGAAGAATCATCTACTTCAAAAACGCAGCGAATTAAATAACCTCAATTTGGAAAAATAAAATGCAACTACTCTTAAATAAATATATCAATAATTCTCTTTTCCCCGATAAAAAACTATATATTATCAACTAATCAGCTATATGAACTTATACTAAAATCATGTAGTTAGCTTAATTTGTTTTGTTTACTCTAGATGCTTTCAGTTGAATATGTGTCCATTCCATCCAATTTTTATATATTTTAACCTTTTTTTAATAGAAAGAGAAGGTCACTTGTTTAGAAATGCTATGAATATTCTTGCTAGATTGTTCGAGAATACAATTCAAATCTATTTTATATATAAACTCTTTATACAAATTTATGAATAAATTGATATAGCAAAAAAAATGAATAGATGATTATATATCAATTAAAGAACCATATCATATCAATTTGTATAAAACAAAATTTAAATATACACAATTTTGGTGTGTACAAATTTAATAATATATATGACATATATATAAATTAAATTTGATTGTGAATAAGATTATACACTGATCAAGTGAAAATTAAGATCAAATCTTAAATTTCTAATGTGCAATATGCCTAATTTTATAGACCTTTTTACTTGAGATAATTGACTAGCTTTTTCTGTATACATGTGTTTTCTTCCATATGAACTTTTAATGAGTTAGTTATGCACAGCGAGTCCATCTATGCTCTTGACTTGAGCGTTTTTCATGAAATATTCCTACATTTATGCTCAATTGTTCCATATTCCTAATCTGTTAATTAGTGAGCCATTGCTGGGGACCCAATCAAAAACAGAAAAATCAACTTTCTAGATGCATCATCAATGTTGACAAGAACATGAAACATGCCAATATGATAAAATCGCGACCGTTTACTTTTAACCACAAATGAAGATCATAAAATGCTAACTACATAAATTATGGGTAATTTCATTTGCACTGGATACAATTTTTTTGTTTCTCAAAATAAGAAATACCTGATTTTGAGAGCTTTAAAAGATTTATTTACCAAAAAAAAAGAGAACTCTACAAATATTGTATAGTAAAATAACAACATTGTTATAATTTTGTGATGTAATATGGAAATTATACCTGTAACTACGGAAAGGAAAAATCTAGTGTTGGCTGAAGAAGTCTGCTGTTTCTATATATCTTTAATTGCCTCATCAAAACGAAATTGACAAGTCCAAGATAATGAATTTTTGGAGGTAAATGACTAGTCAGCTTACGGAAGTTGCCCATGTGGATCATGATTATAGTCATAAAATAAAGAATTTTAGGGTTAATTTTCTCTTTAACACGGTACTTTACTTTCTTGCATGCACTCTTTATAGCGAGTTTCTCAATCCATGTTAGTGGTAAAACATGGAAATTTTCGTTGGGTGACAATTGCCTTTTAATTTATGGACGAAACTAGTTCTTCAAAAATAAAGCATTAAGAATTTTTCAAATTGTAATATGTTAATAAGAGTAATGTTTTATGAACTACTTTTGGATGGTTGAGTGGTTTGATAGGGACTCTTGGGTATATTAATAAAAAAGTATTGAGTTTAAGTCTCTCATTGGGTGCTAATAAGGGTAATCATGTGAGCTTTTACCTGACCAATAGTTTCAGGGTTTCGAAAGATTAGTTAAGGTGCACATAAGCTACTCCGGACACCCCGGGTCATTAAAAAAAAAAAAACAGTAATGTTTTAAGTTTTATGTTAATCATTTGTCTTTTTTTATTTTTTTTATTTTTTTATTTTTTTTTATTTTTTTTGACGAGCAAAGCAAATTATTATATATATTTATTTTAGAACTAAAGAAAACGAGAAAAAAAAAAAAAAGTTTAGTAGGATGAATACGGATGACAAGATAAACATATAATCTCCATCATAATGTCTTCAAATTACAAAATTATTGGGTATCTTTGTCTATTTTCATTATCGAGAAAAGTCCTCCCCTCACATGTAGAAAATCAGACTTATTATTGCCATCCTCTGAATATGAATATATCCCAAGATAACATCAATAAATTAAAATAAATATTAATTATATTTCATTCTCTATAATAACTTTAAGGTCTTAAAATTTTCAATAATTCTGTAATTAAAAAAATCCAATTTTCATAAACCAGGATATATTTATATGAGATTATTGTAACGGTGTATTGTGTGAAAGCTGAATCATAAAACAAGAGAAGCAAGTAAGTGGAAACCATATATATTTTGAACGTAAAATGTTTTAAAATATATAATTTATTTTATTTTAGAAAAATAAGCATAACACATATGCTATGGTAGCATGTTTCACGTCATGTATAGAAATCCAATCCAATGTTTATCAATTTGCTCCTCCTAGAAGTAAAAGGTTGAAGTTGATTTCATCAAAATGCAAACCACGAAAAAGGTTAGTTTAAGCTTTCATTGAAGGTGACATTATTAATATTTTTATCCTTTTACCTATTTCACTTGATGAAGCAAATGGATTCAACAATTTTCCACGCCTTCTCCCCTATAAATGCCCCTCTAATCCTCTTATTTTGTTCATCAATCACTCAACAATTTTTCTGTGCATCACAAAATTCTTGCGAAACAAAATGGTTTCAATCAAAATTGCACTCTCTTTTGTGTCTCAGGGGGTTAGCCCTCGTTTTCCCCTCCCATGCACAAAACTCCCAACAGGACTACGTCAATGCCTACAATTCAGCTCATGCAGCCATCAGTGTTGGGCTTGTGACTTGGGACAACGCGGTAGCTGCCTTTGCACAAAACTATGCTAATCAATGTATCGGCGATTGCGCTCTTGTCCACTCCGGTGGTGGCAGGAAATACAGTGAGAACCTTGCAGGGAGCAGTGCTGACCTTTCAGGAGCGGATGCTTTGTGAAAATGTGGGTTGATGAGAAGGCCGATTATGACTACAACTCTAATACTTGTGCTACAGGGTTTGCGGCCATTACACTCAGGTAGTTTGGCGCGACTCGGTTCGCATTGGGTGCGCCAAGGTGAGGTGCAACAATGGCAGAACTTTCATCGGCTGTAACTATGCTCCGCCAGGCAATTACGCCGGAAAGAAACCTTACTAATTAATTAGTTCTATCTCATTTGTCACCGAATAAGAGATGATTGCATATTTTCAATGAATAAAGCCTATTGTACTAGAAAACGAATGTTTAATTCATGAATGAATTACTATACATCTTTTGTTAAATTAACAATCGTTATTCATCTTTTTTTTTTTTTTTTGGGGGGGGGGGGAGATAATCGGTAATTTATAAATGAATAAAAGAATACAACCTAAAGAAGAGGATTCCCTGTAGAAGCCAAGCTCGTCGGACAAGTCCAAGGAACTGAATTACACAAAAGCAACAAAGGGGAACAAGGATATTCAATCTTTATGTACCAAAAAACTAGCCTCTAGAAGGTCTATACAAAAGAAGATCAGCAAAACCAACAACGAAAACAGGCCTTGCTTCACCAAAATAAAACCTAGAGAAAACTGAATCAGTTGCTAGAAGAACCTAGTCACCAAAATCATTATTCTTCTTATTAATTCCAATTGCCGGAAATCCAATAAAGATTAAATTTGATTGTATTGGACAAGATGTTACTGAAGTTCATAAATATTATGGCTTCGTTTGGTTCACTTTTGGGAATACTATTATTAGTATTCCCAAAAAAGTTAAACAGTAAAATATCATTATTCCCAAAATATTATTCTATATTTTTCAATTTCTTTTAAACCTCTTAAATTTGTTAATTTAACTAAACAACCCCAAATATTTTTTTTTAGAAATTGCAAAAACACTCTGGCCACCCCACGGCGGTGGTGGCCGGTTGTCCGTATTTAATGGGTGGGTTGAGGTGTTTTTATTAACTTTTAATATTTTATTATAGGGATGTTTAGTAAATAAACAAACATAGGGGATATTTTTGTTAATTTCCAAATCATACATTGTAATACCTGCCCAATTTAACTTTTCTTAAAAGATTATTTTAAAAACTATCATAATAATGAACCAGATGGAGCCTATGAATCTGGTGAAGAGCTCTTGAGCGATCATGAGATGCGTGTACATGAGACTTTACGTGAAAGGAAAAAGGAGAGAAATATAATTTAATAAGATGACAATTGTGGATAGTTTAAACTGCGAGCTACATGACACGACCCGCCTCGACCCTCCCTACCCCATAAGCTCCGGGCGCACCTATGAGACTCGGGCGGTCGAGACATGCCATGTGGGAATCTAAAAAAAAAACCTGTATTCTAAATACGTTTTTCATAAAAACATTCGCTTGGATTCGTTTTAAAAGCATAAACACATAAGATATATATATGTATACATTTGAAAATCTGAAAGCTAACTTGTACGTTCATAAAATCCAAAAACGGATGGTATCAGATATTCATATCTTTTATAATCAACACAGGAGATAAACATAAGGATAAAACATAATTCAGTAACGGTAACAAGCATGACATTTTTTACACACATGATGAGTCGATGACGTAAGGGCCCAACCTCTAGAGGAATCACTCCTCAGCACGACTCTTCCTGTGAACCTGGGGAAAAGGGTCTAAAAAGGGGTGAGCTAAAATACTCAGTGAGTGGAGGATTGGGGAGAGTTTGCAAAACATTCTTCAACAATAGTCATGGCATGCAATAGTTCTTATGAAATCCTGAAAACAACATGATTCTATGAACGTGTTATGGAAGTAACTAAATCATTCCTGTATGCATGTATAATTCGTTTTCTAAAATTGTTCTAAGTACTGTAATCTCATCATTTAAGCTGAAAACAAATTCTGAATTATAGCTCATCATTGAATGCTTAAAATTCTTTTTCTGGAAACTTAAAACATAACTGTAAGTGCTTATGCTTCTAGGAACAATATTTCCTATAAGTCATGCTGCAACCATTTATGTCATCACTCAAGAATGCATATGATTATGAAAATAATAACTCTACTAGTCATGCTACAAACATCCAAACCATCATTCAATGAACACTCATGACTCTCAAAACAAAATCTGGTAACTAAATTTATAACTATTGTGATGATATAAAATTGAAGACTGATTTTTCTGAAGCTATGCACTGATAACTGATTTTGGAATACTGTAAACTTTATGTTGATAACTGAAATTTAAACTGGATACTGTAGCTTTTATTGATACTGAAAACTATAAGCTGATATCTTATTTTAAAACTGTGGCTAATATTAAAGGCTCTCTTAACATTCTTAAAACTCATATTGAGGCTATCGCTCGTAGCAGATACTAAAAACTGAATGTGATTTTTGAACATTCTAAAAGCGATTCGATGTTAATAATGAAAACTCTCACCGCAACTAGTACCCTCGGGAAATCTGTCTTACATGGTGGGCGTCCCACACACAGGCAGAGCAAGGGATGTACCTGTCATACCCGGCAAGATCTGTCATCGCACGGGCAGAGCCACTGGAACTGTCATACCTGGCGGACCACTCAACGCCAAGGCAGAGCCAATAAAATCTGTTATACCAGGCAAGATCTATCATCGCACGGCGAGCCAGCCTAGAAACTGTCTTACCTGGCGGACCACTCAACGCCCAGGCAGAGCCAATAAAATCTGTCATACGCATGCGCAGAGCAAAAATGTGAAACTGTCATACCGGCGAGAATCTGCATCGCTCGGGCAGAGCCAATAATCTGTATCTCTGGGGGATGGGTACTTCGTAGGGTGGTTTGAAAACCACTTTTACTCTTATATATAGTCTAACATGCTTTTCTTCATGAAAAATGCATAGTTTGCTTGAAAAATATGATATTTATGCCCAAGGGGGGGGAAAATATAGATTTATGAATATGCCCCAAAACTGACAAATCAACCCTTTTTCGTTTCTCATTTAGTATATTTATCAAAATCACTAAACTCTCATTTAATCATGCATCTCACGTTAATCTCAAGTAACATATATAAGTCAAGAACATACCACATATGTGCTTATAAATCATGCATATATGACATAATATTCAAAAATCACATCCAGGGGTGAAACTGAAAATTTCCAAACATGTTTTAAAACTGACAGTTTAACCCAGATTAAAAATTACTTTCAACATCACATTTCCATAGCATATGTCCATCACTAATCATAAGATATATACCACATTTCATATAAAAGTAAATCATGCCAAATCGTATGAAATTCCATGCAAAATGGGGGTAGAATGCAAGTTTTAAAACATACTTTCAAAAACTGACAGAATGCACCCCTTCTCTTTTTCTTTTTACTAAGAAACCATCTACCAAGATCACGAACCTCAACCCGTATACAATTCAACCAATTCTCTACTCTCAAAATTTTATTCATATAGCGTGAATACATATAAATTCTATATACCAAACTTCATCAAAACATTTAAAATAAAATCATAAGTTAACATGCAAACATGGATTTAAGCTTTTGGAAGAAGATTCGGTTTAATCCACTCACCAAATCAAGCTATAATTTCAATGGGGCATTCAAGACAAATATATGTTGATCCAGTAATATTTTCAAGTCACTTCAGAATCAATAACTATTTAAAACACAATTTTCTTTCAAACTCATTTAAATCTGCCAACTGTTTCCAGAATTGAGGTTACTGAATTGTAAAATTCATAACAATTCAGCCCTTAATCTAAACCTCATGAAACTCTCCAGAATTAAACTAGACACATATAGGATTCACCAGAATTTAAAATCGCTCAATTTGGATAAGTATAAGTGCATTATTTCAGTTCCGAAAAATGCATGCTCTACAGAAAACATGAAATTCCAGAATTTCATAGCAGAATTCAAAATTCATTAAAAAATCCAATACTTCGAATTTTGGGGTGAAATCAATTTTCAACCAATCTCTAATAAGTCTAAAACAAAATACCTGAAATTTAGCTTCATTTGCAAACCCGAAACATATATAAAATTTTCAGAAGTTCAGACTGTCAGAATTTCACAGCATAACTTTTTATAACCAAAAACATACTTTAATAACTCTTGGTTCTTTAGGACCAACATATATGCTCTACACATATAAAACTATTGCATTAAACTCCAATTTCAGTTAACCACAATAGTCAGCCACCATATCCAACATACAATTTCCCATAATTTATTTTCTATTCACAAACATTATGTATATGCATAAAACGCACACATGCATGCCAAGTTCAACATTTCTAATTCTGCCTATTTTACAACCTTTCTCCATCTACTCTTCAAATCAACAACATCCACAACTCATCTCTATGGTACAAACAATATTCCAAATAATCAATTTAAACATAACTTTTAAATGCTTGAAACAATAAAAATCAAGTAACATGCAACTTGAAAAATGCAAACTTTAGAAAAGGATTTAATGCGCTTTCCACTCACCAAAATTTCCTGATTTCATCAAGACATGGTGCTAGAATCGAAACTGGACATGCAGCACTTTAAAGTCAGCTCAGCCGACACATGCAAGGCAGATTTAACAAGATATCACACCAAAATTTGGATCAAACACTATAATAGAAATCAACACTTTACATGCAAACAGGAATTGAGTTTTTAAAAGAGTTTTTGGCTGGTCCACTCACTGTTCTAACAACCGAAGCTCCCTGCACTCTCCTCCACTCTTCTCCCTCACTCTACCATTTGTCAGCCGCACCCATTCCCCTCTCTTCTCCGTTTTCTTCTTTTCTTCACCTGGGCGAAAATCAGCCTCCCTTTTTTTTTAACTTTCCTTTTTTCTGCTCTGCTCTCGCTTTCTCCCTCTACTCTCGTCTCCTCCTTCTTCATTTGGGCCAAAATCAGCCCCTTTTCTTTCTTTTTTATATTTTTAATCTTTCTAAATTTATGCTTCTGCCCCTAGATTACAGGTAATCCCGCTAAACCCCTACCACATCAGCATTTCTTTCAAATAAACCTCCAGATTTTGCCCCTTGTTACATGCAAACCTAGCAGCTTCCTTATCTTGCAATTTCATTCCCAATAAAACTTTTAAAAACTAACAGAAATCCCCTTCCATAAAAATAAAATCACATAGAATATGTAATATGTATTAGGATTAAAAACGGGGTTTCACACTACACATGTATCCCTTGACTAGGAAAGACTTGTATAAAATATAAATGACTAAGATTCAGCTAATTTTTTTATAAATGGATGATTAATAAGTTGTAAATATGAACTTGTAGACGTGTTCCCTTGAGAGAATTCTAATGATCTCACTAAATCATTATTTAATGTAATGAAGATTAATTTTTTTTTTTTTTTTTTTTTGTTGGGGGTGTCTGACTAGTTTGCATATACCTCAACTAATCCCTCGAGAACCTAGAACTACCAGTCGAGTAAGAGCTCTAGTGGCTACCCTTATTAGCAATAGAACAGAGACTTAAACTTAGAATCTCTTGAGTGATACACTCAAGAATCACTATCGAACCACTTGACCACCCAAAGATAGTTAATGAAGATGAATATTAATTTCATGAAAGGAAAAAGGTAGAAGTTTAATTTATAAGGGTTGAGGTTTTTTTTTTTAATAGAAAATTATAATAATAAGACTACATGTATGTATGGCATACTATATTGTATTGTTCTCTCTCTCTCTCTCTCTCTCTCTCTCTCTCTCTCTCTCTCTCTCTCTCTCTCTATATATATATATATATATATATATATATATATATATATATATATATATATATATATATATATATATATATATTTATTGGATTGGATGGTATGATGTATTCGGTATATCATTATTGTATGAAAAATAATCTATTTTTTAGTTACAGAATTTGTTGTGATGTGGCATTCTGATGACACACGTGGAAGTCAACAGGGAGGTTGGCTGGTCAAATGTAAATTGTTAAGACTTGAGGGGCAGTTCAGTCTTTTCCCTATGTTCTAAAACCTAAATCTGTTTTAGGTTTTGTGCGCAGCTCACTTCTCTCATTTCTCTCTTGGTTAGAGAAAGCAGTTAGAAGGTGTTTGTCTTTGGAAATCCGAGGTTCGTCCATGTAATCAACAGTGATGGTAGGTGTGAGCTGTCCTTCTTTGAGTAGTCTCTTTTTACTGTATAAATATGTACTGATTTCTGCCTATTTTTGGTATGTATGAGTGGTGAGAGCATCTGGGTATACGGGTGTAAAATCAGAGGGCTTTTTGTATCGGGGTGATGCCTCGTGTAAAGGGGTGAGCCGATTCTTCTGTAAGGTTTCTCAAACTCATAGTGAAAGTTCTTTTTCTGGTTGCCCTGAAGAGTGGATGTAGGTAATCTTTAAGATTACCGAACCACTATAAATCTGGTGTTTTTCTTCTTCCCTTTACTTTACCTTTTAATTGTTTTCTTTTTGTGCTTTGTTTGGTTGAATGAACATTCTGGGTTATTGCACGATTACACTGTTTTTGGGTCATATTTACAACAGAATTATTCTTAATTAATTTTTAATAAATTGATTTTAAAAAAGTCTACTATTATCACAAGTCCAAATAATAAACTTACATTCATCCTTTCAGTGATGTTGTCAAACTCCCCACCGATTTATCAAACTTCGATGGTCAATAGCGTACAAGTACTATCTACTTTTGACTTGCATTTCTTTTATAATTTCAATTATTATCACCTTAAATATATAAATGAGAACTAAATACTTTTATTTTTCTAAAGAAATTAAAAAAAAAAAAAAATTATGGAGTTTGTATCATTTTTATGTGTAGCACAATCTAATATATCTACTCGGTATTATTTAATGTTATGTATATTGTATTAATTAATACAATACTTATAAAATAGTATAATACAATGTATAATTTACTAATGGAGGTTAGTTTCAGAGAATGTAGACACGTGCTTTTCTGGCAATATATAATTTTCAAGGCTTCCCATAATCAAAGTTTCGAAACGCAGCCCTGAGCTTTTGTTAATCTCCAAAGTCCAAAACAATTAGGAACTTAATTAATGAATTTCTAAATTTCATTGTACTTGTTCTTGAAGCATTGGGGAGAACGACATATTTTCACCTAAGGTTTGGCGAAACGACACTTTTTTACTCGTCAAGTTTCAAAATGACACTTTTCCACTTTTCGTCAAATTCTATTAGTATTTTATATTAATATTTGATTGAAAGCCGAAAATACCTTTAAATATTATAAGAGAGAGAGGAAAGTTTTATTATATATAATAAAAGTAAGAAGTTAGCTGGATTGGGCAGGATTACTGGAGGTCAAACCCAAATCGGTAGGGTCGGACCATCCTCGCTTTTGTGTCAGACCAATAACCGAGCCACTGCTTTTGGTTCTTATCAACAACCAAATCCACTTTTGCGGCTCAAAAAAGGTGTTTTTTTTTTTTTCTTTTTTTTTTTCTTTCAGAAGACAGAGAATTGTCAGCGCTTAAAAATCAAGCCTTTATTTTAGAATTAGAATAGGAAGTTTGTGTTAAGAGTCTTAAGAGAGGAGAGAGTGATAGTCCACTTCAGAGTTGTTGTTCTTTGTTCTTGAGTCTTTACCACCTCTTTTTTAATTTATCTCTTTAAAATTATTATTTTAATTTGCAGATTGTTATGCTTGGGGAAATAAGGGCTGACGCGTGGGAAAGTCACGTGAAGAGTGACCTGCTCCCGTCAGGACAACACGCACACGTCAAACCTGCTACATGATATGGGGCTCACACGCGTCCCTTTCCCCTGCAATAAATCATGCGAAATCAGCTTGGGATGAGAGTAATGGGACAGAAAGCCGGATTATATCCTGACAATCACACCAACCCATGGAGTTAATGATAATTATACGCTTCAGCTTGGTATAAAATGAGGAAGACCCCTTCATTAAGGGGATTCGGCCATTTTTATAAAGACTCTCTCTCTCCTGTAAACACATTTACTTTTCATAATTCCTCTGTAAGTCCGTCCGCTTTGCGACCTGACCCACACTAATATCAATACAAATCAGTGGACGTAGGACTTGCTACCTTAGCATCCGAACCACTTAAAAAGCTTTCTTTGCATTTAGTTCACTTGGTATATTTATTATCACGTGTGTTAATCCACCAATCAGCAATACGCACGTGACAATTAATTGGTGCCAAAAACTAGCATCAACAGTTTGGCGCTAGAAGGAGGGCTGATTTAGTGTCTACCCTTCATCAAGAGAATCTTTGACCTACTGGTCCCTCGCATGCAGATGGTATGGCCCGCCAACTCCGAGCTGTGGCAAGTAATCAAGCAAGTCAAGAAGTTGCCACAAAATGCTGCGGGGGATGTCCCGACAGCTCCACAACTTGACCCTGCCATCAGAAACTACCTGGAGAGGTTCGACAATACTCTCTAGACGGTCAACCAAAGGTTGGACCGTTTGGACCAAGGCATGTCATCTAACACAGCTAGGGCGGTGCAACCGCCAAAGACACCTGCAGGTCGCGCGAAAGCGCGGCAAAGGGCAATAGCCCGTGCCGCGAGCAGCAGCGTGTGGCGCAAGAGGGTAAGCAAGTGGCGAAAAGTAAGCCTACGAGCTCCCAAGGACCAGCGAACGCAAAAGGTGCCCCGAGCAGGGTATCGGCAAATCTGAGACTCGGCGAAAGAGTGGATCCCGAGCTGTCCCATGCCATGTCGCAGACAAACCCAAGCGAGAATGCTGGGCGCGATGGTTCTTATCACCACCAGCAGAACGACCCCGATCATCATCAGGCGGGTGGCTCCCACACCTCGCGGGCCAGTTCGTACCACCGCGAGGGTCGTGAAAATGCCCCGCACAATACACCGCCCTCACACGCCTCTAGTCAGCGTGTGTCGAGTGCGGCCGGAAATACCAGGCCGAGGCGAGGAGGAATCCGACCTCCGGACCTTCCTGAACCGCAATCGAGAAGGCCGGACTCGCACGGGTGAAAGCAATCCCCAATTGGCTCCGTTACCACAAATAGAGGAGCTACAGTGAGCTCTGGACAGGTTGAGGAAGCAGCAAAACGAATAGGCGCAGGTCGCCTCTACATCCCCTTTCTCTCCCGAAGTGCTAGCTGCTCCCCTTCCACCAGGGTTCAGAATGCCAGATATGCGGCCGTTTGACGGGAACTATGATCCGCAGGATCATTTATATGAGTTCAACGACCTGATGGAGCTCCACCAGGTTCCGGACCTTGCGAAATGTCGTTGTTTGGCCGTGACGCTGACTTCTCATGCCAAACGATGGTTGAGGTCGCTCCCGGCGGGATCGATCAGTTCGTGGCCTCAAATGAGCGCAACGTTCTGCGGCATTTCCAAGCCAATCGGAAATTCTCGATGCCTCTGAGCTACCTCAGCAACATAAGGCAAGAAAGAGACGAATCCCTGTAGTCTTACATTGACCGCTTCCACAAGGAACTCAACAAGGTGGCTTATGCCCCAGAAGAGTCCATCCGAACTCTTATAATAGCTGGAGTTCGCCCGCAAACCGATCTGTGGAAGGAGTTGCAGGCTGAGGACGATATTTCCCTCACCAGATTCTACAACCTGGCGGAAAAGTATCTCCGAATAGAGAATTCATTGGCGGCACTCCGCCGTCGCGATCATGGCACTTCCAGCAGTATGTCAGGTTGGGGAGACAATAGGCGAGCTGATCGCAAAGGAGACAATGGCGATCAGAGAAAAGGGAAGAAACCTCGCTACGAGCAGAAAAAGTCCTATGCTCCTGTCCCCCGTCACGACCGCGACAAGACCCAATACACTCTACTGAATGTGTCCATATCTGCGATCCTCGACAAATCCGAGGAAGCCAGCATGCTCGGTGAGCCAAAACCCATGAAAACTCTTGCTACGGCCAGAAACAGCAAAAAATACTGCCGTTACCATCGGGATAACGGGCATCACACTGATGAATGCCGAGCCCTAAAGCAGGCTATCGAAGAGCTCATCAAGAAAGGGCACTTCAAGGAGTACATTGATGACTCCCCAAAAGAAAACCAAGGGGAGCGAAAGAAAAAGCGCCCTGATCGCAGCGGATACAGCAATGTGAACCTAATTTTCGGAGGTCCGCACCTCGCTGGAAACACGCGAGGAGCTCAGGAAAGTTATGCTCGCGAAGCGCATCATGACCCGATCAGGGTAATGAGCACTTCGCAGCGACCTCAAAAAGCCAGGAAGGAGGAACCAATCACCTTCTGCGAGAAGGAGGCAGCTCGCTTGCACCATCCTCACGAGGATGCTCCGGTGATCACACCCCTGATAGGGTGTCATAATGTCTGCAGAATGCTTGTAGACAACGGAAGTGCTGTGAACATCCTGTTCAAGTCAGCTTTCGATAGAATGAACCTGGTCGAGGTCGACCTGAAACTAGCCTCGATGCCTCTGTACGGTTTCAGGGGATCACCTGATCCCCAAAGGAACGATCCAGTACTTCAATCCACGCCTCGACAGACGAGGTGACTAGGGTTACTGAATTTTTGGTTGTGGACTGCCCGTCGGCCTTTAATGGAATCTTGGGGTGACCTCTGCTGAGAACCTTCAGGGCGTTCACTTCCATTTATCACCTCAAGATGAAGTTCCCCACTCCAACGGGGATCGGAGAAGTGAGCGGGTCGCAAAGCGCATCTCGCGAATGCTACGTAAAAGCGGTACAGATGGCAGACAAGGGCATTTCGCGATGTGTGCCCCGCTAGGCTAGGACGATCAGCCGGATCGAGCCATAGCCCGGTCCCGCGGAGGATAACTTAGATCTGCGAATCCAAGAAATTCCCCACAGTGGCCCGGTTGAGGATCTGTCCGAGATTCCACTCGATCCGAAAGAGCTGAGCCGATTATTAAGGATTGGAAGCTGCCTCAACCCACAGCTCGCTTCCGAGCTGGTAAGCTTCTTAAAGGAGAACATTGACGTGTTTGCCTGGTCACACGCAGATATGGTCGGGATCAGCCCGGACATTATCTGCCATTCGTTGAATGTCAGCAGTGAAGCCAAGCCAGTTCGGCAAAAAAGAAGGGCGATGGATCGGGAGCGGTACGCCGCGCTAAAATCAGAAGTGGAGAACCTTCTCCGGAATGGATCCATTCGCGAGGCTCTCTACCCGACCTGGGTTGCCAACCCGGTCTTGGTAAAGAAGCCGAATGGCAAGTGGCGGACCTGCGTAGACTTCAGCAACCTCAACAAAGCTTGCCCGAAGGATAGCTTCCTTCTGCCGAGAATCGATCAGCTCGTTGAGGCCACCTCGGGGCACGAGCTGTTGAGCTTCATGGACGCGTACTCGGGATACAATCAAATCCCGATGTACAGACGAGATGAGGAACACACGACCTTCATTACGGACCGGGGGCTATATTGTTATAAAGTCATGCCCTTCGGCCTCAAGAATGCGGGTGCGACCTATCAAAGGTTGGTCAATCGGATGTTCTCCGACCAGATCGGGAGGACAATGGAGGTCTATGTGGACGACATGCTGGTCAAATCCCAGGTCGCCTCAGAACATATTGCGCAACTCGCGGAGATGTTTGATATACTCCGACTCTACAGAATGAAGCTGAACCCTCTTAAATGTTCATTCGGGGTATCATCAGGAAAGTTCCTAGGGTATATGGTCAATCAGCGGGGCATATAAATGAACCCCGAAAAGATTCAAGCTCTGCTCGATATGAAGAGCCCGACCAAAGCAAAAAGTCATGAGTCCGAACGGGCGGATAAGCGGCACTTAGTCGCTTCATATCAAGGCTAACAGCATGTTTACCATTCTTCAATGTTCAAGGCCAATAAGAAATTCGAGTGGACTCCCAAATGTGAGCAGGCATTCCAGAGTATAAAAGAACACCTTGGGAAGCCACCTCTCCTCTCTAAGCCTCTTCCACAGGAAATCTGCTCATCTACCTCGTCCGTCTCCCAGCGGTGCAGCAGGCCTTTAATACGGGAAGAGGAAAGGGTTCAGTGGCCAATATATTATGTAAGTAAACGTCTGTCGGATGCCGAGGTGCGGTATCCGGAAATAGAGCGACTAGCTTTTGCTCATCGGTCGCATCCAGTAAAGTTGCACCTTCACTTCATTCCATGCCCATACAATCACCTCCGTGATGACAAACTACCCCCTGTGCAGTCCTTCCGAAACCGTTGCCTCCTGGGCAAACTCCTCAAATGGGCCATGGAATTGAGTCAATTCGACCTAAAGTACAGCCTGTGTCGACCATTAAAGTGGCGGTAGTCGCCCGACTTCATCTCGGAATTTTCTTATCTCCCAAGCGAGCAACAGCCTAGCGAAGCCGCGCAAGAAAGTATTCAGAGCCTGTCGACTTGGAACCTCTACGTCGATGGGTCATCAAACAGGAAAAGAGCCGGTGCGAGTCTCCTCCTTGTGAGCCCCGAGGGGGCACGAATTCATGGTATTCTCCGGTTCGGGTTTAAAGTGACCAACAATGAGGCCGAGTACGAAGCTCTGCTCGTCGGGTTGTGACTTCCCAGAGAAATGGGTGCAACCACGATCAACATTTACATCTATGCCGGGTCGTCAACCAAATTCTAGGGGAATACCAAGCCAAGGAAGAGAACATGGTCCGCTACCTGAAAGAGGCCAAGACCGCGTTGGGGACTTTTAAGCACTTTGAGATCGCTCAGATCCCCAGAGACAACAATTCTATAGCGGACGCCCTGGCAAAGTTAGCCTCCTCGCTGGATTCAGAGGCTCCGGACAACATCCTTGTTGTTTCAGCCAATGCGTCGACTATCGTCCGACTCATCCGAACAGCCGTGAAATGCTGGTTCTAACCAGGACTCTTGGATGACTCCCATTATCCAGTACCTTAAGGATGGGACCTTGCCAAGCGACAAGGTCGAGGCAAGGATCCTGCGAGTAAGGTCTGCTCGCTTCACACTCATCGGGGATCAGTTGTATAGAAGAGGATTCAGTGCCCCCCTCCTCCGATGTGTAACCAGTGAAGAAGCAGATTACATCATGAGGGAAATCCATGAAGGGATCTCGCTGGCAAGAACCACCACAATGCTCGATCCCTTGCGAACAAGGTTGTTCGTCGGGGGTGGGGATACTATTCCGGGGTGGATCCAAGAAGATGCACAACTTTGTCAAAAAATGTGACAAGTGCCAGCGGTTCGCGAACATTCCGCGAGCCCCATCTCACGAGCTGATTACTATGTCTAGCCCCTGGCCATTTTCCATGTAGGGGATCGACCTTATCGGCCCCATGCCAGTTGGAAAGGGAGGAGTCAAGTATGCCGTGGTCGCGTTAGACTATTTCACAAAATGGGTTGAAGTCGAGCCGCTAGCTGCGATCACGACCAGAAAGCTAAAAGATTTCGTTTTCAACAACATAGTGTGCCGCTCCGGAATTCCTCACACCCTTATCTCGGATAATGGGAAGCAATTCGATAATGAAGAGTTCAAGCAATTCTGCAACGAGCTGGGCATCCATAAAAAGTTTGCCTTAGTCGCCAAATCGCAAGCGAATGGCCAAGTTGAAGCAGCCAACAAGACCATCAAGCACACTCTGAAGGCCAAGCTCGGGGCAGCCAAAGGAAATTAAATGACGATCTCCCCGAAGTCTTATGGGCGTATGGGACAGACAACTCCAAGAACCTCTACCTCGGAAACTCCTTTTTCGCTAGCCTATGGCTGCAAAGCGATGATCCTTGTAGAGGTCGGAACTGGTTCTCTTCGGAGGGACTTGTACGATGAGGTTGAAAACGAAGCTCATGCAGAGGGCAAGTTTGGACCTCGTTGAAGTTAACGTCCGCAGAAGGCTTCGCTAAGGATAACGTACCTACCGTGAATGGAGCAAAGAGGTTTTTTGATTCAAAGGTCAAGCGAAGAGACTTCCAGGTGCGCTGACCTTGCAGTTGAAGGAAGTTCTCCTCCTGGAATTGGGGTGGAACCGAGTGCAGGAGTGTTGCGGACCTAATCTGGGAAGGTCCATATCGGGTCGATAGGGTGATCAGACAGGGGACTTACCATCTCAAAAGACTGAATGGTTCCAAAGTGCCCCGAGCACCTTCGACCCTACTATCAGTAATCCCGAATCATCATTCCTTGTTATAAGTTAGTTTTCGTTTTTGTTAAGTTCCCCGTGATTTGTAAAGCATTATCTTGTTCGCTTAGCGGTCCGAGCTTACCATGTTCGCTTAGCGGTCCGAGCTTACCATGTTCGCTTGTAATACACGAATGACATTGCCTATGTATTTAAATTAACATGGCGAACAAGTACATATGTATGAAAAAGCAAGTTGTAATTAAAAAAAAAAAAAAACAAAAAAACAAAAAAAACCAAAAAAAAACAAAATGTATTTCCATTGTATGTACAAACAAAAATCAAGCCCACTTCCAATGGAGCAAGGCCTATTACACTACTACGGCCTGGGGATCCTTCGGCGTAACCCGAACCCCCTCCCCGAACCCCCGCCTGGTGGACCCTCGGCGGCCGCCGCCGCCGCTTCTGTCTCCTCTCGCCAAGAGCCACAAGGTCTCTTGCCAACCTGTGGGAGGGATTTTCTGGACACGCCTGCATCTCAGGCCTTTATTGGTCGCAGAGTGTGTAAATGGCCCCTCATCGCCTAGCTTGGCGGCCTTTTCCTCCTCCGCTTTCCTCCAATCCCGAACCCTCGTGACTTCCTCGGCCGCTAAGGCGACCTTTTCCCCGACTCTCTTGAAGTTCTTAACCTTGAGAGCTCAAGCTTCTGCTTCGGAAGCCTCCTTTTCCCGCCTCTGGCCTTCTCTTAACCCAATCGGTGACGTCAAGCTTTGAATCACCTCCGGTCCTTCTCCCCGACCTCCTTGGAGAGCCCGGCGCGTTCGCCCTTTGTAGCCTCCTTCACCTCCGCGCGTCTCAGGTTCCGCCTTCTGGAAGTCCACGGTTCGCAAGGCGGCATCCTTTTGCATCAGTCCTTGTTCGCCGCATCGAATGCCTCCTTCCTTTCAGCCTTCGGAGCACTCCAAGCTTTTCTTAAGCTTCGCGATCTCCTCTTGATCGTTAGACTCATTTGCGGCCCCCAGCCGGGTCCTCTCCATAGACATCCTCATCGCAAGCAAAGCCTGCGAATAAGAATGTGATCAGAAATGAACCAGATTTAGGAATAGCTCGCTCACCTCGCTTTGATGCGCTCGCATTGCCTTAATACATGTCTTTGGAACGACTGCAAAGTCGCCGCCCTGTGTCGAACTCGCAGTAAGACATTGCAGTCCACACTCGAGCAGAGAATAGACTATCGATTCATCAGATACTGGGCGAGGCCCCCTGGCCCCTGAGTCGAGCACCTTTGGTGTATCCTTCGTGATCGCCTCCGCCCATCGGTTCCTTTCCCAGGCCTACTATTGAGTCCTGTCAGACCTCAAGGGCGCTCCTCCTGGATTCGGGCCTCGCACTGCTACCGGCCTCGAACCTGCCTTTCTTCTTCGACCTTTGAGCTGAAGCCTTACGCTTTGGACGGGCCGGGGGTGCCTGAGCGACCTGCTCCGCCCTGGTCGCTCCTTGCGAGGGTTGGGGTCGTGAGGGCGCGGGAGCTCGTGTTGGTTGTGCCGGGATGGGACGAGCAGCTTCGGCCGCCTTCTCATTCCTCGATCGAGGAAAGACAAACGGTGCTCAGGCGAGATCGCCGGACTCTTTCGAGGCATAGTTCTCGCACAAACATAAGTGTTAGTAAACAAACTTATTCTACGACCCTCGTAAAGGTTAAGGTATGAACTAACTTACCTTACCTGGGGGTTCTAACGATGCGCCTTGTACATAAAAACCGTACTTCCTCAAGTTCGCTGCATTGTCACAAGTTCCTCAGTCTACTACTCTCGTCTAGTACTCAATGATACAAGCCTCGTCTCGGGTCGCATGAGTAGCGCCCTGCGATCGTGGCTGCTCTATTGACTACAAAAAGAAAACAAAGTCGTTATTATGGATCAAAGCAGCGGATAATAAACCCAGAAAGAAAACCTACTTGGATCCTCTAAAATAAGAATGGTTCCAAGTTATAAAAGAAAAAGAAGAACTTTGTCTCGTAGGCCCCCGCATTGCTGGGATAACTTTGTATCCCCGCGGCAATGGTAGGTCGCCGAGACAAATAGTACGAGTCCTTGTCCCTACTCTTCTTAAGGTAGTAGGCGACGCCGAGCTCCACCGCTGTTGGCTCTCCCAAGCCGCTCTCGCAGCACCTGATGTACATCGCGACAGCGATGACGTACGCGTTTGGCGTCAACTGCATTGGTGCGATCTCAAAATGATCCAGGACCGACCTGATGAAAGGATGAAAGGGAATCCTCCCTCCACCCTTGAAGATCTCTTTAGAGATCGCGGCGAGGCCATCGGCCGGGCGCCATGACGGTCTGGTGTGGTCGAGGAACACCTCCGTGCGGATGTCAAACTGCCTCTTTATTCTATTATATTCCTCAGAGGTAAGAACCGAGTAGACATCGAGGGCTGCGTCCTCGGGAACTTCCCACGAGGACGAGCTGGCTCCTTCCTCTGGTCTGGATGTTGACGGCCATTCCTCCGCTCAACATCGACACGGTCATTTAGGCCTTCGTGCTCGCCCCGTGCGGCGGCAGGGAACAAATTCTTAAAACCTAGCAGTGACTCGAGCCGCCATCCACGGCTCGAGTCCAATGACGGTAGGCTGCCACGTCCCTGGCCAAGAAACACCGGGAGACCACCCAACGCCATGGTCCATCCAAACCAAGGCAAAATGAAAAAGGAAAGGAGAACCTTACTCTTTGGGATGCAAGCCGTTCAGGCCGAAATTGCTTGCCCTTTGTTCGTTCGAAAAGTCACGCCCGATCGGAAGAGAATGGTTCTTGGTTTGCAAAGGTTTGTCACTCAAATCGAAAGAAATTTCGGTGACCTCATCTGAAAAAATACAAGCTTTTATATGGATTGCGAACCGACGGTTACCGCCCCTCGAAACCGAAACGACAACTCTCTCTCTCCCAGCATTAAATGAGCCCACGTCGCATTAAATGCCGTGATAAGAGTCGTTCGAATGCGTTACATAACCAATGCCATCAAAACGGCGTCGGCTCAAAGACGCAACGCATTTAATGTGTCCGACAAACGCTTTAACGTGCAGCAGCGCTCTACAAGTCACAGTAACCGTGTTCATTGAATCTCTGGCGGTACTGGAAAGGCCCGGAGCGTCCATCGTATCCGTGTCGCAAGGTTGAAGGTTGTCAGTTCATTGGCAAGGTTGCGGAATTCGCTGAGATCGTGTTCGCCAAATGTGTCCCGTGTCGAGCTTATCCCATTCAGCCTGGGCGACCTCCGAGCCGATGTGACTTAGTTTTCAAGGTTCGATCCTCAAACCTTAGAAACTAGGGGGCTTCTGTTATGCCTGGGGAAATAAGGGAAATCGACGTGGGAAAGTCACGTGAAGCTGACTCGCTCCCATCAGGGACAACACGCACACGTCCGGACCTCGCTACATGATACTGGGGCTCACACGCGTCCCTTTCCCCTCGCAATAAATCATGCGAAATCGCCTTGGGAAGAGAGTAATGGGACAGAAAGCCGGATTATATCCTGACAATCACACCAACCCATGGAGTTAATGATAATTACACGTTTCAGCTTGGTATAAAATGATGAAGACCCCTTCATTAAGAGGATTCGGCCATTTTTATAAAGACTCTCTCTCTCCTGTAAACACATTTACTTTTCATAATTCCTCTGTAAGTCCGTCCGCTTTGCGACCTGACCCACACTAATATCAATACAAATCAGTGGACGTAGGACTTGCTACCTTAGCATCCGAACCACTTAAAAAGCTTTCTTTGCATTTAGTTCACTTGGTATATTTATTATCACGTGTGTTAATCCACCAATCAGCAATACGCACGTGACAATTAGTTGGTGCCAAAAACCAGCATCAACACAGATCACTGTACATTTTTTTTATTTTCAGTTTCTCTCTCTTTCATCAACCGAAGAAACTGAAGGATTAAGAGAGAGAGAGAGAGTAGGTAGAGAGAAATAGAGAGAAGAAGAGAACATAAGCAAAAGATAGCACATAGACTGGTCAGCAGCAAATTTTTTTCGAGGAAGAAGAAGAAATTTAGGAGATATATAAATAACAGAAAGGGAAAAAAAAAGCTTGTGATTCAGGTAAGAGTTTTTAGTTCTGTTTTCTAAGAGAAAGGAACTGAGAGTCTTTAATTTTATATGAAAAAAAATGTGTTTTTATCATTTGGGTGTTTTGTATTTTGTTAGATTTCATTTTCATTTTCTGTCAGATATAGTTGAAAGATTGCACTCAAGTATGAGAGAAAGAATATGAGGAAGTTTAGATTATGAGCCATGGTGGATCAGCAAAGTGCAGTAGCTGTTATTTTTATATTGTTGTTATTATTTGAGTCTACATTTGAGCAACTTGAGACCTTGAGTTGACCCAATGAACGAGCTGCTCTACTTGAACTCAGATCCTCACGAGGGCTAAAAAGCATAGATTGACCAATAAAATCCGACTGTTGCTTAGTTTGGATTCTCTGGAATGATATAATAAACTATATAAATCATGAATTCATAATTCAGTATATAACTTAGACTAAACAAAATATTTCATTTTATTCTTTCTTTGATCTCATCTTTTATTAGTTTCCTCACGTTCTCTTTAGTATTAATTCAAATGGAATCCAAAATAAATGTTTTCAGTATGTTCCTTATTAGCGAAGGAGACAGCATCGATTTTTCTAAAGAGGACTTGTGATACGAACAAATCCAAGAGTTTAAAAAAAGAAAAAAGAAAAGAAACACTAAACTTGTTGGCTTATATGAGGAACCAACGCCTCCCAAATAACTTTAAATGAGTTTGATAATAAATGATCCCCCTTTATTGAATACTTTTGAATAATTTATACAACTCAAATGATAACCAACTTTAGAAAAATAAGGAAACAAACGACAAAATAGCAGGACTTGCAGCTGCCACGTTTACTTCCTAACAGCCAAGTAAATAAAATAACAAATTAACCAAAAGCTGAGGAAACAAATATCCAAGCACCGAAAAGATAGCCACGACTTAAATGGTTGTAACATTCCCCTTTCCTTGAAAACGATCCTCGCCCTCGAGGATAAACTTTGGAAAACGTTCTTGTAAAATATCACCAGCTTCCCATGTAGCATCTGCAGGAGACAAACCTTGCCAGTGAATCAAAAATTCAGTTTTTCCCTTTCTAAACCGCCGATCAAGCACCGCCTGAGGACAAGATACCAACTTATCCCCATTAACTGCAGGCAAAATCTACATAACTGACTGCCCCTCTCCAAACTTTGCCTTAAGAACAGAGACATAAAAAATAGGATGGATTTTTGAAGAAGGTGGAAGTTTCAATCTAAAGGCGACCTTACCAATTCTCTCCAGCACTTCATATGGGCTATAAAAACGAGCTGAGAGCTTGAGATTTTTACGAGCTGCCACAGTTAATTGGCGATAAGGTTGTAGCTTCAAATAAACTTGATCTCCCACCTGAAACTCACGTTCCCTATGCTTGGAATCATAGACCTTTTTCATTTGAGCCTGAGCTCGAGTAATACAAATATGTACTTCTCGCAAAACCTGGTCTCTAGAGATCATCTCTTGCTCGACTGACTCCACCTTGGCAGTTCCCGGAACATAGTTAAGCAACCGTGGAGGACTCCTACCATAAACAACTTCGAATGGAGTTCTTTGAATTGAGGAATGCCAGCTTGTGTTATAGCAGTATTCAGTCCAAGAAAGCCACCTAAGCCACTCCTTTGGATAAGAACTAGTGAAACAACGAAGGTACATTTCGAGTGTTCTATTAACCACTTCGGTCTGCCCGTCGGTCTGAGGGTGGTAACTAGAGTTGAAATTAAAAGAAGTACCATTCAAACGGAACAACTCCCTCCAAAAAGCACAAGTGAAAGTTGGATCTCTATAACAAACAATAGACTTGGGCATTCCATGAAGCTTAAATACATTATCAAAAAATACTCGTGGTACACCTACCGCTATATAAGGATGTGAGAGAGGAACAAAATGGGCATATTTTGATAGTCTATCAACTATGACAAAGATAGTAGTTTTACCATTAGAAGCTGGAAATCCATCTACAAAATCTATTGAAATATCTTCCCATACTCGAGCCGGAATTGGAAGTGGCTGCAACAAACCAGCAGGAGCTAATTGTTCCACCTTGTGCCTTTGACAAACATCACAGCTTCGAATAAATTCTTTGACATGCTTCCTCATTCCATTCCAATAAAAAGTGGCTTTGATTCTTCGAAGGGTTTTCACATAACCCTCATGAGTGCTAATGTGGAATTCTTTGATAATTGCATTCGTTAGTTTAGAATCCATGGCAAGATAAATCTTCTCCTTAAATAATATAACTCCATCAGCTACCTTCCAATGTCCCACTGCTTCCCCTTGTTGAATATGTACTTTCAAATCTTGCAAAACCGAATTGCCATCAATTTCTTCCTTAATAGTATCAAGCTAGCGTGGTACCAATTGAGAGCAAGCAAAAATAGCACCTGAGTTATCGTCAACTTCAAGTCGCCGTGATAAGGAATCAACTACCAAATTATCTCCACCTTTTTTGTACTCCACTTGGAAATCATAACCCATTAATTTGTATAGCCAACGTTGTTGAGCGGTGGTTGTAATCCTTTGAGTCCATAAATGCTTGAGACTTTGATGATCCGTACGAACAATAAACTTTCTCCCTAATAAATAAGGTCGCCACTTTTGGACAGCAAGTACCAATGCGAGCATCTCCTTCTCATAAGTAGACAAGAGAAGGTTTTTTCCACTAAAAGCATGGCTGAAAAAAGCAATGGGTCTTTCTTGTAACAATACCGCCCCTACCCCCATCCCAGAAGCATCACACTCAACAATAAAAGGTTTACTAAAGTCAGGGAGAGATAGTACAGGAGCTTTTGTCATGGTTAATTTGAGCTTTTGAAAGGCTTCTTCCGCTGCTGCACTGCATTCAAATGAGTTCTTTTTGAGCATGCTAGTAAGTGGAGCTGCAATCTTACCATAATTTTGGATAAACTTGCGATAATAGCCAGTGAGTCCCAAAAATCCTCGCATCTCTTTTGGAGTTTTTGGCATGGGCCAAGACATCACTGCCTCAACTTTACACGGGTCAACAGCAGCTCCATGGTTGGAAATGAGATGGCCTAAGTATTGCACTTCCCTCAAACCGAATGAGCACTTTTCAAGCTTCACCCGTAGCTCATTAGCTTTTAATATGTCAAAAACCAGCCTCAAATGCTCCATATGTAAGTCCCAACTTCTGCTATAAATGAGAATATCATCAAAAAAAACCAAAACAAATTTTCGAAGGAATTTTTTGAATACCTCATTCATGAGTGCTTGAAAAGTAGAAGGAGCATTGGTAAGCCTGAATGGCATTACCAAAAATTCATAGTGACCTTCATGAATTCGAAAGGCTGTCTTTTCAATGTCTTCTAAATTCATCCTCACTTGATGGTAGCCAGATCGCAAATCTAATCTGGTGAAGAATTGAGCACCCTCCAATTCATCCAGAAGCTCATCAATTACTGGAATAGGAAACTTATCCTTGATGGTAATTTTATTTAGAGCTCTATAATCAATACACATTCTCCAGGATCCGTCATGCTTCTTGACTAAAAGCACTGGCGATGAATATGGGCTAGTGCTTGGGCGAATGATTCCAGAATCCAACATCTCCGTAACCTGCCTTTCAATTTCAGTCTTTTGAAAGTGTGGATAGCGATATGGCCGTGTCACTACTGGTCCATTTCCAGATTGGAGGGGAATTTTGTGATCATGATCTCGTCGCGGTGGTAGGCCCTCTGGTTTATCAAACACTTCATTATAGTCTTCCAAGAGTTGTTGCACCGAGCAAGCTAAGGAAGTGTAGGTATGTGATTTCTTTGTGTTCCCTATTAATTACATAATAACCCCTCGCTGCTGCTTCGTTATTTTGGTGATAGGAGCGGCTTCACTGACCATATTGTGGAGGTTAGATATTCCACGAAAAGTCCCCATTTGAGCATCCTTTTGGAATGTCATTCGCAAGGTCTCAAAATCCCATTGAATTGGTCCAAGAGTCCTCAGCCATTGAGTTCCTAACACAACATCATAACCCTCAAGAGGTAAGATAAAAAAATCAACGAAGAAGGGTATTTTTTGTAACTTGAGTTGAACATTCGAGCATTTTCCCGGACTAGAAAGCTTTTCAGCCGATGCTACCATAACCTCTAGTCGACTGTTTGAGGTGGGATGAAGATTTATTCGCTGAGCTATTTGTGAGCTAATAAAATTATGAGTGCTTCCTGAATCAATGAGTGCAACCACCGATTGGCCCATCAACCCGCCCCAAATCCTCATCGTTTTAGGGCTTTCACTTCCAGCCATAGCATGCAAAGAGATCTCAAGAGATTGTTCGGCCTCTTTTCCTTCAATCTCCATTTCAACGTCCCCATCTTTATCTTCCCAACTGGCCTCAATCAAAAAAAGCTTTTTACAATTGTGTCCCGGTGCGTACCTCTCATTGCAATGAAAATAAAGCCCTTTCTTCCGTCGCTCTGATAACTCGTCAGTTGTCATCTTTTTGATTGTTGGAGTGGTAATTGAACTGCGATCCTGGTACCCAATGTTTTGCCGTGGAGGATTTGCAGATCTCACTGCCGGAATATTGGTTCGTCTTTGAGCTTGGTTCCGAGCCTCAAAAAGTTTCGCCAAGCCAATTGCCATTACTAGAGTTGTAGGACGATTAGCTTGAACATCAGTGCGAATGCTGTCCCTTAAACCTATTATGAAACATGTGACTTTGCGATCTTGAGTTAGAGCTCCTGCTTTGGCCAACCACCTCTCAAACTTACATTGGTATTCGATCACTGATCCCGTCTGACGAAGTTGAGTAAGCTCTCCAAAAGGATCTTCGAACTGGTTTGGACCAAATCTAGCAAAAAGTCCACTCCGAAGGTCTTGCCACGTAACATAGAGTGATTCTTATTCTAACATTTGGAACCAAAGTAAGGCATCACTCTCAAAATAGAAGGAAGCCAAGTTGACTTTATTAGATTCATTAATTTCATGGAGCGCAAAGTATTTTTCTGCCTTGCAAACCCAAGCAGTTGGATCATCTCTACCGTCGTATCGAGGAAAGTCGATCTTCAACATTTTTGGAACAAAACTATTGAAGGAAGATGACCCCTTTTGACCCAACTGTAATGGCCCACTTGAGGTACGTTGTTAAGATTTGTTGTATTACTTAAATATTTATTGATTCAGATTCAATTGACTTTATATGTTGTTATTTTTGGTTGAGTGTTTGCCTTGAAATTGGTTGAGATTTGAGGAATCTTGGTATTACAGTCTTCGCCGGGGCGAAGAATAGTCTTCATCGTGGTGACGTCAACTCTGTGTTACGATGTCGGTTCTGTAATTTTTTGCCGAGACGACAGAACTTTCTTTGCCGCGGCGACGGGACGGCAGAAAAGTTTATTGAGGTTTCTAGAGAATTCTCTATAGGGGTAAAATGACTATTCTACCCCTAATTAGCAGGAAAAGTTGGGAGTAAAATGTAAAAAAAATTAGTAGAGAATGTGTTGGAGTTGGGGGTGTGTTTGTAATGAATCAAAGGACAAAGATGAAATTTTCAAGGAAGAGCAAGGGCAAAATGGGAAAGAGTGGTTACAATATGAGCTAAACAAGGGATTAAGTGTAGTAAACCCTCATTTCACCCATTTCCACCGCGATTCTCACTCTCTATTTTCTTCCCATCCTTCATTCAATCTTCCAAGATTTCTAAGCAATTTTAGGGAGCTTTTGGGTAATTAGAGAGAGTTATGGGGATAAATGAGTAGAGGATTTACTTACTAAGCATTGTTTTTGTGCTCACCCCGTTGTTTTCTATGTTTTTGCAGGATCTAGGTGAGGACACAATCGGATGGACATCGGCATGCGAGGAGAAATGGCTACACTGTCCACATAGTTTTGATAGTTTTTGTACATGATACTAACTTTTTGTAAAGAACGTATATGTTTAATGAAAGAAAAATTTTGGGCCCAACTATTTATGTTATCTTCCATGTGTTTTCATTATGGATATTTTATGAGTATATGAGTAGAAAGCAGCTATTACATTTTTGGTATCAGAGCCGAGATTTTGGGATTTGACAGTGTACCATTCTCGTCGCTACGATGTCCGAGAGCCGACTGTGTAAGTTAATTCTTTCCTTACATTAAGTGTTTGTTGAATTGATTGAGTGTGGTTGTTTTGTAGATGCGGCGTAGTAACAGAAAGAAGGGTAAGAGTGTGATGAATGAGGGAGAATCCTCTAACCCACCAGAACCAACTCCCCCTACCCTTGATGAGACGAGGATTCAAACCATTGTACAGTAGGTATTAGCGAAGAGTCAGGGAAGAGTTATTCAGGAGAAAATCGAGACCCCCAGTAGAGTACCGCCCACAAGACAAGAGCGAGAAGGGTCGATACCTCAGACAATACAGTCTCGGGTTGATCCGATTCAAGGGCTTGTAAAACAGCACCAGCCGCCAGCGTTTAGGGGTACTAGGGAGCCGCTAGAGCCAGATGAGTGGTTTAAGTCTGTAGAGCAGACGACGACACTGTTTCCCATGAATGATAGAGAGAGGATCAGAGATGCCAGTTTCTTATTTAAGGGAGATGCCCGAATTCGGTGGGAATTAATGGAAGAGACTCATGATATGGCCTCGATGACCTGGGAAGAATTCAGAAGATTGTTTGAGGCTGAGTACTGAATAGAAGATCGAATACATGAGAAGGTCTAAGAGTTTATTCATCTGAAGCAAGGGACTAGTACTGTGAAAGAATATTCAGTCAGATTCAACTCCCTTGCTCGCTTTGCACCCAGAATAGTGTATATACCGGAGTTAAGGAGAGATAAGTTTGTGCAAGGGTTGAGATTGGATATTGCTCGAGATGTAATGACAGAGCCGAGCCCCCTCATACCTACAATGAAGCTCTATCACAGGCTTTAAGGGCAGAGATCTACGTAAACAAATACATTGCAGAAGGTTTGGCTTTACCGGTACTAGCGAGCCATCCATCACCCCATAGAGGGAGAGAGTAGATGCCACAAGGAACAGAGAAGTAAGGGCCAAGAAGAAGTTCCAACCAAGGAAGAATAGAAGAGATTGGCAGAACAAACGGCCAAGGACAGAAGGGTTTCCCCTTTGCGCTAAATGCGGGAGGAACCATTCAGGAGAGTGTTTGAGGGACAGAAATGTATGTTACAGGTGCCGACAGCCAGGGCATCTGATGAGGGATTGTAAAGCTCCTCTTCTACTAGCAGCTCAGACTTCTAGAGGTACAAATGCCAGAGTATTTACAGTGGCATAGGGTGAAGCGAGGCAAGTCCATCAGCCGTAACTAGTCAGTTGTTATTCCATGATGTTTCTTTATATGCTTTAATAGATTCTGGAGCTACCCATTCTTTTATATCTCATGGAATGATAGAGAGATTAAATTTGAAACCTACTAGAGTTAGTCAACCCATTAAGATAGAGTTACCTGATGGGGTGAGTGTGTTGACTTAAGAGATGTTAGTAGGAGAGTCCGTAGTGATCCAGGGTCGAGAGTTAGCAGTTGACTTGATAGTTTTTGATATGCCTGACTTTGATGTGATATTGGGCATGGATTTCCTAGGGAGGTATGGAGTAGAGATTGATTGTCAGAAGAAGAAAGCGAGATTTAATCTCGATAGTGGAGATAAGTTTAGTTTTGGAGAGGGTCATCAGTTGGGTATGTTGATTAGTAGTGTAAAGGCTAGAAAGATGTTGAGAAAGGGGTGTTCTAGATACATTGCTCATGTAGTTCAGAGTGGTGATGTTCCACAGTCAGAAATTCAGAGGGTGCCGATAGTTCGAGAATTTTTAGATGTGTTTCCGGAAGACTTATCAGGTTTGCCACTAGAAAGAGAGGTTGAGTTTAGTATTGAACTAGTACCAGGAACAGCACCCATATCTAAAGCCCCTTACCGAATGGCCCCAGCAGAGCTTCAGGAATTAAAGAAGCAACTCCAAGAGCTTTTAGATAAAGATTTTATCCGACCGAGTCATTCTCCTTGGAGAGCCCCAATTCTGTTTGTAAAGAAAAAGGACGGGTCATTACGGATGTGCATTGATTATCGAGAGTTGAATAAGGTGACAGTGAAGAATAAGTACCCGTTACCTCGGATAGATGATTTGTTTGACCAATTGGAGGGAGCAGCAGTATTCTCCAAAATTGATTCGAGGTTAGGGTACCACCAAGTAGGAGTGGCCGAGCATGATATAGCTAAGACTGCTTGCCGTACAAGGTATGGGCATTATGAGTTTGTAGTGATGCCATTTGGCTTGACTAATGCCCTAGCAGTTTTTGTGGATTTGATGGATCGGTATTTCAAGAACTTTGAGTGTGAGCTTCATTAAGAGAAAAGAGAGAAAAAGAGAATAGAGTAGGTTATGTGATGGGGAACCAGTGAGTAATGGGTAGAGTATTCCCGTATGTACGTTGCAAAGAGAGAGAGCGACTTGAGTATGAGAGAGAAAATGGTGTAGCCCATGAGAGTACATGCGGATGAGGGCTATACCCGAGAGTACTTGAGAGAGAGTTTATACACTCACATGGCAGAGGGTTCCGAATCCATGCATAACCAAGTTCGATCGGCTAGAACGAGTAGAAGTCACGAAGAGCGGGAGCGAGTCCCGGCCGTGCCTCTGGTAAGATGAAGCCGTGACTTACAAAAGAGAGTTAGTGAGAAAGAGTTACGAGAAAGAGAAAATAGAGAGAAGTATAAGAGAGAGAGTAAATGAGAATTGTAAGGAAAGAATTAGAGAGAGTTACGGGGATAGATGAGTAGATGATTTACTTACTGAGCATTGTTTTTGTGCTCATCCCGTTGTTTCCTATGTTTTTGCAGGATCTAGGCGAGGACACAGTCGGATGGACATCCGCACGCGAGGAGAAATGGCTACACTATCCACATGGTTTTGATAGTTTTTGTACATGATACTAACTTTTTGTAAAGAACGTATATGTTTAATGAAAGAAAAATTTTGGGCCCAACTATTTATGTTATCTTCCATGTGTTTTCATTATGGATATTTTATGAGTATATGAGTAGAAAGCAGCTATTAAAGTGACCCAGTGCCGCTCTGTCCACCACTCTTGTTGGCCGAGTGATCTCCCATTCCATTCTTACTCGACATCTATTGATTTAGCGTCTCCAAGCTCTTAGTGACGTAACGCACAAGGTCCTCATGGCTGGCAGCTAGCTTCTCCATGCGGTTCTCTAGTCTCTTCTCTGAGCAGTTTGGTGACTCCATGCCTGGCTCTGATACCAAAAACTGATAAGAACAAATCCAAGAGTTTAAAAAAAAGAAAGAAAAGAAACAGTAAACTTGTTGGCTTGTATGAGGAACCAACACCTCCCAAATAACTTTAAATGAGTTTGATAATAAATGATCTCCCTTTATTGAATACTTTTGAATAATTTATATAACTCAAATGATAACCAACTTTAGAAAAATAAGGAAACAAACAACAAAATAGCAGGACTTGCAGTTGCCATGTTTACTTCCTAACAGCCAAGTAAATAAAATAACAAATTAACCAAAAGTTGAGGAAACAAATATCCAAGCACCGAAAAGATAGCCACGACTTAAATGGTTGTAACAACTTGGTTCCAAAAATTGGAAGAATAATTAATTCCAGTGAAATCAAAATCAATGTTTTTAGTATGTCCCATGATTAGCAAATGCGACAGTACTGAAAATGGATTTGGTTTCGATAATTGGAGGTATATATGTACTAATGAAATATACAAATTCAAGATTGATGTAAATATATCACATGGAACTATCATCAAACTCTACTGTATTTTGATGATAGTTCAATATGACATATCAGTGTCTTAGAACCTGTTAGTTACACTTTTTGAAAAATGTTATTTTGAAAAAGTGTTTTAAGTTAAGTTGAGTTGAATCAAATTAAATTGGATTTGAATATGAAAATGTATCTGGTAAAACATCTGAAAATTATATCAGAGTTAGATAAAATGTTGAATAGTTGTTTGGTATATTTTTTTTAAAAAGGTTTTCAAGACAGAATAGTTGTTTGGTATTTTTTCTAAAAATATTTAGATTATTTTTTAACCTCTTACATTTGTTAATTTAGCTAAACACTTCAACAATAAAAGTTTAAAAATTAACTAAAGCACCTCAGTCACCCAAGAGGACAGTCGACTGTTAGCCACCACCATTGGACGATAGTTGGCAGTCACCGGAATGGTACATGACCGGCTGGATCTGGTTGATCATGCGCCGATATAGCCATTTCGGCTAGATCTACAACTAGATAGCTATGGCCATCGTTAATGATCAGATCTCAGCCAAATTTTTTCGGCCAGATCGGCGCACGACCAGCCAGATCCTACTAGTCATGCACTGTTCTGACCATGTTGATCGACGATGGTTGTTGATAGGTGGTGGTGGTCTTGGGTGGATTAATTTTTAGATTGGAAGGAGAGAAAAATGAGAAGGAGAGACAGAAAAATGTTTTTAGTTGAATAGAGTTAGATAATCTGAAAACAAGTCCCACCCTCTTTTCATTTTTAGACAAAAAAATGTTATTTGAGTTGGATTAATTTTCAGTTTGGATTGGTCCAATAAGTAAACAAACATATCATATTTTTTAATCCAAATAGGATAACAAAATAATGATCCAGAATAGTGTAACAAACAGGGGCTTAGTTCTTTAAGAATCCCTCACTAAGAACTCCAACAAAGCATGGTTATCAAAAGTCCTTGCTCATGAATGTGTATCAGAATTTCACTCCCTTGCCTTGAACTTTTTCCAAAGATCTCATATGGTGACAACTATGTGCTCAAATTTTGAGTCCAAAGAGCAGAGAATTTCTCTATTGTGCGAATAGCACTCAACGTTTCTCCATTTCTCTTAAGCTGGTTAGAGACTACTTGAACTCTTTAAAAATAACTAGAGATAGCCTTTGATTATTTCATATGGAGAGATTCAAACTCTCATCTTAAAGTTTGGCAGTAGTTGCATTTGAGATATTTTCAAACTCATCATCATCAAGGGCTTGATAGGTTGTAAAGATAGTTTTCTTGTCTCTCTTTCTTGAATCCTTTAAAGTATCCTTTTGTGCTTAGGATAGGGCAACCTCATCTTGTCTTCTGGTTCCTTGTAACCTTTCTCCACATTCTTTGATGTGTCTTGCGACTTGGGCCATCATCAAGGGCTTGATAGGTTGTAAAGATAGTTTTCTTGTCTCCTTTCTTGAATCCTTTAAAGTATCCCTTTGTGCTTAGGATAGGGCAACCTCATCTTGTCTTCTGGTTCCTTGTAACCTTTCTCCACATTCTTTGATGTGTCTTGCGACTTGGGCAGTGCCTTCATCTTGATGATCCACTTATCACAAATGCTTTGGCTAAGCTCTAGAACTTGGAAATGAACCATCCCACTTGCCATCTTCAAGATTTTTATAGCCCTGATACGACTATGTTGGAAAAGAAGCAAGTGATTGAAGAGAGAATTACAATTGCTTCCCAAATTTGGCTTGTACAAAATAGCAAGAGGTCACCTCCTTTAATAGTGCTCAAGGGAGATTTCCACACACCAACTTCCAACCCCTTGTTTAACCCTAATAAATGAGATATTTTTACAAGACCAATTCTAGATATAAGGCCTAACTTTTTGGGCTAATACATGGGTTTATTACTTGGGCTAGTATTTAGTTATAGCAATATATGGGTCTTAATAGAAAGAACCCAAAAGACTTGGGCCTAAATTCAACAGTAGCTATGATCCCCCAGGCAACTACGTTGGGGAGAATTCGGAGAAACCTCACTAGCTAGCCAATTACACTAAGCTAGACTTTAATTTCAATTATGTATGTGTTAGCAATATTAATCTAAAGGTAGCTAATAACAGGGTTCATTCAGAGGAACCAATAAGTCTCTTATATGCAGACAATTAAGAAATGAATGAATTAGTATGTTTTTACTAGCTTTTGTTTTATTAAAAATAATTAAGTGTTTTGTTTACAAAATGGAGATATATATAGATTGAATATATGGTAGCAATAATTATAATCGATACAATCCAAAAAATAATGCTAATATACGCATTCCTTTGTTAATTATTGAAGAGGTATATAACATGAAAGATAGCGAAGTCCTTTGTAATTTAATCGGAAAAACTTGTGTCCAGAAGCTTTCAATACATGCAGAAGATTTTTGTTTTTCATTAAATGCCGAGAATACACTGAAGTCTAAACCATATAAGAAAGTAAAAGGCCAAATAGACTGGAAAATGAGGTCGTGTCCAGTTGCATTTCACACCAAATACTGTTTCCGATGATCAATTTTTGTGATTTTTGGTTATTTCACTCACCAAAAACCACCTCCGTTGTCACATTTCAACTCATCAGCCCTTCCTCTTCAAAACCCCTAACATCCCAACCATCAATTGTTTGCCATACACAGTGAAAGTTGAAAACCCACTCGGTGAAGGCCACAGGTCTCGGTTGAGCCGGCTAGGCTGGGCCAGGATTTAAAACACAGATTTTAACACAAAAGTATATTGATAGTGAACGGAATGAGAAATCCAAAAATATATTTAAAATTGAGGAAAAAAATTATTTCTAAAATTTTAGTAATATGTGTACTTAGAATATTAGGTATAATAGTGCTATTCTGGGTGCCTACGTATATTGTTTAATTTATATATTTCACTTCTTGTTGTCGATTAATTTTATCAATGTGGTCCGTGTTAAATCTGGTAATTCTCAGGAAGGTGACATTACATATATAATTGTAATTTCTTGCCTTAATTTCCGTCAGATTATCAAATTTTTTAGCTCCTCAAGCTAGTTGATCAAATAATTTCCACACCATATTCCTATAAATACCCACCAATTCGTCTCTGAGGCCATTTTTTTAATAATAGCGAAAGAAATTGTATGAAATATCTGAAAGTAACCTACCATTCAGGGAACTATAATGCATGCCCCAAAAGTAAGTGTATTGACTTGACCTTGCTAATTAGGTGTCCTTGAAAAATAGTTTTATCTAATGATATTTCAGTTTTTTAAATATTATAAAATAGATATAAGAAAGTATCATTCTATAATGCTATTATATTGTTGGAAGAAGAAGAGGTTTTTAACACAAGACTAACTAGGACCAATAAGAAGGGAAAGCTATTTAACCCTATTATTTCGAATGAATTCAAAACTTTTAATCTCTCGGATAATTAACCATTCTATAGGTTAAAACATAAGTTTAGATAATATTCTTTTGTTAAATTTAATCTATGAGTTGAAGACAGATCAAGATTTCTAATATGCCACCCTAATAAAAGAGACAACAATCTCAGATTTCCAAAGTTGCTCAGGTTGACAATAGAAACAAATTAATAAAAGTCTATGGCACAGGCATAGCTAAAGTATATATGTTTTCTAAAGACCTGGGACTTTTGTGGGCTAAACATTGCAGTTTCTTAAACAGTGTCAGCTTCTGGAACATGGCCAGCAACTGTTCGAGTGGGGTGATTTCCTCGAAATTATTAATTAGAAAAACTTGATTTTCAATTGCGTTATACAGGTAATAGTGTGATGACTTTGTAAGCAAACCCAAAATGCTATCTTCTAAGCTTTCAGTAACTCTTCTGTGTGTCATGGGGTTAGCCCTAGCCCTGGTCCTTCCATCCCATGCACAAAACTCGCAACAGGACTACGTCAATGCTCACAACACAGCTCGAGCACAGGTTAATGTTGGACCGATGACTTGGGACAACACGGTGGCTGCCTATGCTCAAAACTATGCAAATCAACGTATCGGAGATTGCAGACTTGTACATTTTGGAGCAATGATGGATCCATGATTTTTGTTGAGGGGGGACCTTCGCGGCTCTGCTAGTATTTGCCAAACAACTAGTGAAAACTTCAAAATATTACTAAACCTTAAGCAAAGAAAATAATATAATATCAAGAACTTGAGAGAAAAGAATGTAATAATACAATATTTTCCTACTTGAATAAATCTATGAGAAGCAAAATTTTGAGTAAATATGTTGAGTAAACCTTGAGCAAAACTTTCTTAATTTTTTTTTCAAAAATTTTTGGCTTCCAAAGATTATAATATAAATTTTCATGACTTTGATCAGACCTAGCCTAAGCTAAAGTCAACTAAAACTTAAATCAAGCCAACGTTGCGTTGACTTTTAATATGAATTAATAAAAAAATGGGAATTTTCTTAGTATAGACATAGATAGTAACTCAAATTCATTTAATAATTTTAAGCAGCTGAACGGTGACGTTTGAAATGTAGGGAAGTGGTGAGTGAAGGGTGAAGAATAACATCTTTTAAAATATAGTTAAGGTTTTAATTTGGGAAAGCATGTTCATTCTTAGACATAAAAATAAAATAAATTGATAAGACCCATGTCTTTTCCCCTAAAATTAGAATAAAAAACCTCCAAAAAAAACATGCATGAGTCAACCCTAAAATAAACTAAATTGAAATGAGCAATACACGTACCTAAAATTCATAAAACAGAAAACGGAGCTAATTGTGGCACTTTGAGTAGTGAAAACTTTAATAATTTTAGTCTTCAAAAGTTTTAAAAGCGAATAGCATGAGAAAGAGAAAGAGAGAATGAGAGAGTAAAGAATTTTGGGATAAAATCATAAAAAACAGGTAGATCCATGAAGAAAAAGAGTGGAGAGAGTTTTAAAATTTTAATATAATGTGAGCTTGAAATATATATATATATAATTCTCATTTTTTTTAAATCTTAGGGTGGGCCTGGTATATATATTAATAACAATTTTTTGTGGGTCTATATATTATTATTATTATTTTTAAATCTGAGGTAGGCCTAGGTTCACCCTCAAAGGGGCCGGATCCGCCTATACTCCAGAGGTTCTTATGGCGAGAACCTTGCATGGAGCAATGGTGACCTTTCAGGCATCGTTGCTGTGACATTGTGGGTTGATGAGAAGGCCAACTATAACTATGATGCTAATACTGGCGCTCCCGACAAGTATGATAAGAACCCAGACAAAATCAACCCAAAACTTGGGCAACACACAACATAATCTGAATTCCTCTATATTGAATATCTACAGTATTGAATACAACCCAAAAACATTGATAGTAAAGCAGAATTAAGAACAAAGAAAATAATATAAACTGTAAGTTTTGAGGAGGTTACCAAGTGATTAAAACTTATGTGGAATGGGTTGCTTGTTCATTTTAGTGCAAATGAGTTGTGAGAGACATAAACAAAACATACATCAAAGCAAGTAAAGAACACACTTATTTTTACATGGTTTGGCATCATGCCTACATCCATGGGACCAGGTCTAGAGGAAGCAAATTCACTATGAAACTTATGAGTTCAAATACAGAGCAAGATAACCAAAGTTGCAAAACACTCCTTATTTTCTACATGACAACTCTATCTTCTTTGGTTGAACTTCAAATCCTCATAGCAAGCTTCACGTGCACAACATCACCATGTTGAAATTGAACTCCTCTCAAATTTTAACAATGAAGACCAATCTTCGGGACAGCAACTTACACACAAGCACTCATCAACATGGAATCAGGTTCCAAAGTCATCACACAAGAACAAGGACAGAAGGTATTTAAAGCCTACCAAAGCATTGTAAGAAACCTTAACCAAAGTGAAGACCTCAAAGAATATGTAGAGAGGAAAACAGTGGTGCTCAGATTTCTTAAAGAAGACGCCAGAAAAAATATGAATATATAGAGTTCAATGCGTCAAGGGTTGGGGGACAAAAAAGTTAAATATCAACTTTTGTGTTTTTCTTTTTGTAAAAGAAACTTTGGACCTCAAACAAAAGCAAAATACCTTTTGTTACACAATGAATAAAAGGTGGACAGGTAGAAAAGTACCATAACAGAATATCATCAAGGAGTATAATTGTCCAAAAACAAAATGGGTGCGTATTGTGCTTATGAGAAAAAAATCTACTAGATGCATTGTGACAACACAGACTTTGAAGTGCCAACACTGATGAAGGTGGTTACATTTAGAGAGAGTGGCCACATTGACAGATAAAGTTAAACATTTTGCAAGACTCAAAACAGGATCATAAGGTGACAAAAACACTTACAATCTCCCCCTTCGTACTTATGATCAAAGCACAATTTTTAAACAAATAAAACCTATCTTTTATGAAGAGATAAGGTCAAGAAGACAAGTAAATGAGAAAAAAAAATCACAACAACTGCCCCTCAACCATAAAACTCCCCCTAAAAAAAAAAAAAAAAAAAAATAATAATAATAATAATAACATTAGTCAAGAAGAGGTTACCAAGAGTTTTCCAAATGAGGCAGATCAACATGTCAAACAAAAAAAAAAAAATCTGCACAACACAGGACACAACAAATGAGAGATTAGCAATAAAACAAAAAGAAATCTGCACAAGCACACAACCAACCAAACAGCAAAAAAACAATTCATCAGTTTAAGAAAAACATCCACAAAATGTTCTATAAGGAAAAGTTCTGCAGAGAAAAATAAATAACGACAAAAAAAATCTTAAAATGTGATCACATAGAAGCAACAGTGATCATAATGAAAAGCAGTAAATTTTTTTTTTTTTTTCAGTAGTAGTCTTCTTCAGTAGCAACAAAATCTTCCCCTCGTTGATCATAAGTGATAAATCTCTACACCTAGAAGATCTTCTGGTGGGGAGCTTCCAGGCAATAGTTTTTCCATGATTCTTGACAGGGGTAGGAATTGAGGAGGATCAATTTCTGGAATAGTCAAGGAAGTGGCAGTTTCTTTTGCTCTAGCATCAGCAGCAACTCTAGAATTAGGTTCATCCATAGCATCTTTTTCATTAATTTTTGGAATAGCTTTAGGGATGACACGATCAAAATCTTCAGATGTAACATTTGCAGCAGTTGGATCAACATTTAGATCAATCTGAGGCTCAGATGGAATAGCACCATTCTCAGTAGGAACAGAGGCATCAAGAACATCTTTGGAGCCACTTGAAAGGCCTTTGCTCAGAAACTCAACCCTGGTTTCTTTTAGTGCAGCGTCAAAGGAATTAACATGACCAAGTAAAGTGGTGTAATACACATCCACTTTCTTGTCAAGATCATACAACAACTCATAAATCTTGGACTACCAAGAATTGGATTTTTCTGGAGGCGCTTGAGAGGATGATGGAACATTCACAAGGTATAGAAGACGAGGCAGAAGACATGAGAGTCTTGGTGGATACGGTTCTAATCTTAAGTAAACGTTCATTGGATTGTTTTGGAGCCAGATAAAAATCAACAAACCTTGATATCAGAGAAGGGAAAGGTAACACAAAGGATTTTCTTTTTGACTTAGCAACAATTTTGATCAACTTATACATAACAGATGCAAGATCGATTTTCTTTCCTTGCACAATTCCATATAGGATTTGGGCTTTGTGAAGCCTAATAAAGGAATTATGCCTAGAGGTTGATCGGTCAGAGATTTCAATTTTGAAAAGAGCCTTATAATGGGAAGTGAGCGCATTGACAAGGAGGAAACCACTGTCAGGCCATTCAGTCACAACGCCACCACTAAGGTCACTGGCCATGAACTTACGCTTCTCTTTTGGGACAGCCAAGTCATCCTCGTTCTTCACCATAGGAAGAATGAGACTCACAAACAATAGGTTTAATAACAACAATATCCTTAAACCTAGACTCTGCAGAAGGAGAGAAAAGGATTTGAAGTTTACCAAGAACCTTAGATTGAGGTGGAGCTTTCACCTTCCTTTTTCCTTTGGTGATTTCGACTTGTTTCTTCTTCTTCGCTTTGGATTTAGCAAGAGACCCTTTTGAGCGCTTTAGTTTCTTGATGAGAGGTTAATCATCAGTGTGGATCTTGAGTTTTGAGAGTTTGACACTGGTTTTGAAGCAGAGGGGGTGCCTTCACTTGAAGCAGAGGAGTGCGCACATTCCTAGGCTTGTGAGGACTACTCTGATCTTGTTCTCTTCTTTGATTCAGGAACCTCCCTAATGTCATCAAAAAACCCTTGTTGATGCTCTATTGAATCACCCAAAAAGGTTAGTTATGAAGAGAATTTTGAGAAGATAAAAAAAAATTGAAAAACGCCGACCTAGGTTTGATGGCACAAAAGAAAAAAGAGGTGGCTTAAAAAGAAAAATTTGAAGCCCTAGAAAAACATGGGAAATTTTCACTGGACACAAAGTGGGCACATAGAATTGCAATGTGTGCATAACAAATAATAATAATAAAATCACACGTGTGGTAACATGACAAAGCAAGGTGCACATAGTGAACCAATGATATAACACAACTGAAGGACAGACACTTAGGAGAGAATTCAAAGACACAAAATAACAGGCATGTGAGCACATTGTAATATACTGTATAGCTAGTAATTCTTTAAGAAATATAAGATAAAATCCACTAAATGAATTTTACAAACATATATACATAATGTAAATCCGAAAATTCTAATTTTAATTCATATAAATATATACACAAAATACTGATATACTTTAGTAAGCATAAGGTAATCTTGAATAGTGCTGCCAAACTCCTCCGCTTCTTGACGTCCTACCCGGTCGTAAATCATCTAGTACCTACAAAACAGTAAAATAACGGAGTGAGCGCTAATTGCTCAGTAAGTAAACCAAACTGCACTACTGTGTTTCCTCCGTTACTCATGTTCTGATTTTTTTTCCTTTTCTCACTCTATTCTTTGATTATATTCTTCATTCTTTTTTGATATTCTGCATTCTTTTCAGATACTCTGATTTGCTACTTACCAACGTGCAAAGTCAATGAATAAAACTGTACATCGTCGAGCACATAAGAAATACTGAATCATGTAAGTAGCATAATACATATGCAGAATAATAAATTTTCCTGAGAAAAGAACTTTCTTTTCTTTTCAGTTTTTGTTTCTCTTATACTGTATCTCTTTCTTTTCTTCTATGTTTCTATTTCTTTTCTTTCTTCTTTCTAGTTTGCCGATCAGACTAGGTTGATGCATGGATTTGGAACCCTGGCCGTGTGAGTGGGTATAGTCCTCATCTACATGTACTACTCACGGACTGTACAAGTACTTTATCTCTCTGCCGTGGCCGCTTGCTCATGGCGGCGTGCATGTAGGTATGCTCTACTGGGTATAGTCCTCATCCACATACACTACTCACGGATTGTACAAATACTGTATCTCTCTGTTGATGCTGCTTGCTTGTGGCGGCGGGTACGTAGGCATCTCTATCACTCACAGGTTCCCCATCGTAAAAACCTTATATCATAGCATGCTATAGAAAGAGAATAGAAAGTGATACTATACACATTTCAACATGAATTTCCAAGCTATGGAAATTCTACACTTGCATTCTTTAAAAACATACACTTTCCATAAATGAACATATCATTTCATCATGACCATTTTGTGGATGCATAACAAGTTCATAGAAACATATTATCCTTAGGCTTGTTTATACAAACACAAGCTCATACTTGGGTAATATATAACATATTACACATAGCCTCCATGGTCATTCATTACATCAAATATCTATGTTCCTACAATCATTAAATAATCACAAAGACCACTCATTCAAACATGCTTCACAACCCTTTAAGCATCATTTTCATACTTGGAATCAATTATAGATTATTAGGCTAAAAATAAACTAATAAATTGGAAGCACTTTTGACGTAATCATTCTGCACATGTCATATTTAAGAAAGCATATCTTGAGTTATACATGCCATATTGCTATGGTCTTGGTCTCATTTTAAAGCTTAGAGAAAGGGCTACAACTTTTGTGTTTAGGTCTCAACCTAGTTCGATAGGTAAGATTCCTAAAAATCACTCAGAATGCCACAAATTTGTCAGAGCAACCATGGTAACATGCCTACTTTAAGGCTTTTCCATACCTATTTACCTCCACTTACTCCCTAACCTTTCCTAACCATTCTCCCTTGTGAAAACATGTTAAAAGATCAATAATAACCTCCCTTGTAATATGTTAAAAACCCATGATGCGACTAATTCCATTGATTGTCATCAAACTTCAATTCTTGTCTTTCTCTAACCCTTTCTTCATTAGGGTTTAGCCAACTCATGCATGCAATTTCTCTTTGGATTTTCATCAAACACTTCATATGCACATACAACTACCATGTTGGCTACAATTCCACAATTCTCTAATTCAACCAAATTGTGAGCCAAAAACTCGCTAACTTTAGTATCAAACTGGGCCGAATTCATCACTTCTCTACACTCCAAAAATTTCAACACAAAATCTTCCACAACTTCACCAAATCATCACATAACCATACACTACTTCTCATGGCTAGAATTTATACATCATTAAACATAAAAACAGCCAATAATTCTCTCATACCATCACATAGAAACATGCAAAAATTCATTCAACACAAGTCTCTCTCAAATCAAGGTTCAAATTAGGTTTACTTACCTTGAATATGTGAGATCACTTCCCTTTTGCTCTAAATCTCTTCCTCTTGGACCTAGATCATTTAAAAATCATAAGAATTTAAAAGCTTTAAAGTTTAATCACACTCCTTTTGCTAGAATCTTACCTTAGGATGCTTTAGGATTGAAAATCTCCAAAAATCCATACCAAATCCTATGATTTTCCTTTGAAATTTATTGAAGAAAATTGAGAGAAAAGGGGTAAACGTGGCGTGAACAAGGGCTGAAGGTGTGTTAGGGTTTCTTCATATAAAGCCTTATATCAAATAATATAAACATGTATTCCTATTTTGCCCTTGCACTTTCTATGAAATTCTATCTATGTCCTTTAGTCAATTACTAAAATACCCTCATTTTTATTAACTTCTCCATGTTATTCTATTTCTTTTCACTCCCCACTCTTTCATCTAATTAAGAGTGAAATGACTATTTTACCCCTAACAACGTTTTAAAGAATTTCCTTCACACTTGTTCAAGATAACGCTAACAAGATTCAACTAAGGGTATTAGGGCATAAATAAAGCTACGTACCTTGATGTGGGCGTTACACACATGAACTCTTAAGGTGGTGACATCAAACAAAGGCAATAGCCAAGAGAGAAAAAAAAAAAAAATGGAGAAATTACCAGGAGATCAATTTCATTAAACAAAGTTTTACAGAGGCAAGTATTGAAGATCAAAGTGACATAAAGAAAAATCACCAACTTGTTTGAGGATGCAAAAAGAATGTTCTTAATCAAGTCACTTTCACTCACAAGAGCAATTATTACTTTACTCAAACAATGAGCAAGAATGCAAGAATTCTTTGTCATAAGTGTGTGAAGTGTCCTCAAAGGGAAGCATGACACATTGGTTAATTTTATTTCATTTAACTCTCCCTTCCTCCTTCCCCCATGCCCTTTTTCTTTTTCAATTCATTTGAATTCTTTTTGAATTCTTTTTCTATGAACTTTGCAAGCAATAGGCAAAAACAAATCTTTCAAAAGCAACTAAGTGTAGCTTTCACACTTTCAAGGAAGTAGCCCTCTAAATGGTAGATTTTCCAAGAGCATAGGGATCTTTACATCCTAGAAGAATACTCAATTATGACTTTCACACTACAAGCAAGGTAGCTCTTTCACATGATGACAACGTCAAGCAATAAAAACTCATGGAGAGAAAATTCATAAATGCTTTTAGATATGAAAGCACAAGGTGGACACAACACAACATCATACTACCACAAGACAAGAATAATTCTCATATACCAACAATAATAAAAAATACTTGCAAAAATAAAAAAATTAGATATTTTTCTCATGGTATTTATTAGAAAAGACAAAGGCACTACTCAAATTGAATTAGTCCAATGGACTTCCTCAAATTTACAAAAGTTTGCAAGTCTAAAGCCTTAGTGAACAAGTCAACAAGTTGAGAGTTTGTGTTAACATGGGCAAGAGTGATCACTTTCTCATCAACTAAGTCTCTTATAAAATGATGCCTATTGTTAATGTGTTTGGTTCTAGAATGCTGAACTGGATTTTTAGAGATGTTTATTGCACTTGTGTTATCACAAAAAACAGTTATGCATTCTTGATCTAATCCATAATCACTTAGCATTTGTTTTAACCAAAGAACTCGTGTACAGTAGCTCCCTACAGCAATATATTCAGCTTTGGCTGTGGAAAGTGAGATTGAATTTTGTTTCTTGCTATACCAGGTGATCAAATTGTTGCCGAGAAAAAAAATCCTCCAAATGTGCTTTTTCTATCATCTAAGTTCCATGCCCAATCAGCATCACTATAGCCCACTTAGAGTAGGATTAGAATCATAAGAAGACCAAGTCCAAAATCAGATGTTCCAGCAACATATTTCATAATCCTTTTCACATCTTTAAGATAGAGCTCAGTTGGATTAGATTGAAACCTAGCACACACACACCTACGCTAAAGCACAAATCAAGCTTACTTGCTATCAAGTATACAAACTTCCTATCATGCTTCTAAATAACTTGTTATCAACCTTTTTACCATTTTCATCCTTGGAAAGTTTAAGGGTGGAGCTCATTGGAGTTTTAGCATGCTTGGCAGATTTGAGATCTCTTAAGCATGTTTTTGGCATACTTGGGCTGTGAGACAAACATGCCACAATCAATTTGTTTGATTTGAAGGCTAAGGAACATGTTTAGCTCTCCAACCATGGTCATCTCAAATTCATCTTTCATTAATACAATAATTTTTTTTTTTAATTGAGTATGAGAAGTAGAACCAAAGACTATATCATCTACATAAATTTGAGCGCAAAAAAACTCACAATTTTCATGCTTTATGAACAAGGTTTTGTCGGCATTACCTCTTGAGAAGTTGTGATCAAGAAGGAAGGAGCTTAGCCTATCATACCAGGCTCTCGGTGCTTGTGTCAATCCATAGAGTGCTTTCCTTAGTTTGAAAACATGGTCTGGCTTATGAGGATCCTGAAAACCTGGTTGCTCAACATAAACTTCTTCCATGAGCAAGCCGTTCAAGAATGCACTCTTCACATCCATTTGATAAAGTTTCAGCTTCATACAGCAAGCAACTCCCAGCATTAATCTTATGGATTCAAGCCTAGCCACTGGTGCAAAGTCTCATCGAAATCAACTCCTTCAACTTGGGTATACTCTTATGCAACAAGCCTTGCTTTGTTTCGCACAATGTTCCCAAACTCATCTGATTTATTCTTAAAAATCCACTTTGTCCCAATAACATTGATCCCTTCTGTGCAGGGAACCAGGTTCCACATGTCATTTCTAGCTCCTTATACATGGCAACAATCCAGCAATCGTCTTCAAGTGCTTCTTTAAAATTCTTAGGTTCTGAAAGGGAAACATAGCTCTGGTTATTAATTTCACTCAACCTTTTTTCGTCTAGTGACCATTACCTCTTTTGATTTCCAATCACCGTGGACGGTGTGTTAGCATGTGATCGGGTTTACATAGTGGAAAAAAACTGTTTCAAAACAAATAAAGACCCGATCATATGCTTAATCCCAAATCTGGGTACAGATTATAGTGTTTATAAATTTTGCATTACAACAATACGATAAATCCATACAAGGATTCAGAATGCTTACACACATTTGGAGGCTCCTTTGAATATCTCGATTCTGACGAACACCTGTTCATGACATTGTTCATAGACTATTGTTCACGAAGCATTCTTGTTACTATTCATTAACACTATTCACGTGATTCTTCGCTAATCAGTTCAAAGTAGGATCGCATTCATGAAAATCACACGAAGACAATCCGCAGAACCCTTGATTATTTTGCTAGAACAATCAAGGGCTTCAAGAATCAATGTTTTTCAATGAGTCAAGAAGAGAAAGAATATTTTTCTCTTCAATCAATGAGTGGGGCATGAGAGAGAGAGAGTAAAAGGGTGGCTAGGGTTTTCAATTATTGAATGAATGAATGAAAATCTCTCATTTGTTTTTAATTTAAGTTGCACTTATATAGTGCAACAATTAAAACCCTATTCTAATAAGGAATAGCCATGGGCTCCAACCCTAATTCACCCTTGCAAACAAACACACCCTTTATGGTATTTTAATTAATTAATTATTATCATAATTAAAATCAATTAATATATAATAATAATAACTCATTTAAATATATGCATAGATATATTTAAATAATTTCACTAATTTAATTTTAATATTAAAATTAAAAACAGGCAACAACCTCAGCAAATTTAATTGCACTGTGAGATTACCAAAATACCCTTTCATGAAAGTCAAAAATATCCTTCTCACAAATTGATTCTTAAATTATCTTCTAGGTGTTTGATCCATAGGCTCCTCATCATATCGCCAGTGTGTAGTATCGCGATTAACACTAATTAATTGTCTCACTACACACATACCGAGATTGGCCCCTAGCAAGGCATCATGGCTGCCCGATAGATTCAAATTTAGTGAAACCGTAGCCTGTCAATGGTATGGTTACCGTGCAATCAAATCCTTTCATCATCTGTTATCTCATCGAGACTTAGATACAAAAATAATATCAACCTTAGATATCCTCGACATGTTTGTATTCAGTTAATGGACCAATGACCGGAATATCAAATTGGATAGAGCAACAACTCAATCCCATTGTGGCCACAGATTTAGTGTCATTGCCATTTACTGAATTACTCAGTGAGATAACTTCTCTCGTACCCAGGAGTGATGAATCCTTTATCGATCCACCATAGTCTTGATACACTTCTCAATGTAGCCAATCAATACCGTATTGATAGCTCTAAATAGAACTATGTTGGGCTAGTGTCAAACTACACCAATTGGTGCACAAGGCGCTCTGGTGATCTCAAGTCTATTGATCACATGCACCACCATACGTTAGAGGATTTATTCCATAGACATTGAGGTTACCATCCATATTAAATCCTCTAGTGGGTCTGTCTGGTGAACTTGCCTCTAGCAAGCACCCATGCATTACACCAGGTTGTCGGCAAACAACCTTGACAAGTGAGATCAATCACTGCCTTTCGCCAGAGTCGTTCAATACTATGATAGCCTTACCATATTATCTGTGTCCTTGGTCAGAATAATATTGGGGCTACGGACGTTTCTAGAATGGCCACCATATGTGATCATATGGGTCTCACTATCAAGATTTTAAACACTTGATACCCTCGTCACGGTTCTACCATCCTAAGGACATATCTCAATACATATAATATGATTTATGTGATATAGTGGATAATGCCTTTTATTGATTAATAAACATTTTTACAAATAGTCAATTCCACAATAATTGATTGGCTCTAGGGCACCTGCTCCAACAATCTCCCACTTGCACTATAGCCAATCATTCATGTATTTAACATCGAATGACCCAAGTGCCCATCATGCTTCTGCTCCAATAGAAACTTCAACAGTGGGTTAATAGGTACTTTGCAAATATGCACATTCTCTTTCTGATTGATTTCTCAAATAAGATTGAATCAACTAAGTAAGTGTTTGGATTACTGGTAAGATCGTGGTTCCTTAGCTATAACAATGGCTCCATTGTTATTGTAGTAGAACTTTACTAGATTGCCAATGCTTGGAACCACATCAAGTTCAGTAATGAACTTCTTGATCCAAACTGCCTGTATGACTGCATTAAACAATGTGATATACTTAGCATCAATTGTAGAATCCGTTACAGTACTTAGCTTTGAGCCCTTCCAGCTCACTGCAGCTCTATTGAGACAAAATATAAACCCGGATTGCACACGAAAATCATCTTTATCTGTTAGCATCACTGTATATTCTTATAGTGAGCTCATCTACCCCTCTATAATCCAAGAACATATCCTTAGTACTCTTCAAGTACTTAAGGATGTCCATTAACACTCATCTAGTGTTACTCACTTGGATCTGATTGATATCTTCTACAAGTATTGAATGCACATAAGACATCAATTTGAGAACATTGCACACTTGAATCTAATTGATATCTGCTACAACTGCTCAATGCACATAAGATATTAGTCTGAGCATGCAATCAGAGCATCGCTCACTTGGATTAGATTGATATCCCTTACAAGTGCTTAATGCACATGAGATACAATCTGAGCATACAAGATGGATCCAATTGCTAATGCATATGGGATCCTCTTCATTTTATCTCTCTTAATGTGTGGTTTAGGACACATATCCTCAGAGAGATAGACACCATGTTGCATCGGAAGAGATCCCTTCTTGGATTCTTCCACACTGAATCTCTTCAGTACCTTGTCTATGTATTCTAACTTGGGCTAAGCAAACTTCCTTATCTATCACGATAGATCTTCATTCCAAGAATGTAAGCTGTTTCCCCTAAGTCCTTTATGGAGAATGACTTGGATAACCAAGTGTTTACCGACTGCAAGCTCAGTATATCATTTCCGATCAAAAGTATGTTGTTGACATACAACACCAGGAATGCCACTGCGCTTCCACTTACTTTCTTGTAAATACAGGCCTTATCTTCGTTCTTGATGAAACCATAGTATTTTATGGCTTCATCGAAACAAATGTTCCAACTCCTTGAAGCTTGCTTGAGTCCATGTATGGACCTCTGCAACTTGAATATCCTTTTAGTTTGTTCGTAAAGAATGAAACCATTGGGTTGTGTCATGTACACATCCTCTTCAAAGTTTCCATTCAGGAAAGCCATTTTGACATTCATTTGCCAAATTTCACAATCAGGAAATGTAGCAATCACAAGCATAATTGAGAAGGATTTAATTATGGCAACTAGCAAAATGTTTCTTCATAGTCAATACCATGAATTTGTTCTAAACCTTTTGGTAACCAGTCATGCCTTATAAGTATGCACCTCGCCAACCATGTCAGTATTCTTCTTGAAGACCCATTTAGACTCTATGGGTTTCACCCCCTCAGGTGAATCCACTAGAAACCATGACGGTCGATGTAGCTTATAACTTCTTGGAGTGTTGAACATTTTCTGATAATAATTTTTCAACAACCTTTGAGACTTCTGTAATTTCTAGGCAATTCGTATGTTGAGTTTGAGTCTAATTTGTGTTTGCTCATTTTTCAGTTTTGTTGTGTTGTGTTTTGTGTTTTTGGTTGTTTGTTGTTATTCCTTCGTTGAGTTTTGTACCTTATGCTCGATGACGAGCATGTCTTTAGTTTAGGGGTATTTGATAATCCATGGATTATACTATTTTTATTAGACTTTTTAGTCGGATTTCAGATACTTCTTAGTTCATTTTGACTTGAATTGCTACTTAATTCTTTATATTTTGTGTTTCAGGCTAAAATGGACATTTTATGCAAATAATGAGTGAATTGGAGTTTTTGGACTCGGAAGTGAGCGGATCTCAGAAGTTAGGAAAGTTCTGAAGCAAAGTGGAGCATTATGAAGTTTGTTTCAATGAGGAGAGCGTCGAAGATCGAAGATTCAAGCAAAGAAACAAGCGGAGTGCAATTCTGTAAATTCAAAATTCCACATGAAGGTTCGCCGCAGCGAAGAGAATTGCGCACGAGAGTTTTATTTCACTTCGTCATCGCGACGAGAATCCTTCTTCACCGCGGCGAAGTCTACGAATCCCAAAATGCACAGTTTCAAATTTTATGCATTTTCCTAGGTTTTTGGGCGAGGCATAAAAGAGAAACTTAGTCATTTTTGTAGAGGTCGTTCGTTTTTAGCAGAGGGCAGCTATTTTCATTTTCTTAGGTTGATTTTGGGCGAACTTTGGTTAAAAAGGGTGAAGATTCGAGATTAAAACCAGTGGATTCATCATTTGGGGAGATCTCTTGTCCTTTCTCTTATTTTCATTATGTTAAACATTGGGTTTTTCATTTCTTTTGTTTGTGTTGTTGATTTAGCTATGAACTAACCCATTTTGGGTTAGGGTTTTGATGTAGTTTGGATTCTCATGGATTAAGCAATTGATTTTTATTATTTTCATATGTTATTGCAATGATTGTGGGGTTATTCTGAATTTATTATTTTTATGTGATGAACATGATGAGATTGCGAAATAATTCATGTTAAGCTTCTTGGGTAATCTCCATTATAGTATTAAATGCTAGAGATAGATTTAAGAATCAATGAAATCAATCTAGGATTCTAGGTGTTTAACGAGCTTAGAACTATTAATCTTCAATTTGTTGGGTGTGAAAGTTTAATAGGGAAAAGTAGGAAAACATAGCCTGAGAAGGTATGCTGACACTTTAGAGAATTTGATTTACAATCAATGCATGTGAATATGGAAATAGCATATTATATAGGTTTAATCCATAGAGTCCGAATGAAATCAAAACCCTACCCATTGTTTTAAACTGAAATTACCTTGTTTTTAATATTGCTTGCATAACTTAGTTTTGAATATTTAGAAATTTTGTTTTAGTTTTAAGTTTAATTTTCTCCCTTCAATCCAAACAACTTGATTGCTCCAACTTGAAAACAGTAGAAACCTTAGTGCTTAGCAAACAATCCTCTTGGGAACGAGATTCACTTATCACTTTATTACTTTGTGCGACTAGTGCACTTGTTATATTGCATGTTGTAGTTACAATGCATCAGGAAGCCCACTTATCATTGTAGTAAATGTCACCACATCAGGCTGCAAACCTCTCTGACTCATCAATTCCAACAACCCAAAGGCTTCCTCCATCTTCCCCTCCTTGGAAAGCCAAATTATCATTGCACTAAAAGTCACCAAATCAGGCCACAAACCTCTTTGAATCATCAATTCCAACAACCCATTAGCTTCCTCCATCTTCCCCTCCATGCAAAGCCCATTTATAATTGTAGTAAAAGTCACCAAATTAGGCTACAAACCTTCTTGATTCATCAATTCCAACAACCCATTAGCTTCCTCTGTCTTCCCCTCCTTGCAAAACCCATTTATCATTGTAGTAAATGTCACCACATCAGGCTACAAACCTAATCGACTCATCAATTCCAACAACCCATTAGCTTCCTCTATCTTCCCCTCCTTGCAAAGCCCATTTATCATTGTAGTAAATGTCACCACATCAGGTTGCAACCCTCTTTGATTCATCAATTCAAACAACCCATTAGCTTCCTCCATCTTCCCCACCTTGCAAAGCCCACTTATCATTGTAGTGAACGTCACCACATTAGGCTGCAAACCTCTTCGACTCATCAATTCCATCAAGCCATTAGCTTACCTCCATCTTCCCCTCCTTGCAAAGCCCACTTATCATTGTATTAAACGTCACCACATCAGGCTATAAACCTCTTTGACTCATCAATTCCATCAAGCCATTAGCTTCCTCCATCTTCCCCTCCTTGCAAAGCCCACTTATCATTGTATTAAACGTCACCACATCAGGTTGTAAACCTCTTTGACTCATCAATTCCAGCAACCTATAAACTTCCTCCATCTTCCCCTCCCTAGAAAGCCCATTTATCATTGCATTAAATGTCACCACATTAGGTTGCAAACCTCTTTGATTCTAAACCTCTTTGAATCATCAATCTCATCAACCCATTAGCTTCCTCTACCTTCCCTGTCTGACAGAACCCGTTAATCAAAGTCATATACATAATCACGTTAGGCATAACCCCAAACACAACCATTTTCTTGTACAACCTTGTAGCCTCCAAACTCCTATTCTCCAAACACAATCCTTTAATCTAAGAAGTCAAAAGTCACAACATTTGGGCTAAAGCCCCACCTCAAAATCCTCCCAAAAACAACAAAACCATCACAAACTCGACCCACGCTACAAAAACAATTAATCAAAACATTTAATGTAAAAAGATCTGGCATCAACCCTATTGAATCCGCTCGCTTGTAAAGCAAAATAACGTCTTCATAAAACTTCTTCTTAGCAAGAGCTCCAAACAATTGGTTGAATGAAGAAATTCATGGTTTGGGTTGCATATGAGTCATTAAACAAAAGAAATAGCGTGCTTCATCAAGAGTGATACCTTCTTTACAATCTTTTTGAAGGAATTTATCAGGCCTCGCTACCCCTTCAACATTATGTACTGAATCTTTTGGTACAATTGTAGTCACTTTACATGAATTTGTTCAATAAAGATGAGATTTTGGTTTTAGTAACCCTTTCAAAAGAAGAATAACAACGACGAAGAAAGGTTTTGGAGGCCATTTGAGTAGCGACGTTTGTGGATTATCTAGGGTTCAAACTGGCTTAGTCTTTTGTGGATTTACATTTAAATAATACAATCTCACCGGGAATGAAAGTTTGCAAGTATTTATCTGAAACCTATCACTCCCTCTCATTGTATCTTTAATGTAATGACATGAGTTCATCTTTACTCTTCATCTTATTTTTAAACCATATTTGCTATATTATATTACAACATTGTCATTTTCTTTCTTTTCTTTATGCTATTTGCTCATGTTTTCAGCATACAATATTTGTTTTTAGTTTTCAATTTTTATTATTTATTAATTGTATATTTGGTTTCTTTGGTTGTATAAACTATCAATCGAGAAAAAAGTTAAATAAAATTTATTGATGATTGTATGTACAATTAATTATGAATAAATTTTGTTTTCTTTCGATTGGTTTACTGTATGTACAATTGAAATTACAAAGTTTTTATTCTTCTCTTGGTTTACCCCTGTATATCTATGACACGGTCTAATTCATAAAGTTGTAAACTAGTACCTGAGCTTTGACGTAACATCTTTTGATTAGTCGATTGTTTATACAACCGATTATAAGGTAGCGTAATGCTACGCCAATAACCTTTTTCTCACAAACTTCTCTTACAACCCAATTAGGTGGCAACTGAGTTAGCGTTGTTACGTCAAAATAACTTTAATTAGACCAAAGAAATGGTCGTTCCTTCATAAGTAACAACCGTTCTTTATAAAGAAATAATCATTCCTCACGGAAGGAATGACCCTTCCTTATGAAGGAACAACTAAATGAATGGTCATTCATAAATATGGACCAGTCATTTGTAACTAAATTTACATTTTACACACTTATTTTGCTTTAAGTTTGTAGACATAATATTTAAAATTTTGCATATTTGTCCATTATCAACATGCTTACATAGGTACGGTGCAGACAACCCTTATTTCAAAATTCTAACACCAAATTTTTAAGGTAAAACAAAAGAGTGGGTTATTTGTAACTAAATTTACATTTTACACACTTATTTTGTTTTAAGTTGATATACATAATATTTAAAATTATGCATATTTGTCCATTATCAACATGCTTGCATAGGTACGACGCAGATTGCTGAAACAGTGTTTTTTAATCAATTTTCAATAAAGTTTATGATTTTTATTATGTATCCCATCAACTTATCCCCAACAAGTCAAGCCAAAATCCGAAATTTGCTCAAAAATGGACAAACCATGTAATACCTGATGGGAATGCAAAATGTCATATTTCCCCCAGTTAATGTCTAGTCTTTTATACTTATTTGCTGCCTAAATGTACTCATTATTATTCTATTTTGATTTAGGATGCAAATGGAGGCATTAATTGCAAAACGGAATTAATTAAGTGAATTCGGACAGTTTCAATGTTGTTTCGTAATCTGGGCATAACTCTCTCATACAAGCTCTTATTGAGATGATTCAAAATTCTGTGGAACACTAAGAAAGATATCTACAGCTTTCATGTTTTGAGTTTGGAGAGATACTCGCTGCATCAAGGTTGTAATCGACCTTGAAGTTGACGCATCTGCATTGGATATTCTGGAACATTCTGCCTTGTCATGCAATTCAAATAGGCAGATTTTTATTGGAAGATTTGAAGACCTATTGCAGAAAATTATAGTTGGACACACCACTTTCCTATTTCATTATGACTTTATTTTATTTTCAATTAATCAGATTAGGATAAGTGTTATTTTTTAGGATATTAGAATATTTTTAGGAGATTGAGTAGGATTAGAATTCGAATTGGGTATTTTTAAGGGAGAGATCAGATTAGGGCAGGGGACCACGCCTCTCTTTTCTATTCTCTGCAAATTTTCTCTTTGAGTTTTGTTTATGGCCATGAGCGGCTAAAGCTTTTGTAACTTGGTCGTCGGAAACGGAGACCTCGGAATCAACCAACTGTGAGATCTAATCTATTTTATTTTAATGTTCAATTTTCGTGTTTGAGGATTGAATGTTATTCGGTGCATATCTTCATGATTGATGCATTTAATTACTAGGAGGCCTACTAGTGTTTTATTTGTTGCAATCTACTGCTAAGTTTGATATCAAATCCGTAATTGTTTGATCCCTCTAACTTGTGAAGCAATTAGGGTTAATAATTTGTGCGTCGGGGAATTAGTAATCTTAAGAAGAACATTCAACTAAATTAAATACAACCGCTTGTGTTTGTGTTGTTTAGCTTCATCGATTTCTCTAATTCTTAAGGCTGCCATTAGATTAAATCTTTAGCGCTTGTCTAGGGTTGTTTAATGGTAAGATTAATTAAGATCGCTTGTTTCCTAATTAATTACAATTAAGGAGAGATAGGAAAATAGTTCCAACGGTGAATATTCAAAGTAAGAATTAATTTACTTTTGCATCAATGATCAGTTGCAAGATTCCGATGGTGGATGTTGACGGAGACCAAGTTTCGTTATATTAATTGATTTCGAATTGAATTGTTTTTGTTTTTGTTTTTGCTAAGATTGTTTTCTATTTTACTCAAAACCCCCCAGCCTTACTCACATCATAGAAAATTCGGCTAGACACTCTTCGTGGGATCAACTCTTGCTTACCCTATTTACAGTTCAGTAGTTAGGTTAGGAAGGTTTTTAATCTTGGTTGCCTACGACAGCACACCAATACCCGACAACCTAAAATCAGGCCATGTGATATGAATTGTGATCCATGACAAAAACTGTAAAGAGAGAACTAGCACATAAATTTATTTGTTGTTTTTTTGGTGATTTGTCAAGCCCGCGGCCCCACACAGGAGTTCCTCGCGGTGCCCACATAGGTACGTGACTCACTAGGTACTGTCCCCACCTTAAGGAGATTTCTTTCGCCTTCCCCCACCACTCGAACCCAAGACCAAGGGTGGCCTGATGGTACTCACCATGCTTCCCAATTGATTATAGCCCCTTGGTCTTGGGTTCGAGTGGTGGGGAAGGCGAAAGAAATCTCCTTAAGGGGGGACAGTACCTAGTGAGTCACGTACCTATGTGGGCACCGCGAGGAACTCTGTGGGGTCAGGGCGTGACAATAAAAAGGCCGCCTTTTTATGTAACGGCCCCTACACGTGGCCGGCCATGATCACCAGCATGGCAGGGATATCTCTCCCCCTCCCCCAAGGAGATTTCTTTCCCCCACCACTCGAACCCAAGACCAAGGGGCTATAGTCAATTGGGAAGCATGGTGAACACCATTAGGCCGGGCCTAGCTTGATGGTACTCACCATGCTTCCCAATGACTGACCCAGTCTTGGGATAGTGTGGGGACTAGGGGGAAAGCCTAGTGATCACGTACTGATGGGCAGCGAGGGACTCTGCGTGGGGCCGCAAGGGTGTGACAATAAAAGGCGCCTTTTTATGTGGCCCCTTACGGTGGCCAGGCTGATCAGCTGGCAGGGATATCTCCCCCTCCCCCGGAGATTTCGCCTCCCCCTCGAAGGGAAGACCAAGGGGCTATAGTCAACCGGGAAGCATGGTGAACACCATTAGGCGCTAGCGGTGGTCACTTCCCAGAGTATACGGTATCTAAATCCAGAGAGGGGGACATGTGAGTCACGTACGTGTGGGCACCGAGGGACTCGTGGGGATGGGTGTGACAATAAAAAGGCGCCTTTTTATTGTCACGCCCGAGGATCCACACAGGAATGTCTCTCGGTGCCCACACAGGTACGTGACTCACAAATCTGTCCCCCTTAAGGGATTTCTTTCGCCTCCCCCATTACTCGAACCCATGCCCAAGGGGCTATAGGCAAATGGGAAGCACCATGAGTACCATCAGGCTAGAATCAGTAGTTGAGAAGGGTATGCAAAATGGACAAAAGATTACATTCCCTGGAGAAACTGATGAAGCTGTAAGTGAAAAATTCGTTTTAGTTTTTTTAGATTCTGTTTGATCTCAAAGAAAATTGACTACCAAGGAAAGATAAATGGAACTTGGAGTTTTATGTTATTTTTCCTTCCGTTTTTTAAGCAATGTTGATATGACAGTTGAAAGATATGAGGTTTCAGTTTTGCAAAATATGTTTTTGTCGTTGAGAAATTTGAGGAATACAGCTCAAGGAGTATATATGTACTGAAAATGCATATATTTTTTTTCTCAAGTTTCTCAGCCTCCTCATAGAGTTGAGAATTAACTTTTTTCAGTAATTAATTATCTGATTTGCTTGATTGTAAACTAATTATTACGTAATTTGCAAGAATATGTATACAATAGGCTCCAATTCTGGTATAATTTGCATATAAGTACTATTGTATTTGGTAACATTTTAATGATTTTCTTTAAGTATTTGTTAATTAGTGATATGAAATTTCAAGGATTAGTAAAGTCTCAATGGATCCTCCTCTCAACCCCAGCACCTGCTCTAACAGCTTAAAGGTACAATTTTCTTCTCTTTTCTTTTCAAGTTTCTTCTGCTGCATTAACATAAACCCACCTGTGTGTGACTTGATCCAGTTGTTTAAGTAAACTCAGTGGCTCTGGTGATGGGTGAAATGTTTAGAATGGACCTCTAAAACATTTGTACTCTAGGTGTATTTTATGGTAGTTTTTAAACTTTAGGGGTTTTATTGATTTTTGGATAACTACAGAGTGTTTATTTATTTACCTTTTGGATTAAGATCATATGATTGTGATATAACTAGTTTGCTTCTTTCTACTGTATAAACCCACTTGTGTGTGTTGAACCAGTTATTTAACTGAATTCTGTCGCCTTGGTGTTAGCTAAATGATATGTGAAATATTTGTACTTTTTGGGGTGGTTTGTGTTATTTTTTAACTTTTAAGGGTTTTATTAGTTTTTGAGATAATTTGAGGGATTTTTTAGTTGTGGAGTCTTTTGGATTTTAATCATATGATTTGACGGTGGTTATGGATCGTTAAATAAACCTCATCAGTTTCAGAAACAAGAGAAATTACTCTTATGATATGTTTGTACTTTCAACTTTCTAGGGTGGATTTTGTTATTTTTAAAACTATGGGGATTATATTTAGCTTAAATTATTTAGAGATAATACTTGAAGCTTCTCCAACTTGTAGATGAGTTTTCTGAAAGATACTAATCTCTCTAACATTTGATCTTTATTGTAACTTATAGACAAATTAAGCTGAATCTGGTTTTGTATTTGAGCATATGTCAAACTGAAATGTTTGATAATTCAACTTTGCCAGTGTTATTCATTATTAAGACTGAAAAATAAGAGAGAATCTTGCCATAATGTTATATCAAATCTATTAGTCATCATTTCATAATCTAGACTGTGTTGTATCTTGTGATCTTTTCAGTTTCTTCTTAATAATTTTTTACGTACTTGGATATAATGTTTACTACCTTTGTAATAATATAATGTTTAAGGGTCCGCTAACAATTCATTAAACTTTTTTACATTAAGAAATTCATCCTCAAATTTAGCTGACTTTGATGGTTCTGATTACTAACACAAACTATTTTATGCAAATACAAAACAACCCTTAAACACCTTCTTCTTCATTTCGGAAGGTCTATTGTCCTCTCACAAACTAATAGAAAACACAAAATCATTTTTCTAAAACTTACACAAATATATTGCATAAACATTACACTCTTCCTATGATACATTTGCACCCATGAGTTAATCCTTCATATAATCAAAAACTACCAAAAACAGAAAACAAATTTATAACTCAAATATTGCAGCTATTAATTTTCCACACAGTTGACTTCAGTTTCAGCTTCTCATTCTGAAAGCGCCTTGACTTTTGAATCCATTGCTGGTCTCATGTTTCTATCTTCTTCCACACCAGACTTGCAAATTCCAACAACAATTTTGCAGCCTGGTTCATGTGAAAGAGTTTGCAAATTGTACTCACTTCAGCCTAAAACGCTTCTTCTCCTCAATATATATCTCCTAGTCTCTTCACAACGACCGACATTTCAGCAACTAAAACACCCTGCTTAGATGCTGCACACCGGAAATTGTATAAGCAAAGCTTTAGTAAAATTGAGATCAAATCCTTAGAAATCAACTCTTGGAACAGTAATTAGTTCTAGTGTTGCATTTTTCTTTTGATTGATGGATATTCTTGATAAACCTCTATGACTCATCAATTCCAACAACCAATTAGCTTCCTCCATCTTCCCCACCTCGCAAAGCCCACTTATCATTATAGTGAACGTCACCACATTAGGCTGCAAACCTCTTTGATTCATCAATTCAAACAACCCATTAGCTTCCTCCATCTTCCCCATCTTGCAAAGCCCATTTATCATTGTATTAAAAGTCACCACATTAGGCTGCAAACCTTTTTGACTCATCAATTCCATCAACCCATTAGCTTCCTCCATCTTCCCTTCTTTGCAAAGCCCATTAATCATTGAATTAAACGTCACCACATCAGGCTGCAAACCTCTTTGACTCATCAATTCCATCAACCCATTAGCTTCCTCCATCTTCCCCGCCTTGCAAAGCCCATCTATCATTGAATTAAAAGTCACCACATCAGGCTGCAAACCTCTTTGACTCATCAATTCCATCAACCCATTAGCTTCCTCCATCTTCCCCTCTTTGCAAAGCCCCTTAATCATTGAATTAAACATCACCACATCAGGCTGCAAACCTCTTTGACTCATCAATTCCATCAACCCATTAGCTTCCTCCATCTTCCCCTCTTGGCAAAGCCCACTTATCATTGTAGTAAATGTCACCACATCAGGCTGCAAACCTCTTTTACTCATCAATTCCAAAAAGCCATTAGCTGCCTCCGTCTTCCCCACCTTGCAAAGCCCATTTATCATTGTATTAAAAGTCACCAAATTAGGCTGCAAACCTCTTTGATTCATCAATTCCAACAATCCATTAGCTTCCTTCGTCTTCCCTTCCTTGCAAAGCCCATTTATCAATGTGTTAAAAGTCACCAAATTAGGCTGCAAACCTCTCTGACTCATCAATTCGAACAGCTCATTAGCCTCCGTACCTCTATTCTCCAAACACAAACCTTTAATCAAACATGTCAAAGTCACAACATTTGGGCTAAAACCCCACTTCAAAATCCTCCCGAAAACAACAAAACCATCACAAACTCGACCCACGCTACAAAAACAATTAATCAAAACATTTAATGTAAAAAGATCTGGCATCAACCCCATTGAATCCGCTCGCTTGTAAAGCAAAATAACGTCTTCATAAAACTTCTTCTTAGCAAGAGCTCCAAACAATCGGTTGAATGATGAAATCGGTGGTTTCGGTTGCATATGAATCATTAAACAAAAGAAATAGCGTGCTTCATCAAGAGTGATATTACCTTGTTTACAATCCTTTTGAATGAATTTATCAAGCCTCGCTACCTCTTCAACGTTATGTGCTGAATCTGGTGGTATACTTGTAGTCACTTTACATGTATTTGTGAACAAAGATGAGATTTTGGTTTCAGAAGAAGAAGAACAACGACGAAGAAAGGTTTTGAACGCCATTTGAGTAGCGGCGTTTGTGGATCATCTAGGGTTCAAACTGGCCAAGTCTTTTGTGGTTTAAATAATACAATCTCACGGGAAATGAGTGCGGGATGAAATGTATTTATGTGAAACCTGTAGGGTATACAGTAATTATCCAGGCAACGGTGGTCTGTTAAAAGAAGCAAAATTATAATAAAATTTGAGCCTTTCAGTCCTCTCTCATCTCTCTTTTTAATGTAACGAGACCACTTTGCCATTTCTTTATGTTATTTGCTCATGTCTCCATCGATGACTTGATCCAGTTGTTTTAAGTAAAATCAATGGCTCCGGTGGTGGGTAAAATATTTGTGCTCTACTTTCATTTTGTGTTAGTTTTAAACTTTAGGGAATTTATTGATTTTTGGATAACTATAGAGTGTTTATGTATTTACCTATCCATAAGATCATATGATCGTGATATAACTAGTTTGCTTCTTTCTACTATATAAACCCACTTGTGTATTTTGAGATAAGTGTGAGAGTTTTTTAGTTATCCATGGATAGTTATTTGTGGAGACTTATGGATTTGATGGTTAAAGTAAACCTCATCACATTCAGAAACAAGATAAATTACTCTTATGATATGTTTGTACTTTCAACTTTCTATTTTTCTAGGGTAGATTTTTTTTTTTTTTTTTAACTTTGGGGATTACATTTTTTCTGAAATTATTTAGAGGGTGTATTGTACTTGACATGGATAGTTATTTCTGCAACCTTTTGGATAGATCATATGATCATGATATGATGAAGAACAACAAAAACTATTTTGTTGTTCTTTTTTCTTTTTTTAATGTTGTAGGCCAGGCATCAAATTTTGTTCATGTAATTTTGCAATGAAATATGTAGCTCCTTAGATTACATACCTTGCATTACTGGCAACTGAGTGTTTGAACTAGTTTATAAACCTTGGATCATCTGAACTACGTAAACATGTTTCGAGCGAAGGATGTTCATGTAAAGCTTAAAAGCAAATCCATAAGGTTTAGCAACTCTTAACTGTGATTAATCTTTTATATGATCAAATTGTTCATCCTGGTAATCCTTCAAACAAAAACAAACCAAAAATAGAAAATAAATTTATAGCTCAAATATTGCAGGTACTAATTTTCCACACAATTGATTTCAGTTTAGCTTTTGATTCTGAAAGAGCCTTGACTATTGAATCCATTGCCAGTCTCATGTTTCTATCTTCCACCACAATAGACTGGTTCATATAAAAGAGTTTCCAAATTGTACTCACTTCAGCCTAAAATGTTTCTTCTCCTCAAAATACATCTCCTAGTCTCTTCACGACAACCGCTCTTTCATCAACTAAAACACCCTTCTCAGATGCTTCTTCCACACCAGACATGCCAATTTCAACCAAAAATTTGCAACCTGGTTCAACTAAAAGATTTTCCAAATTGTACTTAGTACTCACTTCAGCCTAAAATGCTTCTTCTCTTCACTATATATCTCCTACCCTCTGCCCTTTCATCAACGAAAACACCATGCTTAGATGCTTCACACCGAAATCATATAAGCAAAGCTTCAGTAATTAGTAATTAGTTCTAATGTTGCTTTCTTTTGATTGATGGATATTCTTGATAACCTTTGGTCAATGTTAAACTGATCAAAACACATTTACCTTTGGTTGGATCAAGAAAATTTCAATGCCTTGAGATCTTTGGCATGTCATTATCAAATCATCCTACCATACTGCTTCAGATATCTATCCTATAAATTTTATGGCATCAGACATCTTAAACAAGCTCTGAATGCTTGGAACATAAATCAGCAATCGACTTTGAAAAATAGGAAAAGGATTAAAACGATAGTAGTTCTAAAATTATATAAAAAAATCTACCATATTCCAAGATACTGAAAGTCGTACAAGAAAGAAGAATTCTCTTAATGTAAAACAAGACGCGATGAGATTCCTATACTACCTTATCATACAAAGCGAGGAACGAATCCCTGAAATACATGATATGTGCAAATTTACATTCTTGATAATGAAAAACTGAAATACAACTTCGTTTGGGAAAGGAAAATCATACCTCCAGAAGTATACATTCACCACTAAAGAACTTAAGTGAAGAGAGTATGCAACAGATATATCTAACTTGTCAAGCCATGCACTATGGAAGAAAAATGATACAATAGTATTTGAGCAAACAAAAAGTTGGACAACGTCCATAAAGGCAAAAATAACCATTGGATGTTGGACTTCTAGCTTCATGCTTTGAGAGAACTTTGGTAAAACAGCATTTAGAAAAAAGGAAAAAAAAGTCTATTTCCTCAATGGCTATCTTAAAATTTTCCTTCATGGGTAGACACCAAGTGGCAGATATTTACAAAAAGTATCAAGTGCAATCTTTTCCCCATGGTATATACTCTCAGAATATCTAGAACTCATTGCAAAAAGAAGAGTTAAAACAATTAGCATGAGAATTCAGGTGAGCAACAACAAATTGAAATAAGCAAAAGAAAAAAAAAAACTTATAAATAATATAAAGGGGTATATGTCAAGACATATGATCGAAGGATGCAACATATAAAGATACCAAATCAGCCTATGGGTCTTGATAAAGGTCAAGACTAGAAGATCAGATCATAGGCTGCAAACCTCTTTGACTCATCAATCCCAACAACCCATTAGCTTCCTCCATCTTGCCCTCCTTGCAAAGCTCATTTATCATTGTAGTAAAAGACACCGCATTAGGCTCCAAACCTCTTTGACTCATCAATCCCAACAACCCATTAGCTTCCTCCATCTTCCCCTCCTTGCAAAGCCTTACTTATCATTGTAGTAAAAGTCACCACATTAGGCTGCCAACCTCTTTGGATCATCAATTTCAGTATGCATTAGCTTCCTCCATCTTCCCTTCCTTGCAAAGCCCATTTATCATTGTAGTAAATGTCACCACATCAGGCTGCAAACCTCTCTGACTCATCAATTCAAACAACCCATTAGCTTCCTCAATCGTCCCCTCCTTGCAAAGCCCATTTATCATTGTATTAAATGTCACCACATCAGGCTGCAAACCTCTTTGAATCATCAATTCCATCATCCCATTAGCTTCCTCCATCTCCTCTTCCTTGCAAAACCCATTTATCATTGAATTAAAAGTCAACACATTAGGCTGCAATCCTTTTTGAATCATCAATTCCATCATCCTATTAGCTTCCTCCATCTTCCCCTCCTTGCAAAGCCCATTTATCATTGTATTAAAAGTCACCACATTAGGCTACAAACCTCTTCGACTCATCAATTCCAACAAACTATTAGCTTCCTCCATCTTCCCTTCCTTGCAAAGCCCTTCTACCATTGAATTAAAAGTCATTACATTAGGCTGCAAACCTCTTTGAATCATCAATTCCATCAACCCATTAGCTTCCTCAAATTTCCCCTCTTTGTAAAGCCCACTAATCATTGGATTAAACGTCACTAGATTAGACTGCAAACCTCTTTGACTCACCAATTCCAACAACCCGTTAGCTTCCTCCACTTTCCCTTCCTTACAAAGCCCATTTATCATTGAATTAAATGTCACCACATTAGACTGCAAACCTCTTTTGAATCATCAATTCCATCAACCCATTAGCTTCCACCATTTTCCCCTCCTTGCAAAGCCCACTTATCATAGTATTAAAAGTCACCACATTAGGCGGCAAACTTCGTTGACTCATCAAATCCAACAACCCATTAGCTTCCTCCATCCTCTTCCTTGTAAAACCAATTTATCATTGTAGTAAATGTCATCACATTAGGCTCCAAACCTCTTTGACTCCTCAATTCCAACAACTCATTAGCTTCCTCCGTCTCCCCCTCCTTGCAAAACCCATTTATCATTGTATTAAAAGTCACCACATTAGGTTGCAAGCCTCTCTGACTCATTAATTCCAACAACTCATTAGCTTCCTCCGTCTTCCCCTTCTTGCAAAGCCCATTTATCATTGTTGTAAACGTAACAACATTAGGCTGCAAACCTCTTTGAATCATCAATTCCAAAAACCCATTAGCTTCCCCCGTCTTCCCGTCCTTGCGAAGCACACTTTTCATTGTAGTAAACGTAACCACATTAGGCTCAAAACCTCTTTCAATCATCAATTCCAACAACCCATTAGCTTCCTCCATCTTCCTCTCCTTGTAAAGCCCATCATTGTATTATACGTCAGTAAATTAGGATGCAAACCTTGATCCAGCATCTCAAAAAATAAGCCTTTAGTCCCCTCCAAATTTCTCACAAAACAACAACCGTAAATTAGAGTGGTAAAAACAACCATATTTGGCTTAATTCCTCCACTCTTCATTTCCAAAAACAATTCTTTCGTCTTATCTACCAACCCATCTTTGCAAAGACCATTGACAATACTACCATAAGAAACAATATCAGGCTTGACCCCAATCACAGCCATTTTCTTGAACAACTCCATAACACAAACCTTTAATCAAAGAATTAAACGTCGCAATGTCTGGGTTAAAACCCCACCTCAAAATCCTCCAAAAAACAGCAAAACCATCAAAAACTTGACCCACATTACAAAAACAATTAATCAAAATATTCAAAGTAATTAAATTAGGTAACAACCCCATCGAACCCAGTCGTTTGTATAGCAAAATAACGTCTTTATAAAACTTCTTCTTAGCAAGAGCTCCAAACAACCGGTTGAATGATGAAATCGGTGGTTTGGGTTGCATATGAATCATTAAACAAAAGAAATAGCTTGTGCTTCACCAAGAGTGATGTTACCTTCTTTACAATCTTTTTGAAGGAATTTCTGAAGCTGGGTTACTTTGAGTACTAAATCTTGTGGTATAGTTGTAGTCACTTTACCTGCTTTTACGAATGAAGAATGAGAAGAAGAAAAACGATGAATCAAGCTTTTGAGCATCATTTCAGTAACGCCGTTTGTGGATTATCTATCAAGGGTTCAAATTGGCTTAAACTTTTGGGTGTTGAGGGTTAAATAATACATCTCACTGGAAATGAGAGTGGGATAAAACGTATTTATCTGAAACCTATAGGGTTCAGATGTGATTATATTTTTGCTGAAATTATTTAAAGGGTGTATTGTTTTTAACATGGAGGACAGCTATTTTCTGCAGAATAGTGGATAGATCATATGATTATGATATGTTGCAGACCTGGCTTCAAAGTTTGTTCATGTAGCTACTTGAATTGACATATCTCGGATTACTGGCAGAGAGTGTTCAAACTACTCACGAACGGCTGGCCTCGCCTCGCCTAACAGCTTCAAATAGATAAATTGTATTAAATACAATCCAACCTAATTATGGATTAGGTCAAATTCAATATTGAACTCAAATCCGCCTTTACTCAAAAGGCAAAAACATTCATGATTTCAAATGATATAGTATTTTTTATATATCTATATATGAATTCATAATCCATATCCAAATTATGTAAGGACTTTTGTTCAAATGCTTTTAACATGATTTTTCATTCTTTTTTGAAGAAATTTTGAAATTAAAAAAGAATATACATGATACAATTAATCAGACAATACTACACTCACAACCCAATCTCATAGACTTTCTCTCACAATCCTGACGTGATAGCTCATAATTTGTCTGCTCGAAAATAGGTCCCGCCTGCTTGCAGTGGATCTCGCCTACCCAATTATGAGTTGATCAATTACGAACTACTACATCGAGGTTGTGAGAGAAAGTTTGTAAGTATGAGTTGTGAGCCGATCTTTACTAAATTAATCAACTTTACTTCTAAAAGAATATCTAGAGTGTGTTTGTTTTATTATTTTGAGTAGTATTTTTGAAAAATTTAAGTTGAGTTATTATTACGAGGATAAGATTTGAATTTGAAAATGTGTTTGGTAAGATTATTTTTGAATCCCTTATATTTCTTAATTTAGTTAAACATCCCATAAAATAAAAGTTTAAAAATTAAGAAAAACACCCCCACCCACCCATTAAATGCTAGTGGTGGTGGCCGACTCTGTCAGGAATATGTGGGTGAGTGGAGATGCTTTTGTCAATTTATAATTTTTTATTGTTGGGGGTATCTAGTTAAATTAACAAACCTAAGAGGTTAAAAAATTTAAATATTTTGGATTGAATAGAATATGATTGAATTTTGGGAACAGTGAAACAAACAGGCCCGTGGAGACTGCTTTAGGCAATATAATGATTTCTTAAATTTGCACACTTTTCCGTCCTTTCCACTTCCTTCAAACCCTGGTGGCATTTCCATGTATACCTTTTTTGTAAGTTCACCATTCAAAAACGCCTTTTTTCACATCTAGTTGTTGTAAAGGCCAGTCTAGATTTGTTGCAAGAGACGAGTATCCTGATAGTATTCAACTCAGCCACCGGAGCAAAGGTCACCTTATAGTCTACTCCATAGGTTTGCGTAAATCCTCTTGCTGCTAGCCTTGCCTATACCCTTCAACTGTTCCATCTGCCTTATACTTAATAGTAAACACCCACTTGTAGTTCACAGTTGTTTTCCCTCCAGGTAAACTCACCAGCTCCCAAGTCTAAGAGCCTCCATCTCCTAAGTCTAAGAGCCTCCATCTCCTCTATCACAATCTTCCTCCAATTTTCATCCCCTAATGCCTCATGTATCGGTGCTGGAACCTTCACAGCTGAGAGATTAGTGGTGAATGCTAAAAAATCATTTGCCAATTTATTATATGCCACATACTTAGCAATAGCATGCAACATATAGGATCTAACACCCTTTCTTAGTGCTATAGGTAAATGTAAATCATCATGCCCTGATTTAGACTCATAAGAAGATAGTTCTTCCTTACCTTGTGACTGTGAATCACTGGTTTCTTCTAGTTAGGATGATTGCTTATGCAGATCATCAGGTTTCCTTCCACTTTGATAGTTAGTTCTTCAAGAATAACATTGGAGACCCGACTAATTTAATCTCTCTAGACTCTCCCTAGTTTCAATCTTTCCTGAGAGTTTGGTTTACCAAGAGTGGGCTATATAGTTAGAGTAAGACCTAAATTGGTAGGCTGACTACGAGACTGACTCATCCTTATGGGACTAGGCTGACCTATAGGAACCTAACCTGAATTAGGCTGGCTAGGATTCTGACTCATTCTTATAGGACTAGGCTGACCTATAGGAAACTAGGTGACTTTGAACTTTGACTGAGCGGGAGACTACCGAGCGACTCAAGTGTGGTTGTAAGGGTAACACTACTTCCCACGAATGACCTTCACAATCTCTCAAATTCTCCCCTGAAGGGAAGTGGAAAAGAATGGATGTGACTCAAAAAATGTAACATCACTAGAGACATATAATTTTCTCTTTACAGGACAATAACACTATTAGTCTTTCTGTGTGGGAGAATATCCAAACAAGATACATTTAATGGCCCTAGAGTCTAGCTTTCCTCTATTAGGAGACATAACATGTACAAAAGCAATACATCCAAACACCTTTAAGGGTAAAGTATTTAGGATCCTACAACTAGGAAAGATCTTTAGCAATGTCTCAAGAGGCGTATGAAAATCAAGAATTCTAGTAGGTAATCTATTTATCAAATATACATCTGTTAAAATCAAATGACTCCAAAAATATTGAGGTACATTCATGGTAAACATTAAGACTCTAGCTACCTCTAAATAGGTGCTTATTCTTTCTTTCAACTATCCCATTTTGTTGAGGGGTATTAACACAACAGCTTTGATGTACAATCCCGTGATGTAATAGGTAGTTTCCTAGGATAAAGTGAAAATATTCCTTACCATTATCAGTTTGCAAAACTTAGATTTTTTCTTGAAACTGAGTTTCAACAATTGAATGAAAGTTTTTGAACAATTGACCTGCTTCAAACTTGTTTTTCATCAAGTATACCCAACATGCTCCAGTGTGATCATCAATAAACGTAATGAACCACTTAGACCCTATAATATTTGTAACTCTAGATGGCCCCCAAATATCACTATGAATTATTAAAAAAGCCTAGAACTCTTATATTTATGAGCTAGATAGATAGACTTGGTGTATTTTGCAAGTTGACAAGTTTCACACTTAAAAGAAAATAAACTTTTATTTCTAAATAACAATGGGTACAATTTTAGTAAATAAGGAAAGCTAAGCTGTCTTAGTCTACTCTTATATCAGCCTATTGTGTTTCAAAAACTACTCCACTACCTATGGTTTAAATGTGGCTGCTTCATTTATGTCATAATTTCATCAGAGTCTCAGTAACTCCAAAGTTTGAAGTTAAAAAAATAAACATCATGGATTTTCAACTAGCATGACCCCTAAAGATACTGTCATATATCATTTATGTATGATTTGGAAAAATTATTCAAAATGACATATTAAACCATTATGATTCTGGTGCCCAAGTAACAGGTTGACCTATTGTAAAGCTACTCTCCAAATATATTCTCAACTGAAGAGCATGATTCTATATTAAGCGTTCAAAAGATCTCCATAAATTGCCCTACTTGATAAACAACATTTTAACAACCTTGACTTAAGCCATTTGTCTGGTTTCAACTTCCATCAGCTGCAAAAAGAGAATAAAGAAAGAAATGTTTGCATTGTAGATGACAAATATCAATTGATTAAATAAAGCTGCATCGTATACTACTAAAAGCAACAATTTTTTTAAAAAAAAAAAATTAGGAAAAAAGCAGTTTAGAAAAATTCAAATTCAAATTCTATCCATAAATCAATCTAGTATAATTGAAAGCAAGTAATGTAAAAGAATTATACCTCTGAAGCTGTCCCACTAAATCTTTTACTGTAGCATCTCTTGGAGATGGACCTAGCTTCGTTTAACTATCCCAAATCAGTTCCCATAGCTATATAACCTTGCTAGGCTTCCAACATTGACTCGCTGCACAGACAAAAAGCAAGTTATATGGAAAAAGCACAAAGATGAATCATAAATCAATCATATTGAACTATACATGATAAGAAAGAGAAAAAGGATTAATAGGCCAAACCAGATCTTAAAAAGGCTCTCCCAAACACCTAGAACTGCAACCAAATTTAGCTCCAAACGAGCCCAATAAGCATACAAATGCAGCAAACCATCTGTATTCTTTATCTGCTGAGATAAGTAATCGATGCGTCTTTGAAAGGAAGAAAGCTACGCTTAAGTATTCAAGTACATATAATACATCCAATCATACAGAGCCTGCAATTTCGATGGTACACTAAAGAGACATCAAGCTAATTGTTTATAAACACAAATATTAAAGACAACAATTATAGAACAACGATGTACCAGTTGAATATGACATGCAAATTTTATGAATTCGCAGATCCATAAAGATATCTTCCGTGCATGCAACTCCCATGCTGAATGAGAAATTTTTTAGCAAAGGACACTATTCCATGACAAAACAATTAACAAAGGTAACAATCTAGTAATTAGCAAAAGTCATCTTGGAGTACCAAGACTTATGCACTGTAATTTCTACATAAAGTGGTCATAATGGTACTATAACAGCACACTAAATGAAGTAAATTAATAGACTTTTCTTCGGAGTCTAAGGGTAGAAGCACTTGATACACATTCGTAAGAGATCTATGCCTGGACCCTGAAAGAGTAGACTAGCTACAAGGTCCACATTTTCTTCATCCAAAATTCATCATGGATAGAGCATCTACAAATGTCTTGAGAAGCTTGAAGTTCTTGACATCGAGTAAAAACAATTTTAACAAGGAAAAATGAACAGTATACATATGTGAACCTAAAAGGTTTCCCTTATCAATGGAAAATTTAGTTCATCCTCTTCTGCTCCAGGCAAAAGGATTCTTCGTCTCAAGCCATCCACTCGAGTGAGGAATAAGTTTAGGTACTGAAACAAAGAGGGCCCAATTAACAAAGATCTTTGATGCATAAAATGTAGATGAAACAATAAAAAGTTACAAAGAGCAGTAAGTCAAGCCTGCAAATTAGAGAAAAGAATATCTTTACCTCCTCAATGGTCGAAAAAGTCCATAGAAGGGACTTCTCAAAGACTTGAATATGATATGAAAATTTTTTTAAACAACAAGAGTAAACCTCTATATTTGTAAAAGGAGTAGAATGAAATTCCAACACTAAAGTTTGTGAAACTTCATTGCTCTTAAGCTACTTATAACAATCTCTCCTAATTCGCAATAGATGAAAGGTAACAACTGAAACTTACAGTAGATATCTCTTTCTCAGGCACACAGCAACGTTCCAAAGCCAGCAAAGATCAAACCCAAAGATCACCAACCCAAGGACAATTTTTCCTGGCCCTGGAATGAACATCCCGTACAATATTTCATGCTTGAAGGGAAAAAGAGATGATTAATTGCTAAAATTATAAATACTTGAAACATAAAGAATTGAAAAGAGAAAATATGAGTGAAACCTTCAAGGTTTTATCCAAATAGTGAGTATAATCAAGCCACAGATCACTTGATACAGGAAACTCGGTATAGAAAGTTCAGAGAGAAGTTCAACACGGGCTAGATCTCCAGAAGACTAATCAAACTTCAAGTAGATCTGCAAAAATTTCAAATTAAAATAATAGTATTAACACTTTAAAGAAGGAAAAAAAAAAAAAGGTAACCTATTGCCACATTGCAAGTTCTTATGCAACCCCCCACCTCTAGGAAAAGAAGAAGAAGAAGAAGAGAAGATCTAAAGTTTACATAAACTAATTACTTATTGTTAAAATATATTAGGAAAACAGAGATATTATTTCCTAGATTGACTGTTTAGATATATTTGGAAAATAGAGATAGTATATTGATTTGTGTAAATATGGTAGACTAATATTGTGTGTATATCCTTGATTATTTAGGATCAATTCTTTTCTAATTCATGTAACTTGTACATTGCCAATTCCCATCTTGCTTGGGGAAATAATCAAGCAACATATTTCACAAACACTGTTGTTTCATGGTATCAGAGCCAGGTTGGTTCTTGGCCTTCTTCTTATTCTTCTAAATCCATCTATTTCAGAAACCCTAAAACATATCTTTAAAGGAGGCGCTCCTCTTTGCTTTGGGGAGTTTATTTCTCGATTCTCCTGGTTCGTTGGCATCTTCTAGTTCTTCCTTCTTGTTGGTGGTTCAACTCTGACAGAGGGTGTTTCTATTGTTTTGGATTTATGTCTCACTTCTCTTGATTACAATGGTAAAAGCATCAAAATAAGGTGATATCAAACTATTCTTCTCTTCTATTTCTAGTTCTCCAACAAGTACTACAATCAAGCTTTAGGGTAGTAGTAAATATGCATCATGGGCTGCTTCAGTAGAGTTATGGTTTATGGGGCAGGGTTATGATGATCACTTAAGTAAAACATCCACTAATATTTCTACTACTGAGAGGGCTAGTTGGGTTAAACTTGATGCTCAATTATGTAGTCTCCTTTGGCACTCTTTAGAACTTAAACTGCTTAATTTGTTTCAATCTTGTAAAACTTGCTGTAAGGTTTGGACCAAAGCCAAAACTTTGTATACGAATGATGTGCAAAGAATATATAGAGTTGTTTCTGATATTGTCCACCTTCAACAAAATAATCAAGATATGGAGAGCTATTTAGGGTAGATAGAGACTTTAAAAGATCAATTTGATTCCCTTATGCCAGTATCTGATAGTACCACTGAACAAGAGAGACATCGTGACAAATTCTTTATGCTCCTAGCCTTAATCAAACTACGATCTAACCTTGGTTCTGTTCGAGATCAAATTTTAGCTAGCCCTACCATACCATCTTTGGAAGATGTATCTGCTTGATTATTGTTTCTTTCTTTAAACCTAGGTGATATTAATGAGGTTGAGACATCTGTATTAGCTGTTCAAGCAGGAAATCAACAAGGACAGAGTGGTTCTGGAAAGGGAAAAGGAAAGGGATCTAGACCACATTGCATCTATTGTGACAAGAACGGCCACAACCGAGACACTTGTTGGGCTTTGCATGGGAGGCCACCACGTCAATCTTCTAATCGATCCACCGCCCATGTGGCTTAAGCAAGTGGAGATGGACTCATTCCCTACTCGATGCTAAAGACTAACAACCTAACTCCATTAGATTTTCTGGGGCTTATTACAATGAGTATCTTTAATATCAAGCTATCAGGCAATAGTCATCCTCATCTGGCATCTCCCAAACTGGTAATTCCTTTGCCTATCTGAGCTGGACCTCCTTTACTGGCCTATGGATTTTGGATTCCAGAGCATCTAACCACATTTCTGGTAATAAAAATCTTTTATCTCAAATTACCTCTTCTCCCACTTTATCAAAAAATACTCTTGCTAATGGTTCACAGACTATGGTCAAAGGGATAGGAGAAGCTCAACCACTTCCATTTCTTTAAACTCAATCTTATTCGCCCTTAAATGTCCATATAATCTGATTTCTATTAGTAAGTTAACCAAATATCATAACTGTTCTGTCACCTTTTTTGCTAACTCTATTGTGGTGCAGGATCGGAACACAGGTTAGACGATTAGAACAAGACATGAATCACATGGGTAGCGCTCTCCAAATCCGATTGCCTTTACCTCTGCTGCATCTACCGACATTCTTCATAGCCACCTTGGTCATCCAAGTCTTGCCAAATTTCAAAAATTAGTACCTAGTCTGTCTACATCATCTTCTTTTAATTGTGATTCATGTCAACCTGGAAAACAAACTAGAGCTTCCTTTCCCAAGCGAGTCAATAATAGGGCCATCTCAATGTTTGATATTTTCACATAGACATCTGAGGTCCTAGTCGTGTCAGTTGAACTTTGGGTTACTATTATTTTATTACTTTTATAGATGACTATTCTCGTTATACTTGGGCATTTTTAATGAAAACTGGTTCTGAGTTTTTTTCTATCTTTCAAAATTTTTGTGCTGAGATTCGTTATCAATTTGGTGTTTCTATTAAGATTTTGCGTAGTGATAATGCTAGGGAACATCTATCTTCTCCCTATACTAAGTATATGTCTTCTTAAGGTATTATTCACTAGACCTCATGTGCCTATAATCCTCAGCAGAATGGGGTCGCCGAACGCAAAATCTTCGTCTTATTGAAACAACCCATACCTTACTTATACATCATCATGTTCCTCTTCGATTTTGGGGGAATGCAGTTCTCACCGCCTGTTACTTGATTAATGTATGTCTTTTCTGTCTTGCAACATAAGAGTCCTCACTCCATTCTATGTATTGGTAAAGACCCATATCTAATACAATTATCGGTGTTTGGTTGCATTTGCTTTGTTCATGATCACACTCCAGGCAAAGACAAATTACAGCCTAAATCTGTTAAGTGTATCTTTTTAGGATATTCTTGTCTCTAGAAAGGTTACCGTTGCTATGACCCAACCACCAACAAATATTTTGTTTCTGTAGATGTAACTTTCTTTAAGACATCTCCATACTTTTCTGAAAACACCGTTAATAGCAATCTTATCCCTGCCACCTTACCTATCCCCATCCGTCCTTCCTCGTCGATGGATCGTCCTCCTCCCCAAGTTTATTCTCGTCGTCTTTGTCCTCCTACTAATCCCAATGGTACTTCCCTTCTTGATATAGGTACCTCGATCAACCCTGATGACCCATCTCCTGTTCCTTCGTCGCCTGCTCTAGTCATGTTTCCTGTAGACGAGGCAACTCTTTCACCTACCCTTCGCAAAGGTATTTGATCTTCTCGAAACCCACATCCTATTTATAATTTTCTTAGTTATGATCGTTTATCTCCATTTTATTCTGCCTTTATTTCAAACCTATCTTCTATCCCTATACCTAACACTGTTAGCAAGGCAATGACACATCAAGGATGGAGAGCTACCATGATTGAGGAGATGACTACTCTCGATCATAATGGTACTTGTGAGTTGGTTTCCTTACTGCCAGGCAAGACTGTTGTTGGGTCTCATTGGGTTTACACTATTAAGATTGATCCTAATGGCAAAGTTGATCGGCTGAAGGCTCGCCTTGTTGCAAAGGGGTACACTCAGATCTATGGGCTCGACTATAATGATACCTTTTCTCTCGCTGCTAAGATTACTTCGGTACGCCTCTTTATCTTTTTAGTGGCCATGTATTAATGGCCTCTTCATCAGTTGGATACTAAAAATGCCTTCTTGCATGGTAAACTTGTCGAGGAAATGTTTATGGAGCAACTGCCAAGGGTTGTTGCTCAGGGGGAGTCAGGATTGGTGTGTCGTCTACGCCAGTCTTTATATGGTCTCAAGCAGTCACCTACAACATGGTTTGAACGGTTCAGTTATGTGATTCAATAGTTTGGGATGTCGTGAAGTAAAGCTGATCATTCCGTATTTTTCCGCCGTAATGATCATGGTAAATTTATATACTTGGTTGTCTATGTTGATGACATTGTCATAATAGGTAATGACCAAGATGGGATTTCTCAACTAAAGCAGCATCTGTTTAGCAACTTTCAAACCAAGGACTTGGGGAAGCTAAAGTATTTTCTAGGGATTGAGGTAGCACAGTCTAAGGCTAGTGTTGCTATATCACAAAAGATGTATGCCTTGGACATTCTTGAGGAGATAGGTATGTTAGATTGTAAGCCTGTAGATTCTCCTATGGATCCCGATGTCAAACTTGTTCCTGGACAAGGGGAGCCATTAGAAGACTCTGCAAGGTATCGAAAATTGGTTGGTAAGCTGAATTATCTCACGATCACCAAACCAGATATCTCTTTTGCAGTTAGTGTGGTTAGCCAATTTCTCCAGGCCCCATGTAGTGGTCATTGGGGCGCGACAGTTCGCATTCTCAAGTATATTAAAGGAGCTCCAAGACAAGGCTTGCTATATGAAAATAGGGGTCATTCTCAAATTGTTGGGTATTCTGATGCTGATTGGGTAGGGTCTCCATTAGATAGACGATCTACTTCTGGATACTATATCATGATTGGAGGTAATCTAATATCTTGGAAGAGTAAGAAGCAAGATGTAGTAGCTAGATCAAGTGTAGAGGCAACATATCAGGCTATGGCTCTCACGACTTGTGAGCTCATCTGCTTGAAACAACTTCTTCAAGAATTTGGGTGTAGTGAAGTGAAGCAAGTGAAACTAATATGTGACAATCAAGTTGCTCTGCATATTGCCTCAAATCCAGTCTTTCACAAAAGAACAAAGCATATAAAGGTTGATTGTCAGTTTATCCGATAGAAGATTGAATCTGGATGCATTGTCACTAGTTTTGTCAACTCAAATGACAAGTGATGCGACTAAATCAACCTTAGCAAGTGCACTAGTCGTGTTCAAGTAATAAAGTGATGAGTTTCAGTATCGTCCTACAGAGATCAAAGTAAATATTTGTAATTACTTAAAACTACCTACCCGTTATTTGAGAAAACGAAATCTTAGAGTGTAAAAGTAATGGATTAAAAATAACTAACTTAAACAAATAAACAATGTGAAGAACTTTGCAGTATTAATGAAGTTAGGGTACAAATTTCCCCCTAATTGTGCTTGACAACTACTCTTAATACCCGTTTGTGCTATGAATTGGTAGGATTCTTTTAAGGCCAATTATCCTTATTCAGACATAATATTCAACTTAATACAAATCCATATTCGATTACTCTGAAATTAAGAAGCATAAATTCATCAATCCCTTACAACTAATTCGCCCTATTCGGTTATGAATTAGATGGACCACAAATTAATCCTAGAATCTCTATTCGATTACTTCTAGTTTTAATATGTTGTGCAATGTTATTCCAATAAAACAATTATGACTATGAATTAAGCAATAAACCCTAACTTCTCTATTCGAAACATCATTAAGGTAATTGAATCAATCCAACATTCATAAAGCATTAAACCTAAACTCTTGCACAAATTCATAAACATAAATCTGGTATTAAGAATAAAAATTGTTCAAAACATAATTAGGGTTTCATCCTCCCCTAACAAAAGAGATTTACTCCACCCTAAGAACGAAGAAATAAATAGAGAATAAGGAAAACATATTCAGACTTGAAAAGAAATAAAAAATCAAACTCTTAAATCTGATCTTCAGTCTTCAAGCCTCAAGAATGCGTCTTCTCCTCTCAAAAATATGCAAAATTCGTCCCTTGACAACTGATCTAAATTATACTTAAATACTCAAAAGAGTCCTAAGTGAAAAAGGAAAGAAAAACTGATAAAAACGCCCTAATAGTTTCCGCCACAACCCTGGTCGTGGCCAAATTTAAGTCACCATAGCCTAGGCCGTGCTGTTTCCTAGTCTCTTTGTTCCACCACCATGGCCATGGTGAACTACCAAGGCATGGCCATGGCCTTCAAGAATGTTAGGTAATCTCAACTTCTTTAAGCTTTAAGTCCCAATTTCATTCCAATACTCCAATCTACTCAATCAAAGCCTAAAAAAAACACAAAAATTATCCAAATCAATAGGTAACCATTCATATCTCAAACTTAACAAAAACAAACATCAAAACAAAGGAAACAAATGAGAAGTTAACTAAACTAACATCAAAACAACCTTAAAAACACTCAAATTATGCAACTTATCAACTAGCTAGCAGATGTTCTTACTAAGTCTCTTAGAGGTTCCCGAGTCGGATACATTTGTAACAAGCTTGGAATGAAATTGCTCAAAGAATAGCTTGGTTTTGGCCTTCAGTAATATATCAAATCATTGTGATAAATAAATAGTGAAGAAATGGTTATGAGAGATTTAATTAATGTTGAAAGACCTATAATAATGAAAATACTTGTAAGTTATCAAAAATCATTTGTAAAAGCAAGAACATATGAACTTTTTGCAGGATGTAAAGTCAACTTATTGTAAACATTAGTAAGGATCTCAGAAACAAGCATATTTGAATGTGGTAAATAATTTGTATTGTCGATATAGTCGGAAAACCATGGTATGTGAAATTTGTATTGTTATTGTTTGTTGATTTCATTAGCTTAATGGAGGATTGATCCATCGAATTCCGTTTCTTTAGATCTACCACGTTTATTCATTTTTATTAAATAACTTCTTTGGAGTTCTTCATTTATTGAAATATTACATTAGATTTGGGGGTTTTGGTTTTGCTGATGCATTGTTCTTGAACTGATTTTTATATTTAGGTGATATATTGTCACCGTTAGATCTGACTTTGTAATCGCATTATTAGATGAATGTTTGAGTAACTGTTTGAGATTACGATGGATTCATTGCTCTGTGAATGTGCAAGTTTGCTAATTTCAGTGATATTTATTGTCAAGTACATTAATTATATATGTATCAACCTAGCTAAGATCTTGAATTAGAGATCATTGAAGCATATGGCATAGAATAATAGTTTTATGAATTTCAGTTGGTCTTCAACCGACAAAGCTGTATTGGTTCAGCAATTTATTACGAAGTTCTAAGACCTGCCCATGTGGGTTATTCATTCTTGAACTACCTTGTTTTTAAACAGTAAGTTAGGACGATGACTTTTAACGACTAGATAAACCTCTAGTGGTCACATTTATTAGGGGTCGAAGTGAATAGAACTCATGACATCTTAAGTAATATACCCAAAAATTCTAGTTGACTATTCAATCATCCAGTGGTAGTTGAGGGAAATAAATCATGGATTGAAGGAACATGTTTTGATTGCTAAGAATTTGATAGTGTGTTATAAAGTTGACATGTGTTGAAGAGCAACCTTGGATGTTAAGATTAAGGCTATTGAGCTTGGTTGACGGCCTGAACCATTGCGAATAATAACTTTCAAAATAATGATTGAAATGATGTGTATTCATTTACAAGTTATTGATTGGATATGCCACAATCATTTAGGTTATGCTATGTCCGACAACTCTGATTTATTAAATCTTGTTCATTTTATGTATGAAATCTATGGGCTATACTGAAGTTAAAGGCGGCTATTGACCGAGGCTCCAAAGGTTGACCAAGTGAAGGCTATTGACTGTGGCTCCAAAGGAGTTCAATCTCTTTGCTTCATCCCACCGATGGGAAGAATAAAAGTCGTATGTAATTGCCCCGCTTCTCAGTACTACAGTTACCTTTAATTATAACTTTTGGTCCATAACATCACATGCGGGCGGAGTGAAATGCATTGGAATACATCTTTCATCACCTGTTAATTGAAATTTAGGGTGGACATACATGAGGAATGGTAAATCATGAATGGTCAATCTTAGGTGTGTATCCGCCAGAAAGAAGAGAAGCTCGGGGATCCTGCTTTGGGCTCACAGCACCGATAGATTTGCCAATGCCAAATGAAGATTAATGGTTTTACTTTGCCGATTTTCTGTAATTTTTTATCTTCAATATGTTTCAGATTCAATTTGTGCTTCTTATTAGCCAACAAGGAAAAGTCTGGTTGACTAAATGGTATTCTCCTTATTCACACACACACACACAAAAAAAAAAAAAAAAAAAAAAATGGTAACCTATTGCCACATTGCAAGTTCTTATTCAACCCCCCACCCTCAGGAAAAGAAGAAGAAGATCTAAAGTTTACATAAACTGATTATTAGAAGCAAGAAAGACCATATTTATAGATAAGTGCTTTTTCCCACTGTTTAGTCACTTGAGCAAAGGCAACGTTAATTTTAAAGTCCGGTTTATGATTCTGGATTCACCAAAGTTGTAACCAATGGTACATTTTTTGTACTGGAGAAATTGCTTATTTCAGTGCGTATTGGTGTTGTGATGTTTGTTTGTTTTTCGCTGGACTGGGCTGACATTGATCAAGTTTTTCATTCCAAGCAAGAGACATTACTTCAATACAAGATTTGTTTGTTTAAAGGTTGAAGTTTCACCGTGCAACATAAATCTGAGTGCCTTTTTGCCCCATCAAAGCCGATCTTGGTGGATTGCCCAAATCAAGTGCAGCTCTTGCTGCCCAAATTTGTTTGTTTATTCTCTTAGATGGGCATAGAAATGAAGTGATATGCTCTTCCGTAAAATGATTGTATCATATTATTTAAACACTCGTTTAACAGTATCATAAAGACCACATCATATGTGCACTTATTCAATATCAACAAAAAACAAGTGCCTTAGTACATAAAGGAAACGGAAAATGAAACATAATTCATAGATCAATTCAATTAAACCCTCTCAAGCACTTGCTTAAAAAAAAAAAAAGGAGGAATCTCATACAAATACCATGAAATAACATTTAATCTAAATCATGGGGATTATGTAAATATTCCATTCCAAAAATATAAAGTGAAACAATTAGGTCTTTTTTGAAGATCGGTACTAATTCAAGATCTAACATGTACAAAGTGAAAACCTCATTCTCGATTCTGTGAGAATTTTTAGGAAAGCATCCAACAAAATCATGAAGAGTTTTAAGTGAAACAAACATAATCATATGAGATATGGATATTCAATCAAAACAGACAATCAAAATGAATATTCATGTGCAGAAATTTTAATCGACCAAGCATACAGATGATATTCTTCATATTCTTCCTCAGATATTTTTCAGACCAAAGACATTTTTTCACATTTTCCACAAGCATGAGATGCAAGGCCATTGCTTTTTTGTCCTCAAATAGGTATCATTGGTCATAATTATGTTTACAGAAACAAATTAAGGCAAAACCTTATGTTTTTTTTTTTTTTTTTTTTTTTAAATAAGAAAGAGAAGTTTGTCAATTATTGTGCTATTCTAGTTAACATATAACCCCAGGAACAAACCTCACTTTTTAAGGAACATTTCTCTAAACTCATTATTTGACTTCAGCTTCTCATCTTCCACTTTCCCGGATTTTGGATTTGTCGAGGGCACACCAAGTGGTCTGACATTCCTTGGCATTGCAAATGTGTTCCTCCCCTTCAGCTGAATGTTATCACTATGTTTATTAGCAGCATAGTGTGGAGCTCTAGACTCCCTGAAAGTCTGATTACTACTTTGCGCTACCATTTAACCCAAAGGAGTAAGAAAATAAAATGTAGAAGTGGGAAACACAAACATGCAAACGTCTATAGATTGCATTGTACACACACACACACACACACACACACACACACACACACACATAATAACAAAGATGAAACCTAATTCCACTTAGCCCACCTACTTCTCTAGAGGCCCCATGACCAGCAAAATCCTTTCCCCTTTGCTTCGGATTTGATCTTGCAGTGCTTATCTTCTTCCCAACAAACATTTGTTTGTTCTTTCCTAAAGCTGCAGTAAGGCGTGCATCATCGACAAAATCCACATATGCCAAGCCCTTCAAAAATCGACCAGAGGATATTATAAATTAGTGTGCAACGATTCCAGACATAGGGCAAGCTGGAATATGGGTAAATCTATATGGGACTATGGTTGAGTCTCCTAAGCATATCACTTGCTATCAAAATGAAAAAATATAAAAAAATATACTCTTAGACAGTTAGACTATTTATACTTAGAAAATTAAGCAATTTTACCATAATTATGGAATTCAACCCCTCAACAGGTTTATTTGAGACTGCGTAATCATCTCTGGCAAGGACATTCATCTTAAAACCAAAAGAATAAGAACTAAATGATTTATTGACAACATAAAAGGAAAAATCAAATTGAAGTTTCAATGAGCACCCTCGAGAAATTTGATCAAAGAGAATGGACTACAATTAGCAGTTTCTATCTCCCCGAAGCATCAACCATGCTGATCTCCCAGTCTCATTAAAATTAGTTTCTTAGGGCTACTTTCTGTGGTACAGTCCACATTATGAGTACACATGTTGAAGTTTAAAGGTCAGACAATGTTAAATAAGGATTTGACCGTAAGACTGATGTGCATATGGAAGGTCCAATGGATAGCTTCTCCTTTTACATTGACAAATAATGAATGAGAGAATTCAAACTGATTCAACCCACCAACATGGCTAAAGAAATTTTTTTAGATCTTCAGAAGTTGCCTTAAAAAAAAATTAAAACCATCAGAATTATCTCTCTGTATTTGCCTATCCAGCGTTAAAAAGGAATAAAAAGCAATCTCTTTCTGAAGTGCAGAGAATCTCTACTTGGCCTGAAGTTAAGGTTAGATAAAAATGCAGTACACTTGTCAGTGTATACTTTGGCTCTTCCAGTGGTGGAGTCTTTGATGTCTTGGTCATTTGGATGCTCTTCAAACTTGGGTTTTGCTTCTTCTACTTCATTTTCTTCAGCTAAGTTCTGTACTCGTCCCTTTTCTTTCCCATGCACTTTGTTTGGGTTTTAGGTAGTATTTTTCTACCGCTTAGCTGGAGACTGTTTGTCACTCAAGTTCGAATCTGTTTTTCTCCTTCCATTAACACTTTTCTTATGTGACTGCTCTTTTTGATCTATTAGTTCAGGAACAAATTTGGCTTCCCGCTGTAACCTAAATAATTGCAGCTCTTCCAAGCGGGGTGTAACCTGAGAAAGGGAACAAAGACAAGCATCTTTACGCATTGAGTTAAAATAACAAGGATTGTATACATTCAATAAATACTAAGCAGATGTATCATAATTCAATGACATCTTTAACAATGTTACGTAACAACTTGAATTAAAAGCTTAAATTGATATTTAAGCATCCAACAACCATACTTAAAATTTAACACAATCTCGTGCACTGAACACCCACAATCACAACCATAAATATAACATAAATACAAATACAAATTTATAATCTAAATAAGAGCCTATTTGATATAAATTTTTAATAGTGTTTTATTTTTGAAAACAAGGAATATAAGGAATTTTATGAAAATATGTTTTTAATAAAATAAGTTGAAATGTTTTCAAAAAAATGTTTTTGCATATAATCCTAAAAATTAGTGTAAAATTAGAAGAAAAAAATTATCATTTCTCAGTCTTTATATAGTTTTTAACTTCAAAAACAATTTTTGAATACCAAATATATTTTCAAATATTTAAAATATTGAGATAAAACTTTTAAAATTTTTAATTATAAATTAGTTTTTCAAAATTATTTTTGAATCACAAACCAAATTGGCCCAAATCTCATAAAGAGATTTAAAATAAAAAATATATTTTCAAATATTTAAAATACAGAGATAAAACTTAAAATTTTTAATTGTAACTTGGTTTTTTAAAATTATTTTTGAATCATAAACCAAACAGGCCCAAATCTCATAGAGAGATTGAAACACAAGACTGTGTGGACCACCTTGCTACAATACTCTATGAAGTTATCGCTTAAACTAAAAATTTAAACAGATAGGCAATGTTCCAATGATCCACCAGTAGTATTTAAGCTCTGACAAGAGAGAAGGAAAGAGTTCATAATATGTAGAGAGGCACATAAACACAACTCATTTACAAGCACATGAGGTCATCAAAGACAACTGCTAACATGGCACATTTTAGCCAAACACATATGATTACTAGATAAGGCGGACATCGCAACCAACTAAAATATCATTAGTTAAACACTTCAATTGTTTTTTAATCTATACATATTAATTCTCAATAGCAATGCAAATGCATCATACACATTAACCTGAAAAAAGAAATACGTGATTAATTGGCACTTAAAACAAATACTTTAAAACTGCAGCAGGAATGTGTACCTTTTGTGCAGCGTGGTCAAAATCTTCAAGTGTCCCGTATTCCCTCTCAAAACGCAACCGTTGTGGCATATGTCCCTGAATACTCTGTTTTTAGGAAAAGAATATATCAACAAATCCAAAAGGCAGTACATAACAATTGAAGAAAGTCACCCTGGAGTTGTGGACCCAAAACAATATTTTAATATCATAAAATCAAGAAGCAAGAATTGTCTGTAACTTTAGATGATGTAGTGAGATCATCAATGAGATCATATAATATGAATGGGAGCGGGAGCAAGAGCAGAGAGTTGGGAAACAATCCGATTAAATATAGTAAGGCCAATCAAGATAAGATGAAAATAACAAGGTTAACTTTATCAAACTAAACCCTAAATTGATCATAGAAAAGAGAGAACTTAGATGACTTTATGATAGGTCATATAAATTATTTACATCAATAAGTTTTATTTAACCTATAGCATATTTTGACATGAAACTCAGAAAGTAAAGCTTGAATTAAGAAACTTTTCTTCCAACATATTGGAAAAAATAAGCCAAGTGGAAAAAGATATCAGCCTATTGTGTTTCAAAAACTACTCTACTACCTATGGTTTAAATGTGATTGCTTCATATATGCCACAATTTCATCAGAGTATCAGTAACTCTAAAGTTTAAAGTTAAAAAAATAAATGTCATGGATTTTCAACTAGCATGATTCCCAGAGATACTGTCATATATCATTTATGTATGATTTGGAAAAATTATTCAAAATGACATATTAAACCATTGTGATTCTGGTGCCCGAGTAACAGTTGACCTATTGCAAGGCTACTCTCTAAAAATATTCTCAGCTGCAGATCATGATTCTATGTTAAGAGTTCAAAAGACCTCCATAAATTGCCCTCCTTGATAAACAACATTTTAACAATCTTGACTTAAGCCATTTGTCTGGTTTCAACTTCCATCAGCAACAAAAAGAGAATAAAGATAGAGATGTTTGCATTACAGATGACAAATATCAATTGATTAAATAAAGCTGCATCGTATACTACTAAAAGCAACAATTTTCCCCAAAAAAAATGAGGAGGAAAAAAACAGTTTAAAAACTTTCAAATTCAAATCCTGTCCATAAATCAATCTAGAATAATTGAAAGCAAGTAATGTAAAAGAATTATACCTCTGAACCTGTCCCACTAAATTTTTTACTGTAGCATCTCCTGTAGATGGACCTAGCTTCGTTTAAATGTCCCAATTGAATTTCCATAGCTATATACCCTTGCCAGGCTTCCAACATTGACCCTTGCACAGACAAAAAGCAAGTTATACGGAAAAAATACAAAGATGAATCATAAATCAATCATATTGAACTATACAGGATAAGAAAGAGAAAAAGATGAATGGGCCAAACCAGGCTCTCCCAAAAGCCCTGAGCTGCAGTTTGATCTTTTCCCAAATTTAGCTCCAAATGAGCCCAATAAGAGTACAAATGCAGCAAACCATCTGTATTCTTCATCTGTTGAGATAAGTAATCAGACGCCCACTAAAAGGAAGAAACTTCATAGTTAAGTATTCAAGTATATATAATACATCCAATCATACAGGGCCTGCAATTTCAATGGTACACTAAAGAGACATCACGCTAATTGTTTATAAACATAGATATTGAAAACAGCCATTATACAACAACAATGTACCAGTTGAATATGACATGCAAATTTTATAAATTCACAGATCCATAAAGATATCTTCCGTGCATGCAACTCCAATGCTGAATGAGAAATTTTTTAGCAAAGGACACTATTCCATGACAAAACAATTAACAAAGGTAACAATCTAGCAATTAGCAAAAGCCATCTTGGAGTATCGAGAATTATGCACTGTAACTTCTACACAAAGTGGTCATAATGGTACTATAATAGCACACCAAATGAAGTAAATTAAAAGACTTTTCTTCAGAGTCTAAGGGTAGAAGCACTTGATACACATTCGTAAGAGATCTATGCCCTGGACCCTGAAAGAGTAGACTAGCTACAAGGTCCACATTTTCTTCATCTAAAATTCACCATGAATAGAGCATCAACAAATGTCTTTGAGAAGCTTCAAGTTCTTGACATAGAGTAAAAACAATTTTAACAAGGAAAAAATGAACAAGATACATATGCGAACCTGAAACGCTTTCCCCTTATCAATGAAAAATTCAAGTGCATCCTCTTGTTCCGTGGCAAATGGATTCTTTGTCTCAAACCATCCACTCGAGTGAGGAATAAGTTTAGGTACTGAAACAAAGAGGATCCAATTAACAAAGATCTTTAATGCATAGCACGTAGATGAAACAATAGCAAGTTACAAAGAGTAGTAAGTCAAGCCTGCAAATTAGAGAAAAGATATCTTTACCTCCTCAATGGTCGAAAAAGTGCATAGAAGGGACTTCTCAAAGACCTGAATATGATATAAAAATCTTTTTAAACAAGAGTGAACCTCTATATTTGTAAAAGGAGCAGAATGAAATTCCAACACTAAAGTTTGTGAAACTTCATTGCTCTTAAGCTACTTAAAACAATCTCTCATAATTCTCAACAGATGAAGGGTAACAACTGAAATTTACAGTAGATATCCCTTTCTCAGGTGCACGGCAACGTTCCAATCAAACCCAAAGATCACCAACCCAAGAACAATTTTTCCTAGCCCTGGAATGAACATCCCACACAATATTTCCTACCTGAAGGAACATAAAGAATTGAAAAGAGAAAATATGAGTGAAACCTTCAAGGTTTTATCCAAATAGAGAGTATAACCAAGCCGAGATCACTTGATATAGGAAACTCGCAATAGCACGTTCATAGAGAAGTTGAACACGGGCCGGATCTCCAAGACCTGCTCAAACTTCAAGTAGATCTGCAAAAATTTCAAATTAAAATAATAGCATTAACACTTTAACGAAGGAACAAAAAAAAAAAAAAAGGTAACCTATTGCCACATTGCAAGTTCTTATACAACCCCCCACCCTCAGAAAAGAAGAAGAAGAGAAGATCTAAAGTTTACATAAACTGATTAACTATATTAGAAGCAAGAAAGACCATAAGAAATTGAAATTATATGAAATTTCAACAGCAACTTTGTTGATAAACAACTTGACCTAAAAGCTTAAGCTTGAAAAGGTAAGGGCACAACAATGATATTCAGCTTTGTAATCAGCAACTTCACATGTTACATAAACCAAGCCCAAATTCAGACAGAAAGACCAACCCAAATATAGCAGGATGTAATAGATGGGAGACTCAAATCATGACCTCTACACTTTAATATCATATCAAGTTACCATTTAACCTAAATTCTTAAGGTATCACGTAAGAACCCAGCATTATCGTTTAGCTGTCTAAAACAATATCCGATAGTCAATGCCATATACCGTGAATTGCTGAAATTTTTCTGAGTCGATATATCCCTGCCTTGCACCGTTCTTCAAAATCAGCTCCAAGATTATACATCTCTAATGCCTTTTGGTACGCGAGGCAACAAGAGAAGGAATCCCATCTAAATCACCTGATTCAATACCTAGAGCGGTCCCTGGTTCCCACCTCCCAAGACTTGTAGGCAAGAAGGATTGACCTTAAGTTAGCAAGGGGAAGCAGACAGGCGGTGAAATATACTTGGATGCGCTGAACCTGTTTTTTTTTTCCTGCAAAAGAGTAGTAATTTTCCAAATGTAAATTTTGAAAACAGATACTTTTTCTTGGTACATAGCACTTCATAGGGAAATGAAAGAACAAAATTTATGAACTATACATAGATGACAAAAAGAAGAAAAAAAAGTTTCTAAAATAAACAGGGCATGCAACTTGAGCCATGGTTCTAGGAAATATGAAGGAAGACCCACAAAAGCATTATTAACCATAATACCAAACCAGTAGGATGGAATAAGACTTTAAATAATCAAGTAAATTGATTAATAGAATGCATCCCCTTCAGACACATTTTCTAAAAAGTTTCTAATATATATATTATGAATTCTCACCTTAATGCTGATCTCATCTATGGTATGGAGAATGGCTTGCTCAACTTCCCCTGTATGCTTCCCATATTTTATCGCCTTCAAGAACATGCAAACCAAAGAGCAGTTATAGCACCCTCGAAGAGATCTCTTGCCTTCGCAATACCATCAGGTGAAAATTCACGTACATATGGATCATATTCTTGCATAAATCTCAAGCACTCACACCAAAGTGAGACAGAGCATCGAACAAGTTCTAGTCATTCAATTTTCAGAATTACTTAGATAAAGGAACTCCAAAGAACGAAGTTATGCTTTTTATCCCCCCGATTCCACATATATGCAAAATCTGACTAAAAGTAGCAAGAACTTAATTTTCCACAAAAAGTAGGGAAAAAGATGACAACATGCAATTAAAACTTCCAAAATGTATTGCCACTTAAAAAAATAGATTTATGTTAGAAACCCAGAACTTCAATCACTCAATACAGATAAACACTTCAATGACCAAAGGATTTCTGAATAATACTGATATCTTGTATAGTGATTTGACTTTGAAAATGGAAATACAAACTTCTCATGGAAAAGTGTAAAGAGATGACGAAAAAGAAATATATGATAGCCTAGCAAATCGAGGAGCTGGAGACCTCCCAACAATTCCCACTAAAACATATTCTGCCCAAGTTTATACTAACTAATCACAATATTCTCACCACTATCTCCACGTGCTTAAGCTAACAAACTCTCACAGCCTAACCACTAATTAGCCCTTTTATCCCTTCTCCTGTATGGTATTGGTGGTGCTCTATCAATTTCCACTCCCCAGAAGTTTGAAAAAGTTTTATCCTATTGCCCAATTTGATAGAAAAATTTGATGATGCATGCAAAAGGAACCATGTGTCTTTAAACACCATCACAAATGTAAGAATATTGATATCCATTCTGAATTGCAACGGCCTACAATCATCTCTACCATACAAATGAAACTAAGGAGCCATTTTGTTATTAATAATTACTTATTGGAAAAATTCAGCCATTCAAAAGTCATAGATCCCGGTAAGTGAATTTTTTTATCGAAAAATTATTTTTTAGGAAAATAACTAAAAATTCCACAAGTGAGAATTCTTAAGATCACTATGTTTTAATCCACAAATCAATGCATAAAGTAATTCAAAATTCATAATGATAACAAAAACCTACCAGATAATCAGAAACTCCTCTTTCATAAATCTTCTCAATCCCCGTAAATGCCTCGTGTCCGCAAAGTTGAAGCAGAGAATCGCAAGAAACTACCTTCACCTAGACAAGAGGCGATAAAATCTTAAAGCATACCCAAAGCTTTAGTATCACCATGCGAACAAGAAATTATCAAAATCTTAAAAATTTAGGTGACCGCCCTTTTATTTTTTTGCTTTGGGGGTAACTGTCATTAGAAAGTACACTTACTGATTTTCAAGATTGAGCTTCATGTTTTGGAGAAGCTAATATACTTATACCAAGAGAAATGAGTTTTGCAAGAGGGCAAGCAAAGTTGTCCCATAAAAGCAATAGCAAGAGGGGAACTCAAAATCTATAAACAAACAAAATATCAAACAGCGCAAATTATCAAAAACCAACCTCCCAAGTCAACCATCACGCTTTCTTAGTTGCAACATACGAAAAGAAAAAGAAAGGAAGAAAGCTCAAAACTTCATTTCTTTTACTCAATCAAGCCGACATTTGAGCTAAGGCTCAGATAGAAGTCACATAAACTTGAATTCAACATCGTTTTCACCATTTAAACCCCCAAAAGATAATCACGCCCCTCCTTTCAAACGAATCCATTTAATTTTTTCTCTTTATACTTTCTCTCATTAACCATAAACCCTAAGCGATCAAAATTTGATCATGAAACCAATAACAAGAACACAAAATGCAAAAAACTAAAACATACCCAGCTTGAAATAAGCTTCATCACGAGCCCACTTGCCACATAACAGAATCAATGGAAAAGATCTCATTCATAGCTTCTCTTGCTTGTCTCAACCTTTCTCAATCTCACCCATCTTCCTCAAAACCCTTCGTACTAAAACCACCAACAAAAACAATAAAACAAAGAAAACAATGTTATTACTAAAAACAAAAATCCAAGAACTGGGTATTGAAATTCATATTCAAATTGATATAAAAAGGTACTTTAACAGGACTTCATAGTTGGAGGGCTCATTGGCGAGCTAGGACTCGAAAATTTTTGCTGTGCTTCATCTTCCGAGTCTGTGTCGAGTCCGAGTCACTTGACTTTCGAGTCTAGAGAGTTGGGTTACCGTTGCTTCTGCGTTGCTTAGTTTCCGCCACGACCGTGTTTGTGTCTTCTTCTTCTTGGGTTTGATCTTCTGGTTCCATTCTTCTGCTTCATTTGCTCTGTGTTTCTCTCAAGTGTACTTAAGGGTTGGGTTTATTGCACTGCTACCCAGAGGCTTGGCGTGGAAAACTTTTTCCTTTGGTATAACATAAGGGAAAAAAAAATAGAGAAAACAAATAAAAAAAATAAGAAAATAAACTAAATTAAGATCTTAAATTAATCAGGAAAGGCATTCAAAATGTCTTTCTTATTCTTTACACATCATTAGTAGGAACAAAACTCCATTAGAGGTGATAGGGTTATAAACCACAAATTGTCTAATAAAGAAAGCATTTCAAATGTTTTCTTTTAAAATACAACTGATTACAATACATAAAATTGCATGACGGTAATAAGTCACAAGAACCAATCACGGAAAAATCTTCTTGCAAGTGTAATACAAGAGTGACCATAAAAGACCTTTAAGCGTTTTCCCATCCGATACCTTTAGAAGGCGAGCAACTTTACAGAATCCCGCATGATATATATACAAACATTCTTCATTTATTGATGGTTTCATTCCATTCTTACAAGGTTTTGGCCTTGTAAGAGCCCATGGCCCATATGACCAAAGAATGCATGTAACTTAGCGCTCTAAAACAATCAACAGTGGTCCAAGCTTCAGGAGTTTAGAAAGAATAACTACGCAGAAAACAACAATGAGTCGTTGAATTATCGGAAGCAGATAGTTCAAGCGTATAATTTTCAGTGTAAATTATGCGTAATATAAAGTTTCCAATTGTAATCGCAGAAAATTATCCTAAAGGCAAGAACGACGCTGCAAGACGTAAAGGACGGGTGCAAACGGGTATTTAGTCCTTATCTTCTACATTTTAGAATAGAGTATTTCAGTCCTTGGTATCCCTTTCTTGATTTCTCCTCTTAACCTATTAATTTCTCTCTATCTCCCTATATAGAATCCTATATTATCTATCTATGTTATTCTTCTCCTCCTCCATCACCTAAGGAGCAAAAATATTATCTACTAGACATTATAACTACCGGAGTTTTGTCCAACATTTCACAACATCAAGAATCTACTAGAAAATGGTTAAACGACACATCCACCAAAAAAATAAATGAACTGATAAAACAGATGATGCAATGAAATCTATATAGATTTGAGATAGATTTAGATCTAAAAAACACAAACTCATACCTTAGTTAATGTACCTATTAACTAAGCTATAAGATAACAAAGTTGTTTGATAAACTTAGGGGGTTCTTACCCGAGTCCATTTTCAGACCATGTTGCTTCATAGATTTCAATGGCAATTTGAAATCCCATATCAACCAAATCTCCACAATCATCGCATAAAGAATCGCATATGTAACACTGACCATATTTTTTCTTGAATGCAATGTTGTCATGTCAATCGCTCCAACAGTAGATCCCATTGATCGGGTGCATCCATATTCTTTAAGATATTATAGAGAAAAACCTTCTCTAATGCTCTTTTTGCTTTGTCTTCATCAACTATCGCTGAAAGAGCATGTGCTCGTGCATAACTACATTAGAGACACATCTGGTAAGTTCTTGTCTTTTCAGATTTGAAGTAAAAAAGAATATATATTGAGAAACAGAAACATGTGAAACACTATAAATAAATCAAGATTTATCGTGCCCGGATAGTTGAGAATATCAATGAATGAAGTCAATCGCTTGCAACATACCATTGTCCAAAGAAACCTGATTAGCTTCAATAGATGAACTTGAAAGCGGCTACCATTATTGTCGTAGTTGAAGTAAGAACCATTCCACAATTCCTCATATACAACTTTTGCTTACTGAAATTTACACCAAAAATAATCCTCAAACCCTTAAGATCTACTACATGTGCAAATCCAAATGCAATATGCAATGCTGCCACCTCCAATATATGTACTTACAACAGAGACAGATTACGTATCGTATGTCTGATCAGGAAAGCTATCATTCTCAATCATCCCCATCACCATCCCTATCAAATTTGAACAGATAAAAGTGGTTACTGAACCTTCTGCCTACCGTAACCAATATAGAGCATTTGGGCAGCTGGATGAACTTTTGCAGGATTCTGCTCTGAAAAAAAGTTTAATACTCGCTAATGTTTTATCACGTAAACATCAATTTCGCTTTTGGACCGGAAATTGAGGGAGCTCGTTCAAACATTCACTATAATTTTCGGTCTTCATTAGTCACTTCATGACTAAGGACATTGTACATTCAGTCGGCTTCACATTTCTCTCCACCATCTTATGAAGGAGTTCAACAACTTTTGGTATCTCATTATTCTTGAGGAAACCAAACATAAGCGTAGTAAATGTGACTACATCTGGAGCACAACCTTTTTCCTCCATATATGAATAACTCATTTGCCATTCCTAGTTGTCCATTTTTACACAGCCCATTGCTCAAAATGCTATATGTTACAACATCTGGCACCAGGTTTCCATGAAGAGAAAACTTCTAAAATAGGTCCCAAGCGTTTCAATCTCCCCTCGTTTACATAATCCATCAATGAGGGAACTCAAACCTTCAATGCTAACTGCAAACTTATTATTTACTAGAGCATTAAACATTTCCAATGCTTCCAAAACACATCCTGTAACACCTACTGAAAACTAGTACAATGCATGCAATTAACAATGGAAAATTGGGCCCAAAAAGTTTCTTTTTTCATTACAACCACATGTCTTTTATACACAAAAGTTATGTTTACAAAAGTGCATTTCAAAAGACAAAATAGGGGAACAAAGGTAAGCTATTGCCTCGCGCTCCGACGCCCTCCAACCGCAACATCACCTAGAACCTGCATCCACAAAGGAAAATAACGGGGTGAGCACAAATAATGCTCAATAAGTAAAACTCTCTAACCTGCTCGTCTCCCCGTGTGTGACTCTTAATTCTTTCCTTTTCTAATTCTCGTTTCTATTTCTGCTTTCTATAACATCATGGCCTCATCTTACGGAGGTACGGCCGGGATGGCGTTCACACAAAGACCATCTCACTCTATGGCTATCGGGTGGAATTCACCACAAAGACCAACCCGTTTCTTAGTGACTACCGAGTGAGGATCACAAAGCACCAACTCGGTTCTCTCTAACTATCGGTGGAGATCACCTAGCACCTACCCGCTCCTCATGAATTCCGGGTAACGATCACCAAGCATTTACCCGTCTCTAGTCACTATCGGGTGATGATCACAAAGCATCAACCCGCTTCTACTAGCCATTGGATGATGATCACAAAGCATCAACCTACATATCTCTTAACTAATCGGGTAAAGGGTCACAAAGCATCTACCCATTTCTATTACTCATTGGGTGACGATCACAAAGCGTCTCCATCTCTCTAAGGCTATTCGGATGATGATCACAAAGCATCAATCCGATTCCCATAACGGTCGGGTGATGATCACAAAGCATCATCCCAACTATACTACTCTTCTAACTCATTCTATTGTAGCATTTTTTCAATGCTCTCTACCCTTAGAGTAATTTTACCCACTAAGCTCTCTACTCATAGGGTAATTGCACAAACCATTTCCCTTACACTTTCTTAGGTCACTTTTCAATGCATATAACAATGCACATGGATGATTCATCACTACTAATGCACTTATGAAATGCCAACATGCAATGTTGCAAGAATTAAGGTTCATTACTCACACTCAAACCTCTATTAGGCATTTCATCAAACAACTCATGTGCATTATAAAACTCTATCATAGCCTATGAATCTAAAACTCTTCCTAACGTTCCAAAATGGGGAAAACCCCTTCACAAAGCCATAAAAACCTGTCAAATAAAAACACTTCCAAAAAGGGTTCCATAATACCCCTTAAATTCCATCTCAACTACCTTGCCAAACCAACAACCCATTTCTCAAATTTGCAAGGTAATAACATTCACAAAGCATAGAAATCTCTACTTAATCCTTCATACATGCTATAATACATGCATATCACATACATACATCATCTCTATCAAAACCCTAATCAAGAAAAATTCATAAATCTCAACTTGGGTTGGGTTTTACTTACTTGCTATGGAGAGACTTCACCAAATCTTCTTTTCACTTGGTTTGCTTGACTATTCTCTCAACTCTTAACCAAAAGAATGAAAACCCTCAAAAACCAAAATGAACTAAAAATCCACAAATCACACAACTTAAGGAGAAATCCTTACCTTAGGAAGCCTTAGGTTGCTTTTCAACTCCAAATAACTTCAAAAAACCCCTTGAAATTCCTTGATCAAAAGAAAAGAGAAATTGAGAGGAGAAGAAATGAAGGGTCACGTTTGAGAAGAAGAAAATGAGGGGGTTCTTTGATTCTAATTCCTTTTAATGAAATATTAACACATTCATTCCCATTTTGCCCTTATTCTTCTTTTGGGAATTCCATCCATATCCTTTGATTCATTACAAACTCACCCCCATATCAACACATTCTCCATGAAAAATCCTTACAATTAACTCCCCACTTTTCCCCGCTAATTAGGGGTAGAAAGGTCAAATTGCCCTTAAGGAAGAAAATATCTAAAACTCAATCAACAATTTAATCGGGTTGTCGCCGCGGCGAAGAAAACGTCGCCGCCGCGGCGAAAGCCCTGTCAGCAGCCTTCCCCCGAGGCTTCAACCTCTTCGCCGCGGCGAAGATTCTTACTTCCCGCACGTGCTGTGACCGAAATCCTTACGTTTTCAAGGCCAATTTCGGGGAGGCAACCATTCAACACAACACTCAATCGGACAATAATAACGAAAACCAACTCGATTAAGGGCGAAAGAGGAAACAATAACAACGTACCTCAAGCGGGCGTTACAATTCTTCCCTTAAAAGAATTTCGTCCCCTCCCCTAAATTCAAACAAATAACTCGGGAAACGATTCGCATGTCCCGCTCTACTTCCCAAGTGGCTTCTTCCACTTTGTGATTCCTCCAAAGGACCTTCACTAGCGGAACACTCTTGTTCCGTTCTTTAACCCTTCGATCCAAAAATCAACGAACGGACGTTCTTCATATACTAGATTCTCGATACTTCAACGCCTTCTCACGTAGGGACATGGAGGGGATCACTTACATACTTTCGTAGCATCGAGACATGGAAGACATCGTGCACCCCGTCCATACTAGGTGGTAGTGCCAATCTATAGGCCACCTTCCCCACTCGTTGCAAGACCTCAAAAGGACCTACATACCTCGGTGCCGCCTTCCCTTGGCCTCCAAAGCGCATTACTCGCAAGTAAGGGGAAACTTTCAGAAATACTTTATCGCCCACTTGGAATTCTACCTCTTTCCTCTTCGAGTCGGCATAACTCTTCCTGCCGATCTGGGCTTGTTTCATTCTATTTCGGACTACCTTCACATCTTCTACTAGCTTCGAGTCATCTCTCGGCCCAAGAGCGGTACTTAACTCATCTCTCTCTCCTACTTCATCCCAATGAAGCGGAGACCTACATCGTCTACCATACAAAGCCTCGTAAGGCGCCATTCTAATTGTAGATCGATAAGCATTGTTATAGGCAAATTCCACTAAGGGTAACATCTCATGCCAGGATACTGTAATCCATGCAACAAAGCTCTCAACATATCCTCGAGCACCTGATTCGCTTCTCTCGGTTTGGCCATCTGTTCGAGGATGATAGGCAAGATCAATGCCAAACGGGTACCCAAACTCCTCAGAAACTTGTCCGTAAGGCTGAAACAACTGAATCTATCGATACTATAGTCTTGGGCACACCATGCAATCGACTATCTCCTTGAGGTAAATCGAGCCAACCGATCGTAGTGGTACTATCCTTTACCGGGAGGAAATGGGCTGATTTGGTTAGCTTTGTCCCACAATCACCCATATAGCATTATACCCTCTCGTACTGGGAGACCCGTGATAAAATCCATCGAAATACTCTCCCATTTCCACTGGGATACTCAATGGTTGAAGCAACCCCCGATGGCCGTTGGTGTTCTCGCCTTCACCACGACAGTTAGGCATTTAGCCACAAACTCGCAACGCCTTTCTTCATACCCTCCACCACCAATAGCCTTTCTTGATATCCCGATACATCTTGGTTGCTCCCGATGAGCGGTGTACGGTGTGTCATGAGCCTCCATAAGAATTTTTCTGTTTCAACTCCTCAATTGGAGGAATGCACAACCGATTTCGAAATAGAGGGCACCATCTCTCACAAAGAACTCGATGTCTTGCCCTCATGCACTTCTTGAACTATTTTCGACACCACTCATCTGCCATTTGCTTCTCTCTAATTTCCTCTAGTAAAGAGGACTGTACCTAATTAGGTCGGCAATTCTTCCCGGAACCACCTCAACTGCTCCTTAGACAATTCTTCTATTAACTCTTCGCCCTGGTAAGCCGGAAAACATGAGCTTTTCTACTCAAGGCATCTGCTACGACATTGGCTTTCCCCGGTTGATACTTGATCTCACAATCATAATCCTTGACCAAATTCTAACCACCTCCTCCGCCTCATATTCAACTCCTTTTGAGTGAAGAAGTACTTTAGACTCTTATGATCGGTGTAGATATTACTTCACACCATAAAGGTAATGCCTCCAAATCTTTAAAGCAAAGACCACACCGCTAACTCTAGATCATGCGTAGGGTATCCGGTCTCGTACTCTTTCAATTGACGAGAAGCATAAGCTATAACCCTACCTAATCGCATCAACACGCCCGAGTCCCCGCAAAGAGGCGTCTGTATAAATGTCATAATCTACACCCTCCCGTGATAACACTAGCACAGAGCCGATGTTAGCCTCTTTCTTCAACTCTTGAAAGCTTTCTTCACAAGTCGACTGCATAAAAAGGAGTTTTCGCTTGGTAAGAGTCACAACTGTTTAGCCAACCTCAAGAATCCTCTACAAATCGCCGGTAGTAGCCTGCTAAGCCTAAGAAACTCCCGATTTCTTTCACTGCTCGGCTTTTGCCATTCCAGATTGCTCCGCACTTTACTGGATCTACCGAAATCCCTTCCTTCGAGACGGTATGACCCGGGGAATATCACTTGGTTCATAAAACTCACACTTGGAAAATTTAGCACACAACTTCTTTTCTCTCAACCCGTTGCAATACTAATTCCAAGTGTTTCTCATGCTCTTCTCTTGACTTTGAGTAAATCGTAATGTCGCGATGAAGACAACAATAAACTGATCCAAGTACTCGTGAAATACCCCTCTCATCAAGTCCATAAAAATTGCAGGGGCATTAGTCAAGCCAAACGGCATTACTACAAATTCATAATGCCCATACCTTGTACGAAAGGCGCCTTAGCCACATCTTGTTCAACCACTCACCTGATGATACCCGGACCTCAAATCAATTTTGGAGAACACCGCCGCTCCTTTCAACCGATCAAAAAAGGTCATCCTATCCGGGGTAAGGTACTTATTCTTCACGTAACTTTATTCACTCCCTATAATCAATACACATCCTTAGTGATCCATCCTTCTTTTTCACAAACAAGATTGGAGCTCCCAAGGGGAATGACTTGGTCGGATAAAGCCTTTATCTAACACTCTTGGAGTTGCTTCTTTAGTTCTTGAGCTCAAACCCGGGGCCATTCGATAAGGGGGCTTTGGATATTGGTGCTGTCCCTGGTGCTAGTTCGATACTAAATTCTACCTCTCTCTGGAGGCAAACCCGGTAACTCTTCCGGAAACACATCTAGAAAGTCTCGAACTACTGGCACCCTCTGGATCTCTAACTGTGGAACATCACCACTTTGCACTACATGGGCAATATACCCCGAACACCCCTTTCTCAACATCTTCCTGGCCTTTACATTACTAATCGGGCATGCTCAACTGATGGCCTTCTCCAAAACTAAACTTATCTCCACAATCGAGGTTAAACCTCGCCTCTTTTCCGACAAACAATCTCTACTCCATAACTCCCTAGGAAGTCCATGCCCTAATCACATCAAAATCGGGCATATCGAAGACTATTAAGTCAACGATTAACTCTACCCTCCCCCGGATCACTAAGGACTCTCTTAACAAAATCTCTTGAGTCACAACACTAACCCCATCGGGTAGTTCTATCTTAATGGGCTGAGTCGCTCTAGTAGGTTTCAAACCTAATCTCTCAAGCATCCCATAAGATATAAATGAATGGGTAGCACCCGAATCAATTAAAGCATATAAAGGGACTGCATGAAATAATAATCGACCGAATGGTTGGCGATGGGTGGCCTCTGCTTCACCCTGTGCCACAGTAAACACTCTGGCATTCGCAGTACCTCCTGAACCCTGAGTGGTTGGTGGAAGAGGAGCTTTACAATCTCTCATCATGTGCCCTGGCTGTCGGCACCTATAGCATACTCTCTGATCCCTCAGACACTCTCCCCGGTGATTCTTCCCGCAGCTTAGGGCAAGGAGGAAACCCAAGTTCGAGGTCGCTTATTCTTCCACTCTTTTCTATTCTGTCTATAAACTCTTCTTCTTCGATTCTTCATGTCTTTACCCTTCACATCCTCATGTTTCTCTCTATGAGGAGCGGAGGGTAGCTCCTTCGGTCCTCCTGTCGAGGATCCTACGGGGAAGATTTTATTCTCAAAAATCTCCGCCTTCATTGCCCGCCTCCCCAAGGCCTCACCTTTGTAATTCCGAGGAGGGTTGGAGCTTGTCATAATATCCCGGGCTATCTCCCGGCTTCAATCCATGCACAAACTTATCCCTTCTCAAGGCCGAGTCTAACTATTCCCGGTGCAAACCTTGAAAAGAGCGTTGAACTTCACCGAGTACTCTTTCACAGGCGCTAATTCCTTCAGACTCGATAAATTCTTGGACCTTCTCATGAACTTGGTCCTCGATCTATACTCGCCTCAAACTCTTGCCTAAACTCTTCCCCACGTCATTACTGTTGGGCCGTGAGTTTCTTCCATCAATTCCCACCAAATTCGGGCATCACCTAAACAAGAAACTCGCATACCGGATCTTCTCCCGGTCCGACATGGGAAATAAACTCGTGGCTCGCTCTACCACGACCAAGCCACTCTTCGCTATCACCGGATCTGTAGTACCCTTAAACTCGAGGGTTGATGCCGACCGGAAAGACCGTAAATCGGTTCCACTCTATTCGCATCGGGGAGGTACCAGGCCTCTCTCTCAACAGCGAATCGGTGGTGTCCAGACGTGGGAGGTACAACTCCCCCGAGTTTCAGCCATAACTTGCTGAATAATTCCCTCCGATTCTAGCTTCATCCAAGGGAGGGGCGAGACTCGTGGGTTAGAAGGTTCTCCTTCATTCACCACACCTTTACCGCGATTTCGATAACTACGCCTCATCTACAAAATGATCACACTAATGAACTCAAGAAACAATTACCGTAAGGAAAGAATTACTCACACAGTTGGGTTAGAGGACGTCCGTGGCGATGAGAATAGTACACCTGTTCAATCCCCAAAATCTTTGCCTCGATACCAAAAAATGTAACACCTACTGAAAACTAGTACAATGCATGCAATTAACAATGGAAAAATTGGGCCCAAAAAGTTTCTTTTTCATTACAATTCACATGTCTTTTATACACAAAAGTTATTCACATAAAAGTGCATTTCAAAAGACAAAATAGGGGAACAAGCAGCTATTGCTCCTCGCGCTCCGACGCCCCTCCAACCGCAACATCACCTAGAACCCGCATCCACAAAGGAAAATAACGGGGTGAGCACAAATAATGCTCAGAAGTAAAACTCTCTAACCTGTCCTGTCTCGTGTGACTCTTAATTCTTTCCTTTTCTAATTCTCGTTTATTCGCTTTCTTATAACATCATGGCCTCATCTTATGAGGTACGGCCGGATGGCGTTCACACAGACCATCTCACTCTATGGCTATCGGGTGGAATTCACACAAGACCAACCCGTCTTAGTGACTACCGAGTGAGGATCACAAAGCACCAACTCGGCCTTCTCTAACTATCGGGTGGAGATCACCTAGCACCTACCCGTTCCTCATGAATTCTGGGTAACGATCACCAAGCATTTACCCGTCTCTAGTCACTATCGGGTGATGATCACAAAGCATCAACCCGCTTCTACTAGCCATTGGATGATGATCACAAAGCATCAACCTACATATCTTCTTAACTAATCGGGTAGTGGTCACAAAGCATCTACCCATTTCTATTACTCATTGGGTGACGATCACAAAGCCGTCGACCCATCTCTCTAAGGCTATTCGGATGATGATCACAAAGCATCAATCCGATTCCCATAACGGTCGGGTGATGATCACAAAGCATCATCCCAACTATACTACTCTTCTAACTCATTCTATTGTAGCATTTTTCAATGCTCTCTACCCTTAGAGTAATTTTTACCCACTAAGCTCTCTACTCCATAGGGTAATTGCACAAACCATTTCCTTACACTTTCTTAGGTCACTTTTCAATGCATATAACAATGCACATGGATGATTCATCACTACTAATGCACTTATGAAATGCCAACATGCAATGTTGCAAGAATTAAGGTTCATTACTCACACTCAAACCTCTATTAGGCATTTCATCAAACAACTCATGTGCATTATAAAACTCTATCATAGCCATGAATCTAAAACTCTTCCTAACCGTCCAAAATGGGGAAAACCCCTTCACAAAGCCATAAAAACCTGTCAAATAAAACACTTCCAAAAAGGGTTCCATAATACCCCTTAAATTCCATCTCAACTACCTTGCCAAACCAACAACCCATTTCTCAAATTTGCAAGGTAATAACATTCACAAAGCATAGAAATCTCTACTTAATCCTTCATACATGCTATAATACATGCATATCACATACATACATCATCTCTATCAAAACCCTAATCAAGAAAATTCATAAATCTCAACTTGGGTTGGGTTTTACTTACTTGCTATGGAGAGACTTCACCAAATCTTCTTTTCACTTGGTTTGCTTGACTATTCTCTCAACTCTTAACCAAAAGAATGAAAACCCTCAAAAACCAAAATGAACTAAAATCCACAAATCACACAACTTAAGGAGAAATCCTTACCTTAGGAAGCCTTAGGTTGCTTTTCAACTCCAAATAACTTCAAAAACCCCTTGAAATTCCTTGATCAAAAGAAAAGAGAAATTGAGAGGAGAAGAAATGAAGGGTCACGTTTGAGAAGAAGAAAATGAGGGGTTCTTTGATTCTAATTCCTTTTAATGAAATATTAACACATTCATTCCCATTTTGCCCTTATTCTTCTTTGGGAATTCCATCCATATCCTTTGATTCATTACAAACTCACCCCCATATCAACACATTCTCCATGAAAAATCCTTACAATTAACTCCCCACTTTTCCTGCTAATTAGGGGTAGAAAGGTCAAATTGCCCTTAAGGAAGAAAATATCTAAAACTCAATCAACAATTTAATCGGGTTGTCGCCGCGGCGAAGAAACTTCTGTCGCCGCGGCTGCCCAGCCTTCCCGAGGCTTCAACCTCTCTTCGCCGCGGAAGATTCTTCGGCCCTCCCCGCGAAGCACGGCAGATCAAATCCTTCGTTTTCAACCAATTTCGTGGCAACCATTCAACACAACACTCAATCAGACAATAATAACGAAAACCAACTCGATTAAGGGCGAAAGAGGAAACAATAACAACGTACCTCAAGCGGGGCGTTACACATCCGTTCTTGCAAAGTCCATTAATGAAAATGCTATATGTCCAAGAATTAGGAAAAACATCGTTAACTCGCATCTCCCCAACTAAATTCAGTGCATCTTTCACCTTAGCTATAAGAAAAAAGCCAGTTAACAAGGTGCTATATGTAATCACATCAGGCCTAATTCCTTTTGAAATCATATCTCGATAAAGACTAAGAGCTTCATTGACTTCTTTATTCTTGCAATACCAATTGATTAAAGTAGTGTAGCAAACAACATCAGGCCTATACCCCTTTCTCGTTATAGAATCAAACAACTCCTTTGCATCACCAATTCTATCTCCCAAGCAATAACCGTTCATTAAAATGTAATAGGTACAAATGTCAGGAACCCCACCCCTCTGAATCATATGTTCCAAAAATAATTGTCTAGCCTTCTCAACCAATCCAGCCTTACAAAGACCATCAATTATAGTATTATAAGTAACAACATCTGGTCAACAAATAACACCAGATTCTTTATTTCCATTAACCATTTCTTCAAGCAACTTAATGGCAACACTTATCTTCCCGGTTTTACACAATCCACCAATCAAAGTGTTGCAAGTGATCACATTAGCCCTACAACCAACAGCAACCATTTGCTTAAACAATTCTATTGATTCCATAATCTTTCTCTCTACACACAGGCCTTTAATCAAACAAGTAAATGTCACGGTATTTGGGCTAAAACCCAACTTCAAAATCGCCCCAAAAACCGCATAACCATCAGAAACCCTTTCAATATTACAGAAGCAATTCATCAAAATATTCAAAGGTATTAAATCTGGAGACAACCCAATTGAATTCAACAATTTAGATAAGCAAATCACTTCATAATAATGCTTCTTCTTAGCTAGTGCACTAAACAAAGTAGTGAATGATGAAATTGGAGAAACGGGTTTCGAATTAATCATGTAATAAAAAAAGTACAATGCTTCATTCAGTGTAAAGCTACCTGATCGACAATTTTCTTCGAGGAATTTAGCAAGTGAGGATCGTTCAAGGGGTTTTTTTGAAAGAATACGAAACTTCATTTTTGGATCTTGAAGATGTGAGGTTGCGTAAGTGAGCTAACAAAAATAAAACATTAACTTTCGAAGATGGGTTTTGAGAGATTGAAGACGAACGAAATGGGGATCTGGATCTCAAAGCCATGTATGAATTGAAGAGTGTTTTTGCCGAAGTAAGGTCATTGCAAAAGGAAAATACATTAAAGAGAAATGTTTTGACAAATTTCACAAACAACCTTAGAGAAATGTTTCGACAAATTTCACAAACAACCTTTAAGGTTTTCAAAATTGTAAACTTATGTCAAGTATCGATCTTTCCTATTCAAACCACCTTTATGATTTCGAAAATTGAAGGTTAAAAATGTAAATCCAAAAGTGCAACCCAAACAAACCAATTTATATAAGTATTCAATTGTAATTTTTTTGACCTTTTTTTAATAAAATTATAAGATTTAAATAAATCATGCTATTGAACTTGGTATTTAATTTACAATGATATATAATTTTTTTTTCTATTTGTTCTTCAAACTTTTAAATATAACAAAATCGATTTTTCACATAATCGAATGTGATATTTTAAAAATTCAAGGGATATTAATAAGATTATCATGCTAATTATATTGCTGAAATATCTATATTACTAAAATAATAGTATGTATAGTTTAATATAATTACTAGTTTTATATTATACAATAGAGTTATATTGACAGCGTTGAGGTTTAATATAATAAAAATAATCAAATTTATAAAATAATAAAAATCTTTACTGTTAAATTACAAAGGTTAAAATAATAGAATCAAGACAATTTAATAAATATTTATTAATTTTGCAGATATATGTTCTAGCGGACTAAAAGTTTTTTAATAATAAAGGAAATTTTATTATTTCAAAAATCTTAAGTGAATTTATGTAATTATAGTGAAGCTCAAAGGAGTTGACTTGATGTCCTTAACACTTTATGATACTATTGTAATGTTCTATATTAGCTTATCCGCAACATGCACTATACATTAACATATATGATCAGTACATATCAAGTGATTAGATAAACGCACATACACCTATCTCAATAAAGAGCTTCTATTATAAATGTGCTTCTTATAACATTATAATCTCTATTATGATCCCAATTGCTTGTAAAATTTGGAAACAATGGTATCCATCAAAACTGAATTCTAAAAACAGTTACAAAATTTCTGACAACAATGTTTGGCACCAGGCTTTCAATGAGAGAAATTTCTAAAATAGCTACAGAGCAGTTTCGGATATCTATGTTTTACATAATCCATCAAAGAGGGAATTCAAGCTTTCAAGGTCAACTGCAAACTTATTATTTACTAAAGTATGAAACATTTCCACTTCTTCCGAAACACATCCATTCTTGCGAAGTCCATCAATGAAAATGCTATGTGTCCAAGAATAAGGTAAAACCATTAAGTTGCATCTCACCAACTAATTTTTGTGCATCTTTTACATTAGCTTTAAGAAAAAGGCAAGTTAACAAATTGTTATTTATAATCACATTAGGCATAATTCCTTCTAAAGTCTTCTCTTCATAAAGACTAAGAACTTCGTTTTGTTGACTTTTTTATTCTTGCAATACCATCTGATTAAAGTATTGTAGCAAACAACATTAAGTCCATATCCCTTTCGAGTTAAAACTTCTTCATTTATAAGATCAGTTTTTATATTGTTTATTAGAGACTATTATTAAGGGTGCGCCACGAGGCAGTGAAGTCGGATTTGAAGTTCATTAGAGACTATATTTCCAATAATAGATGGAATCAATTAGAAGAGAGAAAAATATTATAGCTATAAGACTTTTCTATTCTAATTTTTCAACGCATCATATTCTGCGACAAAACTAATGAAATATGAGACAAAATCTTGAACTTTTCTCTCAATGTTTTAACATGCTAATTCTTTCAATTAATTTCTCTTATTCAATGGTAGTGGATGGATCATTATGTATTTATTTAGCATTCATTTGTTGTTTATTGATTAAATTTTCCATCTTCTCCTCTTTGTTTTTATGTTAATCCTACGAACCACAAATTTTATAAGATAATTTTAATCATGTTTAATCACGATGCTCATAGAAGCCAAGTTAATTTCGAGGGAATCCATGAATTTTAATGTTAAACATTTATAATCAGTGTTTGCTTATTGATTAAAATTTTCTTACATCAATCGAGAATACAACTACTTTTATAACTTCAATAATGCTTAATCAAAAATATTACTATTAATTTAATCTCCTTTATAAAAATATTATTTAAGTGCAAAACATTTAACTTTAAGCATGCATAAATTGATTACTTATATTAAAAGCAAGAAAGACCACAAGAAATTGAAATTATAACGAAATTTCAACAACAATTTTGTTGAAAACTTGACCTAAAAGCTTAAGCTGAAAAAGAGGCATTTTCACGTGTTACATAAACCAAGCCCAAATTCAGACAGAAAGACCAACCCAAATACAGCAGGATGTAATAGATGAGAGATTCAAATCATGACCTCTACTTTAATATTTGTTGTGTGTGATTTTTGTCGTAATCTCAAAAGTCTTAGTAGCCCAAAAATCAGTAGATTGACGTGATCTCAAGGTCGTGGAATTTTGAAGTCTGACTCAGCATAACCTCGTCACGACCATCCAATACAGCTGTTTGACAGACTAAGGGATAAGCCTTACCTCGAACATCTTGGGAGGGATAAGAACGAATCAATATATGCGCAATCCTAGCACGCAACCACTAAAATCACGAAATCGCTTACCAAGTCTGATGGCAATCCCAAATTCCTCTCTACTTCCTTTGGTGTAAACTTGTATAAATACCCCTTCCAAATATGAGAAAGGGGTTAGCAAATTCCAAATATGTGTAACGCCCGCTTGAGGTACGTTGTTATCATTTCCTCTTTTGCCCTTAATCGAGTTGGTTTCTGTTATGATTGTTTGATTAAGTGTTGTGTTGAATGTTTGCCCTGAAAATTGGTTGAAAACAAGAAATTTCAGTCACTGCGCTGGGCGAAGAAGAATCTTCGCCGCGAAGAGAGGTTCAAGCCACGGGGAAGCTGGCTGATAGCTTTGCCGCGCGACGAAGTTTCGCCGCGCGACAACCCGAATAAAATGTTGATTAAGTTTTAGATATTTTTCTTCCTTAAAGGGCAATTTGACCTTTCTACCCCTTTTAGCAGAAAAGTGGGGAGTGGAATTGTAAGGAAAATTCATGGAGAATACTTTGATGGGGGTTGTGTTTGCAAAGAATGAAAGGTCTTAAATGGAATTTCAAAGAGTGAGTAAGGGTATTTTGGGAAAGAGTGGAGAAAAATATGTGATTTTAAGGGTTAGCTTTAGAAACCCCCTTCATTTTGTTTTTTCACCACCGCCTCTTTCATCCCCCTATTTCTCTCAATTTTTTCATCCAAGATTCCAAGGATTCTTGAAGAGCTTTTTGACTAGAATTTGTTACAAATTGATCCTAAGTGCTAAAAAGGTAAGATTCCTTACTCTAGAAGCAAATTTTCATTTGTTGAAAGAAGGGGATCCTTATTTAAGTTTTGTATTGAAGGCTAAGAGAAAGTGTCAAGCCATCAAGAGTGGAGAGTTTAAGTGGGTTCTACTTGTGTCCAAGGTAAGTAAAATCATTTAAGTTGTGATTTACTTGATTGAATGATGTGTAGAGAGTTTTAGATCTATGATTAATGCTTGAATTGTTTATGTTGAAATAAGTTGATGAATTCATGAATGGGTTCAATGTTGTTATATGAAGGATTTTTTCCACCATGAGGAGGGTGGATTGTGTTGTGAAATTTTGGTAGAAGTATGGGTAGAATTAGAAGTAATTGGGAGGAATTTTTGAAGTGTGTTTCTCTTTGCAGGATGTGTGATGATTCAAAGGAGTTGAACTCCAATTTTGGATGGTTAAGAAAGAAATATGATTAAAGTTAGAATAGAGTTTATGTATGCACACATTTTGTTTGATGAAATGCCTAAAAGAAGCATAAGTAGAATTAGAGAACTTTACCTTATGCAATGTAGCATATTTGCATGTCATGAATGCATATAAGGAAGATTTTAGGCATGAGTCATCCATATGCATATGTTTAATTGAGTAATGACATAAGAAAGAAATATGAGAAATGAGAAAGAAACTCTCTATGAATAGAGATAAAGAAAGGAACAAATTCTCTTAGAGTAAAGAGAAAGAAAGAACTAGCACTAGAAGATAAAAGGATTCTTAAGTGCTATAGAAAAGAAAAGAAACTAGATCGTGCGATGGGGAACTCGTGAGTATAGAGTTACCCTCATGTAAACCGTTATGAGAAAGAACGGTCTCCGCCATGAGAGAGCGGAACGCGTGTAAATCGCTATGATAAGGAGCGATCTCCGCCATGAGAGAGCGAATGCATGTGATCCGTTATGAGAAAGACGGACTCCGCCATGAGAGAGCGGAATACACATAAACCGCTATGAGAGAGAGGAGCGGTTTCCGCCATGAGAAAGGCGGTATGAGATTGAGAAAAAAAGAAAAGAATAGAAAGAAAAGAAAAGAAAGAAAAACTAGAATTTGAATTAGAAATTTGATAAAAATACAAAGAGAATTGATGAGTAATGCACGGGGACGATAGCGTAAGAGCCTGTTTTACTTACGAGCATCTTTGTGCTCACTCCGTTGTTTTCTTTGTTGTACAGAAATAGGTGAGGACTTGGTCGGATGGACGCCGGCAAGCGTGGAGATTTGGCCGCACCTGTCCCCTTGTTTCTTTTGTTTTGAAAGTCCTTGTACATATGATGTTTTGTTTTGTAACGAATGTGATTACTAAGTAAAGAAATTTTTTTGGGCCCAACTTGTTTTGATAAATATGCTATCTTTTTTATTAATTGATATTACTTAATCCGGGTAGAAAGAAAGTAGTTGTTACATTTTTGGTATCAGAGCAATGGTTTTAGGATGGGACAGTGAGTCATTCTCGCCGCTACGACGGGTCTTATCCGACCACTGTAAGTTAAATCCTTTTCCTATTAATGAATTATTTGAAGTTGATGTGAAAATGGTTATTTTGTAGATGAGACGTAGTAATAGAAAGAAGGGTAAGGTGGTGTGATGAATGAGGGAGAACCCTCTAACCCTCCCGCCGAACAAACTCCCCCTCTCTTGATGCGACAATGATTCAACCATTGTACAAAGAAAGTTAGCGGTAAAGTCGGGAGAGTTGTATGAGAGAAATGAGACCCCTAGAAGTGTACCGCCCGTAAGGCAAGAGCCGCCGGTACTGTATAGTACGTAATCGAGTGGATCCGATTCAGGGGCTTGCAAGTCAAGATCGGCCACCGTAATTCTGGGGTACTAGAGACCCGTAGAAGTCAAGAGTGGTTTAAGTCTCGTGAGCGGACAAAGGGCCCCTGCTTTCCCATGAATGATAGAGAGAGGATTAGCTATGCCGCTTTTTATTTCGGGCCGATGCCCGAATTTGGTGGGAATTGATGGAAGAGACTCACGACACGGTAACCATGACTTGGGAGATTTTAGAAGAGTGTTTGAGACCGAGTATCGAACGGTTGACCGGGTCCATGAGAAAATACAAGAGTTTATTAACTGAGGCAAGGAATGAGCACAAAGGAAGGAGTATTCAGTTGGGTTCAACTCTCTCGCGAGGTTTGCACGGGATAAGTGAGTACACCCGAATTGAGAAGAGAGAAATTTGTCCCTCGGGTTGAGGTCGAAATAGCCCGCGATGTTATGATAGGAGCAGAGCCCCCGCATACCTATATGGAGGCATTAGATCGGGCTTTGAGGGCCGAAATTTATGTGAACAAGATGAGTTCAAGGGCCATCCATGATAGTACGTAATGAACCGCCCCTACCCCCGCAGAAAGAAAGAGTGGAGATCGGAAGAGGTAGAGACATGAGAAACAAGAAGAGATTCCAAACAAAAGAAGAACAGGGCGATTGCGAGTAAACGGCCTAGAACAACCGGAGTCACTCCGTGCCCTGGGTGTGGGAAGAATCATTCTGGGGAGTGTCTAAAAGAGTTCGGTCCGAATATGCTATAGGTGTCACCACCGTGGCACCTAATGAGAGATTGTAAAGCTCCTCCACTAGCAAAGACAGCCCCTAGAGGCACGAATGCCGTGGTGTTTACCGTGGGCACGTGGTGAGGCAGAGGCTACCCATCACCAGAATCGGGCCGGGCTTATTCTTTCAGCTTCCTCTTTATGCTTTAATAGATTCGAGCCACACATTCCTTTATGTCTCATGGGATGATAGAAAGATTGGGTCCGAAGCCCGTAGTGGTAGATCAACCCATTAGGATAGAGTTACCCGATGGGATTAGTGTTTTGACCCGTGAGATGCTCCCTAGAGAGTCTCAGAATGATTCATGGAAGAGAACCGATAGTCGATTTAATAGTGTTTGACATGCCCCGATTTTGATGTGATATTGGGGGATGGATTTTCTAGGGAAGTATGGAGTAGAAATTGACCGTCCTAAGAAGAAAGCAAGGTTTAATCTTGATAGTGGAGATAAGTTTAGCTTCGTGAGGGCCATCAATTAAGTATGTTGATCAAGAGTTTGAAAGCTAAGGAAGATGCCGAGAAAGGGTCGTTTCAGATATATTGCACATGTAGTGCAGTGGGTGATGTGTCTCAAACCGGGGGTAAATTCGTAAAGTGCCTATAGTTCGAGAGTTTCGGATGTATTTCCCAAGAGTTACCGGGTCTACTTCCAGAGAGAGGTTGAGTTTAGTATTGAACTAGCACCTGGGACAAAGACCAATATCAAGAGCCCCTTATCGAATGGCCCTCACCGAGCTTCAAGAATTGAAGAAGCAACTCCAAGAGCTTTTAGATAAAGGTTTTATCCGAACCAAGTCATTCCCCTCCCCGGGAGCTCCAATTCTTTTTGTGAAGAAGAAAGATGGATCGTTACGGATGTGTATAGATTACGAGAGCCCGAATAAGGTGACAAAGAAGAATAAATACCCACTACCTCCTGGGATAGATGATTTATTTGATCAATTAAAGGAGCGGCCGTGTTCTCGAAAATTGATTTAAGGTCGTGGTACCATCAAGTGAGAGTGGTTGAGCAAGATATAGCTAAGACCGCCTTCCGTACAAGGTATGGGCATTATGAGTTTGTAGTGATGCCTTTGGGTTGACGAACGCCCCATCGTTGTTTATGGGCTTGATGAACCGGGTCTTTCATGATTACTTGGATCAATTCATTGTGGTTTTCATTGATGATATCCTAGTTTACTCTAGGTCGAGAGAAGAGCATGAGGAGCATTTAAGACTTGCACTACAACGATTGAGAGAAAAGAAGTTGTATGCTAAGTTTTCCAAGTGTGAATTCGGTTGAATCAAGTATTGTTTCTAGGCCATACCTGCCTCTCGGTGAAGGGATTTCAAAGGACCCTAGTAAGGTAGAGGCAATCCTTGAGTGGCAAAGGCCGAAATCGGTAAAAGAAGTGAAAAGTTTCTGGGGCTAGCAGTTACTACCGGCGGTAGAGTGGTTTGCCCAGGCTTGGCTAAGCCATTGAGCTCTTACCAAGCAGAATTCCTTTTATATGGTCAACGGCTTGTGAAAGGAGTTTTCACGAGTTAAAGAAAAAGTTGACATCAGCTCCTGTATTAGTGTTGCCTCATGAGGGGGTAGATTATGATATTTTTACAGATGCCTCACTGCAAGGACTGGGTGTCAGATTGATGCGCTTAGGTAGGGTGATAGCTTATGCTTCGCCAATTGAAAGAGTACGAGACAAGATACCCTACGCATGATTTAGAGTTGGCAGCAGTAGTCTTTGCTTTGAAAATTTGGAGGCATTATCCGTATGGTGCGAAGAGTCATATCTACACCGACCATAAGAGCTTGAAATATTTCTTTACCTCGTAAGGAGTGAATATGAGGCAGAGGAGGTGGCTAGAGCTAGTTAAAGACTATGAATGTGAGATTAAATACTGTGGGGAAGGCTAATGTCGTAGCCGATGCGTTGAGTAGAAAGGCTCATTTATCCCGACTCACTAGTCAGAGAGAGCTAATAGATGAGTTGTGTAAGGAACAAATTGAAGTGGTTCAAGGAGGGGTTGCTGTGTTAGAAATTCACCACCCTATTGGACGAAATTAGAGAAAAGCAAATGGTTGATAAGTGGTGTCGGAGTTATCGCAAAGAGTGCATAAGAATGAGAGACCAGAGTTCCACCTGGCAGAGGGTGTCCTCCGTTTTAAGGATCGGTTATGCATCCCTCAGATAAGGAGTTGAGGAGGAGAATTCTTTGGAAGCTCATGACACACCCTACACCGCTCATCCAGAGCAACCAAGATGTATCAAGATTTAAAGAAAGGCTACCTGGCTGTGTATGAAGAATGATATTGCGGAGTTTGTAGCTAAATGCCCGGTTTGTCAACAAGTAAAAGCAAACATCAACGGCCATCAGATTGCTTCAACCACTTAGTATTCCCGAGTGGAAATGGGAGAGTATCTCAATGGATTTTATTGTAGGTCTCCCTAGAGTTCGAGAGGTTTTAATGCCATTTGGGTGATTGTGGATAGATTGACAAAATCAGCCCATTTCCTTCCAAAGAAAGAAAGCACTACTTCAGTCGCATCGCCTAGCCTAGATTTATATCGTGAGAGATAGAAACTTCATGGGAGGGGTACCCTAAGACGATAATCTCGATGCAGATTCTAGATTTGTCTCCGCTTTCGGCCGAGCTTACAGAGGAATCGGGTACTAGATTGGCTTTTAGCACCGCTTTACCATCCTCAAACGGATGGACAAACAGAGAGAACAAATCAAGTGCTTCGAGGATATGTCATGAGCTTTGTCGTATGGATTATGGAGTATCCCGGCATGAGATGCCGCCTTAGTGGAGTTTGCTTACAACAATGCTTATCGCCGACGATTAAGATGGCACCGTATGAGGCCTTGTATGGTAGACGATGTAGGTCTCCACTACATTGGGATGAGATAGGTGAGAAGGATGAGCTGAAATTAGCCATTGGGCCGAGATGACTCGTAAATTGATCAAGATGTTGTCGATTAGAAGCTGTAATGCAACAAGCCCAAGATAGACGTAAAAGTTATGCCGATTTGAAGAGAAAGGAAGTTGAATTCAAGGTGGGTGATAAAGTTTTTTTGAAAGTTTCCCTCCCCTTTAAGAGGGTAATGCGGTTTGGAAATAAAGGGAAGCTAGCACCGAGATTTGTTGGTCCATTTGAAGTGTTGCAACGAGCGGGGAAGGTAGCCTACGATTGGCACTACCACCTAGCATGGACAAAGTGCATGATGTTTTCCATATCTCGATGTTACGGAAATATGTAAGTGATCCCTCCCATGTGTTGAATACAGAATGTAATTGTGGAAAGGAATCTTGTGTACGAAGAGCTCCCACCTGCATTTTGGACCGAAGGTTAAAGAGTCTGAATAAGAGTATTCCTTTGGTGAAAGTCCTTTGGAGAAACCATAAGGTCGAGGAAGCTACTTGGGAGACAGAGCAAGACATGCAAAGCCGTACCCTGAGTTGTTTGTCGAATTTCTGGGACGAAATTCTTTTAAGAGGGGAGAATTGTAACGCCCGCTTGAGGTACGTTGTTATCGCTTTCCTCTTTTGCCCTTAATCGAGTTGGTTTTTGTTATGATTGTTTGATTAAGTGTTGTGTTGAATGTTTGCCCTGAAAATTGGTTGAAAATGAAACAAGAAATTTTCGGTCATTGCAGCCACGGGGCGGGCGAAGAAGAATTCCGCCGCGAAGAGAGGTTGAAGCCACTGGGGGAAGCGCTGACAGCCTGCCGCGCAAAGTTTCTCCGCGCGACAACCCGAATAAAATGTTGATTAAGTTTTAGATATTTTTTCTTCCTTAAGGGCAATTTGACCTTTCTACCCCTTTTTAGCAGGAAAAGTGGGGAGTGAATTGTAAGGAAAATTCATGGAGAATACTTTGATTGGGGTTGTGTTTGCAAAGAATGAAAGGTCTTAAATGGAATTTCAAAGAGTGAGTAAGGGTATTTTGGGAAAGAGTGGAGAAAAAATATGTGATTTTAAGGGTTAGCTTTAGAAACCCCTTCATTTTGTTTTTCACCACCGCCTCTTTCATCCCCTATTTCTCTCAATTTTTCATCCAAGATTCCAAGGATTCTTGAAGAGCTTTTTGACTAGAATTTGTTACAAATTGATCCTAAGTACTAAAAGGTAAGATTCCTTACTCTAGAAGCAAATTTTCATTTGTTGAAAGAAGGGGATCCTTATTTAAGTTTTGTATTGAAGGCTAAGAGAAAGTGTCAAGCCATCAAGAGTGGAGAGTTTAAGTGGGTTCTACTTGTGTCCAAGGTAAGTAAAATCATTTAAGTTGTGATTTACTTGATTGAATGATGTGTAGAGAGTTTTAGATCTATGATTAATGCTTGAATTGTTTATGTTGAAATAAGTTGATGAATTCATGAATGGGTTCAATGTTGTTATATGAAGGATTTTTTCCACCATGAGGAGGGTGGATTGTGTTGTGAAATTTTGGTAGAAGTATGGGTAGAATTAGAAGTAATTGGGAGGAATTTTTTGAAGTGTGTTTCTTTGCAGATGTGTGATGATTCAAAGGAGTTGAACTCCAATTTTGGATGGTTAAGAAAGAAATATGATTAAAGTTAGAATAGAGTTTATGTATGCACACATTTTGTTTGATGAAATGCCTAAAAGAAGCATAAGTAGAATTAGAGAACTTTACCTTATGCAATGTAGCATATTTGCATGTCATGAATGCATATAAGGAAGATTTTAGGCATGAGTCATCCATATGCATATGTTTAATTGAGTAATGACATAAGAAAGAAATATGAGAAATGAGAAAGAAACTCTCTATGAATAGAGATAAAGAAAGGAACAAATTCTCTTAGAGTAAAGAGAAAGAAAGAACTAGCACTAGAAGATAAAAGGATTCTTAAGTGCTATAGAAAAGAAAAGAAACTAGATCGTGCGATGGGGAACTCGTGAGTATAGAGTTACCCTCATGTAAACCGTTATGAGAAAGAACGGGTCTCCGCCATGAGAGAGCGGAACGCGTAAATCGCTATGATAAGGAGCGATCTCCGCCATGAGAGAGCGGAATGCATGTGATCCGTTATGAAAGAAACGGACTCCGCCATGAGAGAGCGGAATACACGTAAACCGCTATGAGAGAGAGGAGCGGTTTCCGCCATGAGAAAGGCGGTATGAGATTGAAAAAAAAAGAAAAGAATAGAAAGAAAAGAAAAGAAAGAAAAAACTAGAATTCGAATTAGAAATTTGATAAAAATACAAAGAGAATTGATGAGTAATGCACGGGACGATAGCGTAAGAGCCTGCTTTTACTTACCGAGCATCTTTGTGCTCACTCCGTTGTTTTCTTTGTTGTACAGAAATAGGTGAGGACTTGGTTGGATGGACGCGGCAAGCGTGGAGATTTGGTCCGCACTGCCCCTTGTTTCGTTTTGTTTTGAAAGTCCTTGTACATATGATGTTTTGTTTTGTAACGAATGTGATTACTAAGTAAAGAAATTTTTTTGGGCCCAACTTGTTTTGATAAATATGCTATCTTTTTATTAATTGATATTACGAATCTGGTAGAAAGAAAGTAGTTGTTACAATATGAAACTCATGGGCGCGAAGTTAGAAGACAAGTTAATTCCAGGAGGCGACATGGGAAAGAGCCCATGGGGGAACAAGTTAATAATGGTCGCTAGGGGGAATATCGCACATAGTGACTTGGTACATAAAAGAAATGAAACATGAAACATAATTCATAGATCAGTTAAACCCTCTCAAGTACTCGCTTAAAATTAAGAAAGAATATCATACAAATACCATGAAATAACATTTAATCCTATTCATAGGGATTATGTAAATATTCCATTCCGAAAATAGAAAGTGAAACAATTAGATCTTTTTTGAAGATTGGTACTAATTCATGATCTAACATGTACAAAGCGAAAACCTCATTCTCGATTCTACGAGAAATTTTATGAAAGCATCCAATAGAATCATGAAGAGTCTAAGTGAAACAAACATAATCATATGAGATATGGATATCCATTCAAAACAGACAATAAAAATGAATATATGTGTGTGGAAATTTTAATCAGGCGAGCATACAGATGATATTCTTCATATTCTTCCTCAGACATTTCCTGGCCCAAAGACATTTTTCACATTTTCCACAAGCATGAGATGCAAGGCCATTGGTGTTTCAGTACACAAACTCAATAGTGCTCTAATGGTCCATCTTTCTGCATTAGGATTTTCATCTATGGAAAATAGTAAAATGGATTCTCCGCTAGAATAGAATCAATAGGTACAGAAAAGCAAAGAACCTAACAGTTGCACTGTGAGTATTCAATGTTATTTTAGACCAAGAATAGACCACCAAACCCATAATAGTTTTCATCATCTTGTTCATTTGTCACATAAAAAGGAACTTGATCGCCATCTAATTGGCTAAAATTTCTCTGAATCTTGGGGTAAGGTATTGAGACTATCCTCATCACAAATTGGATGAAATATATGTTCCACAGGAATCATATTAGGACTTTACCCTTTTGAATAAAATGGGTATAAACTTTGATATATCTGGAAGAAAATTTATAAGAAGGGTCCTAATATAGATTGATCTTAATAGCGCATATATTTTTCATCCTCAAACAAGTATCTTTTGTCATAACCTCGTTTGTTTATAAACTATTAAGGCAAAACCTTACTTTTTTTATAAGAAAGAGAAGTTTTCTTTTTCAATTATCCGTGTATTCAGTTAACATGTAACATGTAACCCCTCAGAACAAACCTTCACTTCTTAAAAAAGGAAAAAACATTTCCCTCGAACTCATTATTTGATTTCGGCTTCTCATCTCCACCTTCTTCCCGGCTTTTGAATTTGTCGAGGGGACACCAAGTGGCCTGACGTTCCTTGGCATTGCAATATGTGTTCCTCCCCTTCAGCTGAATGCTATCACTACGTTTATTAGCAGTAGAGTGTGGCGCTTAGACCCCCTGAAAGTCTGATTACTATTTTGCGCTACCATTTAACCCAAAGGAGTAAGAAAATAAAAGGTAGAAGTGGGAAACACAAACATGCAAACGTCTATACACTGCATTGCACACAAACAAACACACACAAGTAATAACAAAGATAAAACATAATTCCACTTAGCCTGCCATGTTCTCCAGAGGCCCCATGACCAGTGGAATCCTTTCTCTTTTGCTTCAGATTTGATTTTGCAATGCTTATCTTCTTCCCAAGAAACATTTTTTGTTCTTTCCTACAGTTGTAGCAAGGTGTGCATCATCGACAAAATCCACAATCAATCAGAGGATATTATATATTAGTATGCAATGGTCCCATACAAATGCTCTAGAGTTTAAAGGCAAGCTGGAATATGGGTAAATCTGTATGGGACTATGGTTGAGTCTCCTAAGCATATCACTTGCTATCAAAATGAAAAAATATGCTCTTAGACAGTTAGACTCTTTATACTTAGAAAATTAAGAAATTTTACCATAATTATGGAATTCAACGCTCCTGCAGGTTTATTAGAGACTGCATAATCGTCTCTAGAAATGACATTCATGTTAAAACCAAAAGTGTAAGAACTAAATGATTTATTGACAGCATGAAAGGAAGAAATCAAATTGAAGTTTCACTAAGCACCCTTGAGAAATTTGATCAAAGAGAATGGACTGCAATTAATAGTTTCTATCTCCCTCCCTGAAGCATCGGCCATGCTGCTCTCCCAGTCTCATTAAAATTAGTTTCTTAGGGCTAATTTATGTGGTATAGTCCACATTATGCATACATATGTTGAAGTTTAAAGGCCAGGCAATGTTAAATAAGGATTTGATTGTAAGACTGATGTGCACATGGAAGGTCCTCTGGATAGCTTCCCCTTTTTCATTTGAAGCATAAAGCACAAAGAACATTGAGAAATAATGAATGAGAGAAAGAGAGTCATACCCTTGACTTTTCGGTGCACTTGTCCTATAGAATTCGAATAGATTCAACCCTACCAACATTGCTAAAGAATTTTTTCAGATCTTCAGAAGTTACCTGAAAAAAATTTAAAACCATCAGAATTATCCCTCCCTCCGTGTTTGCCCTCTCCGTCCCTACCAAAAGAATAAAAAGTAACTCTCAAGTGCGAATCTCTTTACTTGCCCCGTTAAGGTTTGATAAAAATGCAAGACACTCGTCATTGTATACTTTGGCTCTTCCAGTGGTGGAGTCTTTGATGTGTTAGTCATTTGGATGCTCTTCAAACTTGGGTTTTGCTTCTTCTACTTCGTTTTCTTCAGCTAAGTTTTGTGCTCATCCCTTTTCTTTCCCATGCACTTTGTTTGGGTTTTGCAGTATTTTTTCTTTTTTTGCTGCTTAGCTGGAGGTTGTTCGTCATTCATGTTTGAATCTGTTTTTCTCTTTCCATTAACACTTTTCTTATGCGACTTCTCTTTCTGATCTAATAGTTCAGGAACAGATTTGGCTTCCTACTATAGCCTAAATAGTTGCAGCTCTTCCAAGCGGGGTGTAACTTGAGAAAGGGAACAAAGACAAGCATCTTTACGCATTGAGTTGAAATAGCAAGGATTGCATACATTCAATAAATACCAAGCAAATGTATCGTAATTCAGTAACATCTTTAACAACGTTACGTAACAATTTGACTTACAAGCTTAAATTGATAGTTAAGCATCCAACAACCATACTTAAAATTTAACACAATCTCGTGTGCTGAACACCCACAATCATAACCATAAATACAAATACAAGTTTATAATCTAAATAAGAGCCTATTTGATATAAATTTGAAATACCGTTTTATTTTTCAAAAACAAGGAATATAAGGAATTTTATGAAAATAGTTTTTATTTAAATAAGTTGAAATGTTTTAAAAAACAATGTTTTTGCATATAATCCTAAAAATTAGTGAAAAATTAGAAAACAAGGAAAATATCATTTCTCAGTCTTTATATAGTTTTTAACTTCAAAAACAATTTTTAATACTAGATATATTTTCAAATATTTAAAATACTGAGATAAAGCTTTTAAAATTTTTAATTTTTAATTTTAACTTAGTTTTTTTAAATTATTTTTGAATCAAAAACCAAACTAGCCCAAATCTCGCAAAGAGATTTAAAATACAAAATATATTTTCAAATATTTAAAATTAGCGATAAAACTTTAAAATTTTTAACTGTAACTTAGTTTTTCAAAATTATTTTTGAATTACAAACCAAACTGACCCAAATCTCATATAGAGAGATTTAAACATGAAATAAGGAGAAAACAAATCCTGATAATCTTTTTATTTCAATCTCTTAAACTAGATAAGACTTACATAACTCTTAAATTGATCATATTCTAATCTAGAAATCCTACTCTCCCTTTCAAGCCAGTGAATAGATATTTATCATTCCCAACTTGGAAACTAGATTAACAAACAATTGTCTAGGCAGTCCTTTTGTAAGAATATATGCTGTCTACTGACTTGTAGGCAAGTAGGTAGCACACAACAACTTATCTTCTATCTTCTCTTTGATGAAATGTCTATCTATTTCAATGTGCTTGGTCTTATCCCAATGTGCTTATCCCAATTGCAACCTTGTTGTCACAGTACAACCTCATAGGCTTTGTACTTTTGATTTCAAGCCCTCCCGAGATTCTTCTTAGCCATATTAGTTCACAAATCCCATGAGCCATAGCATGAAACTTAGCCTCATCACTACTTCTAGCTACCACGATCTACTTCTTACATCTCCAGGTTACTAAATTTTCCCAAACAAAAGTGCAATAACCTAAGGTCGATCTTCTATCATCCACAGAACCAGCCCACTCCACATCCGTGAATGCTTTTACTTTCCTTTCATTCTTTTTACCAAAAAATAGCCCCTTCCGAGGGGTCATTTTTAGGCACCTTAGAATCCTACTCATAACCTCAAAATGCTTCTCTTGTGGGTTATGCATATGCTGGCTCACTACGCTCACCGAAAAGGCTATGTCAGGTCTAGTATGAGATAGGTATATCAACCTCCCAACCAGCCTTTGATACCTACCTTTATCAACCAGAGCATCACAACTCATTTTCTAAAATTTCAGATTTGGTTCAATGGGAGTCTCAACTGGCTTGCAACCTAGCATACCTATCTCCTTCAGTAAATCCAACACATATTTTCTTTGTGAAACTGAAATTCCCTTTTTACTCCCAGCAATCTCCATACCAAGAAAATACCTCAACTGCCCCAAGTCTTTCAAATCAAAATTCCGAGCAAGAACCTTCTTAATGTACCTCCATTTCTTCAAAACTATCTCCAATAATAATAATATTCATCTACATAAACAATTAGATTAGTAATCTTACCTACGAAAGGTTTTAAGGAATAATGTATGATCACCTCCCAAATCCGAGTAAAACCATACCTCTTAACAACCTTTGTGAATTTTTCAAACCAGGCCCGTGGAAACTATTTTAGGCCATATAATAATTTCTTCAATTGCACACTTTTCCGTCCTTTCCACTCCCTTCAAACCCTGGTGGCATTTCCATGTATACCTCTTTTGCAAGTTCACCTTCAAAAACACATTTTTTCACATCTAGTTGTTGTAGAGGCTAGTCTAGATTTGTTGCAAGAGACGAGCACCCTGATAGTGTTCAACTTAGCCACTGGAGCAAAGGTAACCTTATAGTCTAGTCCATAGGTTTGTGTAAATCCCCTTGCCGCCACGCCTTTGCCTTATACCCTTTCAACCTGTTCCATCTACCTTATACTTAATAGTAAACACCCACTTACAGCTCACAGTTGTTTTCCCTTCAGGTAAACTCACTAGCTCCTAAGTCTTGTTTTTTCTCAAGAGCCTCCATCTCCTCTATCACAGTCTTCCTCCACTTTTCATCCCCTAATGCCTTATGTACCGGTGATGGAACCTTTACAACTGAGAGATTAGTGGTGAATGCGAAAAAATCATCTGCCAACTTATCGTATGCCACATACTTAGCAATAGGGTGCAATGTCCATGATCTAACACCTTTCCTTAGTGCAATAGGTAAATGTAAACATCATGCCGATTTAGCAGTCATCGAAAAGATAGTTCTTCCTTACCTTGTGACTGTGAATCACTGGTTTCTTCTAGTTAGGATGATTGCTCATGTAGATCATTAGGTTTCCGTCCACTTTGATAGCCAGTTCTTTGAGAATAACATTGGAGACCCAGTTGATTTAATCTCTCGACACCCTCCCCGGTTTCAATTTTCTTTCCCGAGAGTTTGTTTATCAAGAATGGGATATATAGTTAGAGTAGGACCTAACCTAACCTGAACTAGGTGACTTTGGTCCCGTATACGCGAGAGAAAGGAAAACAAAAAAAAAATAATATCAGGATCGCTTACATGAGCCAAGATCAAGGGTATGATTTTACAATTTATATTAAATAAAATCTGCATAAATATTCAACATGAGTTAAGAGAAACAAACGCACGTTGAAGGCTCCTCCAAATTTGTCGACGAACGTTTTGCTACCGATCCAAGTGTAGGATCGAACCTCGTAGTCCACACGAAGACAATCTTAAAAAGAACCAAAGAGGGATTTGCTAGATCCTCTTTGGCTTCAAGATTAAGAAGAAGACAAAATCAATTGAATTGATTTTAGGCAATGGTGTTACTGCCGTGAGAGAGGCAAAAATTGGGGCTGCTGTGGTGGTTTTAGGTTTCACAAAGAAAAACTCACTTTCTTAAAATCACACACACTTTTCCTTTTATATTTAAAAACAATTTGCCCTAATCCCATACGGAATAGGCTTGGGCTCCAACCCAAACGCCCCATGTTGCCAAACACTCCCAATTTGATTTATTTTTAATTTCCATCATTATCTCAATTAAAATCAATTAATATATATATTTAAATATATATTAACATTTAACAATAATGATAATATATTTAAATATGTGCGAACACATATTTAAACATAATTTCACTTATTTAATTTTTCTAACAAATTAAATAAAGGCTACGACTCAAAGAAATTTAATTGCACCGTGAAATTACCAAAATACCCTTTCACCTTAAAAGACGAAAACGCCCTTCTTTCTTCTTACATCTTAAATTGTCTTCTATGTGTGTGACCCTTAGGCTCCTCATCATATCAGCAGTGTATAGTATTGCGATTAACACCAATTAATCGTCTCACTAATACACAGTACAAGATTGGCCCCCTAGCAAGGCATCATGGCCACCCGATAGATTCGGATTCAAAGAAAGTAGCTACCATCAACGATATGGTTACCGTACACCCGATCCTTTCATCATACGTTATCTCGACGAGACGAAGGCATAGAAATAGTGTCAACCTTCGGTTACTCTCGATATTATTTATTCAGTTTCTGGACCAATGACCGTATTATAAACTGGATAGAGCAACAACTCAATCCCACTGTGGCCACAGTTTTAGTGCCATTGCCATATACTGAATTGCGCCGTGAGATAACTTTCTCCCATACCCGGGAGTGATAAATCCTCTGTCAATCCACCATAGTCTTGATACACTTCCTTGATGCAGCCAATCACCACCGTATTGACAAACGAAAAGAATCGCGTTAGGCTAGTGTCAAACTACACCAATCGGTGCACAAGGCGCTCCGGTGATCTCAAGTCTAAGGATCACATGCACCACCATTCGTTAGAGGATTTGTTCCATAGACACTGGGGTTACCATCCATATGGAATCCTCTCGGTGGGTCACCCGGTGAACTTGTTGTGGTGTAATCGCCACAACAAACACCCATGTGTTGCACCAGTTGTCACCAAACAACCTTGACAAGTGAGATCAATCACCGCCTTTCGATAGGTCGTTCAACACTATGATAGCCTTACCGTATTATCTCGTGCCCTTAGTTCGACAATACTGGCACGACGTTTCTAGAATGGCCACCATATGTGCTCATAGGGTTCTCACTATCAAGATTTGAAACACTTGATACCCTCGTCACTACTCTACCATTCTAAGGACATATATCAATACATATTGTAATAATAATGATTTACGCGATATAGAATAAAAATGCCTTTTTATTGACTAATGAACATTATTACAAAGAGTCAATTCTACAATAATTGATTGGCTCTAGGGCATCTACTCTAACAATCTCCCACTTGCACTATAGCCAATCATTCATGCCCTCAACACTGAATGTCCCAAGTGCCTGCACTATAGCCAGTCATTCATGCACTCAACATTGAATGACCCAAGTGCCCATCATGCTTCTGGTGCAACAGAAACTTTAATAGTGGGTTGGTAGGTATTCTGCAAATCTGCACATTCCATTTCATATCGATCCTTCAGATCAGATTGAATCAACTAAGTAAGTGTTTGGATTCCTGGTGAGACCGTGATTCCTCAGCCACAACAGTGGCTCCATTGCTATCGCAGTACAACTATACTGGATTAGCAATGCTTGAAATCACATCAAGTTCAGTAATGAACTTCTTGATCCAAACCGCCACCACGGCTACATTAAAAATGCGGTACACTTAGCACCAATTGTAGAATCCACTGCAGTACACCAATTTGAGCTATTGCAGCTCACTGTAGTTATATTAAGACAAAATGTGTAATCCCAAATTGCGAACTATAATCATCCTTTTCCTGTTTGGAAATAGCGTCACCTGTATTCTCTTACAGTGAGCTCATCTTTCTTCCATAATCCAAGAATATATATTCTTAAGCCCTTTTCAAGCACTTAAGAATGTCCATTGACACTCACCATGTGTCATTCACTTGGATTTAGTTGATATCTTCTACTAGTGCTGAATGCACATAAGACATCAATCTAAGTACATAACATATTGCTCACTTGAGCCTGATTGACATCCACTACAAATGCTGAATGCACATTAGATATCAATCTGAACATATAAGATGGATCCACTTGCTAAAGCATGTGGGATCCTCTTCATTCTATCTCATTGTGTGGTTAAAGACACATATCCTTACAGAGATAGACACCATATGCCATCAGAAGAAATCCCTTCTTGGATTTTTCTATACTGAATGTGTTCAGTACCTTGTCTATGTACTTTGACTTAGTTTGAGCAACTTACATGATCTATCACGATAGATCTTTATTCCAAGGATGTAGGCTGTTTCCCCTAAGTCCTTCATGGAGAAGCACTTGGATAACCAAGTCTTTACCGACTGCAAGTTCAGTATATCATTCCCGATCAGAAGTATGTCATCGACATACAATACTAGGAATGCTACTGCGCTCCCACTCACTTTCTTGTAAACACAGGGTTCATCTTCGTTCTTGATAAAACCGAATTCTTTTATGGCTTCATCAAAACGAATGTTCCAGCTCCTTGAAGCTTGCTTGAGTCCATAAATGGATCTCTGAAACCTTTGCATACCTTATTGGTTTGACTATCAAGAACGAAACCATCAGGTTGTGTCATGTACACATCCTCCTCAAGGTTTCCGTTCAGGAAAGCATTTTTGACATCCATTTGCCAAATCTCATAGTCATGATATGCAGCAATTGCAAGCATCATCCGGATGGATTTAATCATGGCAACCGCGAAAAGGTTTCTTCATAGTCAATGCCATGAATTTGTTTGAAACCTTTGGCAACCAGTTGTGCTTTATAAGTATGCACGTTGCCATCCATGTCATTCTTCTTCTTGAAGACCCATTTACACCCTATGGGTTTTACCCCTTCAGGTGGTTCCACCAGAGACCACACTTGGTTTTGGTACATGGAGTCCATCTCGATTTCATGGCTTCAAGCCATTTAACGGAATCTGGATCCGATATAGCGTCTTCGTAGGTTCCGGGTTCATCGCCTTGGTAGACCAAAGACGTCCACCATGTTGAGTCAATAGATAGCCGTATCTCTCGGGCTCATGGCGTACTCTCCCAGATCTACGTAGCTCTTGTGCTACTTAAGGTAGTTCACTTTGATCCACAAGTTGTGGAGTAACCTCCTCATGATGCTCAACCACTTCCTGTGGCACATCATCCCGTCCTTCGTCTAGTATATCCGTGGTCCTAGAACTTTATCAAGTTCTACTTTTCTCCCACTAGTACTTCTTAGAAAATATTCATTTTCTAGAAAGACACCAGATCGAGCAATAAAAAATCTTGTGCTCTTCTGGGTGGTAGAAATAGTATCCTTGGGTCTCCTTTGGATACCCCACAAATATACATTATAGGATTTTGGGCCCAGCTTGTTCGAAGTCAATTTCTTAACATAAGCTTCGCAACCCCAAATCCTTAGATAAGACAAGTTGGGCTTTCGCCCCTCCATAGCTAATATGAAGTCTTATCTACAGACTTTGACGGCACACGTTCAAAACGTGAGTCGCAGCTCTGAGGGCATAACCCCTAGAATGTGATAAATCACTAAAACTCATCATGAACATAACCATATCAAGTAAGGTCTTGTTCCTCCTTTCCGACACTCCTTTGTGTTGGGGTGTATAAGGAGGAGTGAGTTGTGATACTATCCCACATTCCTTCAGGTATGTTTAGCTCAACTTGCCAAAGTTGGCATAGTAGTCATTTTGAGATTATCCTTGTTGTCTTTCTTAAGAACATATTATTATGAAATAGTTCCATAAAGAATATTATTTATACTCAAGGACAATAATCCATTAGTAAACTAATATTCTCATTTGTCCTATGTGGACACGTAAATATAATTTCTAGAAACGAAGAAAAACCATAATAATCCACAAGTTCCAAGAAACAAGTCCATCGGCTAAATCACGATAAGATCCTACAAACAAATGTAGCATCACGTGCTTCATTTCCAACTGGTAGGTCCACCTCTCCCTCAGCGAGCAATCTACTCTACCGTAGTTCCTACACATCAATCAAATGTGAGTACCACATCTTGTGTCAACTAGATGTTTACGGGAGAAGTTAATCTCAATAACGTACCTGACAAAGAAGTAACATTCTTCTTCCCTTTAGCTAGGAAGGCCTTGCAATGTTTCCTCCAGTGACTGGGATTCCCACAGTGAGGACAAACGCCTTTCCTTTCTCGCAATGCTTCTTTCCATCGACTTCTGAGCCCTTTCCTTTTCACTTGAGTTGGCTTCAACCAACGTCAATGTTTCTGACATTTTCATACCTGACTCAGTAGTCTTCAACAAATCCAGAAGCTCGGAAAGGGTATTCTTCTTATCTTCCTCAATAAAGTCATAGACAAATTGAGAATAAGAATCCGATAATGACTGTAATATTAGGTTTATTGCTAAACCTTCTCTAAGTCCACATCCCAAAATCTCAAGCTTGTTCATATACTCGATCCACTTGAGTATATGATCGCCAATTTTGGTACCCTCTTCCATCCTACATCTGAATAACGATCGAGACACCATATGCTTCTCATTTCTTCAAAGAAAATGAAGAATAGAAGCTAAATCCATTTTCCGCATCGCTGTAGCAATGGTGCCATTGATGCAAGCACAATGTATCTAGTCATTTCTACTTTTGCATCATGTGTATGCTTTACATATACATACCCAGTCTCATGGATAGAACTATCAACAGGCTCTAGTGATAGAGCTTGCTCAATGGTGTATAATCTATCGCTTGACTGAAGTATATTATTTATACTTCTATACCAGTCAACGAAATTTTCACCATTCCATTTCTCTCCCAGTTCGATGATTTGTCGCAGTGATGTTAGATCATTTTGCTCAAATTTAAGTGAATCTACAAGTGCAGAAAAAGTAACCGTTATTACCATGTTCATTATTATTGTTTAATATGGTCTTTTATTAAACGAAGCTCCCACTATTTTACTCAAGTTAATAGCCCTCACCATTAACTCGGGAAAGCCCGTTGACTTTCCTAGTGGACCGAGATCCCATCCTGCCCATTTCAAACTTTCGCTTTGGCGAACAAGCCAAAATGAGTTGATTAGGTAGGCCAACAAACTCAATTCCACACCGCCTTGATAGCTCCCACTATCAACCTCAAATGTGAGAAAGCCAACAAGCCAATCACACAATCCAATGGACAAGACATGCCATCGTCCTCAAGTGTGATTCTCAAGACGAGAGAGTGGACACTACATGTCACCACGTACACACAATATGTGTACTGCTCTACTATGCCTATGACACGTGTTTATCAACCTTCGCTTTGGCGAACAAGCAAAACCGTCATTTTAAGTCGACCCATCACCATTAAGGAAAACTCCAATGCATTTTAACCTCCCATTGGTAGAAGTGTACCCTTCGCTTTGGCGAACAAGGTTTCGACGAACAGTGGTTTGATTAAAACCATGGTGATGGAAGGCTTTCGTGACTTAATATACTTTAATTGAGGGTTTTGTTATTTAATGTCTCACCAAATTATTATCTTTGTTAGAATGACATTGTTTGGCATGTTATCAAACATTCAACCTTAGCATGCATTCTAAACAAAAATTAAACGTGCCGGTACATGGCCCAACTAAAACCGATTTCCTCGAGCCTAGAGGAATCGGTAGGTCACCTAGGGGTCCTGTAATAAAAATCTTGAGTCTTCAAGTATGGTTGTTTCGTCCTTTGCTTCGTCTTCAAGTACATTACAAAAACTATCACTCTAAATTTACAATAAATAATTATACAAATTCTTTACATCAATAAATTTAGAAACCTCGATTTACATTCGAGGGGAATTAGATGAGAAGAGAATGTACATCGAGAAGAGGAGAAAGGCAGGACACGCAGCCCTATTTAAATAATACAACCATACATACCCAAATATTTTAAAACATTCACCCTTAGGTCTAAGGCTCATGTACCGGGCACCATGCAATATACAAGCAAGTACAAAGCATACATTTCAAAAACAATCAATTTCTGAAATTTATGGGTTAATTACAATTTACCCCCTGATAATTTACAGATTTATAGTTTGGTCCTAAAAGTTTTGAAACTTTGCATTTTACCCCCTGCACACTTGGAAGTGCGCTCGCTGCAGCGATGAGTTAGATCGCCACGGCGTGCATTGGTTTTAAGTCAGCTGCGTCCGAAGGGCGATCGCCGCTGGCGATGGGTTACTCGCCGCAGCGCCGCTTGTTTCATACGCTGCTCGTCAAAGGGCGATCGCCTCGGCGATGAGTTATATCGCCGCGGCGAGCGTACACAGATCTGTAGCTCCGGATCTGTTCATACAGCAACCAAAAACACTCTAACCGGATTTTGCAATCAATCAAACACATTGATCTCAACAAAAATCCATCATGCATTAAACCAAACCAGCAGATCATCAACAAATTAAAATTAATCGATTAATCAGTTTCTTAAAAACATATTTCAAGACAGATTTACACAGATTCAATATGGCAACATATTATCATCAAATACATGTTATCAACCATACACATAAAAATTGTAAAATTCAGTACCCTAGGGCCCGATACCACTGTTAGTAAACGGTCCCGTATATGCGTGAGGAAACAAAAAAAATAAAATAAATAGGGATCGTTTACATGAGCCAAGATCAAGGGTATGATTTTAACAATTTATATTAAATAAAATCTGCATAAATTTACAACATGAGTTAAGAGAAACAAACGCACGTTGAAGGCTCCTCCAAATTTGTCGACCGAACGTTTTGCTACCGATCCAAGTGTAGGATCGAACTCGTAGTCCACACGAAGACAATCTTAAAAAGAACCAAAGAGGGATTTGCTAGATCCTCTTTGGCTTCAAGATTAAGAAGAAGACAAAATCAATTGAATTGATTTTAGGCCAATTGTGTTACCGCCGTGGGAGAGAGGCAAAAATTGGGGTCATTGTGGTGGTTTTATATTGGTTTACAAAGAAAAACTCACTTAATTAAAAAATCACACACTTTTCCTTTTTATATTTAAAAAACAATTTGCCCTAATCCCATACGGAATAGGCTTGGGCTCCAACCCAAACGCCCCATGTTGCCAAACACTCCCAATTTGATTTATTTTTAATTTCCATCATTATCTCAATTAAAATCAATTAATATATATATTTAAATATATATTAACATTTAACAATAATGATAATATATTTAAATATGTGCGAACACATATTTAAACATAATTTCACTTATTTAATTTTTCTAACAAATTAAATAAAGGCTACGACCTCAGCAAATTTAATTGCACTGTGAAATTACCAAAATACCCTTTCACCTTAAAAGACGAAAAACACCCTTCTTTCTTCTTACATCTTAAATTGTCTTCTATGTGTGTGACCCTTAGGGCTCCTCATCATATCAGAGTGTATAGTATTGCGATTAACACCAATTAATCGTCTCACTAATACATACCAAGATTGGCCCCTAGCAAGGCATCATGGCCACCCGATAGATTCGGATTCAAGAAAGTAGCTACCCGTCAACGATATGGTTACCTGCAATTCGATCCTTTCATCATATGTTATCTCGCGAGACGAAGGCATAGAAATAGTGTCAACCTTCGGTTACTCTCGATATTATTTATTCAGTTTTTGGACCAATGACCCGTATTATAAATTGGATAGAGCAACAACTCAATCCCACTATGGCCCACGCTTTTAGTGTCATTGCCATATACCGAATTGCGCCGTGAGATAACTTTCTCCGTGCAGGGAGTGATAAATCCTCACCAATCCACCATAGTCTTGATACACTTCTTGATGCAGCCAATCACCACCGTATTGACACAAAAACGAAAAGCTGCGTTAGGCTAGTGTCAAACTACACCAATCGGTGCACAAGGCACTCGGTGATCTCAAGTCTAAGGATCACATGCACCACCATTCGTTGAGGATTTGTTCCATAGACAACCGGGGTTACCATCCATATGGAATCCTCGGTGGGTCACCCGTTGAACTTGTTGTGGTGTAATCGTCTACAACAAACACCCATGTGTTGCACCGGAGGTTGTCACCAAACAACCTTGACAAGTGAGATCGATCCACCGCCTTTCGGCTTGAGGTCGTTCAACACTATGATAGCCTTACCGTATTATTCGTGCCCTTAGTTCGCAAATATCTGGGGCTACGGACGTTTCTAGAATGGCCACCATATGTGCTCATAGGGTTCTCACTATCAAGATTTGAAACACTTGATACCCTCGTCACGGCTCTACCATTCTAAGGACATATATCAATACATATTGCAATAATAATGGTTTACGCGATATAGAATAAAAAGCCTTTTATTGATTAATGAACATTATTACAAAGAGTCAATTCTACAATAATTGATTGGCTCTAGGGCATCTACTCTAACAGGACCTAAATTGGTAGGCTGACTATGAGACTGACTCATCCTTATGAGACTAGGCTGACCTATAGGAACCTGTTAGTAAACGGTCCCATATACGCAGCGGAAACAAAAATAATATAACTCAGGGATCGTTTACATGAGCCAAGATCAAGGATATGATTTTACAATTTATATTAAATAAAATCTGCATAAATATTCAACATGAGTTTAAAAGAAACAAATGCACGTTGGAGGCTCCTCCAAATTTGTCGATGAATGTTTTGCTACCGATCCAAGTGTAGGATCGAACATGTGTAGTCCACACGAAGACAATCTCAAATGAACCAAAGAGGGATTTGCTAGATCCTCTTTGGCTTCAAGATTAAGAAGAAAAAGAAGAATCAATGAAATTGATTTCAAGGCAAAATCAATCTGCCGTGGGAGTGTCAAAATGGGGCTTCTGTGTGTTTTTGTTTTTCAAAGAAAAATCTCTCAATTCAAAATCACACACTTTTCCTTTTATATTTAAAAAACAATTTGCCCTAATCCCATACGGAATAGGCTTGGGCTCCAACCCAAACGCCCCATGTTGCCAAACACTCCCAAATTGATTTATTTTATTTTCCATCATTATCTCAATTAAAATCAATTAATATATATATATGTATTAACATTTAACAATAAGGATAATATATTTAAATATGTGCGAACACACATTTAAACGTAATTTCACTTATTTAATTTTTCTAACAAATTAAATAAAGGCTACGACCTCAGCAAATTTAATTGCCTGTGAAATTACCAAAATACCCTTTCACCTTAAAAGACGAAAACGCCCTTCTTTCTTCTTGGATCTTAAATTATCTTCTATGTGTGTGACCCATAGGCTCCTCATCATATCGACAGTGTATAGTATCATAATTAACACCAATTAATCGTCTCACTAATACACAGACCAAGATTGGCTCCTAGCAAGCCATCATGGCCACCCGATAGATTCGGATTCAGCAAAGTAGCTACCTGTCAACGATATGGTTACCGTGCAATTCGATCCTTTCATCATACGTTATCTTGACAAGACGAAGGCATAGAAATAGTGTCAACCTTCGGTTACTCTCGATATTATTTATTCAGTTTCTGGACCAATGACCCGTATTATAAAGCGGATAGAGCAATAACTCAATCCTACTGTGGCCACAGTTTTAGTGTCATTGCCATATACTGAATTGCGCCGTGAGATAACTTTCTCCCGTACCCGGGAGTGATGAATCCTCTCTCAATCCACCATAGTCTTGATACACTCCTTGATGCGCCAATCACCACCATATTGACAGCTCACGAAAAGAACTGCGTTAGGCTAGTGTCAAACTACACCAATCGGTGCACAAGTTACTCCGATGATCTCAAGTCTAAGGATCACATGCACCACCATTCATTAGAGGATTTGTTCCATAGACACTAGGGTTACCATCCATATGGAATCCTCGATGGGTGTCAGGTGAACTTGTTGCTGGTGTATCCGCCTACAGAAGCACCCATAGTTGCACCAGTTGTCACCAAACAACCTTGACAAGTGAAGATCGCCACCGCCTTTCGGACAGGTCGTTCAACACTATGATAGCCTTACCGTATTATCGTGCCCTTACTTCGAATAATACTAGGGCTACGACGTTTCTAGAATGGCCACCATATGTGCTCATAGGGTTCTCACTATCAAGATTTGAAACACTTGATACCCTCATCACGGTTCTACCATTCTAAGGACATATATCAATACATATTGCAATAATAATGATTTACGCGATATAGAATAAAATGCATTTTTATTGACTAATGAACATTATTACAAAGAGTCAATTCTACAATAATTGATTGGCTCTAGGGCATCTACTCTAACAATCTCCCCACTTGCACTATAGCCAATCATTCATGCCCTCAACACTGAATGACCCAAGTGCCTGCACTATAGCCAATCATTCATGCACTCAACATTGAATGACCCAAGTGCCCATCATGCTTCTACTACAACAGAAACTTTAATAGTGGGTTGGTAGGTATTCTGTAAATCTGCACATTCCCTTTCATATCGATCCTTCAGATCAGATTGAATCAACTAAGTAAGTGTTTGGATTACTGGTGAGACCGTGATTCCTCAGCCACAACAATGGCTTCATTGTTATCACAGTACAACTATACTGGATTAGCAATGCTTGAAATCACATCAAGTTCAGTAATGAACTTCTTGATCCAAACCGTCTACATGGCTGCATTAAATAATGCGTTACACTTAGCATCAATTGTAGAATCCACTGCAGTACACCAATTTGAGCTCTTGCAGCTCACTACAGTTATATTGAGACAAAATGTGTAATCCCAAATTGCGAACTATAATCATCCTTTTCCTGTTTGGAAATAGCGTCACTGTATTCTCTTACAGTGGGCTCATCTTTCCTCTATAATCCAAGAATATATATTCTTAAGCCCTTTTCAAGCACTTAAGAATGTCCATTGACACTCACCCAGTGTCATTCACTTGGAATTTAGTTGATATCTTCTACTAGTCTTGAATGCACATAAGACATCAATCTAAGTACATAACATATTGCTCACTTGAGCCTGATTGACATCCACTACAAATGCTGAATGCACATTAGATATCAATCTGAACATATAAGATAGATCCACTTGCTAAAGCATGTGGGATCCTCTTCATTCTATCTCTCTCATTGTGTGGTTAAAGAAACATATCCTTACAGAGATAAACATCATATGCCATCAGAAGAAATCCCTTCTTGGATTTTTCTATACTGAATGTGTTCAGTACCTTGTTTATGTACTTTGACTTAGTTTGAGCAACCTACATGATCTATCACGATAGATCTTTATTCCAAGGATATAGGCTGTTTCCCCTAAGTCCTTCATGGAGAAGCACTTGAATAACCAAGTCTTTACCGACTGCAAGTTCGGTATATCATTCCCGATCAAGTATGTCATCAACATCAACAACACGGGAATGCTCTATCCCTACTCACTTTCTTGTAAACACAGGGCTCATCTTCGTTCTTGATGAAACTGAATTCTTTTACTGCTTTATCAAAACGAATGTTCTAGCTCCTTGAAGCTTGCTCGAGTCCATAAATGGATCTGCTACTTGCATACCTTATTAGCTTGACTATCAAGAACGAAACCATCAGGTTGTGTCATATACACATCCTCCTCAAGGTTTCCGTTCAGGAAAGTAGTTTTGACATCCATTTGCCAAAACCCATAGTCATGATATGCAGCAATTGCAAGCATAATCCGGATGGATTTAATCATGGCAACCGGCAAAAAGGTTTCTTCATAGTCAATGCCATGAATTTGTTTGAAACCTTTGGCAACCAGCCGTGCTTTATAAGTATGCACGTTGCCATCCATGTCGGTCTTCTTCTTGAAGACCCATTTACACCCTATGGGTTTTACCCCTTCAGGTGGTTCCACTAGAGACCACACTTGGTTCTGGTACATGGAGTCCATCTCAGATTTCATGGCTTCAAGCCATTTAATGGAATCTGGATCCGATATAGCATCTTCGTAGGTTCTGGGTTCCTCGTCTTGGTAGACCAGTACGTCACCATATTGAGTCACGAGATAACCGTATCTCTCGGGCTCACGGCATACTCTCCTAGATCTACATAGCTCCTGTGCTACCTGAGGTGGTTCACTTTGATCCACAAGTTGTGGAGTAACCTCCTCATGATACTCAACCACTTCTTGTGGCACATCATCCCGTCCTTCGTCTAGTATATCTTGTAGTTCTAGAACTTCATTGAGTTCTACTTTTCTCCCACTAGTACTTCTTAGAAAATATTCATTTTTTAGGAAAACACCAGATCGAGCAATAAAAAATTTGCGCTCTTTTGGGTGGTAGAAATAGTATCCTTGGGTCTCCTTTGGATACCCCACAAATATACATTTACAGGATTTTGGGCCCAGCTTGTTCGAAGTCAATTTCTTAACATAAGCTTCGCAACCCCAAATCCTTAAATAAGACAAGTTGGGTTTTCGCCCCCTCCATAGCTAATATGAAGTCTTATCTACAAACTTTAACGGCACACGGTTCAAAACGTGAGTCGCAGTCTCTAGGGCATAACCCTAGAACGATGCAGATAAATCACTAAAACTCATCATGAACCTAACCATATCAAGTAAGGTCTTGTTCCTCCTTTCCGACACTCCTTTGTGTTGGGGTGTATAAGGAGGAGTGAGTTGTGATACTATCCCACATTCCTTCAGGTATGTTTAGCTCAACTTGCCAAAGTTGGCATAGTAGTCATTTTGAGATTATCCTTGTTGTCTTTCTTAAGAACATATTATTATGAAACAGTTCCATAAAGAATATTATTTATACTCAAGGACAATAATCCATTAGTAAACTAATATTCTCATTTGTCCTATGTGGACACAGAAATATAATTTCTAGAAACTGAAGAAAAACCATAATAATCCACAAGTTCCAAGAAACAAGTCCATCGGCTAAATCAAACGATAAGATCCTATAGCAAATGTAGCAGCACGTGCTTCATTTCCAACGGTAGGTCCCACCTCTCCCTCGGCGAGCAATCTACTCTACCGTAGTTCCTATACATCAATCAAATGTGAGTACCACATCTTCTGTCAACTAGATGTTTACGGGAGAAGTTAATCTCAATAACGTACCTGACGAAGAAGTAACATTCTTCTTCCTTTTTGCTAAGAAGGCCTTGCAATGTTTCCTCCAGTGACTGGAATTCCTACAGTGAGGACAAACGCCTTTCCTTTCTCGCATGCTTCTTTCCATCGACTTCTGAGCCCTTTCCTTTTCACTTGAGTTGGCTTCAACCAACGTCAATGTTTTTGACATTTTCATGCCTGACTCAGTAGTCTTCAACAAATCCAGAAGCTCGGAAAGGGTATTCTTCTTATCTTCCTCAACAAAGTCATAGACAAATTGAGAATAAGAATCTGGCAAAGACTGTAATATTAGGTTTATCATTAAACCTTCATTAAGTCCACATCCCAAAATCTCAAGCTTATTCATATACTGGTCCACTTGAGTATATGATCGCCAATTGGTACCCTCTTCCATCCTACATCCGAATAACGAACCCGAGACACCATATGCTTCTCATTTCTTCAAGAAAATAAAGAATAGAAGCTAAATCCATTTTTCCGCATCTTCTTTGTCGCATAATGGTGCCATTGATGCAAGCACAATGTATCTAGTCATTTCTGCTTTTTGCATCATGTGTATGCTTCACATATACATACCCGGTCCTCATGGATAGAACTATCGCGAGCTCGGTGATAGAGCTTGCTCAATGGTGTATAGTCTATCGCTTAGTAAGTATATTATTTATACTTCTATACCGATCCAACGAAATTTTCACCATTCCATTTCTCTCCCGGTTCGATGATTTGTCGCGTTGATGTTTGGGATCAATTTGCTCAAATTTAAGTGAATCTACAAGTGCGAAAAAAGTAACCGTTATTACCATGTTCATTATTATTGTTTAATATGGTCTTTTATTAAACGAAGCTCCCACTATTTTACTCAAGTTAATAGCCCTCACCATTAACTCGGGAAAGCCCGTTGACTTTCCTAGTGGACCGAGATCCCATCCTGCCCATTTCAAACCTTCGCTTTGGCGAACAAGCCAAAATGAGTTGATTAGGTAGGCCAACAAACTCAATCCACACCAGTTGATAGCTCCCATTATCAACCTCAAATGTGAGAAAGCCAACAAGCCAATCATACAATCCAATGGACAGTACATGCCATCGTCCTCAAGTGTGATTCTCAGTATTAGTAGAGTGGACTCTACATGTCACCACGTACACACAATATGTGTACTGCTCTACTATGCCTATGACGCGTGTTTGTCAACCTTCGCTTTGGCGAACAAGCAAAACCGTCATTTTAAGTCGACCCATCACCATTAAGGAAAACTCCAATGCATTTTAACCTCCCACTGGTAGAAGTGTACCCTTTGCTTTGGTGAACAAGGTTTCGACGAACAGTGGTTTGATTAAAACCATGGTGATGGAAGGCTTTTGTGACTTAATATACTTTAATTGAGGGTTTTGTTATTTAATGTCTCACCAAATTATTATCTTTGTTAGAATGACATTGTTTGGCATGTTATCAAACATTCAACCTTAGCATGCATTCTAAACAAAAATTAAACGTGCCGGTACATGGCCCAAACCGATTTCCTCGAGCCTAGTGGTCCTGTAATAAACATCTTGAGTCTTCAAGTATGGTTGCCTCGTCCTTTGCTCCGACTTCAAGTACATAACAAAAAATATCTTTCTAAATTTACAATAAATAATTATACAAATTCTTTACATCAATAAATTTAGAAACCTCGATTTACATTCGAGGGGAGTTAGATGAGAAGAGAATGTGTATCAAGAAAGAGGAGAAAGGCAGGACACGCAGTCCCTATTTAATAAAATACAACCATACATACCCAAAAATAATTAAAACATTCACCCTTAGGTCTAAGGCTCATGTACGGGGCACCATGCAATATACAAACAAGTACAAAACATACATTTCAAAAACAATCAATTTCTGAAATTTATGGGTTAATTACAATTTACCCCCTGATAATTTGAAACTTTGCATTTTACCCCCTGAACACTTGAAAGTGCGCTCGCTGCAGCGATGAGTTAGATCGCTGCAGCGTGCATTGGTTTTGGTACAGCACACGTCCGAAGGAGCGATATCTGGACGATAGGGTTATCGCCATCCGGCGTGCGTTGGTTTCGTCGGCCGGCTCGTCAGAGGACGATCGCCGCGACGATGAGTTATATCACCGCGGCGAGCAATGGTTTCGTCACCAGCGCCAGTTTGGACAACGCTCACTGCGGCGATGGATTATATTGTCGCGGCGAGCGTACAGACTGCCGGATCTCGTTCATACAAGCACCAAAAACACTCTAACCGGATTTTTGCAATCAATCAAACATATTGATCTCAACAAAAAATCCATCATGCATTAAACCAAACCAGCAGATCATCAACAAATTAAAAATTAATCGATTAATCAGTTTCTTAAAAACATATTTCAAGATAGATTTACGCAGATTCAATATGGCAACATATTATAATCAAATACATGTTATCAACCATACACATAAAAATTGTAAAATTAAGTACCCTAGGCTCTGATACCACTGTTAGTAAACGGTCCCGTATACGCAGCGGAAACAAAAATAATATAACTCAGGGGATCGCTTTACATGAGCCAAGATCAAGGGTATGATTTTACAATTTATATTAAATAAAATCTGCATAAATATTCAACATGAGTTTAAAAGAAACAAACGCACGTTGGAGGCTCCTCCAAATTTGTCGATGAATGTTTTGCTACCGATCCAAGTGTAGGATCGAACTGTATAGTCCACACGAAGACAATCTCAAAAAGAACCAAAGAGGGATTTGCTAGATCCTCTTTGGCTTCAAGATTAAGAAGAAAAAGAAGAATCAATGAAATTGATTTCAAGGCAAAATCAATCTGCCGTGGGAGTGTCAAAATAGAGCTACTGTGTGTTTTTGTTTTTCAAAGAAAAATCTCTCAATTCAAAATCACACACTTTTCCTTTTATATTTAAAAAACAATTTGCCCTAATCCCATACGGAATAGGCTTGGGCTCCAACCCAAACGCCCCATGTTGCCAAACACTCCCAAATTGATTTATTTTATTTTCCATCATTATCTAAATTAAAATCAATTAATAAATATATTTAAATATATATATATATATATATATACAGTTAACAATAATGATAATATATTTAAATATGTGCGAACACACATTTAAACGTAATTTCACTTATTTAATTTTTCTAACAAATTAAATAAAGGCTATGACCTCAAGAAATTTAATTGCACCGTAAAATTACCAAAAATACCCTTTCGCCTTTAAAAGACGAAAAACGCTCTTCTTTCTTCTTGGATCTTAAATTATCTTCTATGTGTGTGACCCATAGGCTCCTCATCATATCGGCGTGTATAGTATCGCGATTAACACCAATTAATCGCCTCACTAATACTGAGACCAAGATTGGCCCTTAGCAAGGCATCGGGGCCACCCGATAGATCGGATTTAGCAAAGTAGCTACCGTCAACGATATGGTTACCGTGCAATTCGATCATTTCATCATATGTTATCTCGGACGAGACGAAGGCATAGAAATAGTGTCAACCTTCGGTTACTCGATATTATTTATTCAGGCTGGACCAATGACCAGACCATAAAGTGGATAGAGCAACAACTCAATCCCACTGTGGCACTTTTAGTGTCATTGCCATATGCTGAATTGCGCCGTGAGATAACTTTCTCCCGTACCCGGGAGTGATGAATCCTCTCTCAATCCACCATAGTCTTGATACACTCCTTGATGCAGCCAATCACCACCGTATTGGACTCTAAAAGAACTGTGTTAGGCTAGTGTCAAACTACACCAATCGGTGCACAAGGCACTCCGGTGATCTCAAGTCTAAGGATCACATGCACCACCATTCATTAGAGGATTTGTTCCATAGACACTAGGGTTACCATCCATATGGAATCCTCGGTGGGTCAGTCCAGTGAACTTGCTGCGGTGTATCCGCCTACAGCAAGCACCCATGTGTTGCACCAGGTTGTCACCAAACAACCTTGACAAGTGAGATCAGTCAAATGCCTTTCGACAGTCGGGTTCAACACTATGATAGCCTTACCGTATTATTTGTGCCCTTACTTCAGAATAATACTAGGGCTACGGATGTTTCTAGAATGGCCACCATATGTGCTCATAGGGTTCTCACTATCAAGATTTGAAACACTTGATACCCTCGTCATGGTTCTACCATTCTAAGGACATATATCAATACATATTGCAATAATAATGATTTACGCGATATAGAATAAAATGCCTTTTTATTGACTAATGAACATTATTACAAAGAGTCAATTCTACAATAATTGATTGGCTCTAGGGCATCTACTCTAACAGAACCTAACCTGAATTAGGCTGACTAGGAGACTTACTCATTCTTATAGGACTAGGCTGACCTATAGGAAACTAGGTGACTTTGAACTTTGACTTGGACTGGGAGACTACTGAGACTGACTCAAGTATGGTTGTAAGGGTAACACTACTTCCCACGAATGACCTTCATAATCTCTCAAATTCTCCCCTAAAGGGAAGTGGGAAAGAATGGATGTGGCTAAAAAAATGTAACATCACTAGAGACATATAATTTTCTCTTTACAGAACAATAGCACTAATAGTCTTTCTATGTGGGAGAATATCTAAGCAAGATACATTTAATGGCCCTAGAGTCTAGCTTTCCTCACATAACATGTACAAAAGCAGTACATCCAAACACCTTCAAGGGTAAAGTATTTAGGATCCTACAACTAGGAAAGATCTTTAGCAAAGTCTCAAAAGGTGTATGAAAATCAAGAATTCTAGTAGGTAATCTATTTATCAAATATGCAATTGTTAAAATCGCATGACTCCAAAAATACTAAGGCACATTCATGGTAAACATTAAGACTCTAGCTACCTCTAATAGGTGCCTATTCTTTCTTTCAGCTATCCCATTTTGTTGAGGGGTATTAACACAAGAGCTTTGATGTACAATCCCGTGATGTAACAGGTAGTTTCCTAGGATAGAGTGAAAATATTCCTTACCATTATCAGTCTATAAAACCTGGATTTTTTTCTTGAAACTGAGTTTCAACCATTGAATGAAAGTTTTTGAACAATTGACCTGCTTCAAACTTGTTTTTCATCAAGTATACCCAACATACTTTAGTGTGATCATCAATAAACGTAATGAACCACTTAGACCTTACAATATTTGTAACTCCAGATTGCCCGCAAATATCACTATGAATTATTAAAAAAGCCTATAACTCTTATATTTATGAGCTAGATAGATAGACTTGGTGTATTTTGCAAGTTGACAAGTTTCACACTTAAAAGAAAATAAACTTTTATTTCTGAATAACAATGGGTTCAATTTTAGTAAATAAGGAAAGCTAGGGTGTCCTAGTCTACTCTTATATCAGCCTATTGTGTTTTAAAAACTACTCCACTACCTCTGGTTTAAATGTGATAGCTTCATATATGCCATAATTTCATTAGAGTATCAGTAACTTCAAAGTTTAAAGTTAAAAAAATAAACGTCATGGATTTTCAACTAGCATGACCCCTAGAGATACTGTCATATATCATTTACATATGATTTGGAAAAATTATTCAGAATGACATATTAAACCATTATGATTCTAGTGCCCGAGTAACAGGTTGACCTATTGCAAGGCTACTCTCTAAAAATATTCTCAGTTGCAGAGCATGATTCTATATTAAGAGTTCAAAAGAGCTCCATAAATTGCCCTACTTGATTAACAACATTTTAAGTACCTTGACTTAAGCCATTTGTCTGTTTTCAACTTCCATCAACTGCAAAAAGAGAATAAAGAAAGAAATGTTTGCATTGCAGATGACAAATATCAATTGATTAAATAAAGTTGCATCGTATACTACTAAAAGCAACAATTTTTAAAAATGATCCAATTTTCAAAAAACCAGTTTAGAAACATTCAAATTCAAATTCTGTCCATAAATCAATCTAGTATAATTGAAAGCAAGTTATGTAAAAGAATTATACCTCTAAAGTTTTCCCACTAAATCTTTTACTGTAGCATCTCTTGTAGATGGACCTAGCTTCGTTTAAATGATCCAAATCAATTTCCATAGCTATATAACCTTGCTAGGCTTCCAACATTGACTTGCTGCATAGACAAAAAGCAAGTTATATGGAAAAAATACAAAGATGAATCATAAATCAATCATATTGAACTATAAAAGATAAGAAAAAGAAAAGGATGAATGGGCAAACCAGATCTTAACCAGGCTCTCCCAAACACCTAGAACTGCAGCCAAATTTAGCTCCAAACGAGCCCAATAAGCATACAAATGCAGCAAACCATCTGTACTCTTCATTTGCTGAGATAAGTAATTTGATGCGCTATTGAAGGAAAGCGTACAATTAAGTACTCAAGTATAGATAATACATCCAATCATACAAAGCCAGCAATTTCGATGGTACACTAAAGAGACATCAGGCTAATTGTTTATAAACACAAATATTGAAGACAACAATTATACAACAACGATGTACCAGTTGAATATGACATGCAAATTTTATAAATTCACAGATCCATAAAGATATCTTCCGTGCATGCAACTCCCGTGCTGAATGAGAATTTTTTTAGCAAAGGGCACTATTCCATGACAAAACAATTAACAAAGGTAACAATCTAGCAATTAGCAAAACTCATCTTGGAGTATTGAGACTTATGCTCTGTAATTTCTACATAAAGTGGTCATAATGGTACTATAACAACACACTAAATGAAGTAAATTAATAGACTTTTCTTCAGACTCTAAGGGTAGAAGCACTTGATACACATTCGTAAGAGATCTATACCTGGACCCTGAAAGAGTAGACTAGTTACAAGGTCCACATTTTCTTCATCCAAAATTCATCATGAATAGAGCATCTACAAATGTCTTGAGAAGCTTCAAGTTCTTGACATCGAGTAAAAACAATTTTAACAAGGAAAAATGAACAGTATACATATGTGAACCTGAAAGGTTTCCCTTATCAATGGAAAATTTAGTTCATCCTCTTCTGCTCCAGGCAAAAGGATTCTTCATCTCAAAACATCCACTTGAGTGAGGAATAAGTTTAAGTACTGAAACAAAGAGGGCCCAATTAACAAAGATCTTTAATCCATAAAATGTAGATGAAACAATAACAAGTTACAAAGAGCAGTAAGTCAAGCCTGCAAATTAGAGAAAATAATATCTTTACCTCCTCAATGGTCGAAAAAGTCCATAGAAGAGACTTCTCAAAGACCTGAACATGATATGAAATTTTTTATAAACAACAAGAGTAAACCTCTATATTTTTAATAGGAGTAGAATGAAATTCTAACACTAAATTTTGTGAAACTTCATTACTATTAAGCTACTTATAACAATCTCTTATAATTCGCAACAGATGAAGGGTAACAACTGAAACTTACAGCAGATATCCCTTTCTTAGGCGCACGACAACATTCCAAAGTGACTAAAGATAGAACCCAAAGATCACCAACCCAAGGACAATTTTTCCTAGCCGTGGAATGAACATCCCACACAATATTTCCTACCCGAAGGCAAAAAGAGATGATTAATTGCTAAAATTACAAATACTTGAAACGTAAAGAATTGAAAAGAGAAAATATAATTGAAACCTTCAAGGTTTTATCCAAATAGCGAGTATAATCAAGCCACTGATCACTTGATACAGGTAACTCGGTAATAGAACGCTCATAGAGAAGTTGAACACGGGCTAGATCTCCAGAAGACTGATCAAACTTCAAGTAGATCTGCAAAAATTTCAAATTAAAATAATAGTATTAATACTTTAAATAAGGAAAAAAAAAAAAGGTAACCTATTGCCACATTGCAAGTTCTTATGCAACCCCCCACCCTTAGGAAAAGAAGAAGAAAAAGAAGAGAAGATCTAAAGTTTACATAAACTGATTACTTATTGTTAAAATATATTAGGAAAATAGAGATATTATTTCCTAGATTGACTGTTAAGATATATTAGGAAAATAGAGATAGTATATTGATTTGTGTAAATATGGTAGACTAATATTTTGTGTATATCCTTGATTATTTAGGATCAATTCTTTCCTAATTCATGTAGCTTGTACATTGTACAAATTCCCATCTTGCTTGGGGAAATAATCAAGCAACATATTTCACAAAAACTGTTGTTTCATGGTATTAGAGCCAGGTTGGTTCTTGGCCTTCTTCTTCGTCTAAATCCATCTATTTCAGAAACCCTAAAACATATCTTTAAAGGAGGCGCCCCTGGTTCGTCAACATCTTCTAGTTCTTCTCAGGCGATCGGTTTCCTCCAGTTCTTCCTTCTTGTTGGTGATTCAACTTTGATAGAGGGTGTTTCTATCGTTTTGGATTTATCTCTCACTTCTCTTGATTACAATGGCAGAAGCTTCAAAATCAGGTGATATCAAACCATTCTTCTCTTCTATTTCTAGTTCTCAAACAAGTACTACAGTTAAGCTTCAGGGTAGTAGTAATTATGAGTCATGGGCTGCTTCAGTAGAGTTATGGTTTATTGGGCAGGGTTATGATGATCACTTAAGTAAAATATCCACTGATATTTCTACTACTGAGAGGGCAATTGGGTTAAAGTGATGCTCAATTATGTAGTCTCTTTTGGCACTCTTTAGACCCTAGATTGGTTAATTTGTTTCAATCTTGTAAAACTTGTTGTAAGGTCTGGACCAAAGCCAAAACTTTGTATACGAATGATGTGTAAAGAATATAAAGAGTTATTTTTGATATTGTCCACCTTCAACAAAATAATCAAGATATGGAGAGCTATTTAGGGTAGATAGAGACTTTAAAAGATCAATTTGATTCCCTTATGCTAGTATCTGATAGTACCACTGAACAAGAGAGACAACGTGAAAAATTCTTCATGGTCCTAGCCTTAATCAGACTACGATCTGACCTTGGTTCTGTTCGAGATTAAATTTTAGCTAGCCTTACCATACCATCTTTGGAAGATGTATTTGCTCGATTACTACGTCTTTCTTTAAACCTAGGCGATACTAATGAGGTTGAGACATCTGATTAGCTGTTCAGGTAGGAAATCAGCAAGGACAGAGTGGTTCTTGAAAGGAAAAAGGAAAGGGATCTAGACCACATTGCACCTATTGTGACAAGAACGGCCACAACCAAGACACTTGTTGGGCTTTGCTTGGGAAGCCACCACGTCAATCTTCTAATCGATCCACTGCTCATGCGGCTCAAGCAATTGGAGATGGACTCCTTCCCTTACCTGATGCTAAAGACCAACTACCTAACTCCATTACATTGTCTGGGGCTGATTACAATGAGTATCTTCAGCATCAAGCTGTCAAGCAACAGTCATCCTCATCTGGCGCCTCTTAAACTAGTAATTCCTTTGCCTATTTGAGTTGGACCTCCTCCACTGGCCAATGGATTTTGGATTCCAGAGCATCTAACCACATTTCTAGTAATAAAAATCTTTTATCTCAAATTACCTCTTCTCCCACTTTATCAAAAATTACTCTTGCTAATGGTTCACAAACTATGGTCAAAGGGATAAAAGAAGCTCAACCACTTCCTTCCATTTCTTTAAACTCAATCTTATTCACCCTTGAATGTCCATATAATCTGATTTCTATTAGTAAGTTAACCAAATATCTTAACTATTCTGTCACCTTTTTTGCTGACTCTATTGTGGTGCAAGATCGGAACATAGGTCAGACGATTGGAACAGGACATGAATCACATGGACTGTGCCACGTCTCCGATCCAAATCCACCAGTTGCCTCCACCTCCGCTACATCTACCGACATTCTTCATAGCCGTCTTGGTTATCCAAGTCTTGACAAATTTCAGAAATTAGTACCTAGTCTGTCTACATTATCTTCTTTTAATTGTGAGTCATGTCAACTTGGAAAACAAACTAGAGCTTCCTTTCCCAAGCGAGTCAATAATAGGGCCATCTCAATGTTTGATATTGTTCACACAGACATCTAGGGTCCTAGTCGTGTCAGTTCAACTTTGGGTTTCTTTTATTTTATTACTTTTATAGATGACTATTCTCGTTATACTAGGGGTATTATTAATGAAAACTTGTTCTGAGTTTTTTTTCTATCTTTCAAAATTTTTGTGCTGAGATTCGTAATCAATTTAGTGTTTCTATTAAGATTTTGTGTAGTGATAATGCTAGGGAATATCTATCTTCTCCCTTTACTAAGTGTATGTCTTCTCAGGGAATAATTCAACAGACCTCATGTGCCTATACTCCTTAGCATAATAGGGTCGCCGAACACAAAAATCTTCATCTTGTTGAAATAGCCCGTACCTTACTTATACATCATCATGTTCCTTTTCGATTTTGAGGGGATGTAGTTCTCACCGTCTGTTACTTGATTAACTGTATGCCTTCTTCTGTCTTGCAACATAAGAGTCCTCACTCCATTCTGTTTCCTGGTAAAGACCCATACCTAATACATTTATGGGTGTTTAGTTGCATTTGCTTTGTTCATGATCATACTCCAGGCAAAGACAAATTATAGCCTAAATCCGTTAAGTGTATCTTCTTAGGATATTCTCGTCTCCAAAAAGGTTATCGTTGCTATGACCCAACCACAAGCAAATATTTTGTTTCTGCAGATGTAACTTTCTTTGAGACATCTCCATACTTTTCTGAAAACACCATCAATAGCAATCTTATCCCTGCCACCTTACCTATCCCCATCCCTCCTTCCTCGTCGATGGATCGTCTGATGCGTGTTTCCTACAACATGCAATATCTAGCAAGTATACTAATCGCACAAGTAATATACTGATGAGTAGAGTATCGTTCCCATGAGGATTGTAAGCAAAGCACTGAGTTTCCTAATGTTATCTAGTTGAAGCAATCGAATTCTTTGGATTGGTGGGAGCAAATTCTAATTAAAAACAACAAATTGAAATTTAAACTAAGATTAAAACTCAATTAAGAAAGCAACATGAAAACACGGAATATCAATTCAAGTAAAACGGGTGGGGTTTTGACTTCATTTGGATTTTTATGGGTTAAACCTAAAATTACACTACACTCACATTCATACGCAATGGTTGTAAATCGAACTCACTAATATGTTAAACATACCCTCTCGGGCTATATCTTCCTATTCTTCCTTATTAACCTTCCGCACCCAACAATTTGAAGATTAATAATTCCAAACTCATTAAGCAAAAGAATCCTATAATGATTTCATTAATTCTTGAATCTATCTCTAGCATCCAATACTATAATGGTGATTACCCAAGAAGCCTAACATGATTCATTTCTCAATCTCACCATGTTCATCACATACAACATTAAAAATCAGAGTAACACACAACCAAAGCATATTCATATGAAAATAACACAATCAAACCCTTAACCCATTTAAAATCCAAACTACCATCAAAACCCTAACCCAAAATAGATTAGTTCATAGCTAAATCAATAATACAAAAACGAAAATCGGAAATAAACAAGTTCAACATAATGAAAATGAGATAAAAGATTAGAAATCTCCCCAAAAGATGAATCCTCTAGTTAGAAATCGAATCTTCTTCCTTTTACAAACCAAATCGCTCAAAGTTCTTAGAAAAGTGCAAAAGTGGCTAAACCTAAAACAAAAACGAAGACCCTGGGCAAAAAGACTAAGTTTTTCTTTTATACTTCGTCCAAATAACCCAGCCAAACACGCACAGCATGAAACTGTGCGTTTAACAAAACTAAAATAAGTGACTATCGCCGCGACGAAGAATGAAGCAGACACGCTCGTCCCTGGCTTACTTCGCCACGGCGAAGACAATTCCTTCGCCGGGGCGAAGCTTGAAGAGTTCTGAAATTACGCCGCCACTCGCTTGCTTCTTCATTTGATTCTTCGATTCTCGGTGCTCTCCCTTGGAAACAAGCTTCATCGTGCTTTATCCTGCTCCGGAACTCTCCTATCTTCTGAGATCCGTTAATTTCTGAGACAAAAATATCTAATTTTGTCCTTATTTGCTCCAATTGTCCATTTTAACCTGAAATACGAAAAGTAAAGAATTAAGCAACAATTCAGGTCAAAATGCACTAGAAAGTACCTGAAATCCGACAAAAAAGTATAATGAAAAGTGTATAATTCACGGATTATCATTGTCCTTCTCTCCAAGTTTATTCTTGTCATCCTTGTCCTTCTACTAATCCCAATAGTACTTCCCTTCTTGATACAGGTACCTCGGTCAATCCTGATGACCCATCTCATGTTCCTCCGTCGCCTGCTCTGGTCATGTCTCCTGCAGATGAGGCAACTTCTCCACTTGCCCTTCGCAAAGGTATTCGATCTTCTCGAAACCCACAACCTATTTATAATTTTCTTAGTTATGATTGTTTATCTCCATTTTATTTTGCCTTTATTTCAAACCTATCTTCTATCCCTATACCTAACACTGTTAGCGAGGCAATGACACATCAAGGGTAAAGAGCTACCATGATTGAGGAGATGACTGCTCTAGATCATAATGGTACTTGGGAGTTGGTTTCCTTACTGTCAGGCAAGACTATTGTTGGGTGTCATTGGGTTTACACTATTAAGATTGGTTCTGATGGCAAAGTTGATCGGCTAAAGGCTCGCCTTGTGGCAAAGGGGTGCACTCAGATCTATGGGCTCGACTATAGTGATACCTTCTCTCATGTTGCTAAGATTACTTCGGTACGCCTCCTTATCTCTTTAGCGGCAATGTATCAATGGCCTCTTCATCAGTTGGATATTAAAAATGCCTTATTGCATGGTAAACTTGCCGAGGAAGTGTATATGGAGCAACTGCCAGGGTTTGTCACTCAAGGGGAGTCAGGATTTGTGTGTCGTCTACGCTAGTCTTTATATGGTCTCAAGCAGTCACCTAGAGCATGGTTTGGACGGTACAGTTCTGTGATTCAACAGTTTGGGATGTCGCAAAATACAACTGATCATTCAGTATTTTTCCGCCATAATGATCATGGTAAATTTATATACTTGGTTGTCTATGTTGATGACATTGTCATAACAAGTAATGACCAAGATGGGATTTCTCAACTAAAGCAGCATCTGTTTAGCCACTTTCAAACCAAGGACTTGGGGAAGCTAAAGTATTTTTTGGGGATTTAGGTAGCACAGTCTAAGGCTGGAATTACTATATCACAAAGGAAGTATGCCTTGGACATTCTTGAGGAGACAGGTATGTTAGACTGTAAGCCTGTAGATTCTCCTATGGATCCCAGTGTCAAACTTGTTCCTGGATAGGGGGAGCCATTAAAAGACCTTGGAAGGTATCGAAAATTGGTTGGTAAGCTGAATTATCTCACAATCACTAGATCAGATATCTCCTTTGCAGTTAGTGTGGTTAGCCAATTTCTTTAGGCCCCATGCAATGGTCATTGGGACGTAGCAGTTTGCATTCTCAAGTATATTAAAGGAGCTCCAAGATAAGGCTTGCTATATTAAAATAGGGGTCATTCTCAAATTGTTGGGTATTTTGATGCTGATTGGGCAGGGTCTCCATTAGATAGACGATCTACTTCTGGATACTGTATCATGATTGGAGGTAATCTAATATCTTGGAAGAGTAAGAAGCAAGATGTAGTAGTTAGATCAAGTGCAGAGGCAGAATATAAGGCTATGGCTCTTGCGACTTGTGAGCTCATCTAGTTGAAACAACTTCTTTAAGAATTTGGGTGTAGTGAAGTGAAGCAGATGAAACTAATATGCAACAATCAAGCTGCTCTGCATATTGCCTCAAATCCAATCTTTCACGAAAGAACAAAGCATATAAAGGTTGATTGTCATTTTATTCGATAGAAGATTGAATCCGGATGCATTGTCACCAGTTTTGTCAACTCAAATGACCAACTAGCAGATGTTCTTACTAAGTCTCTTAGAGGTTCCCGAATCGGATACATTTGTAACAAGCTTGGAACATATGACATATATGCTCCAGCTTGAGGGGGAGTGTTAAAATATATTAGGAAAATAGAGATATTGTTTCCTAGATTGGCTGTTAAGATATATTAGGAAAATAGAGATAGTATATTGATTTATGTAAATATGGTAGACTAATATTGAGTGAATATCCTTGATTATTTAGGATCAATTCTTTCCTAATTCATGTAACTTATACATTGTATAAATTCCCATCTTGCTTGGGGAAATAATCAAGCAACATATTTCACATCAGGATTAAGCTCCTCTAATAGCCTCCTTCATGTATAACATGGATGAAACTAAAACTAACAGAAGCATTCCTTCCCCATTTACTTCAAGATTGAGCTTAGTTGAGTTGACTTGGTATAGAAGCATTTAAAACATCAAACAGAAAACTATGACAACAAAAATTTGCACAAAAGTTTTTAATTTTTCCTCTTTTTCATTTGGAGTAAGTAAAGTTTTATAGTGCTATGAAAATTAAGGCATAGACAGATAACATAAGAATACCTGAAAGGAAGCATAGTGTCGGAAGAAAAGGATGATCGAGTAACGACATGATTTCCCTTTCAGCACATGCTTGCTGAACCTAACACCAGAACAAAGATTAAATATTACTGTCTGTACAAAATTGGCACTATGAAGCAATTATTTCTCTTTAAAGGTCTTTTATTTAAAAGTTGAGTTTGATCATACTATATATTCAGACGTTGTTACGATTTATCATTATAGATTTTTCCATTGCTTTCATAGCATACGATTCGCCGATCCTCCTACAGCCCACCAGGTGAATGCTGCAACAAATACCATAGAATTTTAAGCAAAGAATAGAAACCTCTCATTTATGTACCACTGACTTAGTAATTAAACAAATGTCTTAGTAATATAGTGGCAGATATAAGAGACAAGATTTTGAAATGCAAGTAAATCTTCATGCACAAAGTATTATGGGAACCTAGGCTCTGTTTGGTTCATTATTCTGATAGTTTTTAGAATAATATTTTGAAGAAAGTTAAATTAGGCGGGTATTACGATGTATGATTTGGAAATTAACAAAAATATCCCCTATGTTTGTTTATTTACTAAACACCCCTATAATAAAATATTAAAAGTTAACAAAAACACCTCCAACCGACCCATTAAATTCGGATAGCCAGCCACCACCGCTGGAGGGTGGCCAGAGTGTTTTTGCAATTTCTAAAAAAAATATTTGGGGGTATTTAGTTCAATTAATGAATTTAGGGGGTTTAAAAGAAATTGAAAAATATAGAATAATATTTAAAGAATAATGACATTTTACTATTTAACTTTATTGGGAATACTAATAATAGTATTCCCAATAGCGTCTAGAAATTCAGCCTACTATTTTAGGCATAAATAAACGCCTCATTCACACCGTCCAGGATTTTAAACTTAAATCTGGTATGTTGATTCCTTATTTAAGTTTGAGAAAACCAAATTATTTAAACCATACATAATCTTTTTTTTTTTTTTTTTTTTAATCTCTTCTTCCCTCTTCACCATAAAGACTCCATTTCAGTCCTCGCTAAACAATGACACTAGAAGTTGTCAATTGAATATAAAAAATTTATATTGAGACTTTGAGGAGTACATATTTTCAACAGTGTATCATTTGTTGGGTTAAGAAAATCAAGTAACATAATTTGATAATCTCAAGGATACTAAGCATGTGAGGGGAAAAAATTACCTGTCCATTATCACCACAACCCAAGGGTTTTATCGGCTTAAAATGATGTAGACCAATTTTTTCACCACGTCCAGTGATCTATGAAGCTCAAATAGTTTACCCCCAAAAGAGAAAAAAAAATAAAACATGGAGATATTAATAAAGGAGCAGAGAGCTGTAAAATTTAAAATCTTAAATAGCATCAAATTATATAAATTTAACACAATGGGAGATGAAAGTTTTAAAGCATGGAATTTTTATATGATGAGAGCCGAACTCTACAAATTGGTACCTTTTGTATTGATATCCAAGAAGGATTGTGCTTTTTGTGTGGCCGTGGGAAACAGGCTGAGAGTGGATTGCCCACAAGTCTTCTGGTCTTTGAAAAATATTATAAATTTCATGTTGCATGAGCTAAGATGCAATGAAATTGCTCAAAGAACAGCTTGGTTTTGGCCTTCAGTAATATATCAAATCATTGTGATAAATAAACAGTGAAGAAATGGTTATGAGAGATTTAATTAATGTTGAAAGATCTATAATAATGAAAATACTTATAAGCTATCAAAAATCATTTTTAAAAGCAAGAACATATGAACTTTTTGCAGGATGTAAAGTCAGCTTATTGTAAACATTAGTAAGGATCTCAGAAACAAGCATATTTGAATGTGGTAAATAATTTGTATTGTCGATATAGTCGGAAAACCATGGTATGTGAAATTTGTATTGTCGTTGTTTGTTGATTTTATTAGCTTAATGGAGGATTGATCCATCGAATTCCGTTTCTTTAGATCTACCGCGTTTATTCATTTTTATTAAATAACTTCTTTGGAGTTCTTAATTTATTGAAATATTACATTAGATTTGAGGGTTTTGGTTCAACTGATGCATTGTTCTTGAACTGATTTTTATATTTACGTGATATATTGTCACCGTCAGATCTAACTTCGTAATCGCATTATTAGATGAATGTTTGAGTTAATGTTTGGGATTATGATGGATTGGTTGCTCTCTAAACGTGCAAGTTTGCTAATTTCAGTGATATGTATTGTCAAGTTCGTTAATTATATATGTATCAACCTAGCTAAGATCTTGAATTAGAGATCAGTGAAACGCATGGTGTAGAATAATAGTTTTATGAATTTCAGTTGGTCTTCAACCGACAAAGCTATATTGGTTTAGCAATTTATTATGAAGTTCTGAGACCCGCCCATGTGGGTTATTCATTCTTGAATTACCTTGTTTTTAAACAGTAAGTTAGCAAGATGACTTTTAACGACAAGATAAACCTCTAGTCGTCACATTTATTAGGGGTCAAAGTGAATCGAACTTAAGACATCTTAAGTAATATACCCAAAATTATATTTGACTATTCAGTCATCCAGTGGCAGTTTGTAAGATCTTACATTAAACACACATAAAATTTTCAGATTAAAATGTCTTCTTGCAAGGCAAAAGTTTAATTAGATTGATTTGAGTTTTGTGCAAAAACTTAATTGGCGTTTGAGTGGTAAATGAGGCATTAGAACTCGTGGAGACCATATGGACGGACCTATGAAAGGGCGAGTGGGGCCTGACAACCCTACTCAATTTTTTATTTATTGATTTCCTTCATATTTGTCTTTTTTTCTTTTTTCTAAATTGATATAATATAAGAAGATGAGTATATTATTAATTAAATATATTGCATATGTATTTTATCATTTAGAAGTCAACTAAAAGGTAAAACTTAGAAATAACAATATTTCTTGCCCTCTCTAATATTATTTTTATGACAAATTTTATATAATTTATTTTAAATTTGTCCACGCTAATATTAATCCTGAATCCAAACTCTATATATAATACAAGTGGTATTAGTTAATGGCTTTTTCCAATCCAAATAATAGTTTAATGACACTTTTCCAACTACAAACTTTTAAAATGTCACTTTATTACTCATATTTATATTTTTATAGTGAACAGAAAATAAACTTGGTCCAGGTTATTGGGGCTTTTGAAGAGAGGAGGCCAATGAGTCTTTTGACAATTGGAATTGATCATAATTTGACTTGGGAATGGTGATTGTGCAAACCCTAATCTCTAGATTGCCAATGATTGGTGAGATCGACGAGAATATGGTTTGTAGGGTTTTAGTGAGTGATGATTGGAGAAGAAAGTTGTGGTGGTAACGGGTCTCAATGATGCTAGAATCAGGAACCGAATATAAATTTAGATAATAAAATGATATTTTAAAAGTATGTGGGTGGAAAAGTATCATTTATGCTCTTTAGCTCTTCGACTCTTTAGCTCAGTATTACTTCTCTCTCGAATGTTTTTGTGTTTTCATTTTTCTTTCAAGTCCGCTCTAGAATCTTCATGGTGGTGTCCTCATTGAGAATAAAATAAGAGAAGACTGAGAGGATTAATATAAGAGACGAGAGGAGAGCAAAATTACAAACAGAATTTATTGGTGACCGATGACAATTTCATTTCTATCGTCAATATAGTCGGAAAACCATCGTATGTGAAATTTGTACTGTCGTTGTTTGTTGATTTCATTAGCTTAATGGAGGATTGATCCATCGAATTCCGTTTCTTTAGATCTACCGCGTTTGTTCATTTTTATTGAATAACTTCTTTGGAGTTCTTCATTTATTGAAATATTACATTAGATTTGGGGGTTTTGGTTCAGCTGATGCATTGTTCTTGAACTGATTTTTATATTTAGGTGATATATTATCACCGTTACATCTGACTTCGTAATCGCATTATTAGATGAATATTTGAGTAACTGTTTGGGATTATGATGGATTCGTTGCTCTCTGAACGTGCAAGTTTGCTAATTTCAATGATATTTATTGTCAAGTACATTACTTATATATGTATCAACCTAGCTAAGATCTTGAATTAAAGATCATTGAAACGTATGGCATAGAATAACAGTTTTATGAATTTCAATTGGTCTTCAGCCGACAAAGTTATATTAGTTTAACAATTTATTGCGAAGTTGTGAGACCTGCCCATGTGGGTTATTCATTCTTGAACTACCTTGTTTTTAAATAGAAAGTTAGGAAGACGAAATTTTGAATAATTGTATTAGAGGGATATGGAAGCATTTGATAGAAAAGTAGTTAGCATGGAGTCTTTGTATGACAGAATGGTGAAGTTTAAGCTCGAACTAGCATGTCAATACTAAGCATTTGGCTTATCTTGGAAAATGACCCATGTTTTATGTCATTTTCTCACAGCTTGGCTTAAGTTGACTACAAACAAAAACCATATTAAAATTTTCTGGAAATGGCAATGGATGTTGAGGGAAATAAATCATGGATTGAAGGAACATGTTTTGATTGCTAAGAATTTGATAGTGTGTTATAAAGTTGACATGTGTTGAAGAGCAACCTTGGATGTTGAGATTAAGGCTGTTGAGCTTGGTTGAGGGCCTGAACAATTGCCAATAATAGCTTTCAAAATAATGATTGAAATGATGAGTATTCATTTACAAGTTATTGATTGGATATGCCACAGTCATTTAGGTTGTGCTATGTCCGATAACTCTAATTTATTAAATCTTGTTCATTTTATGTTGCCAATGCCAAATGAAGATTAATGGTTTTACTTTGCTGATGTTCTATAATTTTTTATCTTCAATATGTTTCAGATTCAATTTGTGCTTCTTATTAGCCGACAGGGAAAAGTCCGGTTGACTAAATGGTATTCTCCTTATTCACAAAAGGAAAGAACTAAGGTATGGTTTTAAATCCATGTCGCTCAGATATTCTCTCTTTAGATCTTAATTATTAATTTTATTTTCAAAGGACCTGCCTTGTGTTGGATAAATGATCGTTGTGGTATCATTTTCTCAACTTATTGTAGCAGTTATGGTTACATTGATGATTTGTTTGAACTGCTGCTTTGTTTGAGAAGGTTATTCGTGAGCTCAGTGGAGTCATTCTTTCACGAGGACCCAAGCTCTGTAATTTCGTGGAATGGAGAGGATACAAACTTGTTTATAAAAGGTATATGCAAATATGACAGTATTTGTGACTCAATGAATAGGTTTCACCGTTATAGAGATGATCAACTGAGTTGGTTCCAATGAATATGTTTTACAGATATGCTAGTCTATACTTCTACATGTGCATTGATCAGGATGACAATGAATTAGAGGTCCTTGAAATAATTCATCATTATGTTAAGATTCTTGACAGATACTTTGGAAGTGTGAGTGAAGTTGACTTTACTTTGTATAGATCACTAAATGAATTAAAGTGTATAATTCCATTTGATTGGTATAGAAACTGACGTTTGTGGTAATCTAATTTTGCTTCCAGGTCTGTGAGCTGGACTTGATCTTCAACCCTCACAAGGTATGTTGCAATGGGCGTGTTTTGCAATTGGGATTTTCCTTTCTGAAAGGGTTTTTTTATATCATAAATGGTGATTGATGCAATAAGTGACTGCCCAAAATACCTTATTAATTTAATGCCCTCTTGCTTATCTAGCGTAGATCAGTTTATATTGCATGGATGCCAAAATCTGTGTCTTTGCTAATTGCTGACAGTCGTTTATGTTATAGGTCTATTATATTTTGGATGAACTCTTGATTGCCGGTGAACTTCAAGAGTCAAGCAAGTAAACAGTTGCACGTCTAATAGCTGCTCAGGTATAATTTCTTTTTCTTGGTCACAGTGGGTGTTGGTTGTCAGTTTTTCATATATTTTTTAATTTTCAGTGTATCATCTTTTTTATGTTGTAGGACTCATTGGTGGAGACTGCAAAAGAACAGACCGGTTCAATAAGTAATACAATCGCACAGGCCACCAAGTAGTGTAACATAATTGTGGTTATGCATGTTTTGGTCTACTTTGAAGTTCTATCTGTATTCAATTTCGTCTCAAATTTCCTTGTCAAGAGCTGAATTGCACGGTAAGGATCTCGCAAGAATTGTATACTTGGTTGCTCATCAGATTTGCGTATTAACAGTGTGATAAATTTGGCTGATGCGTCTATACAGCTGATCCAAACCTTTTCATGTAAAGACACTATACGATTGCAACATTTGCTTGTATTTCTTGCTGTAATTTGCAAAGCAACGGTATGTTTTGTTAGTGAGTCATTGATTTTGCTATATTCTGGATATATATTACATGTTCTTTTTGAATGATTGTCTCTTATATACTTTAAATTACCAAAAGATACCACTTTGATTAAGAGAAGATTTTGACAGCAATGGTGTTGTAAGTTAATGGCAATGTAGAGGGTGAGAATTTGTAAGTTATCACATTCTCACAATTTGAGGAATGGAAAATTTATGTTTTTATAGGAACTGAAATGCTTGACCTGTTATGCACGGTTGAAGATTAGATTGTGCATTTGTGGGCTGACAGAGAAAATAACGAATTGTGCTTTATTTATAACACTTTGTTCACTGGTTAGGCAGAAGTTTGATATGTACAACTACGCCATAGCAGAATCACAAAATGAAACAAAAGCTGGATATCTACAACTACGCCATAGCAGTCTCTCAAAAAGAATGGGAGAGATGGGAAGTGTTGAGTTATATTTTACATGGTTAAATACAGGGCAAAGTCTTAATTCTCCATAGAAATCAAATAAAAACAACCTACATGCTTTACTTTAGGTTTAGGATGACATGACACGATGACGAAACCTCCTCCATCTCACTTTCATTGTCTGTATCCCATTTTTGGTCATACGATAAGAGAAAACATGAATCAGCAATAAAGGGAGTGCAGAGCAGAGTCAATATGAAGTCTATGTTTAACATTAGAAATGGTTGTTAATCCAAACCTTTAGAAAAGGTCCAAATCTACAGGATTAACAAGCACTCCATCATCTTCCCACTTGACATCTTTGGCTTTCAGATCTTTTTCAATTAGCTCAGGAGGTGCATCTAGTGGAAGCGGCCTCTGCATAGGCATAGAGAAACATTCAATATTAAATCATTTGCTGTTTGAGAATTCAATATGGTAAAATGCAAGTAGTCTTCTCCTACCATGGTGCGAATCAAAGGCCAATTGATTCCGCGGAAGAAAAGATGTTGTTTAATTTCATTGGCACCACTATTTGATCCTAAACGATCTGCAGGATCTCTGTTTAACAACAAATTAAGCAGCTGCCTACCTGCAAGACTGACCTAGACTAAAACATCAAGCAAATTAACATCAGTTGCCTGCTGCCATTAAATTTGCCTGCTTATATCATGAAATCGAAATGTTCTGCCCAAATGGAATACTAATTTTGCAAGTTCAATGAAGAGAAGCCCTGTTCATCATCATCAATCACTTCTAAATTCATGTTGACATCTTCGATTATGGTTTTCCTAGCCGATTAAAACTTATAGTTGGTACACATTTCCATCAAAGATAGTGAAAATTTAGACCCAATATACTTTGTGGCCATGATGTTCTCAGGAAGGTATCTGCTATTTTTCCAAAAGAAGTTTTTGCTTGATACTCACTTGTTAAATGTTCTCCATTGTTAATTATTCATCAATTTAAGTTCATGAGATTATCCATATTTTGACCAAACCTCAAGATCCTGAGCATGTATACAATATCCATTGACTCACCACAATAACAAGAGAATAATTTTATCCGACTTAAAAGGCGATAGATTTTAACCGGAATGCTACTTGGGAAAGTGAGGTCTTTGTGCAAAATGTTGGCAAATGTCTTCTGTCTATTTTTACCTTTGAAAGGTGTACAGTCGTAGAGCATCTCATACAAAAAAAAACCTGAATATTAGACATAAAATGAATTCAAAGCACAATATGAGCTAGAAATATGTAAATTCCCACATCTAGAAGGTAAGATGAATCTAAAACTACCATTTTTGAAGCATATCATTTAAAAGAAATAACAAGAAGAGGAAACACAACACGATCATGATATCATATATTCAGCCTCAGCAGGTGCTTACCAAGAGCCCACCAATCAATAGCACTGCTGTGGCCAGCACCTATAATAATTTCCTGAAATCGAATAACAAATATTAAATACATGATAATACAGATTGCAGAAACAAACAAGAGCAGGAAAAGAACAGTTAATATCTATTAGCTAGAATTTCAAAAACCAAATTAGACAAAAAGTTTTCATGCAGCAAATATTATCTAAACCTTCCATTTCAGATGAAGCAAATGGACATTAACAAGCTAACAGAATATCACAAATAGCATGAAATGCATAAGCTCTAGGAAAAATTGAATCTCTTACAGGAGCAATGTACTCGTCAGTTCCCACAAATGAATTTGACACTGTAACTGGTTCTGCCAAAAAAGTTGTCAATGGCTGACTCTTGGATCTTCTCCTATTATTAGGTGGTGGATGCTTAATAATCTGCAGAAGTAGTAAAATTTATAGCCTATAAAGGTAGTCATAGTTCCCATTCTAAGCATTTGATAAGTATCAAAGTAGATAGGAAATTCCGGAAAGATGTAATTGTTTGCAAATTCTGTGTGTAGACATGACAAAAGCACATTCTGTGGTGACAAGAGATTACAAGGAATCCTTTTCATAACCTTGCAACGCCGGAGAAAGAATGACAAAAGAATGACTACATAAAGATAGTTATTTTTTTACACACTTTAATCTAGCAAACATAAACCTTCCAACCCTGGCATGGGCAGGATTTATTTCATAGACTTTGTACACCTATAAGAAAACTCAAAAGCTATAATACAGGTAGTACCCTACAAATCATGCAATTTATATCGGTATAACTAAAAGGAAGTGTCTGTCTTGCTATCGAACAACCTTCCTGAAAGGAAAATCATCTTTTTCATGCATACCAGTGACAAGAAAAGAGCAGCTGAACACCCTCCAACAAACAGTTGATAAATTGAAGCTAACTCATATTATCCATGCTCAATTTATCAACAGGGCATGCAACTTGAGCCATGGTTCTAAGAAATATAAAGGAAGACCCATAAAAGCATTATTAACCATAACACCAAACCAGTAGGATGGAATAAGACTTTAAATAATCAAGTAAATTGATTAATAGAATACATCCCCTTCAGGCACATTTTCTAAAAAGTTTCTAATATATATAAATATTATAAATTCTCACCTTAATGCTGGTCTCATCTATGGTATGGAGAATGGCTTGCTCAAATTCCTTGTATGCTTCCCATATTTTACTGCCTTTAGCAACATGCAAACCAGCAGCAGTTATAGCACGCTCGAAGAGATTTCTTGCCTTCGCAATACAATCAGTGAAAATTCACGTACAGATGGATCATATTCTTGCATAAATCTCAAGCAGTCACACCAAAGTGAGACAGACTGCATAAGAACAAGTTCTAGTCATTCAATTTTACAGAATTACTTAGATAAAGGAACTCCAAAGAGCAAAATTAATGTTTTTATCCCCTGATACCACATATATGCAAAATCTGACTGAAAGTAGCAAGAACTTAATTTGCCACAAAAAGTAGGGAAAAAGATGACAACATGCAATTAAAACTTCCAAAATGTATTGCCACTTAAAAAAATAGATTTATTTTAGAAACCCAGAACTTTAATCACTCAATACAGATAAACACTTCAATGAACAAAGGATTTCTGAATAATACTGATATCTTCTATATTGATTTGACTTTGAAAATGGAAATACAAACTTCTCATGGAAAAGTGTAAAGAGATGACGAAAAAGAAATATATGATAGCCTAGCAAATCGAGGAGCTAGAGACTTCCCAACAATTCCCACTAAAACATATTCTGCCCAAGTTTATACTAACTAATCACAATATTCTCACCACTATCTCCACGTGCGTAAGCTAACAAACTCTCTCAGCCTAATCACTAATTACCCCTTTTATCCTTTCTCGTGTATGGTATTGGTGGTGCTCTATCAATTTCCACTCCCTAGAAGTTTGAAAAAGTTTTATCCTATTGCCCAATTTGGTAGAAAAATTTGATGATGCATCAAAAAGGAACCGTGTGTCTTTAAACACCATAAAAAATGTAAGAATATTGATATCCATTATGAATTGCAAGGCCTACAATCATCTCTACCATACAAATGAAACTAACGAGCCATTTTATTATTAATAATTACTTATTGGAAAAATTCAGCCATTCAAAAGTCATAGATTTGGCTAGCTGAATTTTTTTATCAGAAAATTATTTTTAGGAAAATAACTAAAAATACCACAAGTGAGAATTCTTAAGATCACTATGTTTTAATCCATAAATCAATGCATAAAGTAATTCAAAATCTATAATGATAACAAAAACCTACCAGATAATCAGAAACTCCTCTTTCATAAATCTTCTCAATCCCCAGAAATGCCTCAGGTCTGCAAAGTTGAATCAGAGAATCAGCAAGAAACTACCTTCAGCTAGACAGAGCAATAAAAACTAAAACTATACCCAAAGCTTTAGTATCAGTCATGCAGAACAAGAAAAGATCAGAATCTTAAAAATTTAGCTGACCGCCCTTTTATTTTTTTCCTTTGAGGGTAACTGTCATCAGAAAGTACACTTACTGATTTTCAACATTGAGCTTCATATTTTGGAGAAGATAATATACTTATACTGAGAGAAATGAGTTTTGCAAGAGGGCAAGCAGGCTGTCCATAAAAGCAATAACAAGAGGGAACTCAAAATCTATAAACAAACAAAATATCAGACGGCCACAAATTATCAAAAACCAACCTCCCAAGTCAACCATCACTGCTTCCTAGTTGCAACATACAAAAAAAAAATAGAAAGGAAGAAAGCTCAAAACTTCATTTCTTTTACTCAATTAAGCCGACATTGAGCTAAGGCTTAGTAGATAGAAGTCACATAAACTTGAATTCAACATCGTTTTCACCATTTAAACCCCAAAAGATAATCACTTCCTCCTTTCAAACGAATCCATTTAATTTTTCTCTTTATACTTTCTCTTGTTAACCATAAACCCTAAGCGATCAAAATTTGATCATGAAACCAATAACAAGAACACAAAATGCAAAAACTAAAACATACCCAGTTGAAATCGAAGCTTCATCTCGAGCCCACTCTTACCACATAATAAGAATCAATGGAAAAAATCTCATTCATAGCTTCTCTTGCTTGTCTCAGCTTCGCAATCTCACCCATCTTCCTCAAAACCCTTATGTACTAAAACCACCAACAAAAACAATAAAAAAGCAAAACAATGTTATTACTAAAAACAAAAATCCAAGAACTGGGTATTGAAATTCATATTCAAATTGATATAAAAACGTACTTTAACAAGACTTCATAGTTGGAGGGCTCATTGGCGGGCTGGGACTCTATAATTTTTGCTGTGCTTCATCTTCCGAGTCTGTGTTTGAGTCCGAGTCACTTGACTCTCTCGAGTCTGGAGAGTTGGGCTCTATTGCTTCTGCGTTTTCGTTAGTATCCGCCATAGCCGCTCGGGTTTGATCTTCTGGTTCCATTCTTCTGCTTCTTTTGCTCTGTGTTTCTCTCAAGTGTACTGAAGGGTTGGGTTTATTGCACTGCTACCCAGAGGTTTGGCGTGAAAACTTTTTCCTTTGGCATAACATAAGGGAAAAAAAATAGAGAAAATAAATAAAATAAAATAAGAAAATAAACTAAATTAAGATCTTAAATTAATCAGGAAAAATATTCAAAATGTCTTTCTTATTCTTTACACATCATTAATAGGAACAAAACTCCATTAGAGGTGATAGGGTTCTAAACCACAAATTGTCTAATAAAGAAAGCATTTCAAATGTTTTCTTTTAAAATACAACTCATTACAATACATAAAATTGCATGACAGTAATAAGTCACAAGAACCAATCAATTATGGAAACATCTTCTTGCAAGTGTAATACAAGAGTGACCATAAAAGACCTTTAAGTGTTTTCCCATCTGATACCTTTAGAAGGTGAGCAACTTTGCAGAATCCTACATGATATATATACAAACATTCTTCATTTATTGATGGTTTCATTCCATTCTTACAAGGTTTTGGCCTTGTAAGAGCCCATTGCCCATATGGCCAAAGAATGCATGTAACTTAGCGCTCTAAAACAATCAACAGTGGTCCAAGATTCAGGAGTTTAGAAAGAATAACTGTGCAGAAAACAACAAGTTAGTGAATTATCAGGAACAAATAGTTCTAAAGTGGATAATTTTTAGTGTAAATTATGCAGAATATAAAGTTTCCAATTGTAAATGTTAGAAAATTGTCCTAAAGGCAGTAACCTGACGATGCAAGACGTAAAGGACGGGTGCAAATGGGTATTTAGTCCTTATCTTCTACATTTTAGGATAGAGTATTTCAGTCCTTGGTATCCCTTTCTTGATTTCTCCTCTTAACCTATTAATTTCTCTCTATCTCCCTATATAGAATCCTATATTATCTATCTATGTTATTCTTCTCCTCCTCCATCACCTAAGGAGCAAAAATATTATCTACTAGACATTATAACTACCGGAGTTTTGTCCAACATTTCACAACATCAAGAATCTACTAGAAAATGGTTAAACGGCACATCCACCAAAAAAATAAATGAACTGACAAAACAGATGATGCAATGAAATCTAAACAGATTTGAGATAGATTTAGATCTAAAAAACACAAACTCATACCTTAGTTAACAGCCTATTAACTAAGCTATAAGATAACAATGTTTGATAAACTTAGGGGGTTCTAACTCGAGTCTATTTTTAGACCACGCTGCTTCGTAGATTTCAATGGCAATTTGAAATCCCATATCAACCAAATCTCCACAATCATCGTTATAGCAACTGCATATGTAACACCATACCATATTTTTCTTAAATGCAATGTTGTCATGTCAACTGTTCCAACAGGTAGATCCCATTGATCGGTGCATCCATATTCTTTAAGATATTATAGAGAAAAACCTTCTCTAATGCTCTTTTTGCTTTGTCTTCATCAACTATCGCTGAAAGAGCACATGCTTGTGCGTAACTACATTAGAGACACAACTGGTAAGTTCTTGTCTTTTCAGATTTAAACTAAAAAAGAATATATATTGAGAAACAGAAACATGTGAAACACTATAAATAAATCAAGATTTATCGGGCACGGATAATTGAGAATATCAATGAATGAAGTCAATCAGTTGCAACATACCATTGTCCAGTAAACTGATTAGCTTGAATAGATGAACTTGAGCGGCTACCATTATTGTCGTAGTTCAGGTAAGAACCATTCCACAATTCCTCATATACAACTTTTGCTTACTGAGATTTACACCAAAAATAATCCTCAAACCCTTAAGATCTACTACATGTGCAAATCCAAATGCAACCTGCAATGCTGCCACCTCCAATATATGTACTTACAATAGAGACAGAATACGTATCGTATGTCTAATCAGGAAAGCTATTATTCTCAATCATCCCTATCACAAACCCTATCAAATTTGAGGAAAGCTATCTTTTATATTAGCTTTAAGAAAAAGGCAAGTTAACGAATTGTTATTTATAATCACATTAGGCCTAATTCCTTCTAAAATCTTCCCTTCATAAAGACTAAGAACTTGGTTGACTTCTTTATTCTTGTAATACCATCTTATTAAAGTATTGTAGCAAACAACATTAGGTCCATATCCCTTTCGAGTTAAAACTTCTTTATTTATAAGATCAGTTTTTATGTTGTTTATTAGAGACTATTATTAGAGGTGTGCCACGAGGCAGGAAAGTCGGATTTGAAGTTCATTAGAGACTATATTTCCAATAATAGATGGAATCAATTAGAAGAGAGAAAAATTTTATAGCTATAAGACTTTTCTATTCTAATTTTTCAACGCATCATATTCTGTGACAAAATTAATAAAATATGAGACAGAATCTTGAACTTTCTCTCAATGTTTTAACATGCTAATTCTTTCAATTAATTTCTCTTATTCAATGGTAGTGAATGGATAATTATGTATTTATTTAACATTCGTTTGTTGTTTATTGATTAAATTTTCCATCTTCTCCTCTTTGTTTTTATGTTAATCCCATGAACCACGAATTTTATGAGATAATTTTAATCATGTTTAATCACGATGCTTATAGAAGCCAAGTTAATTTCAAGAGAATCCATGAATTTTAATATTAAACATTTAAAATCAGTGTTTGCTTATTGATTAAAATTTTCTTATGTCAATCGAGAACACAACTACTTTTATAACTTCAATAATGTTTAATAAAAAATATTACTATTAATTTAATCTCCTTTATAAAAATATTATTTAAGTGCAAAACATTTAACTTTAAGCATGCATAAACTGATTACTTATATTAAAAGCAAGAAAGACCACAAGAAATTGAAATTATAACGAAATTTCAACAACAATTTTGTTGAAAAACAACTTGACCTAAAAGCTTAAGCTGAAAAAGAGGCATTTTCACGTGTTACATAAACCAAGCCCAAATTCAGACAGAAAGACCAACCCAAACAAAACAAGATGTAATAGATGAGAGATTTAAATCATGACCTTTACTTTAATATCAGTTGTGTGTGATTTTTGTCATAAGTTCAAAAGTCTCAGTAGCCTAAAAATCAGTAGATCGACGTGATCTCAAGGTCATGGAATCTTGAAGTCCGACTCAGCATAACCTCGTCACGACCATCCAATACAGCTGTTTGACAGACTAAGGGATAAGCCTTACCTCGAACATCTCAGGAGGAATAAGAACGAATCAATATATGCGCGATCCTAGCATGCAACCACTAAAATCACAATGGCAATCCCGAATTCCTCTCTACTTCTTTTGGTGTAAACTTGAATATATACCCCTTCCAAATATGAGAAAGGGGTTAGCAAATTCCAGATATGAAACTCATGGGCGCGAAGTTAGAAGACAAGTTGATTCGAGGAGGTGACATGGGAAAGAGCCCATAGGAGAACAAGTTAATAATGGCTGACGGGGGGAATCTCGCACTTAGTGGCTTAGTACATAAAAGAAACAAAAAATGAAACATAATTCATAGATCACTTAAACCCTCTCAAGTACCTGCTTAAAATTAAGAAGGAATATCATACAAATACCATGGAATAACATTTAATCCTATTCATGGGGATTATGTAAATATTCCATTCCGAAAATAGAATGTGAAACAATTAGATCTTTTTTGAAGATTGGTACTAATTCTTGATCTAACATGTAACCTCATTCTCGATTCTATGAGAAATTTTATGAAAGCATCCATAGAATCATGAAGAGTCTAAGTGAAACAAACATAATCATATGAGATATGGATATTCATTCAAAATAGACAACAAAAATGAATATATGTGTGCGGAAATTTTAATTAGGCAAGCATACAGATGATATTCTTCATATTCTTCCTTAGACAATTTCCAAACCAAAGACATTTTTTCACATTTTCCACAAGCATGAGATGCAAGGCCATTGCTGTTTCAGTACACAAACTCAATAGTGCTCTAGTGGTCCATCTTTCTGCATTAGGATTTTCGTCTATGACAAATAGTAAAATGGATTCTCCGCTAGAATAGAATCAATAGGTACAAAAAACCAAAGAAGCTAATAGTTACACTATGAGTATTCAATGTTATTTTAGACCAAGAATAGACCACCAACCCATAATAGTTTTCATGATCTTGTTAAATAAAAAGGAACTTGATCACCATCTAATTGGCTAAAATTTCTCTGAATCTTGGGTTAAGGTATTGAGGCTATCCTCATCACAAATTGGATGAAATATATGTTCCACAGGAAACATATTAGAACTTTACCCTTTTGAGTAAAATGGGTATAAACTTTGACATATCTAGAAGAAAATTTACAAGAAGGGTACTAATATAGATTGATCTCAATAGCACATATATTTTTTGTCCTCAAACATGTATCTTTTGTCATAACTGTGTTTACAGAAACATATTAAGGCAAAACCTTACGTTTTTATATAAGAAAGAGAGGTTTGTCAATTACTATGCTATTCGACTGAACATGTAACATGTAACCCTATGAACAAACCTCACTTCTTAAGGAACATTTCTCTGAACTCATTATTTGACTTCGGCTGCTCATCTTTCACTTCCTCGGCTTTTGGATTTGTAGAGGGGACACCAAGTGGTCTGACGTTCCTTGGCATTGCAAATGTGTCCCTCCCCTTCAGTTGAATGCTATCACTACGTTTATTAGCAGCTGAGTCTAGCGCTCTAGAATCCCTGAAAGTTTGATTACTACTTTGCGCTACCATTTAACCCAAAGGAGTAAGAAAATAGAAGGTAGAGTGGGAAACACAAACATGCAAATGTCTATAGACCGCGTTGCACACAAACAAACACACATAAGTAATAACAAAGATAAAACATAATTCCACTTAGCCTACCATGTTCTCTAGAGGCCTTATGACTAGCAGAATCCTTTCTCTTTTGCTTCAGATTTCATCTTGCAATCTCTCCCCAAGATTTTTTTTTTTTTTTTTGTTCTTTCCTACAGCTGCAGCAAGGTGTGCATCATAGGCAAATCCACATATGTAAGGCCCTTCAAAAATTGATCAGAGGATATTATAAATTAGTATGCAACGGTCCCATACAGATGCTCTACAGTTTAAAGGCGAGCTGGAATATGGATAAATCTGTATGGGACTATGGTTGAGTCTCCTAAGCATATCACTCGCAAGCAAAATGAAAAAATATACTCTTAGACAGTTAGACTCTTTATACTTAGAAAATTAAGCAATTTTACCATAATTATGGAATTCAATGCTTCTGCAGGTTTATTTGAGATTGCATAATCGTCTTTGGAAAAGACAATCATCTTAAAACCAAAAGTGTAAGAACTAAATGATTTATTGACTGCATACAAGGGAGAAATCAAATTGAAGTTTTAGTGAGCACCCTTGAGAAATTTGATCAAAGAGAATGGATTGCAATTAGCAGTTTCTATCTCCCTGAAGCATCGGCCATGCTGATCTACCAGTCCCATTAAAATTCGTTTCTTAAGGCTAATCTCTATGGTACAGTCCACATTATGCATACATATGTTGAAGTTTAAAGGTTAGGCAATGTTAAATAAAGATTTGATTGTCAGATTGAGTTGCACATGGAAGGTCTAGTGGATAGCTTCCCCCTTTTCATTTGAAGCATAAAGAACAAAGAACATTGACAAATAATGAATGAGAGAAAGAGAGTCATACCCTTGACTTTCTATGAACTTGTCTTGCAGAATTCGAACAGATCCAACCCCACCAACATCGCTAAAGAATTTTTTCAGATCTTTAGAAGTTGCCTGAAAAAAATTAAAACCATTAGAATTATCTCTCTGTATTTGCCTGTTCAACATCAAAAAAGAATAAAAAGCAATCTCTTTCTGAAGTGTGAGATAATCTCTACTTGCCCTGAAGTTAAGGTTTGATAAAAATGCAGTTGACTTGTTAGTGTATACTTTGGCTCTTCCAGTGGTGGAGTCTTTGATGTGCTGGTCATTTGGGTGCTCTTCAAACTTGGGTTTTGCTTATTCTACTTTGTTCTTCAGCTAAGTTCTATGCTCGTCCTTTTTCTTTCCCATGCACTTTGTTTGGGGTTTGAGCAGTATTTTTCGGCCGCTTAGCTGAAGACTATTCGTCAGTCATGTTCGAATCTGTTTCTCTGTTTCCATTAACACTTTTCTTATGTGACTTCTCTTTCTGATCTATTAGTTCAGGAATAGATTTGGCTTCCTGCTGTAACATAAATAACTACAGCTCTTCCAAGCGGGGTGTAACCTGAGAAAGGGAACAAAGACAAGCATCTTTACGCATTGAGTTAAAATAGCAAGGATTGCATACATTCAATAAATACCAAGCAGATGTATCATAATTCAGTAACATCTTTAACAATGTTACGTAACAACTTGACTTAAAAGCTTAAATTGATAGTTAAGCGTTCAACAACCATACTTAAAATTTAACACAATCTTGTGCGCTGAACAGCCACAATCACAACCATAAATATAACATAAATACATATACAAGTTTATAATCTAAATAAGAGCATATTTGTTATAAATTTTAAATAGTGTTTTATTTTCGAAAACAAGGAATATAAAGAATTTTATGAAAATACGTTTTTATTAAAATAAGTTGAAATGTTTTCAAAACAATGTTTTTGCATATAATCCTAAAAATTACTGTAAAATTAGAAAACAAGAAAAATATCATTTCTGAGTCTTTATATAGTTTTTAACTTCAAAAACAATTTTTAATACCAGATATATTTTCAAATATTTTAAATATTGAGATAAAGCTTTTAAATTTTTTAATTAAAACTTAGTTTTTTAAAATTATTGTTGAATCACAAACCAAATTGGCCCAAATCTCATAAAGAGATTTAAAATACAAAATATATTTTCATATATTTAAAATTTAGAGATAAAACTTTAAAATTTTTAATTGTAACTTAGTTTTTCAAAATTCTTTTTGAATTACAAACCAAATTGGCCCAAATCTCATATAGAGAGATTTAAACATGAAATTAGTAGAAAGCAAATCCTGATAATCTTTTTATTTCAATCTTTTAAACTAGATAAGACTTACATAACTCTTAAATTGATCATATTCTAATCTAGAAATCCTTCACTCCCTCTCAAGCTGGTGAATAGATATTTATCATTCCTAGCTTGGAAACTAGTTTAACAAACAACTGTCTAGGCAATCCTTTTGTAAGAATATATGTTGTCTGCTGACTTGTAGGCAAGTAGGTAACACATAAAAGCATATCTTCTATCTTCTCTTTGATGAAATGTCTATCTATTTCAACGTGCTTGGTCCTATCATGATGCAATGGATTGTGTGCTATCCCAATTGCAACCTTGTTGTCATAGTACAACCTCATAGGCTCTGTACTTTTGATTTCAAGCTCTCCTGAGATTCTTCTTAGCCATATTAATTCACAAATCCCATGAGATATAGCACGAAACTTAGCCTGAGCACTACTTCTAGCTACCACGTTCTGCTTCTTACTTTTCCGGGTTACTAAATTTCCCCAAACAAAAGTGCAATAATCTAAGGTCAATCTTCTATCATCCACAGAACTAGCCCAGTCCGCATCCGTGAATGCTTCTAGTTTCCTTTCATTTTTTTTTACCAAAAAATGGCCCTTTCCCAAAGGTCATTTTAAGGTACCTTAGAATCCTACTCACAGCCCTAAAATGCTTCTCTTGTGGGTTATGCATAGGTTGACTCACTACGCTCATTGGAAAGGCTATGTCAGGTCTAGTATGAGATAGGTATATCAACTTCCTAACCAACCTTTGATACCTACCTTTATCAACCAGAGCATCACAACTCATTTTCTCAAATTTCAGATTTGGTTCAATGGGAGTCTCAACTGGCTTGCAACCTAGCATACCTATCTCCTTCAATAAATCCAACACATATTTTTTTTGTGAAACTGAAATTCCCTTTTTACTCCTAGCAATCTCCATACCAAGAAAATACCTCAACTGCCCCAAGTCTTTCAATTCAAAATCCCGAGCAAGAACCTTCTTAACAACCTCTATTTCTTCAAAACTATCTCCAGTAATAATAATATCGTCTACATAAACAATTACAATAGTAATCTTACCTATAGAGGTTTTAAGGAATAATGTATGATCAGTCTGCCCCGAGTGAAACCATACCTCTTAACAGCCTTTGTGGATTTTTCAAACCAAGCCCGTGGAGACTGTTTTAGGCCATATAATGATTTCTTAGATTTGCACACTTTTCTGTCCTTTCCACTCCCTTCAAACCCTGGTGGCATTTCCATATGCACCTCTTTTGCAAGTTCACCATTCAAAAATGCGTTTTTTCACATCTAGTTGTTGTAGAGGCCAGTCTAGATATTTTGCAAGAGACGAGCACCCTGATAGTATTCAACTTAGCCACCGGAGCAAAGGTCACCTCATAGTCTACTCCATAGGTTTGCGTAAATCCCCTCGCCACCAGCCTTGCCTATACCCTTCAACTGTTCCATCTACCTCATACTTAATAGTAAACACCCACTTGCAGGTCACAATTGTTTTCCCTCCAGGTAAACTCACTGGCTCCCAAGTCTTGTTTTTCTCAAGAGCCTCCATCTCCTCTATCATAGCCTTCCTCCAGTTTTCATCCCCTAATTCCTTATGTACCGGTGCTGGAACCTTCACAACTGAGAGATTAGTGGTGAATGCCAAAAAATCATCTGCCAACTTATCGTATGCCATATACTTAGCAATAGGATGCAACATACAGGATCTAACACCCTTCCTTAGTGCAATAGGTAAATGTAAATCATCATGCCCTGATTTAGACTCATCAGAAGATAGTTCTTCCTTACCTTATGACTGTGAATCACTGGTTTCTTCCAGTTGGGATGATTGCTCATGCAGATCATTAGGTTTCCTTCCACTTTGATAGTCAGTTCTTTGAGAATAACATTGGAGATTCGACTGATTTAATATCTTTAGACCTCCCCATAGTTCCAATCTTTCATGAGAGTTTGGTTTACCAAAAGTAGGCTATATAGTTAGAGTAGGACCTAAATTGGTAGGCTGACTATGAGACTGACTCATCCTTATGGGACTAGGCTGATCTATAGGAACCTAACCTGAATTAGGCTGATTAGGTGACTGACTCATTCTTATAGGACTAGGCTGACCTATACGAAATTAGGTGACTTTGAACTTTGACCTAGACTAGGAGACTATTGAGAATGACTCAAGTGTGGTTGAAAGGGTAACACTACTTCCCAAGAATGACCTTCACAATCTCTCAAATTCTCCCCTGAAGGGAAGTGGGAAAGAATGGATGTGACTAAAAAAATGTAACATCACTAGAGACATATAATTTTCTCTTTACAGGGCAATAACACTAATAGTCTTTCTGTGTGGGAGAATATCCAAGCAAGATACATTTAATGGCCCTAGAGTCTAGCTTTCCTCTATTAGGAGACATAACATGTACAAAAGCAATACATCCAAACACCTTTAAGGGTAGAGTATTTAGGATCCTACAACTAGGAAAGATCTTTAGCAAAGTCTCAAAAGGTGTATGAAAATCAAGAATTCTAGTAGGTAATCTATTTATCAAATATGCAACTGTTAAAATTGCATGACTCCAAAAATACTGAGGTACACTCATGGTAAACATTAAGACTCTAGCTACCTCTAATAGGTGCCTATTCTTTCTTTCAACTATCCTATTTTGTTGAGGGGTATTAACACAAGAGCTTTGACGTACAATCCCGTGATGTAACAAGTAGTTTCCTAGGATATAGTGAAAATATTCCTTACCATTATCAGTTCGTAAAACTTGGATTTTTTCTTGAAACTGAGTTTCAACCATTGAATGAAAGTTTCTGAATAGTTGACCTGCTTCAAACTTGTTTTTCATCAAGTATACCCAACATACTCTAGTGTGATCATCAATAAACGTAATGAACCATTTAGATCCTAAAAAATTTCTAACTCTAGATGGCCCCCAAATATCACTATGAATTATTAAAAAAGCCTAGAACTCTTACATTTATGAGCTAGATAGATAAACTTGGTGTATTTTGCAAGTTGACAATTTTCACACTTAAAAGAAAATAAACTTTTATTTCTGAATAACAATGGGTACAATTTTAGTAAATAAGGAAAGCTAAGGTGTCCTAGTCTACTCTTATATCAGCCTATTGTGTTTCAGAAACTACTCCACTACCTATGGTTTAAATGTAACTGCTTCATTATGCCATAATTTCATTAGAGCATTAGTAACTCCAAAGTTTAAAGTTAAAAAAAATAAACGTCATGGATTTTCAACTAGCATGACCCGTAGAGATACTGTCATTTATCATTTATGTATGATTTGGAAAAACTATTCAAAATGACATATTAAACCATTATGATTCTGGTGCCCAAGTAATAGGTTGACCTATTGCAAGGCTACTCTTTAAATATATTTTCAGCTGCAGAGCATGATTCTATATTAAGAGTTCAAAAGATCTCCATAAATTGCCTTACTTGATAAACAACATTTTAACAACCTTGACTTAAGCCATTTGTCTGGTTTCAACTTCCATCAGTTGCAAAAAGAGAATAAAGAAAGAAATGTTTGCATTGCAGATGACAAATATCAATTGATTAAATAAAACTGCATCGTATACGACTACAAGCAACAATTTTCAAAAAAAAAAAAAAAAAAAGGAAAAAACCAGTCTAGAAACATTCAACTTCAAATTCTGTCCATAAATCAATCTAGTATAATTGAAAGCAAGTATTGTAAAAGAATTATACCCCTGAAGTTGTCCCACTAAATCTTTTACTGTAGCATCTCCTATAGATGGACCTAGCTTCATTTAAATGTCCCGAATCAATTTCCATAGCTATATAACCTTGCCAGGCTTCCAACATTGACTCGCTGCATAGAAAAAAAAGCAAGTTATATGGAAAAGATACAAAGCTGAATCATAAATCAATCATATTGAACTATACAGGATAAGAATGAGAAAATGATGAATGGGCCAAACCAGATCTTAACTAGGCTCTCCCAAACACCTAGAGCTGCAGCCAAATTTAGCTCCAAACGAGCCCAATAAGCATACAAATGTAGCAAACCATCTGTATTCTTCATCTGTTGAGATAAGTAATCTGATGCGTGCTGAAAGGAAAAGAAACGTACAGTTAAGTATTCAAGTATATATAATACATCCAATCATACAGAGCCTGCAATTTCGATGGTACACTAAAGAGACATCAGGCTAATTGTTTATAAACACAAATATAAAAGACAACAATTATACAACAATGATGTACCAGTTGAATATGACATGCAAATTTTATAAATTCACAGATCCATACAAATATCTTCTGTGCATGCAACTCCCATGCTGAATGAGAAATTTTTTAGCAAAGGACACTATTCCATGACAAAACAATTAACAAAAGTAACAATCTAGCAATTATCAAAAGTCATCTTGGAGTACCGAGACTTATGCTCTGTAATTTCTACATAAAGTGGTCATAATGGTGCTATAACAACACACTAAATGAAGTAAATTAATAGACTTTTCTTCGGAGTCTAAGGGTAGAAGCACTTGATACACATTCGTAAGAGATCTATGCTTGGACCTTGAAAGAGTAGACTAGCTACAAGGTCCACATTTTCTTCATCCAAAATTCATCATGAATAGAGCATCTACAAATGTCTTGAGAAGCTTCAAGTTCTTGACATCGAGTACAAACAATTTTAACAAGGAAAAATGAACATATACATATGCAAACCTAAAAGGTTTCCCTTATCAATGGAAAATTTAGTTCATCCTCTTCTGCTCCAGGGAAAAGGATTCTTCGTCTCAAACCATCCACTTGAGTGAGGAATAAGTTTAGCTACTGAAACAAAGAGGGCCCAATTAACAAATATCTTTAATGCATAAAATGTAGATGAAACAATAACAAGTTACGAAGAGCAGTAAGTCAAGCCTGCAAATTAGAGAAAAGAATATCTTTACCTCCTCAATGGTCGAAAAAGTCCATAGAAGGGACTTCTCAAAGACCTGAATATGATATCAAAATTTTTTTAAACAACAAGAGTAAACCTATATATTTGTAAAAGGAGTAGAATGAAATTTCAACACTAAAGTTTGTGAAACTTCATTGCTCTTAAGCTACTTATAACAATCTCTCATAATTCGCAATAGATGAAGGGTAACAATTGAAACTTACGGTAGATATCTTTTTCTCAGGTGCACGGCAATGTTCCAAAGCGAGCAAAGATTGAACCCAAAGATCACCAACCCAAGGACAATTTTTCCTAGCCCTGGAATGAACACCCCGCACAATATTTCCTAGCTGAAGGGAAAAAGAGATTATTAATTGCTAAAATTACAAATACTTAAAACATAAAGAATTGAAAAGAGAAAATATGAGTGAAACCTTCAAGGTTTTATCCAAATAGCGAGTATAATCAAGCCACATATCGCTTGATACAGGAAACTCAGTAATAGAATGTTCATAGAGAAGTTGAACACAGGCTGGATCTCTAGAAGACTGATCAAACTTCAAGTAGATCTGCAAAAATTTCAAATTAAAATAATAGTATTAACACTTTAAACAAGGAAAAAAAAAAGTAACCTATTGTCACATTGCAAGTTCTTATGCAACCCACCACCTCTAGGACAAGAAGAAGAAGAGAAGATCTAAAGTTTACATAAACTGATTACTTATTGTTAAAATATATTAGGAAAATAGAGATATTATTTCCTAGATTGACTATTAAGATATATTTGGAAAATAGAGATAGTATATTGATTTGTGTAAATATGGTAGACTAATATTGTGTGTATATCCTTGATTATTTAGGATCAATTCTTTCCTAATTCATGTAACTTGTACATTGCAAATTCCCATCTTGCTTGGGGAAATAATCGAGCAACATATTTCACAAACACTGTTGTTTCATGGTATTAAAGCCAGGTTGGTTCTTGGCATTCTTTTTCTTCTTCTTCTAAATCCATCTATTTTAGAAACCCTAAAACATATCTTTAAAGGAGGTGCTCCTCTTTGCTTTTGGGGAGTTTATTTCTCGATTATCCTAATTTGTTGGCATCTTCTAGTTCTTCTCAGGCGATCGATTTCTTCTAGTTCTTCCTTCTTGTTGGTGATTCAACTCTAACAGAGGCTGTTTCTATTGTTTTGGATTTATCTCTCACTTCTCTTGATTACAATGGCAGAAGCATCAAAATCTGGTGATATCAAACCATTCTTCTCTTTTATTTCTAGTTCTCCAACAAGTACTACAGTCAAGCTTCAGGGTAGTAGTAATTATGTGTCATGAGCTGCTTCAGTAGAGTTTGGTTTATGGGGCAGGGTTATGATGATCACTTAAGTAAAACATCCACTGATATGTCTACTACTGAGAGGGCTAGTTTGGTTAAAGTTGTTGCTCAGTTATGTAGTCTCCTTTGGCACTCTTTAGACCCTAAACTGCTTAATTTGTTTCAATCTTATAAAACTTGCTGTAAGGTCTGGACCAAAGCCAAAACTTTGTATACGAATGATGTGCAAAGAATATATAGAGTTGTTTCTGATATTGTCCACCTTCAACAAAATAATCAAGATATAGAGAGCTATTTAGGGCAGATAGAGACTTTAAAAGATCAATTTGATTCCTTTATGCCAGTATCTGATAGTACCACTGAACAAGAGAGACAACATGACAAATTCTTTATAGTCCTAGCCTTAATCGGACTACGATCTAACCTTGGATCTGTTCGAGATCAAATTTTAGCTAGCCCTACCATACCATCTTTGGAAGATGTATCTGCTTAATTATTGCGTCTTTCTTTAAACCTAGGCGATACTAATGAGGTTGAGACATCTGTATTAGCTGTTCAGGTAGGAAATCAACAAGGACAGAGTGGTTCTCAAAAAGGAAAATGAAGGGGATCTAGACCACATTGCGCCTATATTGACAAGAACGGCCACAACCGAGACACTTGTTGGGCTTTGCATGAGAGGCCACCACGTCAATCTTCTAATCGATCCACCGCTCATGTGGCTCAAGCAACTGGAGATGGACTCATTCCCTTACCCAATGCTAAGGACCAACAACCCAACTCCATTACATTGTCTAGGGCTGATTACAATAGTATCTTCAATATCAAGCAGTCAAGCTACAGTCATCCTCATCTAGCGCCTCCCAAACTGGTAATTCCTTTGCCTATTTGAGCTAGACCTTATCCACTGGCCCATGGATTTTGGATTCCGAGCATCTAACCACATTTTTGGTAATAAAAATCTTTTATCTCAAATTACATCCTTCTCTCACTTTATCAAAAATTACTCTTGCTAATGGTTCACGGACTATGGTCAAAGGGATAGGAGAAGCTCAACCACTTCCTTCCATTTCTTTAAACTCAATCTTATTCGCCCTTGAATGTCTATTTAATCTGATTTCTATTAACCAAATATCTTAACTGTTGTGTCACCTTTTTTGCTAACTCTAGTGTGGTGCAGGATCGGAACACAAGTCAAATGATCAGAACAGGACATGAATCACGTGGATTGTACTACTTCTCCGATCCAAATCTGCCAGTTGCCTCCACCTCCGCTACATCTGCGGACATTCTTCATAGCCACATTGGTCATCTAAGTCTTACCAAATTTCAAAAATTAATACCTAGTTTGTCTACATTATCTTCTTTTAATTGCGATTCATGTCAACTTGGAAAACAAACTAGAGCTTCCTTTCTCAAGCAAGTCAATAATAGGGCCATCTTAATGTTTGATATTGTTCACACAGACATCTGAGGTCCTAGTCGTGTCAATTCAACTTTGGGTTTCGATTATTTTATTACTTTTATAGATGACTATTCTCGTTATACTTGGGTATTTTTAATGAAAACTCGTTCTGAATTTTTTTCTATCTTTCAAAATTTTTGTGCTGAGATTCATAATCTATTTGGTGTTTCTATTAAGATTTTGCGTAGTGATAATGCTAGGGAATATCTATCTTCTCTCTTTACCAAGTATATGTCTTCTCGGGGTATTATTCACCAGACCTCATGTGCATATACTCCTCAGTAGAATGGGGTCACCGAACGCAAAAATCTTCATCTTATTGAAACAGCCCGTACCTTACTTATACATCATCATGTTCCTCTTCGATTTTGGGGGGATGCAATTCTCAACGCCTGTTACTTGATTAACTGTATGCCTTCTTCTGTCTTGTAACATAAGAGTCCTCACTCCATTCTGTTTCCTGGTAAAGACCCATACCTAATACATTTACAGGTGTTTGGTTGCATTTGCTTTGTTCATGATCACACTCCAGACAATGACAAATTATAGCCTAAATCTGTTAACTGTATCTTCTTAGGATATTCTTGTCTCCAGAAAGGTTACCGTTGCCATGACCCAACCACCAACAAATATTTTGTTTCTGCAGATGTAACTTTCTTTGAGACATCTCCATACTTTTTTGAAAACACTGTCAATAGCAATCTTATCCCCGCCACCTTACCTATCCCCATCCCTCATTCCTCGTCAATGGATCATCCTCCTTTCCAAGTTTATTCTCGTCGTCCTCGTCCTCCTACTAATCCCAATGGTACTTCCCTTCTTGATACAGGTGCCTCGGTCAATCCTAATGACCCATCTCCTATTCGTCCGTTGTCTGTTTCGGTCATGTCTCTTACAGACAAGGCAACTCCTCCACTTGCCCTTTGGAAAGGTATTCGATCTTCTCGAAACCCACATCCTATTTATAATTTTCTTAGTAATGATCATTTATCTCCATTTTATTCTACCTTTATTTCAAACATGTCTTCTATCCCTATACTTAACATTGTTAGCATGGCATTGGCACATCTAGGGTAGAGAGCTACCATGATTGGGGAAATGACTGCTCTAGATCATAATGGTACTTGGGAGTTGGTTTCCTTACTGCCAGGCAAGACTGTTGTTAGGTGTCATTGGGTTTACACGGTTAAGATTGGTCCTGATGGCAAAGTTGATCAGCTGAAGGCTCGCCTTGTTGCAAAGGGGTACACTCAGATCTATGGGCTCGACTATAGTGATACCTTCTCTCCTGTTACTAAGATTACTTCGATACGCCTCCTTATCTTTTTAGCAGCCATGTATCAATGGCCTCTTCATCAGTTGGATATTAAAAATGTCTTCTTGCATGGTAAACTTGTCGAGGAAGTGTATATGGAGCAACCGCCAAGGTTTGTCGCTCAAGGGGAGTCAGGATTGGTGTGTCGTCTACACCGGTCTTAATATGGTCTCAAGAAGTCACCTAGAGCATGGTTTGGATGGTTTAGTTCTGTGATTCAATAGTTTGGGATGTCGCGAAGTACAACTGATCATTCAACATTTTTCTGCCGTAATGATCATGGTAAATTTATATACTTGGTTGTCTATGTTGATGACATTGTCATAACAGGTAATGACCAAGATGGGATTTCTCAACTGAAGCAGCATCTATTTAGCCACTTTCAAACCAAGGACTTGGGGAAGCTAAAGTATTTTCTGGGGATTTAGGTAGCACAGTCGAAGGCTGGTATTGCTATATCACAAAGGAAGTATGCCTTGGACATTCTTGAGGAGACAGTTATTTTAGATTGTAAGCCTGTAGATTCTCCTATGGATCCCAATGTCAAACTTGTTCCTGGATAGGGGGAGACATTAGAAGACCCTAGAAGGTATCGAAAATTGGTTGGTAAGCTGAATTATCTCACGATCACCAGACCAGATATCTCCTTTGCAGTTAGTGTGGTTAGCCAATTTCTCCAGGCCCCATGTAGTGGTCATTGGGATGCAATAGTTCGCATATCAAGTATATTAAAGGAGTTCCAAGAAAAGGCTTGCTATATGAAAATAGGGGTCATTCTCAAGTTGTTGGGTATTCTAATGCTGATTAGGCAAGGTCTCCATTAGGTAGACGATCTAGTTCTGGATACTGTATCATGATTGGAGGTAATCTAATATCTTGGAAGAGTAAGAAGCAAGATGTAGTAGCTAGATCAAGTGTAGAGACAGAATATCAGGCGATGGCTCTCGTGACTTGTGAACTCATCTGGTTGAAACAACTTCTTCAAGAATTTGGGTGTAGTGAAGTGAAGCAAATGAAACTAATATGCTACAATCAAGTTGCTCTGCATATTGCCTCAAATCCAGTCTTTCATGAAAGAACAAAGCATATAGAGGTTGATTGTCATTTTATTCGATAGAAGATTGAAGTCGGATACATTTTCACTAGTTTTATCAACTCAAATGACCAGCTAGCAGATGTTCTTACTAAGTCTCTTAGAGGTTCCCGAGTCGGATACATTTGTAAAAAGCTTGGAACATATGACATACATGCTCCAGCTTGAGGCGAAGTGTTAAAATATATTAGGAAAATAGAGATATTATTTCCTAGATTGACTGTTAAGATATATTAGGAAATAAAGATAGTATATTGATTTATGTAAATAGGGTAGACTAATATTGTGTGTATATCCTTGATTATTTAGGATTAATTCTTTCCTAATTCATGTAACTTGTACATTGTATAAATTCCCATCTTGCTTGGGGAAATAATCAAGAAACATATTTCACATTAGGATTAAGCTCCTCTAACAACCTCCTTCATGTATAGCATGGACAAAACTAAAACTAGGTGTTGGGCTCTAATAGAAGCATTCCTTCCGTATTTACTTCAAGATTGAGCATAGTTGAGTTGACTTGGTATAGAAGCATTTAAAACATCAACAACAAAACTATGACAACAAAAATGTGCACAAAAGTTTTTAATTTTTCCTCTTTTTCACTTGGAGTAAGCAAAGTTTTATAGTGCTATGAAAATGAAGGTATAGACAGATAACATAAGAATACCTGAAAGGAAGCATAGAGTGTCGGAAGAAAAGGATGATCGAGTAATGACATGATTTCCCTTTCAGCACATACTTAGTGAACTTAACATCAAAACAAAGATTAAATATTACTCTCTGTACAAAATTGGCACTATGAAGCAATTATTTCTCTTTAGAGTTCTTTTATTTAAAAGTTGAGTTTGATCATACTATATATTCAGACCTTGCTACGATTTATCATTATAGATTTTTCCATTGCTTTCATAGCATACAGTTCGCTAGTCTCCTGCAGTTCCACCAGGTGAACGTTGCAACAAATACCATAGAATTTTAAGCAGAGAATAGAAATCTCTAATTTATGTACCACTGACTTAGTAATTAAACATCAGTCTTAGTAATATAGTGGCAGATATAAGAGACAAGATTTTGAAATGCAAGTAAATCTCCATGCACAAAGTATTACAGGAACTTAGAAACTCACCCTACTATTTTAGGCATAAATAAGCGCCTTATCCACAGTGTCCAGGATTTTAAACTTAAATCTTGAATGTTGATTCCTTATTTAAGTTTGAGAAAACCAAATTATTTAAACCATACAGAATCCCTTTTTTTCTTTTATCTCTTCTTCCCTCTTCACCATAAAGACTCCATTTCAGTCCCCGCTAAGGAAGCTTATTTAAATTTCTTTTGGGTCTGGCTCTCCCCCAAACCCCTTCTACCTTTCTGATCTACTTTCAAATTTTAGTTCACGAAACAATGACACTAGAAGTTATCAATTGAATATAAAAAAATTATACTGAGACTTTGAGGAGTACGTATTTTCAACAGTGTATCATTTATTGGGTTAAGAAAATCAAGGTAACATAATTTGATAATCTCAGGGATACTAAGCATGTGAGGGGGAAAAAATTACCTGCCAGTATCACCATTGTTGATCAAGATGATAGTATGCTGGAAACTTAGGAAGTTGGTTCTATTTTTGTAATACTAGAGCTGCATATTCTGGCGACAAAACTGAGTTCTCATATCGTTAGTTTCTACTGTAATGCACCAGCATTTCTTTGATTATTATAATGTATACCTTAGGTGAATTCAGCAAAAAATATGCTGTGGATTAGGTGCTAATGTAATGTAATGTGATGTGTTTATAGTAGTTAGTAAAGTATGGCTGTTTAATTTTGATTGTAAGCCTACTGCAGAGTAGGTGTAACTACAGTGCAAACCATGCTTTATATTCTTTTTTTTTTGTTCAATGAAAGACAATTGTTGTATGAAACTTTTTTCAGTGTGTGTGCCAACATAACAGCTACATTTTTCCTTAGAATTCTCCAGCTCTAAAACCATCATTTGGTATCAGAGCCACCGTAATCCTCCAGACCAAAAAACCTTAACTCCCTTAAGATCTCCTCCATGGCAACAAATCCAGCACCTCTTTCTCCACCTATCTTCAATGGTGAGTAGTACCATGTTTGGGCTGTCAAAATGAAGACCTATTTGAGAGGCCATTCCTTATGGCAATATGTAGAGGAAGAGAGACAAATCCCTCAACTTGGAGCAAACCCAACACTGAATCAGATTAGGATACATGAAGAGGAGGTTGCAAAGGCTCCAAGAGCACTCTCCTGCATCCATTCTACAATAACTGACCAGGTCTTCTCCAGGATAATGGCATGTGATACTCCTAAAGAAACTTGGGACAAGCTCAAGGAGGAGTTTAGGGGAAGTACCCAAACCAGAAACATGCAGATCCTAAACTTGAGGAGAGAGTTTGAAGTGCTCAAAATGCAAGAAACTGAAAATGTCAAGGAGTACGTGGATAGATTAATGAATGTTGTAAACAAGATTAAGCTACTTGGTGAGGAGTTGGCTGATCAGCGGATTGTGGAGAAGGTTTTGGTTAGTTTACCCGAAAGATTTGAAGCAAAAATCTCCTCACTTGAAGACGCAAAAGACCTGTCCTAAATCAGCCTAGAACTTGTGCATTCCCTTCAAGCACAAGAACAAAGGAGGCTACTGAGGTAGGAAGATTTGGATGACGGAGCTATGTTTGCAAGTCAATAAAGAAGGGATTTCAAGGGGAAAGCAAGAGGTACGCTGGAGAGAAGAAGGGGAAAGAAAAGCTGAGTAATCAAGGAGGAATGAATGTAGGGTGTAGCAAGAACTTTTGCTACTTGTCCTCACTGTAGAAAAAAGAACCACTCTGAAAATAGATGTTGGTTCAGGCCTAGCATTCAATGTAGGTCTTGTAAAGAATTTGGGCACATTGAAAGAGTGTGTAAGAACAAAGGGAATCAGCAGGAACAACAAGCTCAAGCTGTGGAAAGTTCCCAGCACTCTCAGCAGATAGAAGAAAGTTTAGAGCAACTGTTTGTGGTATCTGAATGCATGGTTGCAAGCAGCCCTGACGTGTGGTTGATTGACAGTGGCTGCACCAACCATATGACCCTAAATGCCAGTAATTTCATGAGCCTAGATAAGGGTTACCAATCTAAGGTGAAAGTGGGAAATGGTGAACTGCTAGAGGTGAAAGGCAAAGGTGATGTTGCTGTCCAAACCAAAATAGGTACTAAACTCATAGCTGATGTTTTGTTTGTGCCTAAAATCAGTTTGAGCCTACTTAGTGTAGGACAAATGTCAGAGAAAAATTATTCTTTGCATTTCAAGGACCTCACTTGTGTTATTTTAGAGAGTGATGAGACATAATTGATGAAGGTTAGAATGCAAGGAAAAAGTTTTCCTATAGAATGGGGAAAGCTTGTTTTTCAAAACCACTAAGCTAGGATAGATGATTCGGAGTTGTGGCATAGAAGATTTGGACATTTTCATTATCATGCCCTCAAGGAACTCAAACACAAAAACTTTGTCCATAACCTACCTGAAATAGAGCAAGGTGAAGGATTGTGCAAAACCTACCAAATTGGTAAACTCAGTAGGCCTCCATTCCCTGCAAATAATGCTTCGAGAGCAAGTGAAAAGCTCTAGCTTGTGCACACTGATGTGTGTGGTCCAATGCAGCAAACTTCTCTCAGTGGAAGTAGATATTTCATCATTTTCATAAATGATTTTTCTAGGATGACATGGGTGCATTTCTTGAACCAAAAGTGTGTGGTAGCTACTACGTTCAAAAGGTTCAAGCTGTTGGTTGAAAACCAAACAGGTTTGACACTCAAAACTTTAAGAAGTGTAATGGTTGGAGAGTATACATCCAATGAGTTTGAAGAAGCATGCAAAGGGGCTGGCATTTGGCATCAATTCAGAAGTCCATACACTCCATAAAAAATGGAGTGAGTGAGAGAAAGAATAGGATAGTGATGGAAATGGCTAGGTGCATGATGATTGAGAAAAATTTGCCAAAACTTTTCTGGGTAGAAGTTGTCAACACTGGGATCTATCTCCTTAATCGGTTACCAACCAAAGCACTTGACAACAAGACTCCCTTTGAAGCCTTGTATGGTGTCAAGCCAAATATGGATCATTTGAAAGTATTTGGAAGTGTGTGCTATTTGTTTGTTCCAACAAACAAAAGGACTAAGTTAGATGAGAAGGCTGAAGTAGGCATCATGATTGGATAAAACAGCCAGTCCAAAGCCTACCGAATTTACAATCCGAGCTCTAAAAGGATTGTGATTAGTAGGGATGTCAAGGTTGATGAAGGAGCTACTTGGAATTGGGAAAAAAGGCAAGTTGAGAGAAGGATCAGTAGCCAACATGACATAGATCCAGAAATTCAGAATACAGAATGGAATCCTGAAGAAGTGGATGAAGTGCTAGTCCGGGGCACCAAGTCTCTGCATGACATTTATGAGAGGTGTAATGTGGCTGAATTAGAGCCTACGTACTATGCTGAAGTTGTAAAATCTGAAGCTTGGAAGGCTGCAATGCAGGAGGAGATGAGTGTGATTGAGAAAAATCAAACTTGGGAGCTGGTTGATAGGCCACTTGACAGAAAAGTAATACAAGTTCAGTGGATATTTAAAAGGAAACTGAATCCTGATGGATCAGTGAACAAACTTAAGGCAAGGCTTGTTGTTAAAGGCTTTGCACAGCAATTTGGAATTGATTTTTCAGAAACCTTTGCACCTGTGGCAAGACATGACACTATTCGGCCTCTCATGGCAGTGGCAGCTCAATTCAGTTGGAAAATCTTCCAACTTGATGTAAAGTCTGCATTTTTAAATGGATTACTTGATGAGGAAATCTACATTGAGCAACCGGAGGAGTATGAAGTCAAGGGAAATGAGGAGAAGGTCTATCTACTCAAGAAGGCCTTGTATGGTCTCAAACAGGCCCCTAGAGCCTGGTATAGCAGAATTAACGACTATTTGTGCAAGCTAGGATATGCTAGAGTCCAAATGAGCACAACCTTTATGTAAGGGAACAAAAAGGAGAAGTGATGATAGTTTCTCATTATGTTGATGACCTCCTGGTGACTGGAAGCAATCTTGATTAGTTGGAAGAGTTCAAAAGATCAACGAAGATGGAATTTGATATGACTGATTTGGGTGAAATGAGATACTTTCTTGGCATGGAAATATACCAAAGCTTAAAGGGTATATTTATGTGTCAAAAGAAGTATGCAAATGAAGTGCTAATGAAGTTCAATATGGACAATTGTAAATCTATTGATACTCCACTGATTCCTAGCCAAAAGTTGAGCAAGGAAGATGGTACCAAGAGGGTGGATGAAGGAGTCTATAGAATCTTGATAGGATGCTTGTTGTACTTGACAGCAACCAGGCCTGATTTGATGTACACCACCAGCCTCCTGTCCAAATTCATGAGCAAGCCAAGTGAGATGCATTATAAGGCTGCAAAGAGGGTGCTACGGTACATTAAGGGGACTACTGAGTTAGGAATCTAGTTCGGGGTGGGTCGAAAAATTCAGCCTAATTCGGGTATTCGACGATGTGATTCAGGGCGTGCTCATTTAATGACATGAGAAGCACTTCTGGATTTGTTTTCTTTGTTAACCATGGTGCCTTCAGTTGGCTCTCCAAAAAACAAAATACAATTGCTCAATCTACTGTTGAGGCAGAATACATTTCTGCAGCAGCTGCTACAAACCAGGCAGTCTGGTTGAGAAAAATTCTAGCAGACTTGAGGCTGAATTAAGATGAGTCTACCACCATTTATTGTGATAACATGTCAGCTATTGCAATTGCTAAGAATCCTATTCTCCATGGTCGAACTAAACATATCAAAATTAAATACCATGCCGTGAGAGAGGCAGAGCAAAGCAAAGAAATTAGCTTAGTTCATTGTTTGGGAGAGAACCAAGTTGCTGATATTATGACCAAAGGGTTGAACAAGTCCAAGTTTGTAGAATTCAGACTCAAACTTGGACTTTCCAGCATGAATATCAAGGAGGAGTGTTGATCGAGATGGTATTATGCTGGAAACTTAGGAAGTTGGTTCCATTTTTTGTAATATCGAGCCGCATATTCTCGCGGCAAAACTGGAGTTCTGCTGTCGTTAGTTTCTACCGTAATGCACCAAAGATTTCTTTGATTATTATAATGTATACCTTAGGTGAATTCAGCTAAAAATATGCTGTGGATTAGGTGCTAATGTAATGTGATGTGTTTGTAGTAGTTAGTAAAGTATGGCTGTTTAATTTTGATTGTAAGCCTACTGCAGAGTAGGTGTAACTACAGTGCAAACCATGCTTTATATTCTATTTTTTTGTTCAATGAAAGACAATTCCCATATGAAACTTTTTTCAGTGTGTGTGCCAACATAACAACTACATTTTTCCTTAGAATTCTCCAGCTCTAAAACCATCAACCATAACCCAAGGGTTTTATTGGCTTAAAATGATGTACACCAATTTTTTCTCCACTTCCAGTGATCTATGAAGCTCAAATGGTTTATCCCCAAAAGAGGAAAAAAATTGGAGATATTAATAAAGCAATTTTACCATAATTATGGAATTCAACGCTTTTGTAGGTTTATTTGAGACTGCATAATCGTCTCTGGAAAGGACATCCATCTTAAAACCAAAAGCGTAAGAACTATAAATGATTTATTGATTACATGCAAGGAAGAAATCAAATTGAAGTTTCAGTGAGCACCCTTAAGAAATTTGATCAAAAAGAATGGACTGCAATTAGCAGTTTGTATTTCTTTGAAGCATCGGCCATGCTGATCTGCCAGTCTCATTAAAATTAGTTTCTTAAGGCTAATTTCTGTGGTACAGTCCACATTATGCATACATATGTTGAAGTTTAAAGGTCAGGCAATGTTAAACAAGGATTTGACTATTAGACTGAGTTGCTTATGGAAGGTCCAGTGGATAGCTTCCTCTTTTTCATTTGAAGCATAAAGGACAAATAACATTGACAAATGATGAATGAGAGAAAGAGAGTCATACCCTTGACTTTTCGGTGAACTTGTCCTACAGAATTCGAACAGAGCCAACCCCACCAATATCGTTAAAGAATTTTTTCAGATCTTCAGAAGTTGCCTGAAAAAATTTAAAACCATTAGAATTATCTCTCTGTATTTGCCTGTCCAGCGTCAAAAAAGAATAAAAAGCTATATCTCTCTGAAGTGCGATTGAATCTCTACTTGCCCTGAAGTTAAGGTTTGATAAAAATGCAGTACACTTGTCAGTGTATACTTTGGCTCTTCCAATGGTGGAGTCTTTGATGTGCTGGTTATTTGGATGCTCTTCAAACTTGGGTTTGCTTCTTCTACTTAGTTTTCTTCAGCTAAGTTTTGTGCTCGTCCCTTTCCTTTCCCATGCACTTTGTTTGGGTTTTGGGCTGTATTTTTCTGCTGCTTAGCTAGAGACTGTTTGTCAGTCATGTTCGAATCTATTTTTCTCTTTCCATTAACACTTTTCTTATGTGACTTTTCTTTCTAATCTATTAGTTCAGGAACAGATTTGGCTTCCTGTTGTAACATAAATAATTGTAGCTCTTCCAAGCCGGGTGTAACCTGAGAAAGGGAACAACGACAAGCATCTTTACGCATTGAGTTAAAATAGAAAGGATTGCATACATTCAATAAATGCCAAGTAGATGTATCATAATTCAGTAATATAGTTAACAATGTTACGTAACAACTTGACTTAAAAGCTTAAATTGATAGTTAAGCGTTTAACAACCATACTTAAAATTTAACACAATCTCATGCACTGAACAGCCACAATCACAACCATAAATATAACATAAATACATATACAAGTTTATAATCTAACTAAGAGTCCATTTGTTATAAATTTTAAATAGTGTTTTATTTTTGAAAACAAGGAATATAAGGAATTTTACTAAAATACGTTTTTATTAAAATAAGTTGAAATGTTTTCAAAACAATGTTTTTGCATATAATCCTAAACATTAGTGTAAAATTAGAAAACAAGAAAAATATCATTTCTCTGTCTTTATATAGTTTTTAATTTCAAAAACAATTTTTAATACGAGATATATTTTCAAATATTTAAAATATTGAGATAAAGCTTTTAAAATTTTTAATTGTAACTTAGTTTTTCAAAATTATTTTTGAATCACAAACCAAACTAGCCCAAATCTCATAAAGAGATTTGAAATACAAAAATATTTTCATATATTTAAAATTTAGAGATAAAACTTTAAAATTTTTAATTGTAACTTAGTTTTTCAAAATTATTTTTGAATTACAAACCAAACTAGCCCAAATCTCATATATAGAGATTTAAACATGAAATCAGTAGAAAACAAATCCTGATAATCTTTTTATTTCAATCTCTTAGACTAGGTAAGACTTAGATAACTCTTAAATTGATCATATTCTAATCTAGAAATCCTACACTCCCCCTCAAGCTGGTGAATAGATATTTATCATTCCTAGCTTGGAAACTAGATTAACAAACAACTGTCTAGGCAGTCCTTTTGTAAGAATATATGCTGTCTGCTGACTTGTAGGCAAGTAGGTAACACATAACAGCTTATCTTCTATCTTCTTTTTGATGAAATGTCTATCTATTTCAACGTGCTTAGTCCTATCATGATGCACTGGATTTTGTGCTATCCCAATCTTAACCTTATTGTCATAGTACAACCTCATAGGCTCCGTACTTTTGATTTCAAGCTCTCCCGAGATTTGAACCTCATAGTAATCTTACCTACAAAGGTTTTAAGGAATAATGAATGATCAGTTCTGAATTTTTCAAACCAGGCCCGTGGAGACTGTTTTAGGCCATATAATGATTTCTTAAATTTGCACACTTTTCCGTCCTTTCCACTTCCTTCAAACCCTGGTGGCATTTCCATGTATACCTGTTTTGCAAGTTCACCATTCAAAAATGCGTCTTTTCACATCTAGTTGTTGTAGAGGCCGGTCTAGATTTTTGCAAGAGAGAGCACCCTAATGGTATTTAACTTAGCCACTGAAGCAAAGGTCACCTCATAGCCTACTCCATAGTTTGCATAAATCCCCTTGTCGCCAACCTTGCCTATACCTTTCAACTGTTCCATGTTCCTTATACTTAATAGTAAACACCCACTTGCAGCTCACAGTTGTTTTCCCTCTAGGTAAACTCACTAGCACCCAAGTCTTGTTTTTTCTCAAGAGCCTCTATCTCCTTTATCACAGTCTTCCTCCAGTTTTCATCCCCTAATGCCTCATGTACCGGTGTTAGAACCTTCATAACTGAGAGATTAGTGGTGAATGCCAAAAAATCATCTGCCAACTTATCGTATGCCATATACTTAGCAATAGGATGCAACATACAAGATCTAACACCCTTTCTTAGTGCAATAGGTAAATGTAAATCATCATGCCCTGATTTGGACTTATCAGAAGATATTTCTTCCTTACCTTGTAACTGTGAATCACTGGTTTCTTCTAGTTGGGATGATTGCTCATGTAGATCATTAGGTTTCCTTCCACGTTGATAGTTAGTTCTTTGAGAATAACATTGGAGACCCGACTAATTTTATCTCTCCAGACCTCCCCCTAGTTTCAATCTTTCCTGAGAGTTTGGTTTACCAAGAGTGGGCTATATAGTTAGAGTAGGACGTAAATTGGTAGGCTGACTACGAGATTGACTCATCCTTATGGGACTAGGCTGACCTATAGGAACCTAACCTGAATTAGGTTGACTAGGAAACTGACTCATTCTTATAAGGCTAGGCTGACCATTAGGAAACTATGTGACTTTTAACTTTGACCTGGACTGGGAGACTATTGAGACTGACTCAAGTGTGGTTGTAAGGGTAACACTACTTCCCACGAATAACCTTCACAATCTCTCAAATTCTCCCCTGAAGGGACGTGGGAAAGAATGGATGTGACTCAAAAAATGTAACATCACTAAAGACATATAATTTTCTCTTTATAGGACAATAACACTAATAGTCTTTCTGTTTGGGAGAATACCCAAGCAAGATACATTTAATGGCCCTAGAGTCTAGCTTTCCTCTATTAGGAGACATAACATGTACAAAAGCAGTACATCCAAACACCTTTAAGGGTAAAGATCTTTAGCAATGTCTCAAGAGGCGTATGAAAATCAAGAATTCTAGTAGGTAATCTATTTATCAAATATGCATCTGTTAAAATTGCATGACTCCAAAAATATTGAGGTACATTCATGGTAAACATTAAGACTCTAGCTACATCTAATAGGTGCCTATTCTTTCTTTCAACTATCTCATTTTGTTGAGGGGTATTAACACAAGAGCTTTGATGTACAATCCCATGATGTAATAGGTAGTTTCCTAGGATAGAGTGAAAATATTCCTTATCATTATCAGTCCGTAAAAATTAGATTTTTTCTTGAAACTGAGTTTCAACCATTGAATGAAAGTTTTTGAACAATTGACCTGCTTCAAACTTGTTTTTCATCAAGTATACCCAACATACTCTAGTGTGATCATCAATAAACGTAATGAACCACTTAGACCCTACAATATTTGTAACTCTAGATGGCCCCCAAATATCACTATGAATTATTAAAAAAGCTTAGAACTCTTATATTTATGAGCTAGATAGATAGACTTGGTGTATTTTGCAAGTTGACAAGTTTCACACTTAAAAGAAAATAAACTTTTATTTCTGAATAACCATGGGTACATTTTTAGTAAATAAGGAAAGCTAAGGTGTCCTAGTCTACTCTTATATCAGCCTATTGTGTTTCAAAAACTACTCCACTACCTATGGTTTAAATGTGACTGCTTCATATATGCCATAATTTCATCAGAGCATTAGTAACTCCAAAATTTAAAAGTTAAAAAAATAAACGTCATGGATTTTCAACTAGCATGACCCCTAGAGATACTGTCATATATCATTTATGTATAATTTGGAAAAATTATTCAAAATTACATATTAAACAATTATGATTCTGGTGCCTAAGTTAATAGGTTGACCTATTGCAGGCTACTCTCCAAATATATTCTCAACCGAAAAGCATGATTCTATATTAAGAGTTCAAAAGATCTCCATAAATTGCCCTACTTGATAAACAACATTTTAACAACCTTGACTTAAGCCATTTGTCTGGTTTCAACTTCCATCAGCTGCAAAAAGAGAATAAAGAAAGAAATGTTTGCATTGCAGATGACAAATATCAATTGATTAAATAAAGTTGCATCGTATACTACTGAAAGCAACAATTTTCAAAAAAAAAAAAAAATTAGGAAAAATCTAGTTTAGAAACATTCAAATTCAAATTCTGTCCATAAATCAATCTAGTATAATTAAAAGCAAGTAATGTAAAAGAATTATACCTCTGAAGCTATCCCACTAAATCTTTTACTATAGCATCTCCTGGAGATGGACCTAGCTTAGTTTAAATGTCCCAAATCAATTTCCATAGCTATATAACCTTGCCAGGCTTCCAACATTGACCCGCTGCACAGACAAAAAGCAAGTTATATGGAAAAAATACAAAGATGAATCATAAATCAATCATATTGAACTATACAGGATAAGAAAGAGAAAATGATGAATTGGCCAAACTAGATCTTAACCAGGCTCTCCCAAACACCTAGAGCTGCAACCAAATTTAGCTCCAAACGAGCCCAATAAGCATACAAATGCAGTAAACCATCTGTATTCTTAATCTGCTAAGTTAAGTAGTCTGATGCATGCTAAAAGGAAGAAACTGCACAGTTAAGTATTCAATTATATATTATACATCCAATCAAACAGAGCCTGCAATTTCGATGGTACACTAAAAAGACATCAAGCTAATTGTTTATAAACACAAATATTAAAGACAACAATTATACAACAACGATGTACCAGTTGAATATGACATGCAATTTTTATAAATTCACAGATCCATAAAGATATCTTCCGTGCATGCAACTCCCATGCTGAATGAGAAATTTTTTTTGTAAAGGACACTATTCCATGACAAAACAATTAACAAAGGTAACAATCTAGCAATTAGCAAAAGTCATCTTGGAGTACCGAGACTTATGCTCTGTAATTTCTACATAAAGTGGTCATAATGGTACTATAACAGTACACTAAATGAAGTAAATTAATAGACTTTTCTTCAGAGTCTAAGGGTAGAAGCACTTGATACACATTCGTAAGAGATCTATGCTTGGACCCTAAAAGAGTAAACTAGCTACAAGGTCCACATTTTCGTCATCCAAAATTCATCATGAATAGAGCAGCTACAAATGTCTTGAGAAGCTTCAAGTTCTTGACATCGAGTAAAACAATTTTAACCAGAAAAAATGAACAGTATACATATGTGAACCTAAAAGGTTTCCCTTATCAATGGAAAATTTAGTTCATCCTCTTCTGCTCTAGGCAAAAGGATTCTTCGTCTCAAACCATCCACTCGAGTGAGGAATAAGTTTAGGTACTGAAACAAAGAGGGCCCAATTAACAAAGATCCTTAATGCATAAAATGTAGATGAAACAATAACAAGTTACAAAGAGCAGTAAGTCAAGCTTGCAAATTAGAGAAAAGAATATCTTTACCTCCTCAATGGTCAAAAAGTCCATAGAAGGGACTTCTCAAAGACCTGAATATGATATGAAATTTTTTTTAAACAACAAGAGTAAACCTCTATATTTGTAAAAGGAGTAGAATGAAATTCCAACACTAAAGTTAATGAAACTTCATTGCTCTTAAGCTACTTATAACACTCTCTCATAATTCGCAATAGATGAAGGATAACAACTGAAACTTATAGTAGATATCTCTTTCTCAGGCGCACGACAACGTTCCAAAGCGAGTAAAGATCAAACCGAAAGATCACCAACCCAAGGACAATTTTCCTAGCCCTGGAATGAACATCCCGCACAATATTTCCTACTTAAAGGGAAAAAGAGTTGATTAATTGCTAAAATTACAAATACTTGAAACATAAAGAATTGAAAAGAGAAAATGTGAGTGAAACCTTCAAGGTTTTATCCAAATAGTGAGTATAATTAAGCCACAGATCACTTGATACAGGAAACTCGGTAATAGAACGTTCATAGAGAAGTTGAACACGGGCTGGATCTCCAGAAGACTGATCAAACTTCAAGTAGATCTGCAAAAATTTCAAATTAAAATAATAGTATTAACACTTTAAAGAAAGAAAAAAAAAAGTAACCTATTGCCACATTGCATGTTCCTACGCACCCCCCACCTCTAGGAAAAGAAGAAGAAGAAGAAGAGAAGATCTAAAGTTTACATAAACTGATTACTTATTGTTAAAATATATTAGGGAAATAGAGATATTATTTCCTAGATTGACTGTTTAGATGTATTTGGAAAATAGAGACAGTATATTGATTTGTGTAAATATGGTAGACTAATAGTGTGTGTATATCCTTGATTATTTAGGATCAATTCTTTCTTAATTCATGTAACTTATACATTGCCAATTCCTATATTGCTTGGGGAAATAATCAAGCAATATATTTCACAAACACTGCTGTTTCATGGTATCAAAGCCAGGTTGGTTCTTGGCCTTCTGCTTCTTCTAAATCCAGCTATTTCAGAAACCCCAAAACATATCTTTAAAGGAGGCGCTCTTCTTTGCTTTTCGGGAGTTTATTTCTCGATTCTCCTGGTCTGTTGGCATCTTCTAGTTCTTCTCAGGTGATCGGGTTCCTCTAGTTCTTCCTTCTTATTGGTGGTTCAACTTTGATAAAGGGTGTTTCTATTGTTTTGGATTTATGTCTCACTTCTCTTGATTACAATGGCAGAAGCATCAAAATAAGGTGTTGTCAAACCATTCTTCTCTTCTATTTCCAGTTCTCCAACAAGTACTACAGTCAAGCTTCAGGTAGTAGTAATTATGCGTCATGGGCTGCTTCAGTAGAGTTATGGTTTATGGGGCAGGGTTATGATGATCACTTAAGTAAAACATCCACTAATATTTCTACTACTGAGCGGGCTAGTTGGGTTAAAGTTGATGCTCAGTTATGTAGTCTCCTTTGGCACTCTTTCAACCCTAAACTGCTTAATTTGTTTCAATCTTGTAAAACTTGTTGTAAGGTCTGGACCAAAGCCAAAACTTTGTATACGAATGATGTGCAAAGAATATATAGAGTTGTTTCTGATATTGTCCACCTTCAACAAAATAATCAAGATATGGAAAGCTATTTAGGGTAGATAGAGACTTTAAAAGATCAATTTGATTCCCTTATGCCAGTATCTGATAGTAACACTGAACAAGAGAGACAACATGACATATTCTTTATAGTCCTAGCCTTAATCAGACTACGATCTGACCTTGGTTCTGTTCGAGATCAAATTTTAGCTAGCCCTACCATACCATCTTTGGAAGATGTATCTGCTTGATTATTGTGTCTTTCTTTAAACCTAGGTGATACTAATGAGGTTGAGACATCTGTATTAGCTGTCCAAGCAGGAAATCAACAAGGATAGAGTGGTTCTAGAATGGGAAAAGGAAAGGGATCTAGACCACATTGCACCTATTGTGACAAGAGCGGCCACAACCGAGACACTTATTGGGCTTTGCATGGGAGGCCACCACGTCAATCTTCTAATCGATCCACCACTCATGTGGCTCAAGCAATTGGAGATGGACTCATTCCCTTACTCGATGCTAAAGACTAACAACCTAACTCCATTAGATTGTCTAAGGCTGATTACAATGAGTATCTTCAATATCAAGCTGTCAAGCAACAATCATCCTCATCTGGTGCCTCCCAAACTGGTAATTCCTTTGCCTATCTGAGCTGGACCTCCTCTATTGGCCCATGGATTTTGGATTTTGGAGCATCTGACCACATTTCTGGTAACAAAAATCTTTTATCTGAAATTACCTCTTCTCCCACTTTATCAAAAATTACTCTTACTAATGGTTCACAGACTATGGTCAAAGGGATAGGAGAAGCTCAACCACTTCCTTCCATTTCTTTAAACTCAATCTTATTCGCCCTTGAATGTCTATATAATCTGATTTCTATTAACCAAATATCTTAACTATTGTGTCACCTTTTTTGCTAACTCTAGTGTGATGCAGGATCGAAACACAAGTCAAATGATCAGAACAGGACATGAATCACGTGGATTGTACCACCTCTCCGATCCAAATCTGCCAGTTGCCTCCACCTCCGCTGCATCTGTGGACATTCTTCATAGCCACATTGGTCATGTAAGTCTTACCAAATTTCAAAAATTAGTACCTAGTTTGTCTACATTATCTTCTTTTAATTGCAATTCATGTCAACTTGGAAAACAAACTAGAGCTTCCTTTCTCAAGCGAGTCAATAATAGGGCCATCTTAATGTTTGATATTGTTCACACAGACATCTGAGGTCCTAGTCGTGTCAGTTCAACTTTAGGTTTCTATTATTTTATTACTTTTATAGATGACTATTCTTGTTATACTTGTGTATTTTTAATGAAAACTCGTTCTGAGTTTTTTTCTATCTTTCAAAATTTTTGTGCTGAGATTTGTTATCAATTTGGTGTTTCTATTAAGATTTTGCGTAGTGATAATGCTAGGGAATATCTATCTTCTCCCTTTACTAAGTATATGTCTTCTTAGTGTATTATTCACTAGACCTCATGTGCCTATAGTCCTCAGCAGAATCGGGTCGCCGAACGCAAAATCTTCATCTTATTGAAACAACCCATACCTTACTTATACATCATCATTTTCCTCTTCGATTTTAGGGGAATGCAGTTCTCACCGCCTGTTACTTGATTAACCGTATGCCTTCTTCTGTCTTGCAACATAAGAGTCCTCACTCCATTCTGTTTACTAGTAAAGACCCATACCTAATACATTTACGGGTGTTTGGTTGCATTTGCTTTGTTCATGATTACACTCTAGGCAAAGACAAATTACAGCCTAAATCAGTTAAGTGTATCTTCTTAGGATATTCTCGTCTCCAGAAAGGTTACCGTTGCTATGACCCAGCCACCAACAAATATTTTGTTTCTGCAGATGTAACTTTCTTTGAGACATCTCCATACTTTTCTAAAAACACCGTCAATAGCAATCTTATTGTTGCCACCTTACCTATCCCCATCCCTTATTCCTCGTCGATGGATCGTCCTCCTCTCCAAGTTTATTCTCGTCATCCTCGTCCTCCTACTAATCCCAATGGTACTTCCTTTCTTGATACAGGTACCTTGGTCAATCCTGATGACCCATCTCATGTTCCTCTGTCGCTTGCTTCGGTCATGTCTCCTGTAAACGAGGTAACTCCTCTACTTGTCCTTTGCAAAGGTATTCGATCTTCTCGAAACCCACATCCTATTTATAATTTTCTTAGTTATGATCGTTTATCTCCATTTTATTCTGCCTTTATTTCAAACCTGTCTTCTATCCCTATACCTAACACTATTAGCGAGGCAATGGCACATCTAGGGTGGAGAGCTACCATGATTAAGGAGATGACTGCTCTCGATCATAATGGTACTTGGGAGTTGGTTTCCTTATTGCCAGGCAAGACTGTTGTTAGCTGTCGTTAGGTTTACACTGTTAAGATTGGTCTTGATGGCAAAGTTGATCGGCTGAAGGCTCGCCTTGTTGCAAAGGGGTACACTCAGATCTATGGGCTCGACTATAGTGATACCTTCTCTCCTGTTGTTAAAATTACTTTGGTACGCCTTCTTATCTTTTAGCGACCATGTATCAATGGCCTTTTCATCAGTTGGATATTAAAAATGCCTTCTTGCATGGTAACTTGCCGAGGAAATGTATATGGAGCAACCGCCAGGGTTTGTCAGGATTGGTGTGTCGTCTATGCTGGTCTTTATATGCTCTCAAGCACTCACCTACAGCATGGTTTGAACAGTTTAGTTCTGTGATTCAACAGTTTGGGATGTCGTGAAGTATAGCTGTTCATTCAGTATTTTTTTGCCGTAATGATCATGGTAAATTTATATACTTGGTTGTTTATGTTGATGACATTGTCATAACAGGTAATGACCAAGATGGGATTTCTCAACTGAAGCAGCATCTGTTTAGCCATTTTCAAACCAAGGACTTGGGGAAGCTAAAGTATTTTTTGGGGATTTAGGTAGCATAGTCTAAGGCTGGTGTTGCTATATCACAAAGGAAGTATGCCTTGGACATTCTTGAGAAGACAGGTATGTTAGACTGTAAGCTTGTAGATTCTCCTATGGATCCCAATGTCAAACTTGTTCCTAGATAGAGGGAGCCATTAGAAGACCCTGGAAGGTATCGAAAACTGCTTGGTAAGCTGAATTATCTCACGATCACCAGATCAGATATCTCTTTTGCAGTTAGTGTGGTTAGCCAATTTCTCCAGGCCCCATGTAGTGGTCATTGGGACACAACAGTTCGAATTCTCAAGTATATTAAAGGAGCTCTAAGACAAGGCTTGCTATATGAAAATAGGGGTCATTCTCAAATTGTTGGGTATTCTGATGCTGATTGGGCAAGGTCTCCATTAGATAAACGATCTACTTCTGGATACTGTATCATGATTGGAGGTAATCTAATATCTTGGAAGAGTAAGAAGCAAGATGTAGTAGCTAGATCAAGTGTAGAGGCATAATATCAGGCTTTGGCTCTCGCGACTTGTGAGCTCATCTGGTTGAAACAAGTTCTTCAAGAATTTAGGTGTAGTGAAGTGAAGCAAATGAAACTAATATGCGACAATCAAGCTGCTCTGCATATTGCCTCAAATCCAGTCTATCATGAAAGAACAAAACACATAGAGGTTGATTGTCATTTTATCTGATAGAAGATTGAATCCGGATGCATTGTCACTAGTTTTGTCAACTCAAATGACTAGTGATGCGACTAAATCAACCTTAGCAAGTGCACTAGTCGTGTTCAAATAATAAAGTGATGAGCTTGAGTATCGTCCCACAGAGATCAAAGTGAATATTTGTAATTACTTAAAACTACCTACACGTTATTTGAGAAAACGAAATCTTAGAGTGTAAAAGTAACAAATTAAAAATAACTAAATTAAACAAATAAACATTGTGAAGAACTTTGCAGTATTAATAAAGTTAGGGTACAGATTTCCCCGTAATTGTGCTTGACAACTACTCTTAATACCCGTTTGTGCTATGAATTGGTAGGATTCTTCTAAGAGTAATACTACATATACATCATTCTCATACAACATTATGTGGCAAGATATGATTGGCTAATTTAAAGTTAAAATTAAACTTTCACCTGATCATATCTTGCCACATAATGTTGTATGAGAAATGTTGTATGAGAATGATGTATTTGTAGTATTATTCTTCTTGTAAGGCCTATTATCCTTATTCAGCATAATATTCAACTTAATACAGATCCCTATTCGGTTACTCTGAAATTAAGAAGCATAAATTCATCAATCCCTTACGACTAATTCGCCTTATTTGGTTATGAATTAGATGGACCACAAATTAATCCTAGAATCTCTATTCGATTACTTCTAGTGTTAATATGTTGTGCAATGTTATTCCAATAAAACAATTATGACTATGAATTAAGCAATAAACCCTAACTTCTCTTTTCGAAACATCATTAAGGTAATTGAATCAATCCAACATTCATAAAGCATTAAACCTAAACTCTTGCACAAATTCATAAACATAAATCTGGTATTAAGAATAAAAATTGTTCAAAACATAATTAGGGTTTCATCCTCCCCTAATAAAAGAGATGTACTCCATCCTAAGAATAAAGAAATAAATAGAGAAGAAGGAAAACATATTTAGACTTGAAAAGAAATAAAAACCAAACTCTTAAATCTGATCTTCAGTCTTCAAGCCTCAAGAATGCGTCTTCTCCTCCAAAAAATATGCAAAATTCGTCCCTTGATTGGCCCCTTGACAACTGATCTCAATTATACTTAAATACCCAAAAGAGTCATAAGTGAAAAAGGAAAGAAAAACTGATAAAAACGCCCTAATAGTTTCTGCCACGACCCTGGTCGTGGCCAAATTTAAGTCACCACAGCCTAGGCCGTGGTAATTCCTGTTCTCTTTGTTTTCTCTTTGTTCCACCACCATGGCCATGGTGAACTACCAAGGCATGGCTGTGGCCTTAAAAAATGTTAGGTAATCTCAACTTTTTCAAGCTTTAAGTCCCAATTTCATTCCAATACTCTAATCTACTCAATCAAAGTCTAAAAAAAACACAAAAGTTATCCAAATCAATAGGTAACCATTCATATCTCAAACTTAACAAAAACAAACATCAAAACAAAGGAAACAAATGAGAAGTTAACTAAACTAACATCAAAACAACCCTAAAAACACTCAAATTATGCAACTTATCAACTCGCTAGCATATGTTCTTACTAAGTCTCTTAGAGGTTCCCAAATCGGATACATTTGTAACAAGCTTGAAATGAAATTGCTCAAAGAATAGCTTGGTTTTGGCCTTCAGTAATATATCAAACCATTGTGATAAATAAATAGTGAAGAAATGGTTACGAGAGATTTAATTAATGTTGAAAGACCTATAATAATGACAGTACTTATAAGCTATCAAAAATCATTTGTAAAAGCAAGAACATATGAACTTTTTGCAGGGATGTAAAGTCACTTATTGTAAACATTAGTAAGGATCTCAGAAACAAGCATATTGAATGTGGTAAATAATTTCTATTGTCGATATAGTCGGAAAACCATGGTATGTGAAATTTGTACTGTTGTTGTTTGTTGATTTCATTAGCTTAATGGAGGATTGATCCATTGAATTCTGTTTCTTTAGATCTACCGCGTTTAATCATTTTTATTAAACAACTTCTTTGGAGTTCTTCATTTATTGAAATATTACATTAGATTTGGGGCTTTTGGTTCTGCTGATGCGTTGTTCTTGAACTGATTTTTATATTTAGGTGATCTATTGTCACAGTTAGATCTGACTTCGTAATCGCATTATTAGATGAATGTTTGAGTTAATGTTTGGGATTATGATGGATTGGTTGCTCTCTAAACGTGCAAGTTTGCTAATTTCAGTGATATGTATTGTCAAGTTTGTTAATTATATATGTATCAACCTAGCTAAGATCTTGAATTAGAGATCATTGAAGCATATGGCACAGAATAACAGTTTTATGAATTTCAATTGGTCTTCAACCGACAAAGTTGTATTGGTTCAGCAATTTATTATGAAGTTCTAAGACCTGCCCATGTGGGTTATTCATTCTTGAACTGCCTTGTTTTTAAACAGTAAGTTAGGACGATGACTTTTAACAACCAGATAAACCTTTAGTGGTCACATTTATTAAGGGTCGAAGTGAATAGAACTTAGGACATCTTAAGTAATATACTCAAAAATTCTAGTTGACTATTCAGTCATCCAATGGTAGTTTGTAAGATCTTACATTAAACTCACATAAAATTTTCAGATTAAAATGTCTTCTTGTGAGGCAAAAGTTTAATTAGATTGATCTGAGTTTTGTGCAAAAACTTAATTTGGTCACTTGAGTGGAAAAAGAGGCATTAGAACTCGTGGAGACCATATGGACGGACCTAAGAAGGGGCGAGTGGGGGCTGACAACCCTACTCAATTTTTTATTTATTGATTTCCTTTATATTTGTCTTTTTTTTCTTTTTTCTAAATTGATATAATATAAGAAGATGAGTATATTATTAATTAAATATATTGTATATGTATTTTATCATTTAGAAGTCAACTAAAAGGTAAAACTTAGAAATAATATTTCTTTCCCTCTCTAATATTATTTTTAATGACAAATTTTATATTATTTATTTTAAATTTGTCCACTCAAATATTAATCCTAAATCCATCCCTGTTAATGAACTCTGTATATAAATCAAGTGGTATTAGTTAATGACTTTTTCCCATCCAAATAGTGGTTTAATGACACTTTTCCACCTACAAACTTTTAAAATGTCAATTTATTACTCACATTTATATTTTTATAGTGAACATAAAACAAACTTGGTCCAGGTTATTGGAGCTTTTGAAGAGAGGAGGCCAATAAATCAGTTGATAGTTGGAATTGGTGAGAATATGGTTTGCATGGTTTTAGTGAGTGATGATTGGAGAAGAAAATTGTGGTGATAACGGGTCACAACGATGCCGGAATCAAGAATTGAATATAAATTTAGATAGTAAAATGATATTTTAAGAATATGTGGGTGGAAAAATATCATTTATGATTTAACCATTATTTGGATGGAAAACAACTATTGGGCCGAGCCCAAGCTCTTTAGCTCTTCGACTCTTTAGCTTAGTATTACTTCTCCCTCGAATGTTTTTGCGTTTTTCATTTTTCTTTCAAGTCCGCTCTAAAATCTTCGTGGTGGTGTCCTCATTGAGAATAAAATAAGAGAAGACTGAGAGGATTAATATAAGAGAGGAGAGGAGAGCAAAATTACAAACATAATTTATTGGTGACCGACGACAATTTCATTTCTATCGTCAATATAGTCGGAAAACCATGGTATGTGAAATTTGTACTGTTGTTGTTTGCTGATTTCATTAGCTTAATGGAGGATTGATCCATTGAATTCCATTTCTTTAGATCTACCACGTTTATTTATTTTTATTAAATAACTTCTTTGGAGTTCTTCATTTATTGAAATATTACATTAGATTTGGGGGTTTTGGTTCAGCTGATGCATTGTTCTTGAACTGATTTTTATATTTAGGTGAGATATTGTCACCGTTACATCTGACTTCGTAATCGCATTATTAGATGAATGTTTGAGTAACTGTTTGGGATTATGATGGATTCGTTGCTCTCTGAACGTGCAAGTTTGCTAATTTCAGTGATATTTATTGTCAAGTACATTACTTATATATGTATCAACCTACCTAAGATCTTGAATTAGAGATCATTGAAGCGTATGGCGTAGAATAACAGTTTTATGAATTTCAATTGGTCTTCAGCCAACAAAGTTATATTAGTTTAACAATTTATTGCGAAGTTCTGAGACCTGCCCATGTGGGTTATTCATTCTTGAACTACCTTGTTTTTAAACAGAAAGTTAGGAAGACAAAATTTTGAATAATTGTATTAGAGGGATATGGAAGCATTTGATAGAAAAGTAGTTAGCATGGAGTCTTTGTATGTTAGAATGGTGAAGTTTAAGCTCGAACTAGCTTGTCAATACTAAGCATTTGGCTTATCTTGGAAAATGACCCATGTTTTATGTCATTTTCTCACAGCTTGGCTTAAGTTGACTACAAACAAAAACCATATCAAAATTTTCTGGAAATGGCAATGGATGTTGAGGGAAATAAATCATGGATTGAAGGAACATGTTTTGATTGCTAAGAATTTGATAGTGTGTTATAAAGTTGACATGTGTTGAAGAGCAACCTTGGATGTTGAGATTAAGGCTGTTGAGCTTGGTTGAGGGGCCTGAACCATTGCCAATAATAGCTTTCAAAATAATGATTGAAATGATGAGTATTCATTTACAAGTTATTGATTGGATATGCCAGAGTCATTTAGGTTGTGCTATGTCCGACAACTCTGATTTATTAAATCTTGTTCATTTTATGTTGCCAATGCCAAATGAAGATTAATGGTTTTACTTTGCTGATGTTCTATAATTTTTTATCTTCAATATGTTTTAGATTCAATTTGTGCTTCTTATTAGCCGACAAGGAAAAGTCTGGTTGACTAAATGGTATTCTCCTTATTCACAAAAGGAACGAACTAAGGTATGGTTTTAAATCCATGTCGCTCAGATATTCTCTCTTTAGATCTTAATTATTAATTTTATTTTCAAAGGACCTGCCTTGTGCTAGATAAATGATCGTTATGGTATTATTTTCTCAACTTATTGTAGCAGCTGTGGTTACATTGAAGATTTGTTTGAACTGCTGCTTTGTCTGAGAAGGTTATTCGTGAGCTCAGTGGAGTCATTCTTTCACGAGGACCCAAGCTCTGTAATTTCATGGAATGGAGAGGATACAAAGTTGTTTATAAAAGGTATATGCAAATATGACAGTATTTGTGACTCAATGAATACGTTTCACCATCATAGAGATGATCAACTGAGTTGGTTCCAATGAATATGTTTTGCAGATATGCTAGTCTATACTTCTGCATGTGCATTGATCAGGATGACAATGAATTAGAGGTCCCTGAAATAATTCATCATTATGTTGAGATTCTTGACAGATACTTTGGAAGTGTGAGTGAAGTTGACTTTACGTTGTATAAGATCACTAAGTGAATTAAAGTGCATAATTCCATTTGATTAGTATAGAAACTGACGTTTGTGGTAATCTAATTTTGCTTCCACATCTATGAGCTGGACTTGATCTTCAACTTTCACAAGGTATGTCGCAATGGGCGTGTTTTGCATTTGGGATTTTCCTTTCTGAAAGGGTTTTTTTATATCATAAATGGTGATTGATGCAATAAGTGACTGCCCAAAATACCTTATTAATTTAATGCCCTCTTGCTTATCTAGCGTAGATCAGTTTATATTGCATGGATGCCAAAATCTGTGTCTTTACTAATTGCTAACAGTCGTTTATGTTATAGGCCTATTATATTTTGGATGAACTCTTGATTGCTGGTGAACTTCAAGAGTCAAGCAAGAAAACAGTTGCACGTCTAATAGCTGCTCAGGTATAATTTCTTTTTCTTGGTCACAGTGGGTTTTGGTTGTCAGTTTTTCATATATTTTTTAATTTTTTAGTGTATCATTTTTTTTAATGTTGTAGGACTCATTGGTGGAGACTGCAAAAGAACAGACCGGTTCAATAAGCAATATAATTGCACAGGCCACCAAGTAGAGTAACATAATTGTGGTTGTGCATGTTTTGGTCTACTTTGAAGTGCTATCTGTATTCAATTTCATCTTAAATTTCCTTGTCAAGAGCTGAATTGCACAAGAATTGTATACTTGGTTGCTCATCAGATTTGTGTATTAACAGTGTGATAAATTTGGCTGATGCGTCTATACAGCTGATCCAAGCCTTTTCATGTAAAGACACTATACGACTGCAATATTTGCCTATATTTCTTGCTGTAATTTGCAAAGCAACAGTATGTTTTGTTAGTGAGTCGTTGATTTTGCTATATTCTGGATATATATTACATGTTCTTTTTGAATGATTGTCTCTTATATACTTTAAATTACCAAAAGATACCACTTTGATTAAGAGCAGATTTTGACAGCAATGGTGTTGTAAGTTAATGGCAATGTAGAGGGTGAGAATTTGTAAGTTATCACATTCTCACAATTTGAGGAATGGAAAATTTATGTTTTTATAGGAACTGAAATGCTTGACCTGTTATGCATGGTTCAAGATTAGATTGTGCATCTGTGAGCTGACAGGGAGAATGGTGAATTGTGCTGTATTTATAACACTTTGTTCACTGGTTAAGCAGAAGTTTGATATCTACAACTACGCCATAGCAGAATCACAAAATGAAACAAAAGCTGGATATCTACAACTACGCCATAGCAAAGTCTCAAAAAGAATGGGAGAGATGGGAAGTGTTGAGTTATATTACATGGTTAAATACAGGGCAAAGTCTTAATTCTCCACAGAAATCAAATAAAACAACCTACATGCTTTACTTTAGGTTTAGGATGACATGACACGATGACAAAACCTCCTCCATCTCACCTTAATTGTCTATAACCCATTTCTGGTCATATGATAAGAGAAAACATGAATCCGCAATAAAGGGAGTACATAGCAGAGTCAATCTGAAGTCTTATGTTTAACATTAGAAATGGTTGTTAATCCAAACCTTTAGAAAAGGTCCAAATCTACAGGATTAACAAACACTCCATCATCTTCCCACTTGACATCTTTGGCTTTCAGATATTTTTCAATTAACTTAGGAGGTACATCTAGTGGAGGCAGGCTCTGCATAGGCATAGAGAAACATTCGATATTAAATCATTTGTGTTTGAAGAATTCAATATGGTAAAATGTAAGTAGTCCTCTCCTACCATGGTGCGAATTAGAGGCCAATTGATTCCGCGGAAGAAAAGATGTTTAATTTCATTGGCACCACTATTTGATCCTAAACGATCTACAGGATCTCTGTTTAACAACAAATTAAGCAGCCTACCTGCAAGACTGACTTGGAATGAAACATCAAGCAAATTAACATCAGTTGCCTGCTGCCATTTAATTTGCCTGCTCATCTCATGAAACCGAAATGTTCTGCCCAAATGGAATACTAATTTTGCAAGTTCAATGAAGAGAAGCCCCGTTCATCATCATCAATCACTTCTAAATTCATGTTGATATCTCCAAGCCAGGTAAAACTTATAGCTGGTACACATTTCCATCAAAGGCAGTGAAAATTTAGACACAATATACTTTGTAGCCATGATGTTCTCAGGAAGGTATCCGCTACCTTTCCAAAAGAAGTTTTTGGTTAATACTCACTTGTTAAATGTTCTCCATTGTTAACTATTCATCAATTTAAGTTCAAGAGATTATCCATATTTTGACCAAACCTCAAGATCCTGAGCATGTATACAATATCCACTGACTCACCAGAATAACAAGAGAATAATTTTAATCGACTTAAAAGGCGGCAGATTTTTACCGGAATGCTACTTGGGAAAGTGAGGTCTTTGTGCAAAATGTTGGCAAATGTCTTCTTTCTATTTTTACCTCTGAAAGGTGTATGGCCGTAGAGCATCTCATAAAAAAAAAATACCAGAGTACCAGACATAAAATGAATTCAAAGCACAATATAAGCTAGTAATATGTAAATTCCCACATCTAGAAGGTAAGATGAATCTAAAACTATTATTTTTGAAGCATATCATTTAAAAGAAATAACAAGAAGAGGAAACACAAAACGATCATGATATCATGTATTCAGCTTCAGTGGGTGCTTACCAAGAGCCCACCAATCAATAGCACTGCTATGGCTAGCACCTGTAATAATTTCCTAAAATCGAATAACAAATATTAAATACATGATAATACAGATTGCAGAAACAAACAAGAGCAGGAAAAGAACAGTTAATATCTATTAGCTAGAATTTCAAAAACCAAATTAGACAAAAAGTTTTCATGCAGCAAATATTATCTAAACCTTCCATTTCAGATAAAGCAAATGGACATTAACAAGCTAATAGAATATCACAAATAGCATGAAATGCATAAGCTCTGTGAAAAATTGAATCTCTTACAGGAGCAATGTACTCTTCAGTTCCCACAAATGAATTTGACACTGTAACTGGTTCTGCCAAAAATGTTGGCAGTGGCTGACTCTTGGATCTTCTCTTATCATTAGGTGGTGGATGCTTAATAATCTGCAGAAGTAGTAAAATTTATAGCCTGTAAAGGTAGTCATAGTTCCCATTCTAAGCATTTGATAAGTATCAAAGTAGTAGGAAATTCCGGAAAGATGTAATTGTTTGCAAATTCTGTGTATAGACATGACAAAAGCACATTCTGTGGTGACGAGATTACAAGGAATCCTTTTCAAAACCTTGCAACGCCGGAGAAAGAATGACTACATAAAGATACTTATTTTTTTACACACTTTAATCCAGCAAACATAAACCTTCCAACCCTGGCATGGGCAGGATTTATTTCATAGACTTTGTACACCTATAAGAAACCTCAAAAGCTATAATACAGGTAGTACCCTACAAATCATGCAATTTATATCGGTATAACTAAAAGGAAGTGTCCTTCTTGCTATCGAACAGCCTTCTTGAAAGGAAAATCATCTTTTTCATGCATACCAATGACAAGGAAAGAGCAGCTGAACACCCTCCAACAAACAGTTGATGAATTGAGCTAACTCATATTATCCATGCTCAAGGAACATAACTCAGGAAACAGACAAAGTGCATATCCTAATGAAAATATAAACAATTACAGGAACGTGGTAACATACTCGGGGTTTGTAGGACGTCATGAATGATAAATCAAAGTCACTTAATACTATATGCCCATCTTTCTGGAGTAAAATATTTTCAGGCTTCAAGTCCCGATAAATTATTCCTGCAGGGTCATCACCAACAAAAATAGAAAAAAGCACAAGATTAATGACATGAATTAGTTATAAAAAATTGTTGGATTGCAGCCAACTAATCTTCTTTATCTTAAAGCCATTGGAGAACATGTCTCTCACTTCCATCATTAGCTGATATCTCCTACTCAACTTTACAACAAATTCTTCTAAAAGCCATTGGAGAACATCTCTCTCTCTTCCTTTTTACAATGATGCAAAATATTTTTGTTCAAACCCAATGAAAATATGGACTCTGACATTTTCCTAATACTTCAAACAAAGATGATTACTGTTCAGTAATGAACTCACATAAATAACTTGATATTTTTCTAAGTTATGACACAGGAAACATAACACAATGAATTTATCTGAACAAAAAGCAGATACAGTTCTCAGCAGCTCAAAATACCTAAACAATGAAGATATTCCAAGCCAATGACAACCTTTGCAGCATAAAACCTGGAGAAGTACTAATTGTTAGATATTTATTAAGATCGTACAACATAACAAGGGCATGATATCTGGACAATAAGCTCAGACATAAAGAAAAATAAAAGAAAAGAAAAAGGAAAACAATATTAAACAGCCAGTCTCAAACTCTAGCAAGAATAAATGTAAAGTAATTGAATTTTCTCTATGTCAGTCATCTGAAAGCAATATACTTCAATAACTTGCTTTAAGTTGTATTGAAAGTATATCATTAGCAGAGTTTCAGTTCGTTCAACAAGAAATAATCAGATACCTTCAGAGGTAACAGATGAAAGTACCTGGTAGATTCCTCTTTAAATAACTTCATAGGCTGCCTGTCAAGTAAAGCAAATAACTCTCCACCAGAGCAAAAGTCTGTTATCAAACATATGTGTGTAGGAGTCTGAGGGGATAAAGAGACATAGTACGTATTACTACAGTTACTAAGTCATTTTAAGAAACCAAACAAGAAAATTTCTTGATATGACTCTAATGAAATATGTTAAATTGTAGTATTAAGGGTATTGGATTGATGATCAATATAAACATAAAACAGATAACAAGTCGCAGGATCTCTCAGTTTCAAAGAGAAAAGATTGAAAATACCTTCTTTACCTATTTAAGAAATTTTCTTTTCCTATTTTACTTGGGATTTGTTTCCTAGGGTAGATTTCCATTGACTATTTAGTTTAGGTTTCGGCAACTACAGATAAGAGATTTATTTTCGGTTGGAATCAAGACTTGCTAATATTGATTATTGTGTAATATAGCATTATTTCTCCCTTTTCTTTTTCCTCATTTGACTTTCATCACATGTCTGCATATGTTTTTCCTCTTCTGATGTTTTACTCTAATACTAAAATTTAGGTTGGTTGAACTTTATTATTTTCCTACCCTTCTTTTGTTTTATCTACAACTGAAGCTATAGAGACAAAACCAGGATGGTAGAGCAGCCTCATAGAATTTGTGCAAAATTCATGCCAACTAGAGAAGAAGGTTGCATGAATGTGCAGAATTCGAGCATCCACATTGACAAAATAAATAAAATAGGAAGATTATTCTAGCTAGAAATTAAGAGAAAGTCATAAAAGACAAACAATAATTTCTTTATGATGTTATCATTACAAAGGTCATATAGGCAAAATTGTAGTATGGCCTAACATTAGGATTAAGCTCCTCTAACAGCCTCCTTCATGTATAACATGGACCAAACTAAAACTAGGTGTTGGGCTCTAACAGAAGCATTCCTTCCCTATTTACTTCAAGATTGAGCTTAGTTGAGTTTACTTGGTATAGAAGCATTTAAAACATCAACAAGAAGACTATGACAACAAAAATGTGCACAAAAGTTTTTAATTTTTCCTCTTTTTCATTGGGAGTAAGCAAAGTTTTATAGTGCTATGAGAATGAAGGTATAGACAGAAACATAAGAATACCTGAAAGGAAGCATAGAGTGTCGGAAGAAAAGGATGATCGAGTAACAACATGATTTCCCTTTCAGCGCATACTCGGTGAACCTAACACCAGAACAAAGATTAAATATTACTCTCTGTACAAAATTGGCACTATGAAGCAATTATTTCTCTTTAAAGTTCTTTTATTTAAAAGTTGAGTTTGATCATACCATATATTCAGACCTTGTTACGATTTATCATTATAGATTTTTCCATTGCTTTCATAGCATACAGTTCGCCAGTCTCCTGCAGTTCCACCAGGTGAACGCTGCAACAAATACCATAGAATTTTAAGCAGAGAATAGAAACCTCTAATTTATGTACCACTGACTTAGTAATTAAACAACAGTCTTAGTAATATAGTTGCAGATATGAGAGACAAGATTTTGAAATGCAAGTAAATCTCCATGCACAAAGTATTACAGGAACCTAGAAACTCACCCTATTATTGTAGGCATAAATAAGCGCCTTATCCACACCATCCAGGATTTTAAACTTAAATCTGGAATGTTGATTCCTTATTTAAGTTTGAGAAAACCAAATTATTTAAACCATACAGAATCCATTTTTTTTTTTTTAATCTCTTCTTCCCTCTTCACCATAAAGACTCCATTTCAGTCCCCGCCAAGGAAGCTCATTGAAACTTCTTTTGGGTCTGGATCTCCCCCAAACCCCTTCTACCTTTCTGATCTACTTTCAAATTTTAGTTCACGAAACAATGACACTAGAAGTTATCAATTGAATATAAAAAATTTATACTGAGACTTTGAGGAGTACGTATTTTCAACAGTGTATCATTTGTTGGGTTAAGAAAATCAAGGTAACATAATTTGATAATCTCAGGGATACTAAGCACGTGAGGGGAAAAAATTACCTGCCAGTATCACCACAACCCAAGGGTTTTATCGGCTTAAAATGATGTAGACCAATTTTTTCTCCACGTCCAGTGATCTATGAAGCTCAAATAGTTTATCCCCAAAAGAGAAAAAAAAAAAAAAAAATTGGAGATATTAATAAAGGAGGAGAGAGCTGTAAATTGGTACCTTTTGTATTTCTATCCGAGAAGGATTGTGCTTTTTGTGTGGCCGTGGGAAAATAGGCCGAAAGTGGATTAGCCACAAGTCTTCTGGTCTTTGAAAAATATTATAAATTTCAAGTTGCATACTTGCATGGGCTAAGATGCAATGAAATTGCTCAAAGAATAGCTTGGTTTTGGCCTTCAGTAATATATCAAACCATTGTGATAAATAAATAGTGAAGAAATGGTTACGAGAGATTTAATTAATGTTGAAAGACCTATAATAATGACAGTACTTATAAGCTATCAAAAATCATTTGTAAAAGCAAGAACATATGAACTTTTTGCAGGATGTAAAGTCAGCTTATTGTAAACATTAGTAAGGATCTCAGAAACAAGCATATTGAATGTGGTAAATAATTTCTATTGTCGATATAGTCGGAAAACCATGGTATGTGAAATTTGTACTGTTGTTGTTTGTTGATTTCATTAGCTTAATGGAGGATTGATCCATTGAATTCTGTTTCTTTAGATCTACCGCGTTTAATCATTTTTATTAAACAACTTCTTTGGAGTTCTTCATTTATTGAAATATTACATTAGATTTGTGCATGTTTTGGTCTACTTTGAAGTGCTATCTGTATCCAATTTCATCTCAAATTTCCGTGTCAAGAGCTGAATTACACGATAGGGATCTCGCAAGAATTGTATACTTGGTTGCTCATCAGATTTGCGCATAACAATGAGATAAATTTGGCTGATGCATCTATACAGCTGATCCAAGCCTTTTAATGTAAAGACACTATCCGACTGGAACATTTGCCTGTATTTCTTGCTGTAATTTGCAAAGCAACAGTAAATTTTGTTAATGAATCGTTGATTTTGCTATATTCTGGATATATATTACATGTTCTTTTTGAATGATTGTCTCTTATATACTTTAAATTACCAAAAGATACCACTTTGATTAAGAGCAGATTTTGACAGCAATGGTGTTGTAAGTTAATGGCAATGTAGAGGGTGAGAATTTGTAAGTTATCACACCCTTTCAATTTGAGGAATGGAAAATGAAACAAAAGCTGGATATCCACAACAGTACAACTACGCCATAGCAGAGTCTCAAAAAGAATGGGAGAGATGGGAAGTGTTGAGTTATATTACATGGTTAAATACAGGGCAAAGTCTTAATTCTGCACAGAAATAAAATAAACACAACCTACATGCTTTACTTTAGGTTTAGGATGACGCGATGACGGAACCTCCTCCATCTCACCTTCATGGTCTGTATCCCATTTCCGGTCATTTGATAAGAGAAAACATGAATCAGCAATAAAGGGAGTGTAGAGCAGAGTCAATCTGAAGTCTTATGTTTAACATTAGAAATGGTTATTAAACCAAACCTTTAGAAGCACTCCATCATCTTCCCACTTGACATCTTTGGCTTTCAGATCTTTTTCAATTAACTCAAAGGGTGCATCCAGTGGAGGAGGGCTCTGCATATGCATAGAGAAACATTCGATATTAAATCATTTGCTGTTTGAGAATTCAATATGGTAAAATGCAAGTAGTCCTCTCCTACCATGGTGCGAATCGGAGGCCACTTGATTCCGCGGAAGAAAGGATATTGTTTAATTTCATTCGCACCACTATTTGATCCTAAACGATCTGCAGGATCATTGTTTAACAACAAATTAAGCAGCTGCCTACCTGCAAGACTGACTTGGAATGAAACATCAAGCAAATTAACATCAGTTGCCTGCTGCAACGTCCTTGCCATTAAATTTGCCTGTTTATCTCATGAAACCGAAATGTTCTGCCTGAATGGAATACTAATTTTGCAAGTTCAATGAAGAGAAGCCCTGTTCATCATCATCAATCACTTCTAAATTCATGTTGACATCTCCGAGCCAGTTAAAACTTATAGCTGGTACACATTTCCATCAAAGGCAATGAAAATTTAGACCCAATATACTTTGTAGCCATGATGTTCTCAAGAAGGTATCCGCTACCTTTCCAAAAGAAGTTTTCGGTTAATACTCACTTGTTAAATGTTCTCCATTGTTAACTACTCATCAATTTAAGTTCAAGAGATTATCCATATTTTGACCAAACCTCAAGATCCTGAGCATGTATACAATATCCACTGACTCACCAAAATAACCAGAGAATAATTTTAACTGACTTAAAAGGCGGCAGATTTTTACCGGAATGCTACTTGGGAAAGTGAGGTCTTTGTGCAAAATGCTGGCAAATGTCTTCTGTCTATTTTTACCTCTGAAAGGTGTACAACCATAGAGCATCTCATACAAAAAAATACTTGAATACCAGACATAAAATGAATTCAAAGCATTTGATAAGTATCAAACTAGATAGGAAATTCTGGAAAGATGTGATTGTTTGCAAATTCTGTGTGTAGACATGACAAAAGCACATTCTGTGGTGACAACAGATAACAAGGAATCCTTTGCATAACCTTGCAACGCCGGAGAAAGAATTGACTACATAAAGATTACACAATTTTCTTAATTCTATAGTTATTTTTTTACACACTTTAATCCAGCAAACATAAACCTTCCAACCCTGGCATGGGCAAGATTTATTTCATAGACTTTGTACATCTATAAGAAACCTCAAAAGCTAGAATATAGCTAGTACCCTACAAATCATGCAATTTATATCGGTATAACTAAAAGGAAGTGTCCTTCTTGCTATTGAACAGCCTTCCTGAAAGGAAAATCATCTTTTTCATGCACACCAGTGACAAGAAAAGAGCAAACACCCTCCAACAAACAGTTGATAAATTGAGCTAACTCATATTATCCATGCTCAAGGAACATAACTCAGGAAACAGACAAAGTGCATATCTTAATGAAAATATAAACAATTACAGGAACGTGGTAACATACTCGGGGTTTGCAGGACGTCATGAATGATAAATCAAAGTCACTTAATACTATATGCCCATCTTTCTGGAGTAAAATATTTTCAGGCTTCAAGTCCCGATAAATTATTCCTGCAGGGTCATCACCAACAAAAATAGAAAAAAGCACAAGATTAATGACATGAATTAGTTATAAAAAATTATTGGATTGCAGCCAACTAATCTTCTTTATCTTAAAGCCATTGGAGAACATGTCTCTCACTTCCATCATTAGCTGATATCTCCTACTCAACTTTACAATAAAACTTCTCATGCACAGATTTTCTTCTAAAAGCCATTGGAGAACATCTCTCTCTCTTCCTTTTTACAATGATGCAAAATACTTTTGTTCAAATCCAATGAAAATATGGACTCTGACATTTTCCTAATACTTCAAACAAAGATGATTACTGTTCAGTAATGAACTCACATAAATAACTTGATATTTTTCCAAGTTATGATACAGGAAACATAACACAATGAATTTATTTGAACAAAAACCAGATACAGTTCTCAGCAGCTCAAAATACCTAAACAATGAAGATATTCCAAGCCAATGACAACCTCTGCAGCATAAAACCCGGAGAAGTACTAATTGTTAGATATTTATTAAGATCGTACAACATAACAAGGGCATGATATCTGGACAATAAGCTCAGACATAAAGAAAAATAAAAGAAAAGAAAAAGGAAAACAATATTAAATAGCCAGTCTCAAACTCTAGCAAGAATAAATGTAAAGTAATTGACTTTTGTCTATGTTAGTCATCTGAAAGCAACATACTTCAATAACTTGCTTTAAGTTGTATTGAAAATATATCATTGGCAGAGTTTCAGGTTGTTGAACAAGAAATAATCAGATACCTTCAGAGGTAACAGATGAAAGTACCTGGCAGATTCCTCTTTAAATAACTTCATAGGCTGCCTGTCAAGTAAAGCACATAACTCCCCACCAGAGCAAAAGTCTGTTATCAAACATATGTGTGTAGTCGTCTAAGGAGATAAAGAGACATCAGTACGTATTATTGCAGTTACTAAGTCATTTTAAGATACCAAACAAGAAAATTTCTTGATATGACTCTAATGAAATATGTTAAATTGTAGCATTAAGGGTATTGGATTGATGATCAATATAAACATAAAACAGATAACAAGTCGCAGGATCTCTCAGTTTCAAAGAGAAAAGTTTGAAAATAACTTCTTTACCTATTCAAGAAATTTTCTTTTGCTATTTTACTTGGGATTTGTTTCCTAGGGTAGATTTCCATTGTCTATTTAGTTTACGTTTCGGCAACTACAGATAAGAGCTTTATTTTCAGTTGGAATCAAGACTTGCTAATATTGATTATTGTGTAATATAGCATTATTTCTCCCTTTTCTTTTTCCTCATTTGACTTTCATCACATGTCTGCATATCTTTTTCCTCTTCTAATGTTTTAATCTGATACTAAAATTTAGGTTGGTTGAACTTTATTATGTTCCAACCCTTCTTTTGTTTTATCTACAACTGAAGCCATAGAGACAAAACCAGGATGGTAAAGCAGCCTCATAGAATTTCTGCAAAACTCATGCCAACTAGAGAAGAAGGTTGCATGAATGTGCAGAATTCGAGCATCCACATTGGCAAAATAAGTAAAATAGGAAGATTATTCCAGCTAGAAATTAATATTAACACTTTAAAGAAGGGAAAAAAAAAAAAAAAGTAACCTATTGCCACATTGCAAGTTCTTATGCAACCCACCTTCAGGAATAGAAGAATAAGAAAAGAAGATCTAAAGTTTACACAAACTGATTACTTATATTAGACGCAAGAAAGACCATATTTATAGATAAGTACTTTTTCCCACTGTTTGGTCACTTGAGCAGAGACAGCATTAATTTTAAAGTCCGGTTTATGATTCTGGATTCACCAAGTTGTAACCAATGGTAAATTTTTTGTACTGTAGAAATTGCTTATTTCAGTGCGTATTGGTGTTGTGATGTTTGTTTGTTTTTCGTTGGAATGGGGCTGACATTGATCAGGTTTGTTCATTCCAAGCAAGAGCCATTACTTCAATACAAGATTTGTTTGTTTAAAGGTTGAAGTTTCACCGTGCAACATAAATCTGAGTGCCCTTTTGCCCCATCAAAGCCGATCTTGGTGGATTGCCCAAATCAAGTGCAGCTCTTGCTGCCCAAATTTGTTCATTTATTCTCTTAGATGGGCATACAAATGAAGTGATATGCTCTTTGTAAAATGATTGTATCATATTATTCATACACTCGTTTAACAATATCATAAAGACCACATCATACGTGTACTTATTCAATATCAACAAAAAACAAGTGTTTTAGTACAAAAAGGAAACGGAAAATGAAACATAATTCATAGATTAATTCAATTAAAACCTATCAAGCACTTGCTTAAAAAAAAGGAGGAATCTCATACAAATACCATGGAATAACGTTTAATCTAAATCATGGGGATTATGTAAATATTCCATTCTGAAAATATAAAGTGAAACAATTATGTCTTTTTTGAAGATTGGTACTAATTCAAGATCCAACATGTACAAAGTGAAAACCTCATTCTCGATTCTGTGAGAATTTTTAGGAAAGCATCCAACAAAATCATGAAGAGTTTTAAGTGAAACAAACATAATCATATGAGATATGGATATTCAATCAAAACAAATAATCAAAATGGATATACATGTGCAGAAATTGTAATCGGCCAAGCATACAGATGATATTCTTCATATTCTTCCTCAGATATTTTCCAGACCAAGGACATTTTCACATTTTCCACAAGCATGAGATGCAAGGCCATTGCTTTTTTGTCCTCAAACAAGTATCGTTGGTCATAATTGTGTTTACAAAAACATATTAAGGCAAAACTTTATGTTTTTTTTTTAATTAGAAAGAGAAGTTTGTCAATTATTGTGCTATTCTAGTTAACATGTAACATGTAACCCAAACAAACCTTTGACATTCCTTGGCATTGCAAATGTGTTCCTTCCCTTCAGCTGAATGTTATTACTACGTTTATTAGCAGCAGAGTGTGGAACTCTAGACTCCTTGAAAGTCTGATTACTACTTTGCGCTACCATTTAACCCAAAGGAGTAAGAAAATGAAATGCAGAAGTAATAACAAACATCTATAGACTGCATTAGACACAAACAAACACACACAAGTAATAACAAAGATAAAACATAATTCCACTTAGCCTACCATGTTCTCTAGAGGCCCCACGACTAGCAGAATCTTTTCTCTTTTGCTTCGGATTTGATCTTGCAATGCTTATCTTCTTCCCAAGAAACATTTGTTTGTTCTTTCCTACAGCTGCAGGAAGGTGTGCATCATCGGCAAAATCCACATATGCCAGCCCTTCAAAAATCGATCAAAGGATATTATAAATTACTATGCAACGGTCCCAGACATATTCTCTACAGTTAAAGGCAAGCTGGAATATGGGTAAATCTGTATAGGACTATGGTTGAGTCTCCTAAGCATATCCCTTGCTATCAAAATGAAAAAAATATGCTCATAGACAGTTAGACTCTTTATATTTAGAAAATTCAGCAATTTTACCATAATTATGGAATTCAACCCTTCTACAGGTTTGTTTGAGACTGCATAATCGTCTCTGGAAAGGAAATTCATCTTAAAACCAAAAGCGTAAGAACTAAATGATTTATTGACTGCATGAAAGGAAGAAATCAAATTGAAGTTTCAGTGAGCACCCTTGAGAAATTTGATCAAAGAGAATATACTGCATTTAGCAGTTTCAATCTCCCTGAAGCATCAGCCATGCTGATCTCCCAGTCTCATTAAAATTAGTTTCTTAGGGCTAATTTCTGTGGTACAGTCCACATTATGCATACATATGTTGAAGTTTAAAGGTTAGGCAATGTTAAATAAGGATTTGACTGTAAGACTGATGTACACATGGAAGGTCCAATGGATAGCTTCCCCTTTTTCATTTGAAGCATAAAGCACAAAGAACATTGACAAATAATGAATGAGAGAAAGAGAGTCATACCCTTGACTTTCTGGTGAACTTGTCCTGTAGAATTCGAACATATTCAACCCCACCAACATCGCTAAAGAATTTTTTCAGATCTTCAGAAGTTGCCTGAAAAATTAAAACCATCAGAATTATCTCTCTGTATTTGCCTATCTAGCATTAAAAAGGAATAAAAAGCAATCTCTCTCTAAAGTGCGAGAGAATCTCTACTTGCCCTGAAGTTAAGGTTTGATAAAAATGCAATACACTCGTCAGTGTATCCTTTGGCTCTTCCAGTGGTGGAGTCTTTGCTGTGCTGGTCATTTGGATGCTCTTCAAACTTGGGTTTTGCCTCTTCTACTTCGTTTTCTTCAGCTAAGTTCTGTGCTCGTCCCTTTCCTTTCCCATAAACTTTGTTTGGGTTTTGGGCAATATTTTTCTGCCGCTTAGCTAGAGACTGTTCGTCACTCATGTTCAAATCTGTTTTTCTCTTTCCATTAACACTTTTCTTATGTGACTTCTCTTTCTGATCTATTAGTTCAGGAACAGATTTGGCTTCCTGCTATAACATAAATAATTGTAGCTCTTCCAAGTAGGGTGTAACTTGAGAAAGGGAACAAAGATAAGCATCTTTACGCATTGAGTTAAAATAGCAAGGATTGCATACATTCAATAAATACCAAGCAGATGTACCATAATTTAGTGACATCTTTAACAATGTTACGTAACAACTTGACTTAAAAGCTTAAATTGATAGTTAAGCATCCAACAACCATACTTAAAATTTAACACAATCTGGTGCGCTGAACACCCACAATCACAACCATAAATATAACATAAATACAAATACAAATTTATAATCTAAATAAGAGCCTATTTGATATAAATTTTAAATCGTGTTTAATTTTCGAAAACAAGGAATATAAGGAATTTTATGAACATACATTTTTATTAAAATAAGTTGAAATGTTTTCAAAACAATGTTTTTGTATATAATCCTAAAAATTAGTGTAAAATTAGAAAACAAGAAAAATATCATTTCTCGGTCTTTATATAGTTTTTAACTTCAAAAAGAATTTTAGAATACCAAATATATTTTCAAATATTTAAAATATTGAGATAAAACTTTTAATTGTAACTTAGTTTTTCAAAATTATTTTTGAATCACAAACCAAACTAGCCCAAATCTCATAAAGAGATTTAAAATAAAAAATATTTTTTCAAATATTTAAAATACAGAGATAAAACGTAAAACTTTTAATTGTAACTTGGTTTTTCAAAATTATTTTTGAATCACAAACCAAACTGGCCCAAATCTCATAGAGAGATTTAAACACGAGACTGTGTGGACCACCTCGCTACAATTTTCTATTAAGTTATCACTTAAAACTAAAAATTTAAACAAATAGGCAATGATGCACTAGTAGTATTTAAGCTCTGACAAGAGAGAAGTAAAGAGTTCATAATATGTACAGAGGCACATAAACACAACTCATTTACAAGCACATCATTTGAGGTCATCAAAGACAACTGCTAACGTGGCACATTTTAGTCAAACAGATATGGTTACTAGATAAGGCGGACATTGCAACTAGCTAAAATATCATTAGTTAAACACTTCAATTGTTTTTTTAATAAATCTATACATACTAATTCTCAATAGCAATGCAAATGCATCATACACATTAGCATGAAAAAAGAAATGTGTGATTAATTGGCACTTAAATTAAAACTGCAGCAGGAATGTGTACCTTTTGTGCAGCGTGGTCAAAATCTTCAAGTGTCCTGTATTCCCTCTCAAAACGCGACCAGTTGTGGCATATGTCCTGAATAACTTTGTTTTTAGGAAAAGAATATATCACAAATCCAAAAGGCAATACATAACAATTGAAGAAAGTCACCCTGGAGTTGTGGACCCAAAAAATATTTTCAATATCATAAAATCAAGAAGCAAGAATTGTCAATAACTTTAGATGATGTAGTGAGATCATCAATGAGATCATATAATATGAATGGGAGTGGGAGCAAGAGCAGAGAGTTGGGAAACAATCCGATTAAATATAGTAAGGCCAATCAAGATAAGATGAAAATAACAAGGTTAACTTTATCAAACTAAACCCTAAATTGATCATAGAAAAGAGAGAACTTAGATGACTTTATGATAGGTCATATAAATTATTTACATCAATAAGTTTTATTTAACCTATAGCATATTTTGATATGAAACTCAGAAAGTAAAGCTTGAATTAAGAAACTTTTCTTCCAACATATTGGAAAAAGTAAGCCAAGTGGAAAAAGATATCAGCCTATTGTGTTTCAAAAACTACTCTGCTACCTATGGTTTAAATGTGATTACTCCATATATGCCACAATTTCATTACAGTATCAGTAACTCTAAAGTTTGAAGTTAAAAAATAAACGTCATGGATTTTCAACTAGCATGATCCCCAGAGATACTATCATATATCATTTACGTATGATTTGGAAAAATTATTCAAAATAACATATTAAACCATTGTGATTCTGGTACCCGAGTAACAGGTTGACCTATTGCAAGGCTACTTTCTAAAAATATTCTCATCTGCAGAGCATGATTCTATGTTAAGAGTTCAAAAGATCTCCATAAATTGCCCTCCTTGATAAACAACATTTTAACAACCTTGACTTAAGCCATTTGTCTGGTTTCAACTTCCATTAGCAACAAAAAGAGAATAAAGATAGAAATGTTTGCATTGCAGATGACAAATATCAATTGATTAAAAAAAGATGCATCGTATACTACTAAAAGCAACAATTTTCCCAAAAAAAAAATGAGAAGGAAGGGGGAAAAAACCAGTTTAAAAACTTTCAAATTCAAATCCTGTCCATAAATCAATCTAGAATAATTGAAAACAAGTAATGTAAAAGAATTATACCTCTGAACCTGTCCCACTAAATCTTTTACTGTAGCATATACTGTAGATGGACCTAGCTTCATTGAAATGTCCCAATTCAATTTCCATAGCTATATAACCTTGCCAGGCTTCCAACATTGACCTGCTGCGCAAACAAAAAGCAAGTTATATGGGAAAAATACAAAGATGAATCATAAATCAATCATATTGAACTATATAGGATAAGAAAGAGAAAAAGATGAATAGGCCAAACCAGATCTTAACAAGGCTCTCCCAAAAGCCCCGAGCTGCTGCTTGATCTTTGCCCAAATTTAGCTCCAAATGAGCGCAATAAGGGTACAAATGCAGCAAACCATCTGTATTCTTCATCTGTTGAGATAAGTAATCAGACGCCCGCTGAAAGGAAGAAACTTCACAGTTAAGTATTCAAGTATATATAATACATCCAATCATACAGGGCCTACAATTTCAATGGTACACTAAAAAGACATCAAGCTAATTGTTTATAAACGCAAATATTGAAAACAACCATTATACAACAACAATGTACCAGTTGAATATGACATGCAAATTTTATAAATTCACAAATCCATAAAGATATGTTCTGTACATGCAACTCCAATGTTGAATGAGAATTTTTTTAGCAAAGGACACTATTCCATGACAAAACAATTAACAAAGGTAACAATCTAGCAATTAGCAAAAGCCATCTTGGAGTATCGAGAGTTATGCACTGCAACTTCTACATAAAGTGGTCATAATGGTACTATTACAGCACACTAAATGAAGTAAATTAAAAGACTTTTCTTTAGAGTCTAAGGGTAGAAGCGCTTGATACATATTCGTAAGAGATCTATGCCTGGACCCTAAAAGAGTAGACTAGCTACAAGGTCCACATTTTCTTCATCTAAAATTCACCATGAATAGAGCATCTACAAATGTCTTCGAGAAGCTTCAAGTTCTTGACATCGAGTACAAACAATTTTAACAAGGGAAAATGAACAGTATACATATGCGAACCTGAAACGTTTCCCTTATCAATGAAAAATTCATTGCATCCTCTTCTACTCCAGGCAAAAGGATTCTGTGTCTCAAACCATCCACTCGAGTGAGGAATAAGTTTAGGCACTGAAACAAAGAGGATCCAATTAACAAAGATCTTTAAGGCATAACACGTAGATGGAACAATAACCAGTTACAAAGAGTAGTGAGTCAAGCCTACAAATTAGAGAAAAGATACCTTTACCTCCTCAATGGTCGAAAAAGTGCATAGAAGGAACTTCACAAAGACCTGAATATGATATAAAAATCTTTTTAAACAAGAGTAGACCTCTATATTTGTAAAAGGAGGAGAATGAAATTCCAACACTAAAGTTTGTGAAACTTCATTGCTCTTAAGCTACTTAAAACAATTTCTCATAATTCTCAACAGATAAAGTGTAACAACTGAAACTTACAGTAGATATCTCTTTCTCAGGTGCACGACAACGTTCCAAAGCAAGCAAAGATCCAACCCAAGGACAATTTTTCCTAGCCCTGGAATGAACATCCCACACAATATTTCCTACTTGAAGGAAAAAGAGATGATTAATTGCTAAAATTACAAATACCTGGAACATAAAGAATTGAAAAAGAGAAAATATGAGTGAAACCTTCAAGGTTTTATCCAAATAGCGAGTATAACCAAGCCAAAGATCACTTGATACAGGAAACTCGGTAATAGCACGTTCATAGAGAAGTTAAACACAGGCTGGATCTCCAGAAGACTGTTCAAACTTCAAGTAGATCTGCAAAAATTTCAAATTAAAATAATAGCATTAACACTTTAACGAAGGAAAAAAAAGGGTAACCTATTGCCACATTGCAAGTTCTTATACAACCCCCCACCCTCAAGAAAAGAAGAAGAAGAAGAGAAGATCTAAAGTTTACATAAACTAATTACCTATATTAGAAGCAAGAAAGACCATAAGAAATTGAAATTATAATGAAATTTCAACAGCAACTTTGTTGATTAACAACTTGACCTAATAGCTTAAGCTTGAAAAGGTAAGGGCACAACAATGATATTCAGCTTTGTAACAGGCAACTTCACATGTTACATAAACCAAGCCCAAATTCAGACAGAAAGACCAACCCAAATATAGCAGGATGTAATAGATGGGAGACTCAAATCATGACTTCTACACTTTAATATCATATCAAGTTACCATTTAACCTAAATTCTTAAGGTATCATGTAAGAACCCAGCATTATCATTTAGCTGTCTAAAACAATATCTGATAGTCAATGCCATATACCGTGAATTGTTGAAATTTTTCGGAGTCAGATATATCCTATCTTGCAATCTGTTCTTCAAAATCAGCTCGAGCATTATACATCTCAAATGCCTTTTGGTACGCTGAGGCAATAGTAAAAGGAATCCCATTTAAATCACCTGATTCAATATCTAGAGCAGTCCCCAGTTCCACCTCCCAAGACTTGTAGGCAGGAAGGAATGACCTTAAGTTAGTAAGGGGAACAAACAACTAACGGTGGAATATACTTCGGATGCGCTGAACCTGTTTTTCTTTTTCCTACAAAAGAGCAGTAATTTTCCAAATGTAAATTTTGAAAACAGATACTTTTTCTTGGTACATAGCACTTCATAGGGAAATGAAAGAACAAAATTTATGAACTATACATAGATGACAAAAAGAAGAAAAAAAGTTTCTAAAATAAACAGGGAATGCAACTTGAGCCATGGTTATAGGAAATATAAAGGAAGACCCACAAAAGCATTATTAATCATAATACCAAACCAGTAGGATGGAATAAGACATTAAATAATCAAGTAAATTAATTAATAGAATGCATCCCCTTCAAGCACATTTTCTAAAAAGTTTCTAATATATATATTATAAATTCTCACCTTAATGCTAATCTCATCTATGGTATGGAGAATGGCTTGCTCAAATTCCCTGTATGCTTCCCATATTTTACTGCCTTCAGCAACATGCAAACCAGCAGCAGTTATAGCACGCTCGAAGAGATTTCTTGCCTTCGCAATACCATCAGGTGAAAATTCACGTACAGATGGATCATATTCTTGCATAAATCTCAAGCAGTCACACCAAAGTGAGATAGACTGCATCAGAACAAGTTCTAGTCATTCAATTTTACAGAATTACTTTGATAAAGGAACTCCAAAGAACGAAATTAATGTTTTTATCCCCTGATTCCACACATACGCAAAATCTGACTGAAAGTAGCAAGAACTTAATTTTCCACAAAAAGTAGGGAAAAAGATGACAACATGCAATATAAACTTCCAAAATGTATTGCCACTTAAAAAAATACATTTATGTTAGAAACCCCAGAACTTCAATCACTCAATACAGATAAACACTTCAATGAACAAAGGATTTCTGAATAATACTGATATCTTCTATATTGATTTGACTTTGAAAATGGAAATACAAACTTCTCACGTAAAAGTGTAAAGAGATGACGAAAAAGAAATATATGATAGCCTAGCAAATCGAGGAGCTAGAGACCTCCCAACAATTCCCACTAAAACATATTCTGCCCAAGTTTATACTAACTAATCACAGTATTCTCACCACTATCTCCATGTGCTTAAGCTAACAAACTCCACAACCTAACCACTAATTACCCCTTTTATCCCTTCTCTATTATGGTATTGGTGGTGCTCTATCAATTTCCACTCCCCAGAAGTTTGAAAAAGTTTTATCCTATTGCCCAATTTGGTAGAAAAAATTGATGATGCCTCAAAAAGGAACCATGTGTCTTTAAACACCACCACAAATGTAAGAATATTGATATCCATTCTGAATTGCAAGGCCTACAATCATCTCTGCCATCCAAATGAAACTAATGAGCCATTTTGTTATTAATAATTACTTGTTGGAAAAATTCAGCCATTCAAAAGTCATAGATCTGGCAAGCTGAATTTTTTTATCAGAAAATTATATTTAGGAAAATAATTAAAAATACCACAAGTGAGAATTCCTAAGATCACTATGTTTTAATCCATAAATCAATGCATAAAGTAATTCAAAATCCATAATGATAACAAAAACCTACCAGATAATCAGAAACTCCTCTTTCATAAATCTTCTCAATCCCCAGAAATGCCTCAGGTCTGCAAAGTTGAAGCAGAGAATCAACACGAAACTACCTTCAGATAGACAGAGCAATAAAATCTAAAAGTATACCCAAAGCTTTAGTATCAGTCATGCTGAACAAGAAAAGATCAAAATCTTAAAAATTTAGCTGACCGCCCTTTTATTTTTTTCCTTTGGGGGTAACTGTCATCAGAAAGTACACTTACTGATTTTCAACATTGAGCTTCATGTTTTGGAGAAGATAATATACTTATACTAAGAGAAATGAGTTTTGCAAGAGGGCAAGCAGGCTGTCCATAAAAGCAACAGCAAGAGGGAACTCAAAATCTATAAACAAATAAAATATCAGACAGCCGCAAATTATCAAAAACCAACCTCCCAAGTCAACCATCACTGCTTCCTAGTTGCAACATACAAAAAAAAAAAAAAAAAATAGAAAGGAAGAAAGCTCAAAACTTCATTTCTTTTACTCAATTAAGCCGACATTTGAGCTAAGGCTCAGTAGATAGAAGTCACATAAACTTGAATTCAACATCGTTTTCACCATTTAAACCCCAAAAGATAATCACTTCCTCCTTTCAAACGAATCCATTTAATTTTTCTCTTTATACTTTCTCTCGTTAACCATAAACCCTAAGCGATCAAAATTTGATCATGAAACCAATAACAAGAACACAAAATGCAAAAACTAAAACATACCTAGTTGAAATAGAAGCTTCATCTCGAGCCCACTCTTGCCACATAACAGGAATCAATGGAAAAAATCTCATTCATAGCTTCTCTTGCTTGTCTTAGCTTCTCAATCTCACCCATCTTCCTCAAAACCCTTATGTACTAAAACCACCGACAAAAACAATAAAAATGCAAAACAATGTTATTCCTAAAAACAAAAATGCAAGAACTGGGTATTGAAATTCACATTCAAATTGATATAAAATCATACTTTAATAGGACTTCATAGTTGGAGAGCTCATTGGCGAGCTGGGACTTGATAATTTTTGCTGTGCTTCATCTTCCGAGTCTGTGTCTGAGTCCGAGTCACTTGACTCTTCGAGTCTAGAGAGTTGGGCTCTGTTGCTTCTGCGTTTTCGTTAGTATCTACCACAGCCGCGTCTGTGTCTTCTTCTTCTCGGGTTTGATCTTCTGCTTCATTTGCTCTGTGTTTCTCTCAAGTGTACTGAAGGCTTGGGTTTATTGCACTGCTACCCTGAGGTTTGGCGTGAAAACTTTTTCCTTTGGCATAACATAAGAAAAAAAATAGAGAAAAAAAAAAAAAAAAAAAGAAAAGAAAACAAACTAAATTAAGATCTTAAATTAATCAGGAAAAGTATTCAAAATGTCTTTCTTATTCTTTACACATCATTAATAGGAACAAACCTCAATTAGAGGTGATAGGGTTATAAACCACAAATTGTCTAATAAAGAAAGCATTTCAAATGTTTTCTTTTAAAATACAACTCATTACAATACATAAAATTGCATGACGGTAATAAGTCACAAGAACTAATCAATTATGGAAACATCTTCTTGCAAGTGTAATACAAGAGTGACCATAAAAGACCTTTACATGTTTTCCTATCGAATACCTTTAGAAGGCGAGCAACTTTGCAGAATCCTGGATGATATATATACATTCTTCATTTATTGATGGTTTCATTCCATTCTTACAAGGTTTTGGCCTTGTAAGAGCCCATTGCCCATACGGCCAAAGAATGCATGTAACTTAGCGCTCTAAAACAATCAACAGTGGTCCAAGCTTCAGGAGTTTAGAAAGAATAACTACGCAGAAAACAACAATGAGTCAATGAATTATCAGGAACAAATAACTCGCGTATAATTTTCGTGTAAATTATGCAGAATATAAAGTTTCCAATTGTAATCGACAGAAAATTGTCCTAAAAGTAGTAACTTGACGATGCAAGACGTAAAGGACGGGTGCAAACGGGTATTTAGTCCTTATCTTCTACATTTTAGGATAGAGTATTTCAATCCTTGGTATCCCTTTCTTGATTTCTCCTCTTAACCTATTAATTTCTCTCTATCTCCCTATATAGAATCCTATATTATTTATCTATGTTATTCTTCTCCTCCTTCATCACCTAAGGAGCAAAAATATTATCTACTAGACATTATAACTACAGGAGTTTTGTCCAACATTTCACAACATCAAGAATCTAATAGAAAATGGTTAAACGGCACATCCACCAAAAAAATAAATGAACTGACAAAACAAATGATGCAATGAAATCTATACAGATTTGAGATAGATTTAGATCTAAAAAACACAAACTCATACCTTAGTTAACAGCCTATTAACTAAGCTATAAGATAACAGTGTTTGATAAACTTAGGGGGTTCTCACTCGAGTCCATTTTTAGACCATACTGCTTCATAGATTTCAATGGCAATTTGAAATCCCATATCAACCAAATCTCCACAATCATCGCATAAAGAATCGCATATGTAACACTGCACCATATTTTTTCTTGAATGCAATGTTGTCATGTCAACTGTTCCAACAGGTAGATCCCATAGATCGGTGCATCCATATTCTTTAAGATATTATAGAGAAAAACCTTCTCTAATGCTCTTTTTGCTTTGTCTTCATCAACTATCACTGAAAGAGCACATGCTCATGCGTAACTACATTAGAGACACAACTGGTAAGTTCTTGTCTTTTCAGATTTAAGCTAAAAAAGAATATATATATATATATATATATTGAGAAACAGAAACATGTGAAACACTATAAATAAATCAAGATTTATCGTGCCCGGATAATTGAGAATATCAATTAATGAAGTCAATCACTTGCAACATACCATTGTCCAAGAACTGATTAGCTTGAATAGATGAACTTGAGCGGCTACCATTATTGTTGTAGTTGAAGTAAGAACCATTCCACAATTCCTCATATACTGATAATCCGTGGATTATATAGTTATCATTTGACTTTTTATTCGGATTTCAGGTACTTTTTGGTGCATTTTGACCTGAATTGTTGCTTAATTCTTTACATTTCATGTTTTAGGTTAAAATGGACATTTTGAGCAAATAAGGACAAAATTTGGAAATTTTTGACTCAGAAGTTAGCGGATCTCAAAAGTTAGGAGAGTTCTGAAATAGGATAAATTACGATGAGGCTTGTTCCCAAAGGAGAGCACCGAGGATTGAAGAATCAAGCGAAGATGCAAGCAGAGTGGCAGTTCTGTAATTTCAGAACTTTTCAAGAAGTTTTGATGCGGCGAAGTAGGCCAGCCACGAGCATGTCTGCTTCTCTCTTCGCCGCGGCGACGGTCATTATTTTCAGTTTTGTTAAACGCACAGTTTTACTTTGTGCGTGTTTTTGCTAGGTAATTTGGGCGAGATATAAAAGAAACACTTAGCCTTTTTGTCCAGGAGTCTTCGTTTTTAGGTTGGGCAGCTTTTACATTTTCTTTGGCTAAGGTTTTGAGCGATCTGGAGTTGTAACAAGGGTGGAGATTCGATTTCTAACCAAGGGATTCATCTTTTGGGGAGATCTCTTATCTTTTATCTCATTTTCATTATGCTAAACTTTGATATTCTCATTTTTCGTTTTTGTATTGTTGATTTAGCTATGAACTAACCCATTTTGGGTTAGGGTTTTAATTGTAATTTGGATTTTAATGGGTTAATTGTTTGATTGTTTTATTTTCATAAGAGTATGCTTTGGTTGTGTGTTTACTCTGAGTTTTAATGCTTTTATATTGAGGAACATGATGAGATTGAGAAATGAATCATGTTAGGCTTCTTGGGTAATCACCATTGTAGTATTGGATGCTAGAGATAGATGCAAGAATCAATGAAATCATTGTAGGATTCTCTTGCTTAATGAGTTCAGAATTGTTAACCTTCAAATTGTTGGGTGCGGAAGGTTAATAAGGAAGAATAGGAAAACATAGCCCGAGAGGGTATGTTTAACACCTTAGTGAGTTTGATTTACAACCATTGCGTATGAATATGAATGTAGTGTAAATTTTAGGTTTAACCCATAAAATCCGAATGAAGTCAAAACCCTACCCGTTTTACTTGAATTGATTATCCGTGTTTTTCGTCTCGCATTCATAGTTTATTTTTAGTTTAAATTTTTCTGTTCAGTTCTAATTAGAAATTAGCTCCCATCAATCCAAAGAAGTCGATTGCTTCAACTTGAGAACAGTAGAATACTTAGTGCTTAGTTAACAATCCTCGTGGGAACGATACTCTACTCATCATTTTATTACTTGTGCGACTAGTATACTTGCTACATTTTGCATGTTGTAGGAAACACGCATCTTATACAACTTTTGCTTACTGAGATTTACACCAAAAATAATCCTTAAACCCTTAAGATCTACTACATGTGCAAATCCAAACGCAACCTGCAATGCTGCCACCTCCAATATATGTACTTACAACAGAGACATAATACGTATCGTATGTCTGATCAGGAAAGCTATCATTCTCAATCATCCCCATCACCATCCCTATCAAATTTGAGGAAAGCTATCTTTTATATTAGCTTTAAGAAAAAGGCAAGTTAACGAATTGTTATTTATAATCACATTAGGCCTAATTCCTTCTAAAATCTTCTCTTCATAAAGACTAAGAACTTCGTTGACTTCTTTATTCTTGCAATACCATCTTATTAAAGTATTGTAGCAAACAACATTAGGTCCATATCCCTTTCGAGTTAAAACTTCTTTATTTATAAGATCAGTTTTTATGTTGTTTATTAGAGACTATTATTAGAGGTGTGCCACGAGGCAGTGAAGTCGGATTTGAAGTTCATTAGAGACTATATTTCCAATAATAGATGCAATCAATTAGAAGAGAGAAAATTTTTATAGCTATAAGACTTTCTATTCTAATTTTTCAACGCATCATATGCTGTGACAAAATTAATGAAATATGAGATAGAATCTTGAAGTTTCTCTCAATGTTTTAACATGCTAATTCTTTCAATTAATTTCTCTTATTCAATGGTAGTGGATGAATAATTATATATTTATTTAACATTCGTTTGTTGTTTATTGATTAAATTTTCCATCTTCTCCTCTTTGTTTTTATGTTAATCCTATGAACCACGAATTTTATGAGATAATTTTAATCATGTTTAATCACGATGCTCATAGAAGCCAAGTTAATTTCAAGGGAATCCATGAATTTTAATATTAAACATTTAAAATCAATGTTTGCTTATTGATTAAAATTTTCTTATGTCAATCGAGAACACAACTACTTTTATAACTTCAATAATGCTTAATCAAAAATATTACTATTAATTTAATCTCCTTTATAAAAATATTATTTAAGTGCAAAACATTTAATTTTAAGCATGCATAAACTGATTACTTACATTAAAAGCAAGAAAGACCACAAGAAATTGAAATTATAACGAAATTTCAACAACAATTTTGTTGAAAAACAACTTGACCTAAAAGCTTAAGCTGAAAAAGAGGCATTTCCACGTGTTACATAAACCAAGCCCAAATTCAGACAGAAAGACCAACCCAAATACAGCAGGATGTAATAGATGAGAGATTCAAATCATGACCTCTACTTTAATATCTGTTGTGTGTGATTTTTATCGTAAGTTCAAAAGTCTCAGTAGCCCAAAAATCAGTAGATCGACGTGATCTCAAGGTCATGGAATCTTGAAGTCCGACTCAGCATAACCTCGTCTCGACCATCCAATACAGTTGTTTGACCGAATAAGGGATAAGCCTTACCTCAAACATCTCTGGAGGAATAAGAACGAATCAATATATGCGCGATCCTAGCATGCAACCACTAAAATCACAATGGCAATCCTAAATTCCTCTCTACTTCATTTGGTGTAAACTTGTATAAATATCCCTTCCAAATATGAGAAAGGGGTTAGCAAATTCCAGATATGAAACTCATGGGCGCGGAGTTAGAAGACAAGTTGATTCGAGGAGGTGACATGGGAAAGAGCCCATGGGAGAACAAGTTAATAATGGTTGCCGGGGGGAATCTCACACTTAGTGACTTAGTACATAAAAGAAACAAAAAATGAAACATAATTCATAGATCACTTAAACCCTCTCAAGTACTCGCTTAAAATTAAGAAGGAATATCATACAAATACCATGGAATAACATTTAATCCTATTCATGGGGATTATGTAAATATTGCATTCTGAAAATAGAATGTGAAACAATTAGATATTTTTTGAAGATTGGTACTAATTCTTGATCTAACATGTACAAAGTAAAAACCTCCTTCTCGATTCTATGAGAAATTTTATGAAAGCATCCATAGAATCATGAAAAGTCTAAGTGAAACAAACATAATCATATGAGATATGGATATTCATTCAAAACAGACAACAAAAATGAATATATGTGCGCGGAAATTTTAATCTGGCGAGCATACAGATGATATTCTTCATATTCTTCCTCAGACAATTTCCAAACCAAAGACATTTTTTCACATTTTCCACAAGCATGAGATGCAAGGCCATTGCTATTTCAGTACACAAACTCAATAGTGCTCTAGTGGTCTATCTTTCTGCATTAGGATTTTCGTCTATGACAAATAGTAAAATGGATTCTCCGCTAGAATAGAATCAATAGGTACAAAAAAGCAAAGAAGCTAATAGTTGCACTATGAGTATTCAATGTTATTTTAGACCAAGAATAGACCACCAACCCATAATAGTTTTCATGATCTTGTTAAATAAAAAGGAACTTGATCGCCATCTAATTGGCAAAAATTTCTCTGAATCTTGGGTTAAGGTATTGAGGCTATCCTCATCACAAATTGGATGAAATATATGTTCCACAGGAAACATATTAGAACTTTACCCTTTTGAGCAAAATGGGTATAAACTTTAACATATCTAGAAGAAAATTTACAAGAAGGGTACTAATATAGATTAATCTCAATAGCACAAATATTTTTTGTCCTCAAACAGGTATCTTTTGTCATAACTGTGTTTACAGAAACATATTAAGGCAAAACCTTACATTTTTTTATAAGAAAGAGAGGTTTGTCAATTACTATGCTATTCGACTGAACATGTAACATGTAACCCTATGAAGAAACCTAACTTCTTATGGAACATTTTTCTGAACTCATTATTTGACTTCAGCTGCTCATCTTTCACTTCCTCGGCTTTTGGATTTGTCGAGGGGACACCAAGTGGTCTGACGTTCCTTGGCATTGCAAATGTGTCCCTCCCCTTCAATTGAATGCTATCACTACATTTATTAGCAGCTGAGTCTGGCGCTCTAGAATCCCTGAAAGTTTGATTACTACTTTGCGCTACCATTTAACCCAAAGGAGTAAGAAAATAGAAGGTAGAAGTGGGAAACACAAACATGCAAATGTCTATAGACCGCGTTGCACACAAACAAACACACACAAGTAATAACAAAGATAAAACATAATTCCACTTAGCCTACCATGTTCTCTAGAGGCCCCATGACCAGCAGAATCCTTTCTCTTTTGCTTTAGATTTGATCTTGCAATCTCTTCCCAAGATTTTTTTTTTTTTTTTTTTTTTTGTTCTTTCCTATAGCTACAGCAAGGTGTGCATCATAGGCAAATCCACATATGTGAGGCCCTTCAAAAATTGATCAGAGGATATTATAAATTAGTATGCAACGATCCCATACAGATGCTCTACAGTTTAAAGGCAAGCTGGAATATGGATAAATCTGTATAAGACTATGGTTGAGTCTCCTAAGCATATCACTCGCAAGCAAAATGAAAAAATATGCTCTTAGACAGTTAGACTCTTTATACTTAGAAAATTAAGCAATTTTACCATAATTATGGAATTCAACGCTTCTACAGGTTTGTTTGAGATTGCAAATCGTCTCTGGAAAGGACATTCATCTTAAAACCAAAAGCGTAAGAACTAAATGTTTTATTGACTGCATGCAAGGGAGAAATCAAATTGAAGTTTCAATGAGCACCCTTGAGAAATTTGATCAAAGAGAATGGATTGCAATTAGCAGTTTCTATCTCCCTAAAGCATCGGCCATGTTGATCTACCAGTCTCATTAAAATTAGTTTCTTAGGGCTAATTTCTATGGTACACTCCACATTATGCATACATATGTTGAAGTTTAAAGGTTAGGCAATGTTAAATAAGGATCTGATTGTAAGATTGAGTTGCACATGGAAGGTCTAGTGGATAGCTTCCCCTTTTCCATTTGAAGCACAAAGAACAAAGAACATTGACAAATAATGAATGAGAGAAAGAGAGTCATACCCTTGACTTTCTGGTGAACTTGTCCTGCAGAATTCGAACAGATCCAACCCCACCAACATCGCTAAAGAATTTTTTCAGATCTTTAGAAGTTGCCTGAAAAAAATTAAAACCATTAGAATTATCTCTCTGTATTTGCCTGTCCAATGTCAAAAAAGAATAAAAAGCAATCTCTCTCTGAAGTATGAGATAATCTCTACTTGCCCTAAAGTTAAGGTTTGATAAAAATGCAGTTGACTTGTTAGTGTATACTTTGGCTCTTCCAGTGGTGGAGTCTTTCATGTGCTGGTCATTTGGGTGCTCTTCAAACTTGGGTTTTGCTTATTCTACTTTGTTTTCTTCAACTAAGTTCTATGCTCGTCCCTTTTCTTTCCCATGCACTTTGTTTGGGGTTTGAACAATATTTTTCTGCCGCTTAGCCGAGACTGCTCATACCATGTTCGAACTGCTTTCTCTTTCCATTAACACTTTTCTTATGTGACTTCTCTTTCTGATCTATTAGTTCAGGAATAGATTTGGCTTCCTGCTGTAACATAAATAATTACAGCTCTTCCAAGCAGGGTGTAACCTGAGAAAGGGAACAAAGACAAGCATCTTTACGCATTGAGTTAAAATAGCAAGGATTGCATACATTCAATAAATACCAAGCAGATGTATCATAATTCAGTAACATCTTTAACAATGTTACGTAACAACTTGACTTAAAAGCTTAAATTGATAGTTAAGCGTTCAACAACCATACTTAAAATTTAACACAATCTCGTGTGCTGAACAACCACAATCACAACCATAAATATAACATAAATACATATACAAGTTTATAATCTAAATAAGAGCATATTTGTTATAAATTTTAAATAGTGTTTTATTTTCGAAAACAAGGAATATAAGGAATTTTATGATATATGTTTTTATTAAAATAAGTTGAAATGTTTTCAAAACAATGTTTTTGCATATAATCCTAAAAATTAGTGTAAAATTAGAAAACAAGAAAAATATCATTTCTCAGTCTTTATATAGTTTCTAACTTCAAAAACAATTTTTAATACCAGATATATTTACAAATAGTTTAAATATTGAGATAAAGCTTTTAAATTTTTTAATTAAAACTTAGTTTTTTAAAATTATTTTTGAATCACAAACCAAACTGGTCCAAATCTCATAAAGAGACTTAAAATACAAAATATATTTTCATATATTTAAAATTTAGAGATAAAACTTTAAAATTTTTAATTGTAACTTAGTTTTTCAAAATTCTTTTTGAATTACAAACCAAATTGGCCCAAATCTCATATAGAGAGATTTAAACATGAAATCAGTAGAAAACAAATCCTGATAATCTTTTTATTTCAATCTTTTAAACTAGATAAGACTTACATAACTCTTAAATTGATCATATTCTAATCTAGAAATCCTTCACTCCCTCTCAAGCTGGTGAATAGATATTTATCATTCCTAGCTTGGAAACTAGATTAACAAACAATTGTCTAGGCAGTCCTTTTGTAAGAATATATGTTGTCTGCTGACTTGTAGGCAAGTAGGTAACACATAAAAGCATATCTTCTCTTTTATGAAATGTCTATCTATTTCAACGTGCTTGGTCCTATCATGATGCAATGGATTGTGTGCTATCCCAATTGCAACCTTGTTTTCATAGTACAACCTCATAGGCTCCGTACTTTTGATTTCAAGCTCTCCTGAGATTCTTCTTAGCCATATTAATTCACAAATCCCATGAGATATAGCACGAAACTTAGCCTGAGCAGTACTTCCAGCTACCACGTTTTGCTTCTTACTTCTCCAGGTTACTAAATTTCCCCAAACAAAAGTGCAATAATCTAAGGTCAATCTTCTATCATCCATAGAACTAGCCCAGTCCCGCATCCGTGAATGCTTCTAGTTTCCTTTCATTTTTTTTACCAAAAAATAGCCCCTTCCCAAGGGTCATTTTAAGGTACCTTAGAATCCTACTCACAACCCTAAAATGCTTCTCTTGTGGGTTATGCATAGGTTGACTCACTACGCTTATCGGAAAGGCTATGTCAGGTCTAGTATGAGATAGGTATATCAACTTTCCAACCAACCTTTGATACCTACCTTTATCAACCAAAGCATCACAATGCATTTTCTCAAATTTCAGATTTGGTTTAACGGGAGTCTCAACTGGCTTGCAACCTAGCATACATATCTCTTTTAGTAAATCCAACACATATTTTTTTTGTGAAACTGAAATTCCCTTTTTACTCCTAGCAATCTCCATACCAAGAAAATACCTCAACTGCCCCAAGTATTTCAATTCAAAATCCCGAGCAAGAACCTTCTTAATAGCCTCTATTTCTTCAAAACTATCTCTAGTAATAAAAATATCGTCTACATAAACAATTACAATAGTAATCTTACCTATAGAGGTTTTAAGGAATAATGTATGATCAGTCTTCCCCAAGTGAAACCATACCTCTTAACAGCCTTTGTGGATTTTTCAAACCAGGCCCGTGGAGACTGTTTTAGGCCATATAATGATTTCTTAGATTTGCACACTTTTCTGTCCTTTCCACTCCCTTCAAACCCTGGTGGCATTTCCATGTACACCTCTTTTGCAAGTTCACCATTCAAAAATGCGTTTTTTCACATCTAGTTGTTGTAGAGGCCAGTCTAGATTTTTTGCAAGAGACGAGCACCCTGATAGTATTCAACTTAGCCACCGGAGCAAAGGTCACCTCATAGTCTACTCCATAGGTTTGAGTAAATCCCCTTGCCACTAGCCTTGCCTATGCCCTTCAACTGTTCCATCTGCCTTATACTTAATAGTAAACACCCACTTGCAGGTCACAATTGTTTTCCCTCCAGGTAAACTCACCAGCTCCCAAGTCTTGTTTTTCTCAAGAGCCTCCATCTCCTCTATCATAGTCTTCCTCCACTTTTCATCCCCTAATGCCTCATGTACCGGTGCTGGAACCTTCACAGCTAAGAGATTAGTGGTGAATGCAAAAAAAATCATCTGCCAACTTATCGTATGCCGTATACTTAGCAATAGGATGCAACATACAAGATCTAACACCCTTCCTTAGTGCAATAGGTAAATGTAAATCATCATGCCCTGATTTAGACTCATCAGAAGATAGTTCTTCCTTACCTTGAGACTGTGAATCACTGGTTTCTTCCAGTTGGGATGATTGCTCATACAGATCATTAGGTTTCCTTCCACTTTGATAGTCAGTTCTTTGAGGTAAAATTGGAGACCCGACTGATTTAATATCTTTAGACCTCCCCATACTTCTAATCTTTCCTGAGAGTTTGGTTTACCAAGAGTGGGCTATATAGTTAGAGTAGGACCTAAATCGGTAGGCTGACTATGAGACTGACTCATCCTTATGGGACTAGGCTGATATATAGGAACCTAACCTGAATTAGGCTGATTAGGTGACTGACTCATTCTTATAGGACTAGGCTGACCTATAGGAAACTAGGTGACTTTGAACTTTGACCTGGACTGGGAGACTACTGAGAATGACTCAAGTGTGGTTGAAAGGGTAACACTACTTCCCACGAATGACCTTCACAATCTCTCAAATTCTCCCCTGAAGGGAAGTGGGAAAGAATGGATGTGACTAAAAAAATGTAACATGTAACAACTGCTGTAAACTAGTACAATGCATGCATAATAATAATAGAAAATAGGCCCAAAACTTTTTTTTTTTTTATATATGTACTAAGTCTTTTATACACAAAGAGCATTATTTACAAAATGCCATTTAAAAGACAAAACAGGGGAAACAATGTAGCTATTGCTCCTCGCTTGCCGACGCCCCTCCGACTGCATCATCACCTAGATCCTGCATCCACAAAGGAAAATAACGGGGTGAGCACAAAATAATGCTCAGTAAGTAAACCCTCTATCTATCTATCCTCATAAGTATTTCTCTTAATTCTTTCCTCACACTTTCTTTCTATTGTTTTCTACAAAACGTCATGGCCTCATCTTACCGGAGGTACGGTCGGATGGCGTTCACATAGCGCCATCACACTCTTCATGACTATCGGGTGGAGTTCACACAACACCAACCCGCTCTTAATGACTACCGAGTGGGGATCACAAAGCACCTATCCGGTTTCCATAACTATCGGGTGGAGATCACAAAGCACTTACCCGTTTCTCATTACTTTTGGGTGATGATCACAAAGCATCAACCCGTTTCTAATAACTATCGGGTGACGATCACAAAGCATCAACCCGTTTCTAATAACTATCGGGTGACGATCACAAAGCATCAACCCGTTTCTCATACTTCTTCATAGCACTTCTCATTCTCTCTACCCTTAGAGTAGTTGCATTCACAAAGTTCTCTACTCATAGAGCAAGTGCCTACACAAAGTTTTCTACTCTTTCTTAAGTCATTTCTCAATGCACAATTAATGTCTATGGATGGTTCATCTCCACTAATGCACTTATGAAATGCCAACATGCAATGTTGCAAGAATTAAGGTTCACTACTCATACTCAAACCTCTATTAGGCATTTCATCAAACAACTCAAGTGCATAATAAAACTCTACTATAACAATAATTCTACGTCTTTCTCTAGCCATCCAAAATGGGAGAAAACTCCCTCACATAGCCATAATTCCTGCCAAAGAATAACACTTTAAAAAAGGATTTCTCAATATCCTTCAATTCCATCTCAAACTACCTTTCCAACCCACATCTCATTTCTCATAATTGAAATGTATGAACAATCACAAAGCAATAATAATCTCCATTTGAGACTCAATAACATAGCATATAACATGTATACAACATACATACATAATTGCTATTAAAACCCTAATCAAGAAAATTCTCAAATCTCCACTTGGGTTGGGATTTACTTACCTTGGTATGGAGAGATCTCACTAGCACTTCCTTTCTCTTGGTTTGCTTGATTTTTTCTCTACGCTTAAACAATTCAACCAAAGGCCCTCAATATTCAAATACACTCAAATTTCACAAAACTTCACATTCAAAGCAAGAATCATTACCTTAGGATGCCTTAGATTGCTTTCCTACCCCAAATCACTCCAAAAGCCCTCTTAAAAACCTTGAACAAATGAAAGAGAAATTGAGAGGAAGTAAGAAGGGAGAGTGGCGATGGAGAAGAAGAATGAAGGGTTTGCAATGACTTAATTCTTTTTAACACACTTTATGCACAAGCCTTCCCATTTTGCCCTTACTCTTCCTTAGGAACTCCATCTATATCCTTTGATTCATTACAAACACACCCCCACACTAACATATTCTCCATGAAAAATCTTTTCAATTTACTCCCCACGTTTCCTACTAATTAGGGGTAGAATGGTAATATTGCCCCTAGGGAAGAAAATATCTAAAACTTAACAAACAATTTGGTCGGCACATCGCCGCGGCGAGGAATCTTCTGTCGTCGCGGCGAAACTGTCTAGCAGCTTCCCCGTGGCTTCAACACCTCTTCGCAGCGGCGAAGATTCTTCTTCGCCCGCCTGGAACACAAAACTTCCTTTATTTTAACCAATTTCAAGGCAAATGTTCAACATAACACTCAATCAAAGGTCAACCAAACAATAATACTAATAAAACAATTCAAATAAGAGCAAAGGAAGAAACATTAGCTACGTACCTCAAGTGGGGCGTTACATAACATCACTAGAGACATATAATTTTCTCTTTACAGGGCAATAACACTAATAGTCTTTCTGTGTGGGAGAATATCCAAGCAAGATACATTTGATGGCCCTAGAGTCTAACTTCCCTCTATTAGGAGACATAACATGTACAAAAGCAGTACATCCAAACACCTTTAAGGGTAAAGTATTTAGGATCCTACAACTAGGAAAGATCTTTAGCAAAGTCTCAAAAGGTGTATGAAAATCAAGAATTCTAGTAGGTAATCTATTTATCAAATATGCAACTATTAAAATTGCATGACTCCAAAAATACTGAGGTACATTCATGGTAAACATTAAGACTCTAGCTACCTCTAATAGGTGCCTATTCTTTCTTTTAACTATCACATTTTGTTGAGGGGTATTAACATAAGAGCTTTGATGTACAATCCCGTGATGTAACAAGTAGTTTCCTAGGATAGAGTGAAAATATTCCTTACCATTATCAGTTCGAATAACTTGGATTTTTTCTTGAAATTGAGTTTCAACCATTGAATGAAAGTTTATGAACAATTGACCTGCTTCAAACTTGTTTTTCATCAAGTATACCCAACATACTCTAGTGTGATCATCAATAAACGTAATGAACCATTTAGACCCTATAATATTTGTAACTCTAGATGGCCCCTAGAGATACTGTCATATATCATTTATGTATGATTTGGAAAAACTATTCAAAATGACATATTAAACCATTATGATTCTGGTGCCCAAGTAATAGGTTGACCTATTGCAAGGCTACTCTTTAAATATATTTTCAGCTGCAGAGCATGATTCTATATTAAGAGTTCAAAAGATCTCCATAAATTGCCCTACTTGATAAACAACATTTCAACAACCTTGACTTAAGCCATTTGTCTGGTTTCAACTTCCATCAATTGCAAAAAGAGAATAAAGAAAGAAATGTTTGCATTGCAGATGACAAATATCAATTGATTAAATGAAGCTGCATCGTATACTACTAAAAGCAACAATTTTCAAAAAAAAAAAAAAAAAAAAACAATTAGGAAAAAACCAGTCTAGAAACATTCAACTTCAAATTCTCTCCATAAATCAATTTAGTATAATTGAAAGCAAGTAATGTAAAAGAATTATACCTCTGAAGCTGTCCCCACTAAATCTTTTACTGTAGCATCTCCTATAGATGGACCTAGCTTTGTTTAAATGTCCCAAATCAATTTCCATAGCTATATAACCTTGCCAGGCTTCCAACATTGACTCGCTGCACAAACAAAAAGCAAGTTGTATGGAAAAGATACAAAGCTGAATCATAAATCAATCATATTGAACTATACAGGATAAGAATGAGAAAATGATGAATGGGCCAAACCAGATCTTAACTAGGCTCTCCCAAACACCTAGAGCTGCAGCCAAATTTAGCTCCAAACGAGCCCAATAAGCATACAAATGTAGCAAACCATCTACATTCTTCATCTGCTGAGATAAGTAATCTGATGTGTGCTGAAAGGAAGAAACTGTACAGTTAAATATTCAAGTATATATAATACATCCAATCATACAGAGCCTGCAATTTCGATGGTACACTAAAGAGACATCAGGCTAATTGTTTATAAACACAAATATAAAAGACAGCAATTATACAACAATGATGTACCAGTTGAATATGACATGCAAATTTTATAAATTCACAGATCCATACAAATATCTTCCGTGCATGCAACTCCCATGCTCAATGAGAATTTTTTTAAGCAAAGGACACTATTCCATGACAAAACAATTAACAAAGGTAACAATCTAGCAATTATCAAAAGTCATCTTGGAGTATCGAGACTTATGCACTGTAATTTCTACATAAAGTGGACATAATGGTACTATAACAACACACTAAATGAAGTAAATTAATAGACTTTTCTTCGGAGTCTAAGGGTAGAAGCACTTGATACACATTCGTAAGAGATCTATGCTTGGACCTTGAAAGAGTAAACTAGCTACAAGGTCCACATTTTCTTCATCCAAAATTCATCATGAATAGAGCATCTACAAATGGCTTGAGAAGCTTCAAGTTCTTGACATCGAGTACAAACAATTTTAACAAGGAAAAATGAACATATAAATATGCAAACCTAAAAGGTTTCCTTTATCAATGGAAAATTTAGTTCATCCTCTTCTGCTCCAGTCAAAAGGATTCTTCGTCTCAAACCATCCACTTGAGTGAGGAATAAGTTTAGGTATTGAAACAAAGAGGGCCCAAATAACAAAGATCTTTAATGCATAAAATGTAGATGAAACAATAACAAGTTACAAAGAGCAGTAAGTCAAGCCTACAAATTAGAGAAAAGAATATATTTACCTCCTCAATGGTCGAAAAAGTCCACATAAGGGACTTCTCAAAGACCTAAATATGATATCAAATTTTTTTTAAACAACAAGAGTAAACCTATATATTTGTAAAAGGAGTAGAATGAAATTTCAACACTAAAGTTTGTGAAACTTCATTGCCCTTAAGCTACTTATAACAATCTCTCATAATTCGCAATAGATGAAGGGTAACAATTGAAACTTACAGTAGATATCTCTTTCTCAAGTGCACGGCAACGTTCCAAAGCGAGCAAAGATCGAACCCAAAGATCACCAACCCAAGGACAATTTTTCCTAGCCCTAGAATGAACATCCCGCACAATATTTCCTAGCTGAAGGGAAAAAGAGATTATTAATTGCTAAAATTACAAATACTTAAAACATAAAGAATTGAAAAGAGAAAATATGAGTGAAACCTTCAAGGTTTTATCCAAATAGCGAGTATAATCAAGCCACATATCACTTGATATAGGAAACTCAATAATAGAACGTTCATAGAGAAGTTGAACACAGGCTGGATCTCTAGAAGACTGATCAAACTTTAAGTAGATCTGCAAAAATTTCAAATTAAAATAATAGTATTAACACTTTAAAGAAGGAAAAAAAAAGTAACCTATTGCCACATTGCAAGTTCTTATGCAACCCTCCACCTCTAGGAAAAGAAGAAGAAGAGAAGATCTAAAGTTTACATAAACTGATTACTTATTGTTAAAATATATTAGGAAAATAGAGATATTATTTCCTAGATTGACTATTAAGATATATTTGGAAAATAGAGATAGTATATTGATTTGTGTAAATATGGTAGACTAATATTGTGTGTATATCCTTGATTATTTAGTATCAATTCTTTCCTAATTCATGTAACTTGTACATTGCAAATTCCCATCTTGCTTGGGGAAATAATCAAGCAACATATTTCACAAACACTGTTGTTTCATGGTATTAAAGCGAGTTGGTTCTTGGCCTTCTTCTTCTTCTTCTAAATCCATCTATTTCAGAAACCCTAAAACATATCTTTAAAGGAGGTGCTCATCTTTGCTTTTGGGGAGTTTATTTCTCGATTCTCCTAGTTCGTTGGCATCTTCTAGTTCTTCTCAAGCGATCGATTTCTTCTAGTTCTTCCTTCTTGTTGGTGATTCAACTCTAACAAAGGGTGTTTCTATTGTTTTAGATTTATCTCTCACTTCTTTTGATTACAATGGCAGAAGCATCAAAATCAGGTGATATCAAACCATTCTTCTCTTCTATTTCTAGTTCTCCAACAAGTACTATATTCAAGCTTCAGGGTAGTAGTAATTATGCGTCATGAGCTGCTTTAGTAGAGTTTGGTTTATGGGGCAGGGTTATGATGATCACTTAAGTAAAACATCCACTGATATTTCTACTACTGAGAGGAGTAGTTGGGTTAAAGTTGATGCTCAGTTATGTAGTCTCCTTTGGCACTCTTTAGACCCTAAACTGCTTAATTTGTTTCAATCTTATAAAACTTGTCAGAAGGTCCTGGACCAAAGCCAAAACTTTGTATACGAATGATGTGCAAAGAATTTATAGAGTTGTTTCTGATATTGTCCACCTTCAACAAAATAATCAAGATATGGAGAGCTATTTAGAGCAGATAGAGACTTTAAAAGATCAATTTGATTCCTTTATGCCAGTGTCTGATAGTACCACTGAACAAGAGAGACAACGTGACAAATTCTTTATGGTCCTAGCCTTAATCGGACTACGATCTAACCTTGGTTCTGTTCGAGATCAAATTTTAGCTAGCCCTACCATACCATCTTTGGAAGATGTATCTGCTTGATTATTGCATCTTTCTTTAAACCTAGGCAATACTAATGAGGTTGAGACATCTGTATTAGCTGTTCAGGTAGGAAATCAACAAAGATAGAGTGGTTCTCGAAAAGGAAAAGGAAAGGGATCTAGACCACATTGGACCTATTGTGACAAGAACGGCCACAACCGAGACACTTGTTGGGCTTTGCATGAGAGGCCACTACGTCAATCTTCTAATCGATCCACCGCTCATGTGGTTCAAGCAACTGGAGATGGACTCATTCACTTACCCAATGTTAAAGACCAACAACCCAACTCCATTACATTGTCTAGGGTTGATTACAATGAGTATCTTCAATATCAAGCAGTCAAGCTACAGTCATCCTCATCTGGCGCCTCCCAAACTAGTAATTCCTTTGCCTATCTGAGCTAGACCTTCTCCACTGGCCCGTGGATTTTGGATTCCGAGCATCTAACCACATTTCTGGTAATAAAAATCTTTTATCTCAAATTACCTCTTCTCGCACTTTATCAAAAATTACTCTTGCTAATGGTTCACAGACTATGGTCAAAGGGATAGGAAAAGCTCAACCACTTCCTTCCATTTCTTTAAACTCAATCTTATTCGCCCTTGAATGTCTATATAATCTGATTTCTATTAACCAAATATCTTAACTGTTCTGTCACCTTTTTTGCTGACTCTAGTGTGGTACAGGATTGGAACACAAGTCAGATGATCGAAACAGAACATGAATCACATGGATTGTACCACCTTTCCGATCCAAATCTACCAATTGCCTTCACCTCCGTTACATCTACGGACATTCTTCGTAGCCACCTTGGTCATCTAAGTCTTGCCAAATTTCAAAAAGTAGTACCTAGTCTGTCTACATTATCTTCTTTTAATTGCGATTCATGTCAACTTGGAAAACAAACTAGAGCTTTCTTTCCCAAGCGAGTCATAATAGGGCCATCTTAATGTTTGATATTATTCACACAGACATCTGAGGTCCTAGTTGTGTCAGTTCAACATTGGGTTTCTATTATTTTATTACTTTTATATATGACTATTCTCGTTATACTTGGGTATTTTTAATGAAAACTCGTTCTGAATTTTTTTCTATCTTTCAAAATTTTTGGGCTGAGATTCATAATCTATTTGGTGTTTCTATTAAGATTTTGCATAGTGATAATGCTAGGGAATATCTATCTTCTCTCTTTACCAAATATATGTCTTCTCGGGGTATTATTCACCAGACCTCCTATGCATATACTCCTCAGCAGAATGGGGTCGCCAAACGCAAAAATCTTCATCTTATTGAAACAGCCCGTACCTTACTTATACATCATCATGTTCCTCTTCGATTTTGGGGGGATGCAATTCTCAACGCCTCTTACTTGATTAACTGTATGCTTTCTTCTGTCTTGTAACATAAGAGTCCTCACTCCATTCTGTTTCCTGGTAAAGACCCATACCTAATACATTTATAGGTGTTTGGTTGCATTTGCTTTGTTCATGATCACACTCCAGACAATGACAAATTACAGCCTAAATCTGTTAACTGTATCTTCTTAGGATATTCTTGTCGCCAGAAAGGTTACCGTTGCCATGACCCAACCACCAACAAATATTTTGTTTCTGCAGATGTAACTTTCTTTGAGACATCTCCATACTTTTTTGAAAACACTGTCAATAGCAATCTTATCCCCGCCACCTTACCTATCCCCATCCCTCATTCCTCGTCAATGGATCATCCTCCTTTCCAAGTTTATTCTCGTCGTCCTCGTCCTCCTACTAATCCCAATGGTACTTCCCTTCTTGATACAGGTACCTCGGTCAATCCTAATGACCCATCTCCTATTCGTCCGTTGTCTGCTTCGGTCATGTCTCCTACAAACAAGGCAACTCCTCCACTTGCCCTTCGCAAAGGTATTCGATCTTCTCGAAACCCACATCCTATTTATAATTTTCTTAGTAATGATCATTTATCTCCATTTTATTCTGCCTTTATTTCAAACATGTCTTCTATCCCTATCATTGTTAGCGTGGCAATGGCATATCCAGGGTGGAGAGCTACCATGATTGAGGAGATGACTACTCTCGATCATAATGGTACTTGAGAGTTGGTTTCCTTACTGCCAGGCAAGACTGTTGTTGGGTGTCATTAGGTTTACACAGTTAAGATTGGTCCTAATGGCAAAGTTGATCAACCGAAGGCTCGCCTTGTTGCAAAGGGGTACACTCAAATCTATGGGCTCGACTACAGTGATACCTTATTTCCTGTTGCTAAGATTACTTCGGTACGCCTCCTTATCTTTTTAGCAGCCATGTACCAATGGCCTCTTCATCAGTTGGATATTAAAAATGTCTTCTTGCATGGTAAACTTGTCGAGGAAGTGTATATGGAGTAACCCCCAAGGTTTGTCGCTCAAGGGGAGTCAGGATTGGTGTGTCGTCTACGCCGGTCTTTATATGGTCTCAAGTAGTCACCTAGAGCATGGTTTGGACGGTTTAGTTTTGTGATTCAACAGTTTAGGATGTCGAGAAGTACAACTGATCATTCAATATTTCTCTGCCGTAATGATCATGGTAAATTTATATACTTGGTTGTCTATGTTGATGACATTGTCATAACAAGTAATGACCAAGATGGGATTTTTCAACTGAAGCAGCATCTATTTAGCCACTTTCAAACCAAGGACTTGGGGAAGCTAAAGTATTTTTTGGGGATTTAGGTAGCACAGTCTAAGGCTGGTATTGTTATATCACAAAGGAGGTATGCCTTGGACATTCTTGAGAAGATAGGTATGTTAGATTGTAAGCCTATAGATTCTCCTATGGATCCCAATGTCAAACTTGTTCCTGGATAGGGGGAGCCATTAGAAGACCCTAGAAGGTATCGAAAATTGGTTGGCAAACTGAATTATCTCACGATCACCAGACCAGCTATCTCCTTTGCAGTTAGTGTGGTTAGCCAATTTCTCTAGGCCCCATGTAGTGGTCATTGGGATGCAACAGCTCGCATATCAAGTATATTAAAGGAGCTCCAAGACAAGACTTGCTATATGAAAATAGAGGTCATGCTCAAATTGTTGGGTATTCTGATGCTGTTTGGGCAAGGTCTCCATTAGGTAGACGATCTACTTCTGGATACTGTATCATGATTAGAGGTAATCTAATATCTTGGAAGACTAAGAAGCAAGATGTAGTAGCTAGATCAAGTGCAGAGGCAGAATATCAGGCTATGGCTCTTGCGACTTGTGAGCTCATCTGGTTGAAACAACTTCTTCAAGAATTTGGGTGTAGTGAAGTGAAGCAAATGAAACTAATATGCTACAATCAAGTCGCTCGCATATTGCTCAAATCCACTTCTTTCACGAAAGAACAAAGCATATAGAGGTTGATTGTCATTTTATTCGATAGAAGATTGAAGTCAGATACATTTTCACCAGTTTTGTCAACTCAAATGACCAACTAGCAAATGTTCTTACTAAGTCTCTTAGAGGTTCCCGAGTCTGATACATTTGTAACAAGCTTGGTACATATGACATATATGCTCCACCTTGAGGCGGAGTGTTAAAATATATTAGGAAAATAGAGATATTATTTCCTAGATTGACTGTTAAGATATATTAGGAAAACAGTGATAATATATTGATTTATGTAAATATGGTAGACTAATATTGTGTGTATGTCCTTGATTATTTAGGATTAATTCTTTCCTAATTCATGTAACTTGTACATTGTGTAAATTCACATCTTGCTTGGGGAAATAATCAAGCAACATATTTCACATTAGGATTAAGCTCCTCTAATAGCCTCCTTCATGTATAACATGGACCAAACTAAAACTAGGTGTTGGGCTCTAACAGAAGCATTCCTTCCCTATTTACTTCAAGATTGAGCTTAGTTGACTTGACTTGGTATAGAAGCATTTAAAACATCAACAAGAAAACTATGACAACAAAAATGTGCACAAAAGTTTTTAATTTTTCCTCTTTTTCACTTGGAGTAAGCAAAGTTTTATAGTGCTATGAAAACGAAGGTATAGACATATAACATAAGAATACCTGAAGGAAGCATAGAGTGTCAGAAGAAAAGGATGATCGAGTAACGACATGATTTCCCTTTCAGCACATACTCAGTGAACCTAACATCAGAACAAAGATTAAATATTACTCTCTGTACAAAATTGGCACAATGAAGCAATTATTTCTCTTTAGAGTTCTTTTATTTAAAAGTTGAGTTTGATCATACTATATATTCAGACCTTGTTACGATTTATCATTATAGATTTTTTCCATTGCTTTCATAGCATACAATCTCAGCCTCCTACAGTTCCACTAGGTGAACGTTGCAACAAATACCATAGAATTTTAAGCAGAGAATAGAAACCTCTAATTTATGTACCACTGACTTAGTAATTAAACAACAGTCAAGTTTTCGAACTGATTTTTAAGCAGAGTTCTTCATTTATTGAAATATTACATTAGATTTGGGGGTTTTGGTTTCACTGATGCATTGTTCTCGAAACTAATTTTTATATTTAGGTAATATATTGTCACTGTTAGATATGACTTCGTAATCGCATTATTAGATGAATGTTTGGGATTATGATGGATTGGTTGCTCTCTAAACATGCAAATTTGCTAATTTCAGTGATATGCATTGTCAAGTTCATTAATTATATATGTATCAACCTAGCTAATATCTTGAATTAGAGATAATTGAAGCGTATGGTGTAGAATAACAGTTTTATGAATTTCAATTGGTCTTCAACCGACAAAGCTCAATTAATTACGAAGTTCTGAGACCTGCCCATGTGGGTTATTCATTCTTGAATTACCTTGTTTTTAAACAGTAAGTTAGGAAGACGACTTTTAACGACCAGATAAACCTCTAGTGGTCACATTTATTAGGGGTCGAAGTGAATCGAACTTAGGACATCTTAAGTAATATATCCAAAAATTCTAGTTGACCATTCAGTCATCCAGTGGTAGTTTGTAAGATCTTACATTAAACACACATAAAATTTTCAGATTAAAATGTCTTTTTGTGAGGCAAAAGTTTAATTAGATTGATTTGAGTTTTGTGTAGGGGTGGGATAAATAATCCAAAAACCGAACCGAAAATTAGGTTTTTTTACAAACCGGTTCGGTTTATAAAATACAAAAAACCGAAAAATCGGTTTGGTTTTCGATTTGAAAAATATTTCAAACCGGTTTTTAAACCGGTTTTACCCTAAATATAAAAGCAAAAAAAAATTTAACACTCCTCTCTATTTTCTCTTCACATTTCGTCTTTCTCTACCTCCAAATCTAAAGACTAAAATCTCCATTCTCTAGTGGATATCAGGACTTCTTCAAACTTCCATAGTCCACAGCCACGAAATTGATCCTCTTCTTCTTCAAACTCGTAGCCTCCTCTTCTAGACATAAACCCAATCATCTCCTCAAGTTCCTCTACTCTCCTCTTCGATTCTCGCCTTCTCCTTCTCCATTTCCCTCCAATCTTCGATCTCACCCGCAGATCTACCTCGCTGATTCTACAAGGCATGGTGCAGATCGCCTCATTCGACCTCGATCTCAATTCGATCTCCTCATTCGCGCATCTCAGCTGCGAGCCGCCTCTTCCACCTCGCCACGTGTTCCCGTGGGTAGCAAAGATCTCCACCACCCTTGCATTCGCCTTCGAGTCCTCTTTCCTCTCGCGACTTCATCGCCTCAACTGCTCCTCCGCCGTCACCAGCCGCGTCGAAAGCTCCGATCTGGCAATCTTCAGTTCTTCATAGTCCACAGATCACTCTCCACCACGCCACCTCCCCAAGAGACTCCACCGTGAGCGCACTCCACCCCGGATGCTAGTGAAGTTTATCTTTTCAATTCTCGAATTTGTTTCTTTAATTTTTCTTTGATTAATTGTTGGGATGATTGTTGATGGCAAGCAAATAGTAACTCAAAGTTACAACATTAGACTAAAATCAGATTATTAAGGATTAATTGTTGGGATGATTGTTAAGGATTAAAGATTAATTTAAAAACTAGTTTGAAAACTAGTTAACCGGTAACCGAACCGAATATTCGGTTTGGTTTACATTCGGTTTTTAACCGAAGCCGGTCTAGTTTTCGGTTTGGATTTTCTCCAAACCGAAAAATCGATTCAGTTTTCGGTTTGGATAATCCGGTTCGGTTAATTGGATTATCCCACCCCTAGTTTTGTGCAAAAACTTAATTTGGTCGTTTGAGTGGTAAATGAGGCATTAAGAACTCGTGGATACCATATGGACGGACCTAAGAAGGGGCGAGTGGGGGCTGAAAACCCTACTCAATTTTTTATTTATTGATTTCCTTCATATTTGTCTTTTTTTCTTTTTTCTAAATTGATATAATATAAGAAGATGAGTATATTATTAATTAAATATATTGTATATGTATTTTATCATTTAGAAGTCAACTAAAAGGTAAAACTTAGAAATAATAATATTTCTTGCCCTGTCTAATATTTTTTTTTATGACAAATTTTATATTATTTATTTTAAATTTGTCCACTCTAATATTAATCCTAAATCCATCCCTGTTAATGAACTCTATATATAATACAAGTGGTATTAGTTGATGACTTTTTCCAATCCAAATAATAGTTTAATGACACTTTTCCACCTACAAACTTTTAAAATGTCACTTTATTACTCATATTTATATTTTTATAGTGAACATAAAACAAACTTGGTCCAGGTTATTGGGGCTTTTGAAGAGGCCAATGAGTCTTTTGATAGTTGGAATTGATCATAATTTGACTTGGGAGGGGTGGTTGTGTAAACCCTAATCTCTCGATTGCCAGTGATTGGCGAGATAGATGAGAATATGGTTTGCAGGGTTTTAGTGAGTGATGATTGGAGAAGAAAATTGTGGTGGTAACGGGTTGCAACGATGCCTGAATCAGGAACCGAATATAAATTTAGATAATAAAATGATATTTTAAAAGTATGTGAGTAGAAAAGTATCATTTATGATTTAACCATTATTTGGATGGAAAAAAGCCGTTGACTCCAAGAGGTCTGTTGATGATGATCTCATATTCAATCACTCATGGTTTTTTTTTTTAATTATATTTATAATATATGGAAAGGCTTGCTGAAGGGCGTAGTGTGAGGAATAAACAATAAGATAGTGTTTCCAAGTACTGTATCAATATCAAGCACTTTGGTTTAAGGGACGATATTAAGTACAAAAGTGAGTGAGAAGAGTGTTTATGTAAAAGATCAAAGCTTGGGGTCTGTTTTGTCAAAGATCAGAACTTGATTGTCATACGGTGACGTTTTGTTCCTCTTGTAGCTGCTATTAGCTCAGTATTACTTCTCTCTCGAATGTTTTTCTGTTTTTCATTTTTCTTTCAAGTCCGTTCCAGAATCTTCATGGTGGTGTCCTCATTGAGAATAAAATAAGAGAAGACTGAGAGGATTAATATAAGAGACGAGAGGAGAGCAAAATTACAAACATAATTTATTGGTGACCGACGACAATTTCATTTCTATCGTCAATATAGTCGGAAAACCATGGTATGTGAAATTTGTACTGTCGTTGTTTGTTGACTTCATTAGCTTAATGGAGGATTGATCCATCGAATTCCGTTTCTTTAGATCTACCGCGTTTATTCATTTTTATTAAATAACTTCTTTGGAGTTCTTCATTTATTGAAATATTACATTAGATTTGGGGGTTTTGGTTCAGCTGATGCATTGTTCTTGAACTGATTTTTATATTTAGGTGATATATTGTCACCGTTACATCTGACTTCGTAATCGCATTATTAGATGAATGTTTGAGTAACTGTTTGGGATTATGATGGATTCGTTGCTCTCTGAACGTGCAAGTTTGCTAATTTCAGTGATATTTATTGTCAATTACATTACTTATATATGTATCAACCTAGCTAAGATCTTGAATTAGAGATCATTGAAGCGTATGGCGTAGAATAACAGTTTTATGAATTTCAATTGGTCTTCAGCCGAAAAATTTATATTAGTTTAACAATTTATTCCGAAGTTCTGAGACCTGCCCATGTGGGTTATTCATTCTTGAACTACCTTGTTTTTAAACAGAAAGTTAGGAAGAAGAAATTTTGAATAATTGTATTAGAGGGATATGGAAGCATTTGATAGAAAACTAGTCAGCATGGAGTCTTTGTATGTCAGAATGGTGAAATTTAAGCTCGAACTAGCTTATCAACACTAAGCATTTGGCTTATCTTGGAAAATGACCCATGTTTTATGTCATTTTCTCACAGCTTGGCTTAAGTTGACTACAAACAAAAACCATATCAAAATTTTCTGGAAATGGCAATGGATGTTGAGGGAAATAAATCATGGATTGAAGGAACATGTTTTGATTGCTAAGAATTTGATAGTGTGTTATAAAGTTGACGTGTTGAAGAGCAACCTTGGATGTTGAGATTAAGGCTGTTGAGCTTGGCTGAGGGCTTGAACCATTGCCAATAATAGCTTTCAAAATAAAGATTGAAATGATGTGTATTCATTTACAAGTTATTGATTGCATATGCCACAATCATTTAGGTTGTGCTATGTCCGACAACTCTGATTTATTAAATCTTGTTCATTTTATGTTGCCAATGCCAAATGAAGATTAATGGTTTTACTTTGCTGATGTTCTATAATTTTTTATCTTCAATATGTTTCAGATTCAATTTGTGCTTCTTAGTAGCCGACAAGGAAAAGTCCGGTTGACTAAATGGTATTCTCCTTATTCACAAAAGGAACGAACTAAGGTATGGTTTTAAATCCATGTCGCTCAGATATTCTCTCTTTAGATCTTAATTATTAATTTTATTTTCAAAGAAACTGCCTTGTGTTGGATAAATGTTGTGGTATCATTTTCTCAACTTATTGTAGCAGCTGTGGTTACATTGATGATTTGTTTGAACTGCTGCTTTGTCTGAGAAGGTTATTCGTGAGCTCGGTGGAGTCATTCTTTCACGAGGACCCAAGCTCTGTAATTTCGTGGAATGGAGAGGATACAAAGTTGTTTATAAAAGGTATATGCAAATATGACAGTATTTGTGACTCAATGAATACGTTTCACCATCATAGAGATGATCAACTGAGTTGGTTCCAATGAATATGTTTTGCAGATATGCTAGTCTATGCTTCTGCATGTGCATTGATCAGGATGACAATGAATTAGAGGTCCTTGAAATAATTCATCATTATGTTGAGATTCTTGACAGATACTTTGGAAGTGTGAGTGAAGTTGACTTTATACAAATCACTAAGTGAATTAAAGTGTATAATTCCATTTGATTGGTATAGAAACTGACGTTTGTGGTAATCTAATTTTGCTTCCAGGTCTGTGAGCTGGACTTGATCTTCAACTTTCACAAGGTATGTTGCAATGGGCTTGTCTTGCAATTGGGATTTTCCTTTCTGAAAGGGTTTTTTTTATATCATAAATGGTGATTGATGCAATAAGTGACTGCCCAAAATACCTTATTAATTTAATGCCCTCTTGCTTATCTAGCGTAGATCAGTTTATATTGCATGGATGCCAAAATCTGTGTCTTTGCTAATTGCTGACAGTCGTTTATGTTATAGGCCTATTATATTTTGGATGAACTCTTGATTGCCGGTGAACTTCAAGAGTCAAGCAAGAAAACAGTTGCACGTCTAATAGCTGCTCAGGTATAGTTTCTTTTTCTTGGTCACAGTGGGTTTTGGTTGTCAGTTTTTCATATATTTTTTAATTTTTCAGTGTATCACTTTTTTTATGTTGTAGGACTCATTGGTGGAGACTGCAAAAGAACAAGCTGGTTCAATAAGTAATATAATCGCACAGGCCACCAAGTAGGGTAACATAATTGTGGTTGTGCATGTTTTGGTCTATTTTGAAGTGCTATCTGTATTCAATTTCATCTCAAATTTCCTTGTCAAGAGCTGAATTGCACGGTAAGGATCTCGCAAGAATTGTATACTTGGTTGCTCATCAGATTTGCGTATTAACAGTGTGATAAATTTGGCTGATGCATCTATACAGCTGATCCAAGCCTTTTCATGTAAAGACACCATACGACTGCAACATTTGCCTGTATTTCTTGCTGTAATTTGCAAAGCAAGAGTATGTTTTGTTAGTGAGTCGTTGATTTTGCTATATTCTGGATATATATTACATGTTCTTTTTGAATGATTGTCTCTTATATACTTTAAATTACCAAAAGATACCACTTTGATTAAGAGCAGATTTTGACAGCAATGGTGTTGGAAGTTAATGGCAATGCAGAAGGCAATGTAGAGGGTGAGAATTTGTAAGTTATCACATTCTCACAATTTGCGGAATTTAAAATTTATGTTTTTATAGAACTGAAATGCTTGACCTGTTATGCATGGCTCAAGATTAGATTGTGCAACTGTGGGGTGACAGAGAGAATAGCGAATTGTGCTTTATTTATAAAGCTTTGTTCACTGGTTAGGCAGAAGTTTGATATCTACAACTACGCCAAAGCAGAATCACAAAATGAAACAAAAGCTGGATATCTACAACTACGCCAACTACGCCATAGCAGAATCACAAAATGAAACAAAAGCTGGATATCTACAACTACGCCATAGCAGAGTCTCAAAAAGAATGGGAGAGATTGGAAGTGTTGAGTTATATTACATGGTTGAATACAGGGCAAAGTCTTAATTCTCCACAGAAATCAAATAAAACAGCCTATATGCTTTACTTTAGGTTTAGGATGACATGACACGATGACGGAACCTCCTCCATCTCACCTTCATTTGTCTGTATCCCATTTCTGGTCATATGATAAGAGAAAACATGAATCAGCAATAAAGGGAGTGCAGAGCAGAGTCAATCTGAAGTCTATGTTTAACATTAGAAATGGTTGTTAGTCCAAACCTTTAGAAAAGGTCCAAATCTACAGGATTAACAAGCACTCCATCATCTTCCCACTTGACATCTTTGGCTTTCAGATCTTTTTCAATTAACTCAGGAGATGTATCTAGAGGAGGCGGACTCTGCATAGGCATAGAGAAACATTTGATATTAAATCATTTGCTGTTTGAGAATTCAATATGGTAAAATGCAAGTAGTCCTCTCCTACCATGGTGCGAATCAGAGGCCAATTGATTACGCGGAAGAAAGGATGTTGTTCAATTTCATTGGCACCACTATTTGATTCTAAACGATCTGCAGGATCTCTGTTTAACAACAAATTAAGTAGCTGCCTACTTGCAAGACTGACTTGGAATGAAACATCAAGCAAATTAACATCAGTTGCCTGCTGCCATTAAATTTGCCTGCTCATCTCATGAAACTGAAATGTTCTGCCCAAATGGAATACTAATTTTGCAAGTTCAATGAAGAGAAGCCCCATTCATCATCATCAATCACTTCTAAATTCATGTTGACATCTCGAGCCAGTTAAAACTTATAGTTGGTACACATTTCCATCAAAGGCAATGAAAATTTAGACCCAATATACTTTGTAGCCATGATGTTCTCAAGAAGGTATCCGCTACCTTTCCAAAAGAAGTTTTTGGTTAATACTCACTTGTTAAATGTTCTCCATTGTTAATTATTCATCAATTTAAGTTCAAGAGAGCATCCATATTTTGACCAAACCTCAAGATCCTGAGCATGTATACAATATCCACTAACTCACCTAGAATAATTTTAACTGACTTAAAAGGCGGCATATTTTTACCTGAATGCTACTTGGGAAAGTGAGGTCTTTGTTCAAAATGTTGGCAAATGTCTTCTGTCTATTTTTACCTTTGAAAGGTGTACAACCGTAGAGCATCTCCTACAAAAAAAATACCTGAATACCAGACATAAAATGAATTCAAAGCACAAATATAAGTTAGTAATATGTAAATTCCCACATCTAGAAGGTAAGATGAATCTAAACCTAGTATTTTTGAAGCATATCATTTAAAAGAAATAACAAGAAGAGGAAACACAAAACGATCATGATATCATGTATTCAGCTTTAGTGGGTGCTTACCAAGAGCCCACCAATCAATAGCACTGCTATGGCTAGCACCTGTAATAATTTCCTAAAATCGAATAACAAATATTAAATACATGATAATACGATTGCGTACAAACAAGAGCGAAAAGAAAAGCAGTTAATATCTATTAGCTAGAATTTCAAAAACTAAATTAGACAAAAAGTTTTCATGCAAAGAAATATTATCTAAACCTTCCATTTCGTATGAAGCAAATGGACATTAGCAAGCTAATAATATCACAAATAGCATGAAATGCATAAGCTCGGGAAAAATTGAATCTCTTACAGAGCAATGTACTTCAAGCCTCCCACAAATGAATTTCACACTATAATGTGCTCGCCAAAAATGTTGGCGTGGGTCGACTCGGAGCTTCTCCTATTATTAGGTGGTTTATGCTTAATAATTTGCAGAAGTAGTAAAATTTATAGCCTGTAAAGGTAGTCATAGTTCCCATTCTAAGCATTTGATAAGTATCAAAGTAGATAGGAAATTCCGGAAAGATGTAATTGTTTGCAAATTCTGTGTGTAGACATGACAAAACCACATTCTGTGGTGACAAGAGATTACAAGGAATCCTTTTCATAACCTTGCAACGCTGGAGAAAGAATGACTACATAAAGATACTTATTTTTTTACACACTTTAATCCAGCAAACATAAACCTCAAAAGCTATAATATAGGTAGTACCCTACAAATCATGCAATTTATATTGGTATAACTAAAAGGAAGTGTCCTTCTTGCTATCGAACAGCCTTCCTGAAAGGAAAATCATCTTTTTCATGCATACCAATGACAAGAAAAGAGCAAATTAACACCCTCCAACAAACAGCTTGATAAATTGAGCTAACTCATATTATCCATGCTCGGGGAACATAACTCAGAAACAAAAAGTGCATATCCTAATGAAAATATAAACAATTACAGGAACGTGGTAACATACTCGGGGTTTGCAGGACGTCATGAATGATAAATCAAAGTCACTTAATACTATATGCCCATCTTTCTGGAGTAAAATATTTTCAGGCTTCAAGTCCCGATAAATTATTCCTGTAGGGTCATCACCAAAAAAAATAGAAAAAAGCACAAGATTAATGACATGAATTAGTTATAAAAAATTATTGGATTGCAGCCAACTAATTTTCTTTATCTTAAAGCCATTGGAGAACATGTCTCTCACTTCCATCATTAGCGATATCTCCTACTCAACTTTACAACAAAACTTATCATGCACGGATTTTCTTCTAAAAGCCGTTGGAGAACATCTCTCTCACTTCCTTTTTACAATGATGCAAAATATTTTTGTTCAAATCCAATGAAAATATGGACTCGACATTTTCCTAATACTTCAAACAAAGATGATTACCGTCAAGAATGAACTCACATAAATAACTTGATATTTTTTCCAAGTTATGATACAGAAACATAACACAATGAATTTATCGAACAAAAAGCAGATAGCTTCTTAGCACCAAAATACCTAAACAATGAAGATATTCCAAGCCAATGACAACCTCTCGCAAAGATAAAACCCGGAGAAGTACTAATTGTTAGATATTTATTAAGATCGCATAACATAACAAGGGCATGATATCCGGACAATAAGCTCGACATAAAGAAAAAATAAAAGAAAAGGAAAAGGAAAACAATATTAAACAAATGGCTTTCAAACTCTAGCAAGAATAAATGTAAAGTAAATGGATTTTCTCTATGTCACTATCGAAAGCAACATACTTCAATAACTTGCTTTAAGTTGTATTGAAAGTATATCATTAGCAGAGTTTCAGTCGTCAACAAGAAATAATCGATACCTTCAGAGGTAATAGATGAAAGTACCCTCGCATTCCTCTTTAAATAACTTCATAGGCCTGTCAAGTAAAGCAAATAACTCTCCACCGCAGCAAAAGTCTCGTTATCAAACATATGTGTGTAGGAGTCTGAGGAGACAAAGAGACATCAGTACGTATTACTACAGTTACGAAGTCATTTTAAGAAACCAAACAAGAAAATTTCTTGATACGACTCTAATGAAATATGTTAAATTGTAGTATTAAGCGTATTGGATTGATGATCAATATAAACATAAAACAGATAACAAGTTGCAGGATCTCTCAGTTTCAAAGAGAAAAGGTTGAAAATAACTTCTTTACCTCTTCAAGAAATTTTCTTTTCCTATTTTACTTGGGATTTGTTTCCTAGGGTAGATTTCCATTGTCTATTTAGTTTACGATTCGGCAACTACAGATAAGAGCTTTATTTTCGGTTGGAATCAAGACTTGCTAATATTGATTATTGTGTAATATAGCATTATTTCTCCCTTTTCTTTTTCCTCATCTGACTTTCATCACATGTCTGCATATGTTTTTCCTCTTCTGATGTTTTACTCTGATACTAAAATTTAGGTTGGTTGAACTTTATTATTTTCCAACCCTTCTTTTGTTTTATCTACAACTGAAGCTACAGAGACAAAACCAGGATGGTAAAAGAGCCTCATAGAATTTGTGCAAAACTCATGCCAACTAGAGAAGAAGGTTGCATGAATGTGCAGAATTCGAGCATCCACATTGACAAAATAAATAAAATAGGAAGATTATTCTAGCTAGAAATTAATATTAACACTTTAAAGGAGGAAAAAAAAAAAAAGTAACCTATTGCCACAATGCAGGTTCTTATGCAACCCACCCTCAGGAAAAGAAGAAGAAGAAGAGAAGATCTAAAGTTTACATAAACTGATTACTTATATTAGAAGCAAGAGAGACCATATTTATAGATAAGCGCTTTTTCCCACTGTTTGGTCACTTAAGCAGAGACAACATTAATTTTAAAGTCCGGTTCATGATTCTGGATTCACCAAAGTTGTAACCAATGGTACATTTTTTATACTGGAGAAATTGCTTATTTCAAAGGCATATTGGTGTTGTGATGTTTGTTTGTTTTTTCACCGGAATGGGGCCGACATTGATCGTGTTTGTTCATTCCAAGCAAGAGCCATTACTTCATTACAAGATTTGTTTGTTTAAAGGTTGAAGTTTCACCGTGCAACATAAATCTGAGTGCCCTTTTGCCCCATAAAAGCCGATCTTGGTGGATTGCCCAAATCAAGTGCAACTCTTGCTGCCCAAATTTGTTCGTTTATTCTCTTAGATGGGCATACAAATGAAGTGATATGCTCTTCCGTAAAATGATTGTATCATATTATTCATACACTCGTTTAACAGTATCATAAAGACCACATCATATGTGCACTTATTCAATATCAACAAAAAACAAGTGCCTTAGTACATAAAGGAAACGGAAAATGAAACATAATTCATAGATCAATTCAATTAAACCCTCTCAAGCACTTGCTTAAAAAAAAGGAGGAATCTCATACAAATACCATGGAAAAACGTTTAATCTAAATCATGGGGATTATGTAAATATTCCATTCCGAAAATATAAAGTGAAACAATTAGGTCTTTTTTGAAGATTGGTACTAATTCAAGATCCAACATGTACAAAGTGAAAACCTCATTCTCGATTCTATGAGAATTTTTAGGAAAGCATCCAACAAAATCATGAAGAGTTTTAAGTGAAACAAACATAATCATATGAGATATGGATATTCAACCAAAACAAACAATCAAAATGAATATAGATGTGCGGAAATTTTAATCGACCAAACATACAAATGATATTCTTCATATTCTTCCTCAGATATTTTCCAGACCAAAGACATTTTTTCACATTTTCCACAAGCATGAGATGCAAGGCCATTGCTTTTTTGACCTCAAACAGGTATCGTTGGTCATAATTGTGTTTAATAAACATATTAAGGCAAAACCTTATGTTTTTTTTTTTACAAGAAAGAGAAGTTTGTCAATTATTGTGCTATTCTAGTTAACATGTAACATGTAACCCGAACAAACCTTTGACATTCCTTGGCATTGCAAATGTGTTTCTCCCCTTCAGCTGAATGTTATCACTATGTTTATTAGTAGCAGAGTGTGGCACTCTAGAATCCTTGAAAGTTTGATTACTGCTTTGCGCTTTAACCCAAAAGAGTAAGAAAATGAAATGTAGAAGTAATAACAAACGTCTATAGACTGCATTGGACACAAACAAACACACACAAGTAATAACAAAGATAAAACATAATTCCACTTAGCCTACCATGTTCTCCAGAGGCCCCATGACTAGCAGAATCCTTTCTCTTTTGCTTCGGATTTGATCTTGCAATGCTTATCTTCTTCCCAAGAAACATTTGTTTGTTCTTTCCTACAGCTACATCAAGGTGTGCATCATCGGCAAAATCCACATATGCCAGGCCGTTCAAAAATCAATCAGAGGATATTATAAATTAGTATGCAACGGTCCCAGACAAATGATCTACAGTTAAAGGCAAGCTAGGATATGGGTAAATTTGTATGGGACTATGGTTGAGTCTCCTAAGCATATCACTTGCTATCAAAATGAAAAAAATATGCTCTTAGACAGTTAGACTCTTTATACTTAGAAAATTCAGCAATTTTACCATAATTATGGAATTCATCCCTTCTGCAAGTTTGTTTGAAACTGCATAATCGTATCTGGAAAGGAAATTCATCTTAAAACCAAAAGCGTAAGAACTAAATGATTTATTGACTGTATGAAAGGAAGAAATCAAATTGAAGTTTCAGTGAGCACCCTTGAGAAATTTGATCAAAGAGAATATACTGCATTTTGCAGTTTCAATCTCCCTGAAGCATCAGCCATGCTGATCTCCCAGTCTCATTAAAATTAGTCTGTTAGGACTAATTTCTGTGGTATACCACATTATGCATACATATGTTGAAGTTTAAAGGTCAGACAATGTTAAATAAGGATTTGACTGTAAGATCGATGTACACATGGAAGGTCCAGTGGATAGCTTCCCCTTTTTCATTTGAAGCATAAAGCACAAAGAACATTGACAAATAATGAATGAGAGAAAGAGAGTCATACCTACCCTTGACTTTCTGGTAAACTTGTCCTGCAGAATTCGAACAGATTCAACCCCGCCAACATCGTTAAAGAATTTTTTTAGATCTTCAGAAGTTGCCTGAAAAATTAAAACCATAAGAATTATCTCTCTGTATTTGCCTGTCCAGCGTTAAAAAGGAATAAAAAGTAATCTCTCTCTAAAGTTCGAGGGAATCCCCTCCACTTGCCCTAAAGTTAAGATTTGTTAAAAATGCAATACACTCGTCAGTGTATCCTTTGGCTCTTCCAGTGGTGGAGTCTTTGATGTGCTGGTCATTTGGATGCTCTTCAAACTTGGGTTTTGCTTCTTTTACTTCGTTTTCTTTAGCTAAGTTCTGTGCTCATCCCTTTCCTTTCCCATAAACTTTGTTTGGTTTTGGGCAGTATTTTTCTGCCGCTTAGCCGAGACTGTCGTCACCATGTTCGAACTGCTTTTTCTTTCCATTAACACTTTTCTTATGTGACTTCTCTTTCTGATCTATTAGTTCAGGAACAGATTTGGCTTCCTACTGTAACATAAATAATTGCACTCTTCCAAGCGGGGTGTAACCTTGAGAAAGGGAACAAAGACAAGCATCTTTACGCACTGAGTTAAAATAGCAAGGATTGCATACATTCAATAAATACTAAGCAGATGTATCATAATTCAGTGACATCTTTAACAATGTTACGTAACAACTTGACTTAAAAGCGTAAATTGATAGTTAAGCATCCAACAACCATACTTAAAATTTAACACAATCTAGTGCGCTGAATACCCACAATCACAACCATAAATATAACATAAATACAAATACAAATTTATAATCTAAATAAGAGCCTATTTGATATAAATTTTAAATAGTGTTTTATTTTCGAAAACAAGGAATATAAGGAATTTTATGAAAATACGTTTTTATTAAAATAAGTTGAAATGTTTTCAAAACAATGTTTTTGCATAAAATCCAAAAAATTAGTGTAAAATTAGAAAACAAGAAAAATATCATTTCTCAGTCTTTATATAGTTTTTAACTTCAAAAACAATTTTAGAATACCAAATATATTTTCAAATATTTAAAATATTGAGATAAAACTTTTAAAATTTTTAATTGTAACTTAGAAACCAAACTGGCCCAAATCTCATAGAGAGATTTAAACACAAGACTGTGTGGACCACCTTGCTACAACACTCTATTAAGTTATCACTTGAAACTAAAAATTTAAACAGATAGGCAATGATCCACCGGTAGTATTTAAGCTCTAACAAGAGAGAAGTATAGAGTTCATAATATGTACAAAGGCACATAAACACAACTCATTTACAAGCACATCATTTGAGGTCATCAAAGACAACTACTAAAGTGGCACATTTTAGTCAAACACATATGGTTACTAGATAAGGTAGACATCGCAACCAGCTAAAATATCATTAGTTAAACACTTCAATTGTTTTTTTAATAAATCTATACATACTAATTCTCAATAGCAATGCAAATGCATCACACATTAGCCTGAAAAAAGAAAAGTGTGATTAATTGGCACTTAAATTAAAACTGTAGCAAGAATGTGTACCTTCTGTGCAGCGTGGTCAAAATCTTCAAGTGTCCCGTATTCCCTCTCAAAACGCAACCAGTTGTGGCATATGTCCTGAATAACTCTGTTTTTAGGAAAAGAATATATCAACAAATCCAAAAGGCAGTACATAAAAATTGAAGAAAGTCACCCTAGAGTTATGGACCCAAAACAATATTTTCAATATCATAACATCAAGAAGCGAGAATTGTCAGTAACTTTTGATGATGTAGTGAGATCATCAATGAGATCATATAATATGAATGGGAGCGGGAGCAAGAGTAGAGAGTTGGGAAACAATCTGATTAAATATAGTAAGGCCAATCAAGATAAGATGAAAATAACAAGGTTAACTATATCAAACTAAACCCTAAATTGATCATAGAAAAGAGAGAACTTAGATGACTTTATGATAGGTCATATAAATTATTTACTACAATAAGTTTTATTTAACCTATAGCATATTTTGACATGAAACTCGGAAAGTAAAGCTTGAATTAAGAAACCTTTCTTCCAACATATTGGAAAAAATAAGCCAAGTGGAAAAAGATATCAGCCTATTGTGTTTCAAAAACTACTCTGCTACCTATGGTTTAAATGTGATTGCTCCATATATGCCACAATTTCATCACAGTACCAGTAACTCTAAAGTTTGAAGTTAAAAAAATAAATGTCAAGGATTTTGAACTAGCATGATCCCTAGAGATACGGTCATATATCATTTATGTATGATTTGGAAAAATTATTCAAAATGACATATTAAACCATTGTGATTCTGGTGCCCGAGTAACAGGTTGGCCTATTGCAAGGCTACTCTCTAAAAATATTCTCAGCTGCAGAGCATGATTCTATGTTAAGAGTTCAAAAGATCTCCATAAATTGCCCTCCTTGATAAACAACATTTTAACAACCCTGACTTAAGCCATTTGTCTGGTTTCTACTTCCATCAGCAACAAAAAGAGAATAAAGATAGAGATGTTTGCATTGCAGATGACAAATATCAATTGATTAAATAAAGCTGCATCTTATACTACTAAAAGCAACAATTTTCCAAAAAAAATGAGAAGGAGGAAAAACCACTTTAAAAACTTTCAAATTCAAATCCCGTCCCATAAATCAATCTAGAATAATTGAAAGCAAGTAATGTAAAAGAATTATACCTCTGAACCTGTCGCACTAAATCTTTTACTGTAGCATCTACCGTAGATGGACCTAGCTTCCTTGAAATGTCCCAATTCAATTTCCATAGCTAAATAACCTTGCCAGGCTTCCAACATTGACCCGCTGCACAGACAAAAAGCAAGTTATATGGAAAAAAAAATACAAAGATGAATCATAAATCAATCATATTGAACTATACAGGATAAGAAAGAGAAAAAGATGAATGGGCCAAACTAGATCTTAACCAGCTCTCCCAAAAGCCCCCGCCCCGAGCATGCTTGATCTTTTCCCAAATTTAGCACCAAATGAGCCCAATAAGAGTACAAATGCAAGAAACCATCCGTAATCTTCATCTGTTGAGATAAGTAATCAGACGCCCGTTGAAAGGAAAAAACTTCACAGTTAAGTATTCAAATATATATAATACATCCAATCATACAGGCTGCAATTTCAATGGTACACTAAAGAGACATCAGCTAATTGTTTATAAACACAAATATTGAAAAACAACCATTATACAACAACAATGTACCGCTTGAATATGACATGCAAATTTTATAAATTCACGGATCCATAAAGATATGTTCTGTGGCATGCAACTCCAATGTTGAATGAGAAATTTTTTTAGCAAAGGACACTATTCCATGACAAAACAATTAACAAAGGTAACAATCTAGCAATTAGCAAAAGCCATCTTGGAGTATCGAGAGTTATGCACTGTAACTTCTACATAAAGTGGTCATAATGGTACTATAATGGCACACTAAATGAAGTAAATTAAAAGACTTTTCTTCGGAGTCTAAGGGTAGAAGCACTTGATACACATTCGTAAGAGATCTATGCCTCGGACCCCTCAAAGAGTAGACTAGCTACAAGGTCCACATTTTCTTCATCTAAAATTCACCATGAATAGAGCATCTACAAATTCTGTGCATCCTCTTCTGCTCCAGGCAAAAGGACTCTGTGTCTCAAACCATCTACTCGAGTGAGGAATAAGTTTAGGTACTGAAACAAAGAGGATCCAATTAACAAAGATCTTTAAGGCATAACACGTAGATGAAACAATAACAAGTTACAAAGAGTAGTAAGTCAAGCCTGCAAATTAGAGAAAAGATATCTTTACCTCCTCAATGGTCGAAAAAGTGCATAGAAGGAACTTCTCAAAGACCTGAATATGATATAAAAATCTTTTTAAACAAGAGTAAACCTCTATATTTGTAAAAGGAGCAGAATGAAATTCCAACACTAAAGTTTGAGAAACTTCATTGCTCTTAAGCTACTTAAAACAATTTCTCATAATTCTCAACAGATGAAGGGTAACAACTGAAACTTACAGTAGATATCTCTTTCTCAGGTGCACGGCAACGTTCCAAAGCAAGCAAAGATCCAACCTGAAGATCACTAACCCAAGCACAATTTTTCCTAGCCCTGGAATGAACATCCCACACAATATTTCCTACTTGAAGGAAAAAGAGATGATTAATTGCTAAAATTACAAATACCTGGAACATAAAGAATTGAAAAAGAGAAAATATGAGTGAAACCTTCAAGGTTTTATCCAAATAGCAAGTATAACCAAGCCAGAGATCACTTGATACAGGAAACTCGGTAATAGCACATTCATAGAGAAGTTGAACACAGCCGGATCTCCGAAGACCTGCTCAAACTTCAAGTAGATCGCAAAAATTTCAAATTAAAATAATAGCATTAACACTTTAACGAAGGAAAAAAAAGGTAACCTATTGCCACATTGCAAGTTCTTATACAACCCCCCACCCTTAGGAAAAGAAGAAGAAGAAGAGAAGATCTAAAGTTTATATAAACTGATTACCTATATTAGAAGCAAGAAAGACCATAAGAAATTGAAATTATAATGAAATTTCAACAGCAACTTTGTTGATTAATAACTTGACCTAATAGCTTAAGCTTGAAAAGGTAAGGGCACAACAATGATATTCACTTTGTAATGTGCAACTTCACATGTTACATAAACCAAGCCCAAATTCGGACGTAAAGACCAACCCAAATATAGCAGGATGTAAAAGATGGGAGACTCAAATCATGACTTCTACACTTTAATATCATATCAAGTTACCATTTAACCTAAATTCTTAAGGTATCACATAAGAACCCAAAGATTATCATTTAGTCTCTAAAACAATATCCGATAGTCAATGCCATATACCGTGAATTGTTGAAATTTTTCGAGTCGATACATCCCGCCATGCAATTTGTTCTTCAAAATCAGCTCGAGCATTATACATCTCCAATGCCTTTTGGTACGCGAGGCAACAAGAGAAGGAATCCCATCTAAATCACTCCGATTCAATATCTAGAGCAGCCCCTCCCACCTCCCAAGACTTGTAGGCAAGAAGGATTGACCTTAAGTTAGCAAGGGGAAGCAGACAAGGTACGGATGAAATATACTTGAATGCGCCGAACCTCGTTTTTTCTTTTTCCCCTCAAAAGAGCAATAATTTTCCAAATGTAAATTTTGAAAATGATACTTTTTCTTGGTACATAGCACTTCATAGGGAAATGAAAGAACAAAATTTGTGAACTATAAATAGATGACAAAAAGAAGAAAAAAAGTTTCTAAAATAAACAGGGCATGCAACGTGAGCCATGGTTCTAGGAAATATAAAGGAAGACCCACAAAAGCATTATTAGCCGTAATACCAAACCAGTAGGATGGAATAACACTTTAAATAATCAAGTAAATTGATTAATAGAATGCATCCCCTTCTGGCACATTTTCTAAAAAGTTTCTAATATATATATTATAAATTCTCACCTTAATGCTGATCTCATATATGGTATGGAGAATGGCTTGCTCAAATTCCCCGTATGCTTCCCATATTTTATCGCCATCAAGAACATGCAAACTAGCAAAGAGCTTATAGCACGTTCAAGAGATTTCTTGCCTTCGCAATACCATCGGGTGAAAATTCAAGTACGATGGATCATATTCTTGCATAAATCTCAAGCAATACACCAAAGTGAGACAAACTGCATCAGAACAAGTTCTAGTCATTCAATTTTGCAGAATTACTTAGATAAAGGAACTCCAAAGAATGAAATTAATGTTTTTATCCCCTGATTCCACATATACGCAAAATCTAACTGAAAGTAGCAAGAACTTAATTTTCCACAAAAAGTAGGGAAAAAGATGACAACATGCAATTAAAACTTTCAAAATGTATTGCCACTTAAAAAAATAGATTTATGTTAGAAACCCCTAACTTCAATCACTCAATACGTATAAACACTTCAATGAACAAAGGATTTCTGAATAATACTGATATCTTCTATATTGATTTGACTTTGAAAATGGAAATACAAACTTCTCATCGAAAAGTGTAAAGAGATGATGAAAAAGAAATGTATGATAGCCTAGCAAATCGAGGAGCTAGAGAACGACCAACAATTCCCACTAAAACATATTCTGCCCAAGTTTATACTAACTAATCACAATATTCTCACCACTATCTCCACGTGCTTAAGCTAACAAACTCTCACAGCCTAACCACTAATTACCCTTTTTATCCCTTCTCTATTATGGTACTGGTGGTGCTCTATCAATTTCCACTCCCTAGAAGTTTGAAAAAGTTTTATCCTATTGCCCAATTTGGTGGAAAAAATTGATGATGCATCAAAAAGGAACCATGTGTCTTTAAACACCATCACAAATGTAAGAATATTGATATCCATTCTGAATTGCAAGGCCTACAATCATCTCTGCCATACAAATGAAACTAATGAGCCATTTTGTTATTAATAATTACTTATTGGAAAAATTCAGCCATTCAAAAGTCATAGATCTGGCAAGCTGAATTTTTTTATCAGAAAATTATTTTTAGGAAAATAACTAAAAATACCACAAGTGAGAATTCTTAAGATCACTATGTTTTAATCCATAAATCAATGCATAAAGTAATTCAAAATCCATAATGATAACAAAAACCTACCAGATAACCGTAAACTCCTCTTTCATAAATCTTCTCAATCACCGTAAATGCCTCAAAGTGTGAAGTTGAAGCAGAGAATCAACAAGAAACTACCTTCGATAGACAGAGCAATAAAATCTAAAAGTATACCCAAAGCTTTAGTATCACCATGCCGAACAAGAAAAGATCAAAATCTTAAAAATTTAGCTAACCGCCCTTTTATTTTTTTTCCTTTGGGGGTAATCACACGTAAAGTACACTTACCGATTTTCAACATTGAGCTTCATGTTTTGGAGAAGATAATATACTTGTAGTAAGAGAAATGAGTTTTGCAAGAGGGCAAGCAGTGTCCATAAAAGCAACAAAGAAGAGGGAACTCAAAATCTATAAACAAATAAAATATTAGACACTTGCAAATTATCAAAAACCAACCTCCCAAGTCAACCATCACTGCTTCCTAGTTGCAACATACAAAAAAAAAAAAAAAAAAAAAAAGAAAGGAAGAAAGCTCAAAACTTCATTTCTTTTACTCAATTAAGCCGACATTTGAGCTAAGGCTCAGTAGATAGAAGTCACATAAACTTGAATTCAACACCGTTTTCACCATTTAAACCCCAAAATATAATCACTTCCTCCTTTCAAACGAATCCATTTAATTTTTCTCTTTATACTTTCTCTCGTTAACCATAAACCCTAAGCGATCAAAATTTGATCATGAAACCAATAACAAGAACACAAAATTCAAAAACTAAAACATACCCAGTTGAAATAGAAGCTTCATCTCGAGCCCACTCTTGCCACATAACAGGAACCAATGGAAAAAATCTCATTCATAGCTTCTCTTGCTTGTGTCAGCTTCTCAATCTCACCCATCTTCCTCAAAACCCTTATGTACTAAAACCACCAACAAAAACAATAAAAAAGCAAAACAATGTTATTACTAAAAACAAAAATCCAAGAACTGGGTATTGAAATTCATATTCAAATTGATAAAAAAATGTACTTTAATAGGACTTCATAGTTGGAGGGCTCATTGCCGAGCTGGGACTCGATAATTTTTGCTGTGCTTCATCTTTCGAGTCTATGTCTGAGTCCGAGTCACTTGACTCTTCGAGTCTAGAGAGTTGGGCTCTATTGCTTTTGCGTTTTCGTTAGTATCTACCACAGCCGTGTCTGTGTCTTCTTCTTCTCGGGTTTGATCTTTTGGTTCCATTCTCCTGCTTCTTTTGCTCTATGTTTCTCTCAAGTTTACTAAAGGCTTGGGTTTATTGCACTGCTACCCTGAGGTTTGGCGTGAAAACTTTTTCCTTTGGCATAACATAAGGAAAAAAAAATAGAGAAAGCAAATAAAAAAAAATAAGAAAATAAACTAAATTAAGATCTTAAATTAATCAGGAAAAGTATTCAAAATGTCTTTCTTATTCTTTACACATCATTAATAGGAACAAAACTCCATTAGAGGTGATAGGGTTATAAACCACAAATTGTCTAATAAAGAAAGCATTTCAAATGTTTTCTTTTAAAATACAACTCATTACAATACATAAAATTGCATGACGGTAATAAGTCACAAGAACTAATCAATTACGGAAACATCTTCTTGCAAGTGTAATACAAGAGTGACCATAAAAGACCTTTACGCGTTTTCCCATCCAATACCTTTAGAAGGCGAGCAACTTTGCAGAATCCTGTATGATATATATACAAACATTCTTCATTTATTGATGGTTTCATTCCATTCTTACAAGGTTTGGCCTTGTAAGAGCCCATTGCCCATACGGCCAAAGAATGCATGTAACTTAACGCTCTAAAACAATCAACAGTGGTCCAAGCTTCAGGAGTTTAGAAAGAATAACTACACAGAAAACAACAATGAGTCAGTGAATTATCAGGAACAAATAGTTCGGAAGCAGATAATTTTCAATGTAAATTATGCAGAATATAAAGTTTCTAGTTGTAATCGGCAGAAAATTGTCCTAAAGGCAGTAACCTGACGCTTCAAGACGTAAAGGACGGGTGCAAACGGGTATTTAGTCCTTATCTTCTACATTTTAGGATAGAGTATTTCAGTCCTTGGTATCCCTTTCTTGATTTCTCCTCTTAACCTATTAATTTCTCTCTATCTCCCTATATAGAATCCTATATTATCTATCTATGTTATTCTTCTCCTTCTCCATCACCTAATGAGCAAAAATATTATCTACTAGACATTATAACTACCGGAGTTTTGGCCAACATTTCACAACATCAAGAATCTAGTAGAAAATGGTTAAACGGCACATCCACCAAAAAAATAAATGAACTGATAAAACAGATGATGCAATGAACTCTATAAAGTTTTGAGATAGATTTAGATCTAAAAAACACAAACTCATACCTTAGTTAACAGCCTATTAACTAAGCTATAAGATAACAGTGTTTGATAAACTTAAGGGATTCTTACCCGAGTCCATTTTCAGATCATGCTGCTTCATAGATTTCAATGGCAATTTGAAATCCCATATCAACCAAATCTCCACAATCATCGCATAAAGAATCGCATATGTAACACCTGCATCATATTTTTTCTTGAATGCAATGTTGTCATGTCAACTGCTCCAACAGGTAGATCCCATTGATCGGTGCATCCATATTCTTTAAGATATTATAGAGAAAAACCTTCTCTAATGCTCTTTTTGCTTTGTCTTCATCAACTATCGCTGAAAGAGCACGTGCTTATGCATAACTACATTAGAGACACACCTCGTAAGTTCTTGTCTTTTCAGATTTGAACTAAAAAAGAATATATATTGAGAAACAGAAACATGTGAAACACTATAAATAAATCAAGATTTATCAGGCCTGGATAATTAAGAATATCAAGGAATGAAGTCAATCAGTTGCAACATATGATTGTCCAGTAAACTAATTAGCTTCAATAGATGAACTTGAGCGGCTACCATTATTGTCGTAGTTGAAGTAAGAACCATTCCACAATTCTTCATATACAACTTTTGCTTACCGAAATTGACACCAAAAATAATCCTCAAACCCTTAAGATCTACTACATGTGCAAATCCAAATGCAACCTACAATGCTGCCACCTCCAATATATGTACTTACAACAGACAGACATGATCGTATGTCTGATCAGGAAAGCTATCATTCTCAATCATCCCGATCACCATCCCTATCAAATTCGAACAGATAAAAGTGTTTTCTGAACCTTCTACTTACCGTAACCAATATAGAGCATTTGGGTAGCTGGATGAACTTTTGCAGGATTCTGCTCTGAAAAAAAGTTTAATACTCGTAAAAGTTTTATCACGTAAACATCAATTTTGCTTTTGGACCGGAAATTGAGGAAACTCGTTCAAACATTCACTATAATTTTCGGCCTTCATTAGTAACTGTATGACTAAGGACATTGTACATTCAGTCGGCTTCACATTTCTCTCCACCATCTTATGAAGGAGTTCAACAACTTTTGGTATCTCATTATTCTTGAGGAAACCAAACATAAGCGTAGTAAATGTGACTACATCTGGAGCACAACCATTTTCCTCCATATATGACACCAACTCATTTGCCATTTCTAGTTGTCCATTTTTACATAGCCCATTGATCAATATGTTATATGTTACAATGTTTGGCACCAGGTTTTCATAAAGAGAAAATTTTTGAAATAGGTCCCAAGCAGTTCCCAACCTCTTTGTTTTACATAATCCATCAATGAGGGAATTCAAACCTTCAATGCTAACTGCAAACTTATTATTTACTAGAGCATTAAACATTTCCAATGCTTCGAAAACACATCCGTTCTTGCAAAGTCCATTAATGAAAATGCTATATGTCCGAGAATTAGGAAAAGCATCGTTAAGTCGCATCTCACCAACTAAATTCCGTGTATCTTTCACCTTAGCTATAAGAAAAAAGCCAGTTAACAAGGTGTTATATGTAATCACATCAGACCTAATTCCTTTTGAAATCATCTCTTGATAAAGACTAAGAGCTTCATTGACTTCTTTATTCTTGCAATACCAATTGATTAATGTATTGTAGCAAACAACATCAGGTCCATACCCCTTTCTAGCTATAGAATCAAACAACTCCTTTGCATCACCAATTCTATCGGCCAAGCAATAACCGTTCATTAAAATGTTGTAGGTATAAATGTCAGGAACCACACCCCTCTGAATCATATGTTCCAAAAATAATTGTCTAGCCTTCTCAACCAATCCAGCCTTACAAAGACCATCAATTATAGTAGTATAAACAACAACATCTGGCCTACAAAAACAACAGATTCTTTATTCCTATTAACCATCTCTTCAAACAACTTAATGGCAACACTTATCTTCCCTGTTTTACACAATCCACCAATCAAAGTGTTGCAAGTGATCACATTAGCCCTACAACCAAAAACAATCATTTTCTTAAACAATTCCATTGATTCCATAATCTTTCTCTCTGCACACAGACCTTTAATCAAACAAGTAAGTGTCACGGCATTTGGGCTAAAACCCAACTTCAAAATCGCCCCAAAACCGCATAACCATCAGAAACCCTTTCAATATTACAGAGGCAATTAATCAAAATACTCAGAGACATAAAATCCGAAGACAACCCAATTGAATTCAACAGCTTATATAGTGAAATCACTTCATAATAATGCTTCTTCTTAGCTAGTGCACTAAACAAAGTAATGAATGATGAAATTGGAGAAAGGGGTTTCGAATTAATCATGTAATAAAAAAAGTAAAATGCTTCATTCAGAGTAGAGCTACCTGATCGACAATTTTCTTCGAGGAATTTTGCAAGTGAGGATCGTTCAAGGGGTTTTTTGAAAGAATATGAAACTTCATTTTTGAATCTCAAAGCCATGTATGAATTGAAGAGTGTTTTTGTGGGTCGTTTTTTCCGAAGTAAGGTCATTGCAAAAGGCAAATGCATTAAAGAGAAACGTTTTGAAAAACTTCACAAACAACCTTTAAGGTTTTCAAAATTGCAAACTTATGTCAAGTATCGATCTTTCCTATTCAAACCACCTTTATGATTTCGAAAATTGAAGGTTAAAAATGTAAATCCAAAAATGCAACCCAAACAAACTAATTTTTATAAGTATTCAATTGTAATTTTATTTTTACGTTTTTTTAATAAAATTATAAGATTTAAATAAATCATGCTATTGAACTTCATATTTAATTTATAATGATATATAAATTTTTTTTCTATTTGTTCTTCAAACTTTTAAATATAACAAAATTGATATTTCATATAATCGAATGTGATATTTTAAAAATTCAAGGGATATTAATAAGATTATAACGCTAATTATATTGTTGAAATATCTATATTACTAGTTTAATATAATTACTAGTTTTGTATTATACAATAGAGTTATATTGACAGCCTTGAGGTTTAATATAATAAAAATAATCAAATTTATAAAATAATAAAAATCTCTACTGTTAAATTATAAGGTTTAAAATAATAGAATCGGGGCAATTTAATAAATATTTATTAATTTATAGATATATATTCTAGTGGACTAATAGTTTATTCATAATAAGAGAAATTTTATTATTTCAAAAATCTTAAGTGAATTTCTGTAATTATAGTGAAGCTCAAAGGAGTTGACTTGATGTCCTTAACACTTTATGATACTATTGTAATGTTCTATATTAGTTTATCCACAAACGTGCACTATACATTAACATATATGGTCAATACATATCAAGTGATTAGACAGTCGCACATACACCTATCTTATTTACTAAAGTATGAAACATTTCCACCTCTTCCGAAACACATCCATTCTTGCAAAGTCCATCAATGAAAATGCTATGTGTCCAAGAATAAGGTAAAACCATTAAGTTGCATCTCACCAACTAATTTTTGTGCATCTTTTACATTAGCTTTAAGAAAAAGGCAAGTTAACGAATTGTTATTTATAATCACATTAGGCCTAATTCCTTCTAAAATCTTCTCTTCATAAAGACTAAGAACTTCGTTGACTTCTTTATTCTTGCAATACCATCTCATTAAAGTATTGTAGCAAACAACATTAGGTCCATATCCCTTTCGAGTTAAAACTTCTTTATTTATAAGATCAGTTTTTTTGTTGTTTATTAGAGACTATTATTAGAGGTGCGCCACGAGGCAGCGAAGTTGGATTTGAAGTTCATTAGAGAATTTATTTCTAATAATAGATGGAATCAATTAGAAGAGAGAAAATTTTTATAGCTATAAGACTTTTCTATTCTAATTTTTTAACACATCATATTCTGTGACAAAATTAATGAAATATGAGACAGAATCTTGAACCTTTCTCTCAATGTTTTAACATGCTAATTTTTTCAATTAATTTCTCCTATTCAATGGCAGTGAATGGATCATTATGTATTTGTTTAACATTCGTTTGTTGTTTATTGATTAAATTTTCCATCTTCTCCTCTTTGTTTTTATGTTAATCCTATGAACCACAAATTTTATGAGATAATTTTAATCATGTTTAATCACGATGCTCATAGAAGCCAAATTAATTTCAAGGGAATCTATGAATTTTAATGTTATACATTTATAATCAGTCTTTGCTTGTTGATTAAAATTTTCTTATGTCAATCGAGAACACAACTACTTTTATAACTTCAATAATCCTTAATCAAAAATATTACTATTAATTTAATCTCCTTTATAAAAATATTATTTAAGTGCAAAACATTTAATTTTAAGCATGCATAAACTGATTACTTACACTAAAAGCAAGAAAGACCACAAGAAATTGAAATTATAACGAAATTTCAACAACAATTTTATTGAAAAACAACTTGACCTAAAAGCTTAAGCTGAAAAAGAGGCATTTTCACGTGTTACATAAACCAAGCCCAAATTCAAACTGAAAGACCAACCCAAATACAGCAGGATGTAATAGATGGGAGATTCAAATCATGACCTCTACTTTAATATCTGTTGTGTGTGATTTTTGTCGTAAGCTCAAAAGTCTCAGTAGCCCAAAAATCAGTAGATCGACGTGATCTCAAGGTCATGGAATCTTGAAGTCCGACTCAACATAACCTTTTCACGACCATCCAATACAGCTGTTTGACAGACTAAGGGATAAGCCTTACCTCGAACATCTCGGGAGGAATAAGAACGAATCAATATATGCGCGATCCTAGCACATAACCACTAAAATCATAATTGGCAATCCCGAATTCCTCTCTACTTCTTTTGGTGTAAACTTGCATAAATACCCCTTCCAAATATGAGAAAAGGGGTTAGCAAATACGAAATATGAAACTCATGGGTGCGGAGTTAGAAGACAAGTTGATTCCAGGAGGCGACATGGGAAAGAGCCCATGGGAGAACAAGTTAATAATGGTTGTCGGGGGGAATCTGGCACTTATTGACTTAGTACATAAAAGAAACAAAAAATGAAACATAATTCATTGATCAGTTAAACCCTCTCAAGTACTTGCTTAAAATTAAGAAGGAATATCATACAAATACCATGGAATAACGTTTAATCCTATTCATGGGGATTATGTAAATATTCCATTCCGAAAATAGAAAGTGAAACAATTAGATCTTTTCTTAAGATTGGTACTAATTCATGATCTAACATATACAAAGTGAAAACCTCATTCTCGATTCTATGAGAAATTTTATGAAAGCATCCATAGAATCATGAAGAGTCTAAGTGAAACAAACATAATCATATGAGATATGGATATTCATTCAAAACAGACAACAAAAATGAATATATGTGTGAGGAAATTTTAATTAGGCGAGCATACAGATGATATTCTTCATATTCTTCCTCAGAATATTTCCAGACCAAAGACATTTTTTCACATTTTCCACAAGCATGAGATGCAAGGCCATTACTGTTTTAGTACACATACTCAATAATGCTCTAGTGGTCCATCTTTCTGCATTAGGATTTTCGTCTATGACAAATAGTAAAATGGATTCTCCGCTAGAATAGAATCAATAGGTACAAAAAAGCAAAGAAGCTAATAGTTGCACTATGAGTATTCAATGTTATTTTAGACCAAGAATAGACCACCAACCCATAATAGTTTTCATGATCTTGTTGAATAAAAAGGAACTTGATCGCCATCTAATTGGCTAAAATTTCTCTGAATCTTGGGTCAAGGTATTGAGGCTATCCTCATCACAAATTGGATGAAATATATGTTCCACAAGAAACATATCAGAACTTTACCCTTTTGAATAAAATGGGTATAAACTTTGACATATTTAGAAGAAAATTTACAAGAAGGGTACTAATATAGATTGATCTCAATAGCACATATATTTTTTGTCCTCAAACATGTATCTTTTGTCATAACTGTGTTTACAGAAACATATTAAGGCAAAACCTTACGTTTTTTTATAAGAAAGAGAAGTTTGTCAATTACTGTGCTATTCTACTTAACATGTAACATGTAACCCTAGGAACAAACCTCACTTCTAAGGAACATTTCTCTGAACTCATTATTTGACTTCGGTTTCTCATCTTTCACTTCCTCGGCTTTTGGATTTGTCGAGGGGACGCCAAGTGGTCTGACATTCCTTGGCATTGCAAATGTGTTCCTCCCTTTCAACTGAATGCTATCATTACATTTATTAGCAGCGGAGTGTGGTGATGCGCGTTTCCTACAACATGCAATATGTAGCAAGTATACTAATCGCACAAGTAATATAATGATGAGTAGAGCATCGTTCCCACGAGGATTGTAAGCAAAGCACTGAGTTCCTAATGTTGTCTAGTTGAAGCAATCGAATTCTTTGGATTGGTGGGAGCAAATTTTACTTTAAAAACAACAAAATGAAATTCAACTAAGGTTAAAACTTAATTAAGAAAGCAATATGACAACACGGAATATCAATTCAAGTAAAACGGGTAGGGTTTTGACTTCATTTGGATTTTTATGGGTTAAGCCTATAATTACACTAAACTCATATTCATACGCAATGGTTGTAAATCGAACTCACTAACATGTAGACATACCCTCTCGGGCTATGCCTTCCTATTCTTCCTTATTAACCTTCCGCACCCAATAAATTGAAGATTAATAATTTCAAACTCATTAAGCACAAGAATCCTATAATGATTTCATTAATTCTTGAATCTATCTCTAGCATCCAATACTATAACGGTGATTACCCAAGAAGCTTAACATGATTCATTTCTCAATCTCACCATGTTCATCACATACAACATTAAAAATCAGAGTAACACACAACCAAAGCATACTCATATGAAATTAACACAATCAAACCCTTAACCCATTTAGAATCCAAACTACCATCAAAACCCTAACACAAAAGAGATTAGTTCATAATTAATTCAATAACACAAAAACAAAAATAGGAAATAAACATGTTCAACATAATGAAAACGAGAATAAAGATTAGAAATCTCCCCAAAAGATGAATCCTCTAGTTGGAAATCGAATCTTCTTTCTTTTACAAGCCAAATCGCTCAAAGTTCTTAGAAGGAATGCAAAAGTGGCTAAACCTAATAAAAACCGAAGATCCTGGGCAAAAAGACTAAGTTTTTCTTTTATACTTCGTCCAAATAACTCCGAAACCAAACACACAAAGACTAAAGCGTGCGTTAACAAAACTGGAATAAGTGACTGTCGCCGCGGCGAAGAAGAATTCTTCGCCGCAGCGAAGAATGAAGAAGAAAAGCTCGTCTCTGGCTTACTTCGCCGCGGCGAAGACATTTCCTTCGTCGGGGCGAAGCTTCCTCCTGAAGTTATGAAATTACAGAACTACCACTTCGCTTACTTCTTCGTTTGATTCTTCGATTCTTGGTGCTCTTCCTTGGAAACAAGCTTCATCGTGCTTTATCCTGCTCCGGAACTCTCCTATCTTCTGAGATCCGCTAATTTCTGAGTCAAAAATATCCAATTTTGTTCTTATTTGCTCAAAATGACCATTTTAACCTGAAATACGAAAAGTAATGAATTAAGGAACAATTCAGGTCAAAATGCACTAGAAAGTACCTGAAATCCGACAAAAAGGTATAATGGAAAGTGTATAATTCACGGATTATCAACTACCCCCAAACTAGAGATATGCTCGTCCCCGAGCATACAGTACAAAACTGACAAAAACACAAACAACAAACAGAAACGAAAACACAAAACAACACAACAATACTAAAAAAAAAACAAAAACAAAAACCAACAAGACTCAACTCTACAAAGGATTACCTAGAAATTGTATACGTCTCAAAAGTTGTTGAAAAATTATTATCAGGAAATATTCAACACTCCAAGAAGTTATAAGTTACATCGACTGTCTTCCTCAATCGGTTCACCAAGTAGGTGATCCCCACTTCAATCCACACTCCAACTTCCCGGATTATTTTATGCAAAAATTGTAAAGTTTATCAAATGGTGACGGACTCCATAAGCCTAAATATCAAACTGCTCTCCACTAATGAGGACTAGACAAAGGTAAGAATCAAAAAGTCTTTGCAAGCTTGTAATGTTAGGCTCGGGTAGTAGGTTCCAATAAAAAGGATATAGGAATAACAAAGTAAAAGAACTCGGTTGTCCTAAAGCAAAACTAAATCACATCGAAACCCATACCTTCTCAACCACCAATCGACATGTCCACTAATTCACATCCCTCAAACTCGTACCTTTCTTATTTTAGGATACCATAAATGCGGGTGAGACTCATTTAAGGCGTACGTGGCATTGTTATACGCAATGTCGCCAAATACTGCTAGGCAGTTTTTAAGGCGGGTTCTGGTTTCCAGCCGGTATACCCTTAAACGAGGCTGAATTGGTTTTTTTTTTTTTTTAATCAATTGAAAATGAGGTGACTACCTCTTTTGTTTTTATTCTCTTCTCTCAACCCCCAAACTATTCTTTTGGCCTCTTCATCATTTTTCTTCTTTCAACCTCCAAACTATTCTTTTGCTCATTCGTACACTCTTCCCGTTCATTGTTTTGCACTAGGATCGAATTCTCCTAAGGGTACGATAAAGTGTTTAGGGTAAAAGGATTTGACAAATTTGTTGTTTTCCAAGAAAAACAGCAATAAAATTCATACGGCTCAAAAGGGTGACTAGGAAAATTTCATTCATGGGTTGGCTAGAAAGGCTCAAACGTTCCGAAAAAATTGCCTAAATCATCTCCTCAACCATGTCTAACCTAGAATTTCACCTCAAGCACTTCTCAACTAGGTTCTAGAGTCCACCAATATTATCAAGACTTTACCTAACCACATAAAATGAATCTAAGCATGCCGGAAAAATGAAAATGGTGGTTGAACCACTTCAACAAACCTCAATCACAATCCAATCAATAAACAAAAACTTGAAGCAATGCTTAACATTTCCCAACAATAAAAATTCAATGACCTTTATTCTCATCATTGATTTATACAATTCATCATCGGCAAAAACGAAACAAACAAAGTTAACAAATAACACAAAGAAGTTTTCAGTTTAAGGTGTACGTGGCGTTGTTAAACCTGAGGTTGCCAAATACTGCTAGGCAGTTTTTAAGGCGGTTACTGGTTTCCATCCGATATACCCTTAAACGAAACAAACAAAGTAAACAAAGAAAACACAAATTTCGTTTTTTTTTTTTTCAAGTTTAAGGTGTACGTGGCGTTGTTAAACCCGAGGTCGCCAAATACTGCTAGGCAGTTTTTAAGGCGGTTACTGGTTTCCAACCAATATACCCTTAAACCCGGTTTTAATTCTATTCCCTACCCCCAAACTAAACATAACATTGTCCCCAATGTTCCATTATGCACAACTCAGGAATAGAAAATAATAAAACAATAAAGGTACGAGAATTCTCCCTGGTTAATCCATGAATTGTCGCTCCACAATGAACACCTGGTGTCAGACTTTTCATCATCCAGAATCTGTCAAAACAATCAAACTGTGGTGTCCTTTATGTTAGCATAATTCACAGCTAATCTTGAAAAACTTACAACCTAATCTCGTCCTTTTAACAACTACAAATTAAAACAAAAACTAAAGCTAACAAAACAAACAAAGTTCAAAACCAAAATAAACTGAGTTTAATGTTTCAACTGAACACAATTGACAAAAACAAAAATAACACAAAACAGATGGAGCTGGATGATGTGGCCAGGCTCATTCTCTGCCTCTTCGCCCCTGCTCTTGGTTGGGCAGCTTCCGTTCGGTCCAGGTGTTTCTTGTAATAATCTGAATCTAAAGTTGGAGCAGCATGAATACGCTGCTCGTCATCCTAAACCTCGACTCCAGCTTTTAGGCATAAAGTTGTGATGAGATGCGGGAAACAGTAACTTCCGCGCCCTGGGTTTGCTGCTAGCTTAATGCTGTTATAAATTACGTCCCCCACATCAATATTCTTCCCTGTGGCAATCGAATATAGAAGCAATGCCTTCTCGCGAGTCACGGTACTGTAGTACGATTCCGACATGAGTCTTGCACAGATATAGTATTGCCACAGCCGAGCCATCGGTGTCAACTGTGTGCCCTTAAGAGTCTTCTTCTGTTTCTTGGACACTGCCCACCCTGCTCCCGATTTTGCAATCACTGGAAGGATTATATCGTCATCAAACCCTGATCTCTTGAACTGCACGTAGTCATCAATGAGGATTTCCGGCAAATGAAAGAAATCAGTGATTTCTTTCACCGTAAAAGGCACATCCTCCCTTCTTACAAAAATCATCTGTTCCTTACACTCCAGGAGATTGGCATAGAACTCCCTTACCAGCGGCTCAACAACCAACTGATCAGGAGCTCGCAGAAACATATCCCACTGCCTCCCTCTACTCTAATCAAGAGCCTGAGTAGCGGTTAAGCCGCGCTCCGGGATAATCCCTTTGTCCCTTCTCTGAATGGCCGCCTCATACCTTTTTCGGGCCTCATCGTTCACAAACCGGTTATCGACACTCTTTCCCTTACTCTTACTTTTACTCTTTCCCTTGTACGGTTGCTTAACCTTCGGAGCCATTTTTTTTTTTCAACTAAATTCCAATCCAAGATTTTAACCCCAAAAATTCAGTCCTAATTCTACACAATCACAACTCAACTTGCAAAAACAACCCACACTTCCAAAAATTTTCAATCAACCCCCAAACTACAAAATTTCAACTTCACACAACACTTCAAAAAATCAACACCCACACTCCTAACAATTCAGTACTACACAAATCACACTTCTTCAAACACAAACACAACTCAACAACCACAAAACACTTCTCAATTCAATCGCACAAAATTTTAGATCTATGCTTAGAAACTTGAAATTTCTCGAATTAAAGCTTTGGGTTAGTAAGATCTTAACACAATGAAGGAGTGTGCACCACCAATTGAAGCAGAAACGCCCCAGATTGAAAATCCCCAATTTTTTTGATCCAAAAATTTTCGTGAAATTTCGCGAAAATTGTTGTTGAAAAGGGTTGTTTTGGTGTTTAGGTATGTTGTGGAGCAAGAAATTTTGTTAGAAAAGCAATTTGGAAGCCAAAAATGGAATTTGAATTTTTTTTCTATCAACTCAATATGCAAGGCGGCGTGAAAATGAGAAGAGTAAAGCGAGTATTTATAGAAACGGCTCGTCGCCGCGGCGAAGTTCATCATTCATAAACCCTAATCAACTTTTCCAAGATCTTCGCCGCAGCGAAGTTCATCGTTCATGAACCCTAAAAATTCCCAGGTTTTGCCGCGGCGAAGACAAATTCTTCGCCGGGGCGAAACCTTCCTGAGGATACAAGGCTTTCTTCGCCGCGGCGAAATGCCTTAGCCAAAATTTCACAAATCTAGACCACGTTCTTCGCCGCGGCGAAATCGTCCAGGAGCTAGCTCTTTTATTCACTTTGCTTCGCTGCGGCGAAGTCTGGAGCATTTTCATACCTTTCTTTGGCTCATGACTTCACCTGAAACACCCAAAAACAAAAACATCAAATTTTATACAAACTCAAACTGAAATTAAATAAATTCAAACTACTAGAATGAAAAGCACAAAGTTAAAAACACTTGGGTTGCCTCCCAAGAAGCGCTTGTTTATAGTCGGAAGCTTGACTCTCTCCATCCTTTAGGTCGAGATGTTCAGCCGGATTAGGATGGAATTACATCTCATCACCCCATCAATGTATGGCTTCAATCTCTGTCCATTGACTGTGAAAGTACCTTTCTCTTCATGTGTAACCTCCACTGCTCCGGATTCGTAAATCCTTGTAATAGTGAATGGTCCAGACCATCTAGACTTAAGTTTTTCGGGGAAAGCCTGAGTCTAGAATTGAATAGCAACACCTTCTGTCCAACTTCAAAAGCCTTGGTCCGGATGTGCTTGTCGTGCCACCTTTTTGTCTTCTCTTTATAATTCCGGGCATTTTCATAGGCTTCGAGACGAAACTCATCAAGTTCGTTCAAAGTCAGCATTCTCTCCTCTCCCGCGGCTTTCAAGTCCATATTCAACTGCTTGACGGCCCAGTATGCTCTATGTTCAAGTTCTACCGGCAAGTGCCACGCTTTCCCATAAACCATCCTAAACGAAGACATTCCAATCGGGGTCTTAAATGCGGTTCGGTATGCCCATAATGCATCATCCAGCTTCCGAGACCAATCTTTCCTAGATGCATTAATTGTCTTTTCCAAAATCGCCTTGAGTTCTTTATTCGACAGTTCCACTTGCCCACTCGTCTGTGGATGGTAAGGTGTCACAACTCTATGTGTCACTCCATACTTACTCAACAGTGCATCCAGTTGCCTATTGCAAAAATGAGATCCTCCATCACTAATGATTGCTCGTGGTACCCCAAAACCTAGAGAAAATATTTTTCCTCACAAAATTAATCACTACCCTAGCATCATTAGTTGGCAATGAAACTGCCTCAACCCACTTCGACACATAATCCACCGCTACCAAGATAAACGTATTCCCAAAAGAACTTGGGAAGGGACCCATGAAATCAATCCCCCATACGTCAAAAAATTTCACCACCAGGATGTTGTTCAACGGCATCTCATCCCTTTTTGAAATATTTCCCATCCGTTGACATTGGTCACACTCTTGAATCATCCTGAAGGCATCCTTAAAGAGGGTTGGCCAATAAAACCCAGATTGTAACACCTTGGCTGCTGTTCTAGCTCCCCCAAAATGGCCACCCACTTCCTTTTTATGACAATGCCTTAAAATGCTCTCCATCTCTCCCTCCGGGACACATCTCCGTATCATTTGATCAAAGCAGGTTGTACGTATAACGACTCTTCCCAAAAGTAGTATTTTAAATCTGAGAAAAATTTTCTCTTCTGTTGATATGTCATACCACTTAGGAGCACCCTTGATGACAGATAATTTGCAAAATCCGCATACCATGGTGCTTCTTCCACTCTCATCGGTTTCTCATCCGGAAATGTTTCTCTAATTGGCATTTCCTCTTCATTTCCCTTGATTGGTCTCTCAATTCTCGACAAATGATCAGCTACCACATTTTTCGACCCCTTCTTGTCTCGAATTTCCAACTCAAACTCTTGAAGTAGTAAAATTCATCTTATCAACCGAGGTTTTGCTTTTTGCTTTGCCAGTAGGTGTCTGAGTGCTGAATGGTCTGTGTATACGATCACCTTCGCACCTAATAAGTAAGAACGAAACTTGTCAAAAGCAAAAACCACAGCCAATAACTCTTTTTCAATGGTTGTGTAATTCAATTGTGCATCAACGAGAGTCTTGCTAGCATACTGAATTACATGCAACACTTTATTTTTTGTCTGTCCTAATACTACCCCTAAAGCAAAGTCACTAGCATCACACATTAATTCGAAGGGTAGTCCCCAATCGGGAACTGCAATAATAGGTGCAGAAACTAGTAATTTTTTTAGAGTTAGAAAGACATGCATGCAATCATCATTAAAATCAAAAACAACATCTTTATTCAATAGATTGCAAAGGGGTTTAGAAATCTTAGAAAAATCTTTGATGAAGCGTCTGTAAAACCCCGCATGCCTCAAGAAACTTCGGACGGCCTTGACATTTGATGGTGGTGGTAGTTTGCCAATCACTTCTGTCTTTGCTCGATCAACTTCAATCCCATCCTTGGAAATCCTATGCCCGAGCACTATTCCCTCTTGGACCATGAAGTGACATTTCTCCCAATTCAACACCAGATTTGTCTCCTAACATCGCTGCAAAACAAGAGAAAGATTTGTTAGACAGTTATCAAATGATGAACCAAAAACTGAGAAGTCATCCATGAAGACTTCTATAAACCGTTCCACCATGTCTCCAAAGATTAACATCATGCATCTTTGGAATGTTACTGGTGCATTGCATAACCCAAATGGCATCCGTCGGTAGGCAAAGGTGCCGTAGGGGCAAGTGAAGGTCGTTTTCTCTTGATCCTCAGGAGCGATGGCAATTTGGTTATATCCTGAATAGCCATCCAGAAAACAATAATAGGCGTGTCCTGCCAACCTCTCCAACATCTGATCAATGAAGGGTAATGGGAAATGATCCTTCCTTGTCGCCTCATTTAGTTTACGGTAATCAATGCATACTCTCCAACCCGTCACCGTCCTTGTGGGTATCAACTCATTGCTCTCATTCTTCACTACCGTGATCCCTCCTTTCTTCGGAACCACTTGCACCGGGCTCACCCATGGGCTATCGAAAATCGGATAGATAATCCCCGCATCTAAGAGTTTCACTACCTCCTTTCTCACCACCTCCTTCATTGAAGGATTCAATCTCCGTTATGGTTGTACCTAGGCTTAATGTCATCCTCCATGAGAATCTTATGTATGCAAAATGACGGCGAGATACCTCTAATGTCCAAAATGGTCCATCCAATTGCCAGTCTATGTTCCCTCAACACCCTGATCAACCTCTCTTCCTCTAATTCACTCAAATCTGAACTAATAATCACCGGAAAAGTTTCTGAGTCTCCAAGATAGACATATTTGAGGTGGGATGGTAAAGGTTTCAGTTCAAGCCTTGGAGCTTCTTCATTTTTTTCCTTTGCCTTCTCCTTGTCAAAATCAAACTCCTCAAATTCTATATCTTGACTATCCTCAATCGGTTGAAGGGCTTCTAACATTCTAGCACAATCATTACTTGCTAATTCTTCTACCTCTACTATTTTCGATTTGGCTATACAGGCTTCTAGAGGTAATTCTGGGATGTTTTCTTCCATGGATTCCACAACAAGTTTATCCACCACATCGACACTAAAGCATGAATCCGCTTCAGCTGGAAACTTCATTGCATCAAAAATATTGAAAGTTACTATTTCATCTTGAACCCTAAACAGTAAATTTTCTTCCTACACATCAATCAGTGCTCTCCCAGTGGCTAAAAAGGGTCAGCCCAAAATAAGAGGAATTTCCTTATCCTCTTCCATATCCAACACCACAAAGTCTGCTGGAAAAATTATCTTCCCCACCTTCACCAGTACATCTTCGACTATCCCCATCGGGTGCTTGATTGACCTATCCGCTAGTTGCAACGACATGGTCGTTGGCTTCACTTCACCAATTCCCAATCTCCTAAAAACAGACAAGGGCATCAAATTAATACTAGCTCCTAGATCACATAAAACACGATCAAAAGTAAAATCCCCTATAAAACAAGGAATAGTAAAACTCCCTGGATCTTTGAGCTTCGGGGGAAATTTTTTCTGCAGGATGGCACTGCACTCTTCCGTGAGCATCACCATTTCCTCATCTTCTAACTTCCTTTTGTTCGAAAGGATTTCCTTCAGGAACTTCACATAACTCGGCATTTGCTGCAATGCATCTGCAAAAGGAATATTAATATGCAATTTTTTAAAAATTTCAATGAACTTTGAAAATTGCTTATCCTGATTCTTTTTCTTCAATCTCTGAGGAAAAGGCACGGGTGGGGTGTGATGTGCTAATTCTGATGGTATCTTGGGGAATGGCAATTTCTCCTTCTTCTTTTGCCTTTCTTCATTTTTCTTTTTCTCTTCCCCCTCATCACTTGGTTTCTTCTCACAAATGATCTCTTCATCAATTTTCTCTTCAGAATCTTCCTTTCCGGGTTGCTCCACCTCTTTGGTAGTGTGGTCTACCTCTTCCAAAATTGTCCCACTTCTCAAGATTATGGCATTTGCTTGTTCACGTGGGTTAGTCACTGTATTGCTTGGTAGAGAACCCTATGGTCTATCATTAAGCTTCTCGGCCAATTGGCCCAGATTCCGAATGGACGCCCCTTGGTTTCTAAAATTTGTCCTCGTCTCACTCATGAACCCTGTGGTCTCTTGCATGAATTTACCAAACATGTCCTCCAACTTCGTCACTCTTTGATCTCCCGGTTGATTGGTCACCCCTGGTTGGTTATTTGGAACTGGCCTCTGGTTCCATTGGTTATTTTGCTGGTTCTGATTTCCCTAAGCCAGATTTGGATGATTTCTCTACCCTAGGTTGTATGTGTTAGAGTATGGGTTGTTCGGTTGTCTCTGATTTCCTGCCAAGTAATTCACTTGCTCCGTTGATGAAGATGACGGAGCAAATGTGTTTCCAACTTGACACTCGTTGCTCACATGGTTTCCTACACAAAAATCACATGTTAGTTGAGGTGCTTGTATAGAGTTTACCTGCATAGTTCCCAACTGTTTTTGAAGTGCCGTGAGTTGGGCTGAGATGGCTGTGAAGGCATCAACTTCATGAAGACTCGAAGATTTCCTTGTGGTGACTCTCTCATTCGGTCTTTGATAGTTGTTGCTTGCCAAAACCTCAAGCAACTCATACGCCTCTTCTGGTGTCTTATTCTGCAAGGCCCCTCCTGAAGCTGCATCCACTATGGTTTGCACGTTACCTATCAAACCATTGTAAAATGTTTGGACTTGAAGCCAAACTGGCAAACCATGGTGTGGACACTTCCTAATCAACTCCTTGTATCTTTCCTAAGCCTCATATAGTGACTCGGACTCTTCTTGTAGAAATGATGTGATATCATATCTCAATTTCGCTGATTTAGCTAAAGGAAAGAACTTGGTCAGGAATTTCTGTGCTAGATCATTCCACGTTGTTATTGTTCCCGGTGGTAATGCCATTAACCACCCCTTGGCTTTATTTCCCAATGAGAATGGGAATAACCACAGCCTGATAGCATCATCCGACACTCCATTTGACTTGAAGGTGTCACAAATTTCCAGGAAATTTGCAATGTGCTGATTCGGATCTTCCTTCAAATCCCTTTTGAATTTAACCAACTGCTGAATCATCTGGATGATTGCCAGCTTGATCTCAAAATTGTTTGCTTGCACTGTAGGTCTAATGATACTCGACCCACTACCATTCACTGTGGGAACTGAGAATTCCCTCAGTGTTCTATTTTCTTGTTCAGCCATTTCAACTTCTTCTTCAGGTTCTACAACAAGATTTTCTCTTTCTCTTCTCTCTCTGTTACGTCTTGTCACGGTTCGCTCAAGCTCAAGGTCAACAGGAACTACTGGTTGACGTCTTGCTCTTAGCATAAACTGAAACGAACAAGAGTGAAGACAAGTGAAATCACAATTCTAATGAAAATTAAAAACAAAAATAAAAACTTCAATCTAGCTAACTAAAGACAAACTCAATGTTAACTTAAAACAAATCCCCAGCAACGGCGCCAAAAACTTGATGCGCGTTTCCTACAACATGCAATATGTAGCAAGTATACTAATCGCACAAGTAATATAATGATGAGTAGAGTATCGTTCCCACGAGGATTGTAAGCAAAGCACTGAGTTCCTAATGTTGTCTAGTTGAAGCAATCGAATTCTTTGGATTGGTGGGAGCAAATTTTACTTTAAAAAGAACAAAATGAAATTCAACTAAGGTTAAAACTTAATTAAGAAAGCAATATGACAACACGGAATATCAATTCAAGTAAAACGGGTAGGGTTTTGACTTCATTTGGATTTTTATGGGTTAAGCCTATAATTACACTAAACTCATATTCATACGCAATGGTTGTAAATCGAACTCACTAACATGTAGACATACCTTCTCGGGCTATGCCTTCCTATTCTTCCTTATCAACCGTCCGCACCCAACAAATTGAAGATTAATAATTTCAAACTCATTAAGCACAAGACTCCTATAATGATTTCATTAATTCTTGAATCTATCTCTAGCATCCAATACTATAACGGTGATTACCCAAGAAGCTTAACATGATTCATTTCTCAATCTCACCATGTTCATCACATACAACATTAAAAATCAGAGTAACACACAACCAAAGCATACTCATATGAAATTAACACAATCAAACCCTTAACCCATTTAGAATCCAAACTACCATCAAAACCCTAACCCAAAAGAGATTAGTTCATAATTAATTCAATAACACAAAAACGAAAATAGGAAATAAACATGTTCAACATAATGAAAACGAGAATAAAGATTAGAAATCTCCCCAAAAGATGAATCCTCTAGTTGGAAATCGAATCTTCTTCCTTTTTACAACCCAAATCGCTCAAAGTTCTTAGAAGGAATGCAAAAGTGGCTAAACCTAATAAAAACCGAAGATCCTGGGCAAAAAGACTAAGTTTTTCTTTTATACTTCATCCAAATAACCCCGCCAAACACGCACAAAGACGTAAACGCAGCGTTTAACAAAACTGGAATAAGTGACTGTCGCCGTGGCGAAGAATGAAGAAGAAAAGCTCGTCTCTGGCTTACTTCGCCGCGGCGAAGACATTTCCTTCGCCGGGGCGAAGCTTCCTCCTAAGTTCTGAAATTATAGAACTGCCACTCCGCTTGCTTCTTCGTTTGATTCTTCGATTCTCGGTGCTCTTCCTTGGAAACAAGCTTCATCGTGCTTTATCCTGCTCCGGAACTCTCCTATCTTCTGAGATCCGCTAATTTCTGAGTCAAAAATATCCAATTTTGTTCTTATTTGCTCAAAGTGACCATTTTAACCTGAAATACGAAAAGTAACAAATTAAGGAACAATTCAGGTCAAAATGCACTAGAAAGTACCTGAAATCCGACAAAAAGGTATAATGAAAAGTGTATAATTCACGGATTATCATGTGGCGCTCTAGAATCCCTGAAAGTCTGATTACTACTTTGCACTGCCATTTAACCCAAAGGAGTAAGAAAATAAAAGGTAGATGTGGCAAACACAAACATGCAAATGTCTATAGACCGCATTGCACACAAACAAACACACACAAGTAATAACAAAGATAAAACATAATTCCACTTAGCCTACATGTTCTCTAGAAGCCCTATGACCAGTATAATCCTTTCTCTTTTGCTTCGGATTTGATCTTTCAATGCTTATCCTCTTCCCAAGAATTTTTGTTTTTTGTTCTTTCCTACAGCTGCAGCAAGGTGTGCATTATAGGCAAAATCCACATATGTGAGGCCCTTCAAAATCGATCAGGGGATATTATAAATTAGTATGCAACGGACCCATACAGATGCTCTACAGTTTAAAGGCAAGCTGGAATATGGGTAAATCTGTGTGGGACTATGGTTGAGTCTCCTAAGCATATCACTCGCTAGCAAAATGAAAAAATATGCTCTTAGACAGTTAGACTCTTTATACTTAGAAAATTAAGCAATTATACCATAATTATGGAATTCAACGCTTTTGCAGGTTTATTTGAGAATGCATAATCGTCTCTGGAAAGGATATCCATCTTAAAACCAAAAGCGTAAGAACTAAATGATTTATTGACTGCATGCAAGGAAGAAATCAAATTGAAGTTTCAGTGAGCACCCTTGAGAAATTTGATCAAAGAGAATGGACTGCAATTAGCAGTTTCTATCTCTCTGAAGCATCGCCATGCTGATCTCCAAGTCTCATTAAAATTAGTTTCTTAAGGCTAATTTCTATGGTATAGTCCACATTATGCATACATATGTTAAAGTTTAAAGGTCAGGCAATGTTAAACAAGGATTTGACTGTAAGAATGAGTTGCACATGGAAGGTCCAGTGGATAGCTTCCCCTCTTTCATTTGAAGCATAAAGGACAAAGAACATTGACAAATGATGAATAAGAGAAAGAAAGTCATACCCTTGACTTTCCGATGAACTTGTCTTGCAGAATTCGAACAGAGCCAACCCCACCAACATTGTTAAAGAATTTTTTCAGATCTTCAGAAGTTGCCTGAAAAAAATTTAAAACCATTAGAATTATCTCTCTGTATTTGCCTATCCAGCGTCAAAGAAGAATAAAAAGCAATCTCTCTCTGAAGTGCAGTTGAATCTCTACTTGCCCTGGAGTTAAGGTTTGATAAAAATGTAGTACACTTGTCAGTGTATACTTTGGCTCTTCCAGTGGTGGAGTCTTTGATGTGCTGGTCATTTGGATGCTCTTCAAACTTGGGTTTTGCTTCTTCTACTTCGTTTTCTTCAACTAAATTCCGTGCTCATCCCTTTCCTTTCCCATGCACTTTGTTTGGGTTTTGGGCAGTATTTTTCTGTTGCTTAGCTAGAGACTGTTTGTTAGTCATGTTCGAATCTGTTTTTCTCTTTCCGTTAACACTTTTCTTATGTGACTTCTCTTTCTGATCTATTAGTTCAGGAACAGATTTGGCTTCCTGTTGTAACATAAATAATTGCAGCTCTTCCAAGCGGGGTGTAACCTGAGAAAGGGAACAAAGACAAGCATCTTTATGCATTGAGTTAAAATAGCAAGGATTGCACACATTCAATAAATACCAAGCAGATGTATCATAATTCAATAACATCATTAACAATGTTACGTAACAACTTGACTTAAAAGCTTAAATTGATAGTTAAACGTTCAACAACCATACTTAAAATTTAACACAATCTCGTGTGCTGAACAGCCACAATCACAACCATAAATATAACATAAATACATATACAAGTTTATAATCTAAATAAGAGCCTATTTGTTATAAATTTTAAATAGTGTTTTATTTTCGAAAACAAGGAATATAAGGAATTTTATGAAAATACGTTTTTATTAAAATAAGTTGAAATGTTTCCAAAACAATGTTTTTGCATATAATCCTAAACATTAGTGTAAATTTAGAAAACAAGAAAAATATCATTTCTTAGTCTTTATATAGTTTTTAACTTCAAAAGCAATTTTTAATACCAGATATATTTTCAAATATTTAAAATATTGAGATAAAGCTTTTAAAATTTTTAATTGTAACTTAGTTTTTTAAAATTATTTTTGAATCACAAACCAAACTGGCCCAAATCTCATAAAGAGATTTGAAATACAAAATATATTTTCATATATTTAAAATTTAGAGATAAAACTTTAAAATTTTTAATTGTAACTTAGTTTTTCAAAATTATTTTTGAATTACAAACCAAACTAGCCCAAATCTCATATATACAGATTTAAACATGAAATCAATAGAAAACAAATCCTGATAATCTTTTTATTTCAATCTCATAAACTACATAAGACTTAGATAACTCTTAAATTAATCATATTCTAATCTAGAAATCCTACACTCCACCTCAAGCTGGTGAATAGATATTTATCATTCCTAGCTTGGAAACTAGATTAACAAACAACTGTCTAGGCAGTCCTTTTGTAAGAATATATGTTGTCTGCTGACTTGTAGGCATGTAGGTAACACATAACAGCTTATCTTCTATCTTCTTTTTGATGAAATGTCTGTCTATTTCAACGTGCTTGGTCCTATCATGATGCACTGGATTGTGTGCTATCCCAATTGCAACCTTGTTGTCATAGTACAACCTCATAGGCTCCGTACTTTTGATTTCAAGCTCTCCCGAGATTTGAACCTCATAGTAATCTTACCTACAAAGGTTTCAAGGAATAATGTATGATCAGTTCTGAATTTTTCAAACCAGACCCGTGGAGACTGTTTTAGGCCATATAATGATTTCTTAAATTTGCACACTTTTCTATCCTTTCCACTTCCTTCAAACCCTGGTGGCATTTCCGTGTATACCTCTTTTACAAGTTCACCATTCAAAAATGCGTTTTTTCACATCTAGTTGTTGTAAAGGCTAGTCTAGATTTGTTGCAAGAGACAAGCACCCTAATAGTATTCAACTTAGCCACCGGAGCAAAGGTCACCTCATAGCCTACTTCATAGTTTGCGTAAATCCCCTTGCCGCCAGCCTTGCCTATACCCTTCAATTGTTCCATCTTCCTTATACTTAATAGTAAAAACCTACTTGCAACTCACAGTTGTTTCCCTCTAGGTAAACTCACTAGCTTCCAAGTCTTGTTTTTTCTCAAGAGCCTCTATCTCCTTTATCACAGTCTTCCTCCAGTTTTCATCCCCTAATGCCTCATGTACCGGTGTTGGAACCTTCACAGTTGAGAGATTAGTGGTGAATGCCAAAAAATCATCTGCCAACTTATCGTATGCCACATACTTAGCAATAGGATGCAACACACAGGATCTAACACCCTTTCTTAGTGCAAACATATGTTATAAAAACTGCCGAATTATACGTGTATAATATGAATACCCGTATAATTCGCGTATTATTGCAAAAAAAAACCCATTGCTCACCCCAAAACGACGTCGTTTTAGTGGGGTTTAATTCAAAATTAAACAAAATCTCTTCTCTTTTCGTCAGTTTTTCGACGAACGACATTTTCAGCTTTTCTTACTCAGTTCTTCCACGTTTTTAGCTTTCTTCATCTCTTGGATCTTCATCTCAGGAACTAGCAGAGTCATCAGAGGAAGCTCGGACGGCAAACTGGTTGAGTTTTTTAACGGGTTTGTGTTTGTGTTTGGGGGAGAAGAATAAGTTTGAGGAAGGGAAAGTATTGGCAGAAAGAATAGCCTGTAAAGCAGATGTCATTGTTGGAGCTCCAAAAGAAATAGTTGGCCTTGTGGGTGAGACATTGAGAGATGATTTGATTGAAGAAGAAATAGGGAGGGGGGTTTTTAAGATGGGTCATAGGTGTTTTGTGTTTGTGGTGGATTTCAGTTTACGTGTCAATCTCAACACTCATGACTCAACACTGCAGATTATGTTTGTATTGCACAAACCAAAAAATAAATAAATATCTTTTCTACTGGCAGGTTAGAACTTAGAACATGACATGGGCCTGGGAATTTGTTAAGGCAAAGAAAAGATTAATGTTAGTTAATTGAATACTTCCCATTTAAAATGTTATATTGATTTTAATCAGGTAGTCCATAAAAGTGTCAAAAGTAAGATTGATATTGCCGTATTTTTCAAAACGTATTATTCATAATATATCATATTAAACCCGTATATACCTGTACCATATTTTTCCCGTATCCGAATTTTATAGCCGAATTTTTATAAACGTATTTTTCACCGTTTGCCGTATTATACCCGTAAAATTCCCATACCATTTTTTTGCCATACCCGTATTTACTAACTAGGGTTTCTTCCAGTTGAGATGATTGCTCATGTAGATCATTAGGTTTCCTTTCACTTTGATAGTCAGTTCTTCAAGAATAACATTAGAGATCTGACTGATTTAATCTCTCCAGACCTCCCCCTAGTTTCAATCTTTCCTGAGAGTTTGGTTTACCAAGAGTGGGCTATATAGTTAGAGTAGACCTAAATTGGTAGGCTGACTATGAGACTGACTCATCCTTATGGGACTAGGCTGACCAATAGGAACCTAACCTGAATTGGGCTGACTAGGAGACTGACTCATTCTTATAAGACTAGGATGACCTATAGGAAACTAGGTGACTTTGAACTTTGACTTGGACTGGGAGACTACAGAGATTGACTCAAGTTTTGTTGTAAGGGTAACACTACTTCCCATGAATGACCTTCACAATCTCTCAAATTCTCCTCTAAAGGGAAGTGGGAAAGAATGGATGTGACTCAAAAAATGTAACATCACTAGAGACATATAATTTTCTTTTTACAGGACAATAACACTAATAGTCTTTGTGTGTGGGAGAATATCCAAGCAAGATACATTTAATGGCCCTAGAGTCTAGCTTTCCTCTATTAGGAGACATAACATGTACAAAAGCAGTACATCCAAACACCTTTAAGGGTAAAGTATTTAGGATCCTACAACTAGGAAAGATCTTTAGCAATGTCTCAAGAGGCGTATGAAAATCAAGAATTCTAGTAGGTAATCTATTTATCAAATATACAGTTGTTAAAATCTCATGACTCCAAAAATATTGAGGTACATTCATGGTAAACATTAAGACTCTAGCTACCTCTAATAGGTGCCTATTCTTTCTTTCAACTATCCCATTTTGTTGAGGGGTATTAACACAAGAGCTTTGATGTACAATCCCGTGATGTAACAGGTAGTTTCTTAGGATAGAGTGAAAATATTCCTTACCATTATCAGTCCGTAAAAATTAGATTTTTTCTTGAAACTGAGTTTCAACCATTGAATGAAAGTTTTTGAACAATTGACCTGCTTCAAACTTGTTTTTCATCAAGTATACCCAACATACTCTAGTGTGATCATCAATAAACGTAATGAACCACTTAGACCGTACAATATTTGTAATCTAGATGGCCCCCAAATATCACTATGAATTATTAAAAAAGCCTAGAACTCTTATATTTATGAGCTAGATAGATAGACTTGGTGTATTTTGCAAGTTGACAAGTTTCACACTTAAAAGAAAATAAACTTTTATTTCTGAATAACAATGGGTACATTTTTAGTAAATAAGGAAAGCTAAGGTGTCCTAGTCTACTCTTATATCAGCCTATTGTGTTTCAAAAACTACTCCACTACCTATGGTTTAAATGTGACTGCTTCATATATGCCATAATTTCATCAGAGTATCAGTAACTCCAAAGTTTAAAGTTAAAAAAATAAACGTCATGGATTTTCAACTAGCATGACCCCTAGAGATACTGTCATATATCATTTATGTATGATTTGGAAAAATTATTCAAAATTACATATTAAACAATTATAATTCTGGTGCCCAAGTAACAGGTTGACCTATTGCGAGGCTACTCTCCAAATATATTCTCAACTGAAGAGCATGATTCTATATTAAGAGTTCAAAAGATCTCCATAAATTGCCTTACTTGATAAACAACATTTTAACAACCTTGACTTAAGCCATTTGTCTGGTTTCAACTTCCATCAGCTGCAAAAAAAGAATAAAGAAAGAAATGTTTGCATTGTAGATGACAAATATCAATTGATTAAATAAAGCTGCATCGTATACTACTAAAAGCAAAAATTTTCAAAAAAAAAAACAAAAAAAAAAATTAGGAAAAAAACTAGTATAGAAACATTCAAATTCAAATTCTGTCCATAAATCAATCTAGTATAATAGAAAGCAAGTAATGTAAAAGAATTATACGTCTGACGTTGTCCCACTAAATATTTTACTGTAGCACTTCTGTAGATGGACCTAGCTTCATTTAAATGTCCCAATTCAATTTCCATAGTTATATAACCTTGCCAGGCTTCCAACATTGACCTGCCCGCACGTACAAAAAGCAAGTTATACGGAAAAAATACAAAGATGAATCATAAATCAATCATATTGAACTATACAGAATATGAAAGAGAAAAGGATGAATGGGCCAAACCAGATCTTAACCAGGCTCCCCCAAACACCCAGAGCTGCAGCCAAATTTAGCTCCAAACGAGCCCAATAAGCATACAAATGCAAAGAAACCATCGTATTCTTCATCCACCGTGAGATAAGTAATCGATGCTGTTTGGAAAGGAAGCCCGCACGCTTAAGTATTCAAGTATATATAATACATCCAATCATATAGAGCCTGCAATTTTGAAGGTACACTAAAGAGACATCAGGCTAATTGTTTATAAACACAACTATTGAAGACAGCCATTACACAACAACGATGTACCCATAGAAAATGACATGCCAATTTTATAAATTCACAGATCCATAAAGATATCTTCTGTGCATGCAACTCCAATGCTGAATGAAATTTTTTTTAGCAAAGGACACTATTCCATGACAACAATTAACGAAGGTAACAATCTAGTAATTAGCAAAAGCCATCTTGGAGTACCGAGAGTTATGCACTATAATTTCTACATAAAGTGGTCATAATGGTACTACAACAGCACACTAAATGAAGTAAATTAATAGACTTTTCTTCAGAGTCTAAGGGTAGAAGCACTTGATACACATTCGTAAGAGATCTATGCCTGGACCCTGAAAGAGTAGACTAGCTACAAGGTCCACATTTTCTTCATCCAAAATTCATCATGAATAGAGCATCTACAAATGTCTTGAGAAGCTTCAAGTTCTTGACATCGAGTAAAAACAATTTTAACAAGGAAAAATGAACAGTATACATATGTGAACCTAAAAAGTTTCCCTTATCAATGGAAAATTTAGTTCATCCTCTTCTGCTCCAGGCAAAAGGATTCTTCGTCTCAAACCATCCACTTGAATAAGGAATAAGTTTAGGTACTGAAACAAAGAGGGCCCAATTAACAAAGATCTTTAATGCATAAAATGTAGATGAAATAATAACAAGTTACAATGAGCAGTAAGTCAAGCTTGCAAATTAGAGAAAAGAATATCTTTACCTCCTCAATGGTCGAAAAAGTCCATAGAAGGGATTTCTCAAAGACCTGAATATGATATGAAATTTTTTTAAACAACAAGAGTAAACCTCCATATTTGTAAAAGGAGTAGAATGAAATTCCAACACTAAAGTTTGTGAAGCTTCATTGCTCTTAAGCTACTTATAACAATTTCTCATAATTCGCAACAGATGAAGGATAACAACTGAAACTTACAGTAGATATCTCTTTCTCAAGTGCACGGCAGCGTTCCAAAGTGAGAAAAGATCGAACCCAAATATCACCAACCCAAGGACAATTTTCCTAGCCCTGGAATGAACATCCCGCACAATATTTCCTACTTGAAGGGAAAAAGAGATGATTAATTGCTAAAATTACAAATACTTGAAACATAAAGAATTGAAAAGAGAAAATATGAGTGAATCCTTCAAGGTTTTATCCAAATAGTGAGTATAATCAAGCCACAGATCACTTGATATAGGAAACTCAGTAATAGAACGTTCATAGAGAAGTTGAACATGGGCTGGATCTCCAGAAGACTAATCAAACTTCAAGTAGATTTGCAAAAATTTCAAATTAAAATAATAGTATTAACACTTTAAAGAAGGAAAAAAAAAAAAAAAAGTAACCTATTGCCACATTGCATGTTCTTATGCAACCCCCTACCTCTAGGAAAAGAATAAGAAGAAGAGAAGATCTAAAGTTTACATAAACTGACTACTTATTGTTAAAATATATTAGGAAAATAGAGATATTATTTCCTAGATTGACTGTTTAGATATATTTGGAAAATAGAGATAGTATATTGATTTGTGTAAATATGGTAGACTAATATTGTGTGTATATCCTTGATTATTTAGGATCAGTTCTTTCCTAATTCATGTAACTTGCACATTGCCAATTCCCATTGATTTGTGTAAATATGGTAGACTAATATTGTGTGTATATCCTTGATTATTTAGGATCAATTCTTTCCTAATTCATGTAACTTGTACATTGCCAATTCCCATCTTGCTTGGGGAAATAATCAAGCAACATATTTCACAAACACTGTTGTTTCATGGTATCAGAGCCAGGTTGGTTCTTGGACTTCTGCTTCTTCTAAATCCATCTATTTCAGAAACCCCAAAACATATCTTTAAAGGAGGCACTCCTCTTTGCTTTTGGGGAGTTTATTCCTCAATTCTCCTGGTCCGTCGGCATCTTCTATTTCTTCTCAGGCGATCGGTTTCCTCTAATTCTTCCTTCTTATTTGTGGTTCAGCTCGGACAGAGGGTGTTTCTATTGTTTTGGATTTATGTCTCACTTCTCTTGATTACAATGGCAGAAGCATCAAAATAAGGTGATATCAAACCATTCTTCTCTTCTATTTCTAGTTCTCCAACAAGTACTACAGTCAAGCTTCAGGTAGTAGTAATTATGCGTCATGGGTGCTCAAGAGAGTTATGGTTTATAAGGTGGGTTATGATGATCATTTAAGTAAAACATCCACTAATATTTCTACTACTGAGAGGGCTAGTTGGGTTAAAGTTGATGCTTAGTTATGTAGTCTCCTTTGGCACTCTTTAGACCCTAAACTGCTTAATTTGTTGCAATTTGTAAAACTTGTTGTAAGGTCTGGACCAAAGCCAAAACTTTGTATACGAATGATGTGCAAAGAATATATAGAGTTGTTTTGATATTGTCCACCTTCAACAATATGCCAGTGTCTGATAGTACCATTGAACAAGAGAGACAACGTGACAAATTCTTTATGGTCCTAGCCTTAATCAGATTACGATCTGACCTTGGTTCTGTTCGAGATCAAATTTTAGCTGGCCCTACCATACCATCTTTGGAAGATGTATCTGCTTGATTATTGCGTCTTTCTTTAAATCTAGGCGATACTAATGAGGTTGAGACATCTATATTAGCTGTTTAAGTAGGAAATCAGCAAGGACAAAGTGGTTCTGGAATGGGAAAAGGAATGGGAAAAGGAAAGGGATCTAGACCACATTGCACCTATTGTGACAAGAACGGTCACAACCAAGACACTTGTTGGGCTTTGCATGGGAGGCTACCACGTCAATATTCTAATCGATCCACCGCTCATGTGGCTCAAGCAACTGGAGATGGACTCATTCCCTTACTCGATGCTAAAGACCAATAACCTAACTCCATTAGATTGTCTGGGGCTGATTACAATGAGTATCTTATTTATCAAGTTGTTAAGAAACAATCATTCTCACCTAGCGCCTCCCAAACTGGTAATTCCTTTGCCTATCTGAGCTGGACCTCCTCTACTGGCCCATGGATTTTGGATTCCGGAGCATCTAACCACATTTATGGTAATAAAAATCTTTTATCTCAAATTACCTCTTCTCCCACTTTAACAAAAATTACTCTTGCTAATGGTTCACAGACTATGGTCAAAGGGATAGAAGAAGCTCAACCACTTCCTTCCATTTCTTTAAACTCAATCTTATTCACCCTTGAATGTCCATATAATCTGATTTCTATTAGTAAGTTAACCAAATATCATAACTGTTTTGTCCCCTTTTTTGCTTACTTTATTGTGGTGTAGGATCGAAACACAGGTCAGACGATTGGAACAAGACATGAATCACATGGACTGTACCACCTCTTCGATCCAAATCGGCTAATTGCCTTCACCTCCGCTGCATCCACCGACATTCTTCATAGCCACCTTGGTCATCCAATCTCTTGCCAAATTTCAGGAATTGGTACCTAGTCTATCTACATTATCTTCTTTTAATTGTGATTCATGTCAACTTGGAAAACAAACTAGAGCTTCATTTCCCAAGCAAGTCAATAATAGAGCCATCTTAATGTTTGATACTGTTCACATAGACATTTGAGGTCCTAGTCGTGTTACTTCAACTTTGGGTTTCTATTATTTTATTACTTTTATAGATGACTATTCTCGTTATACTTGGGTATTTTTAATGAAAACTCGTTCTGAGTTTTTTTCTATCTTTCAAAATTTTTGTGCTGAGATTCGTTATCAATTTGGTGTTTCTATTAAGAGTTTGCGTAGTGATAATGCTAGGGAATATCTATCTTCTCTCTTTACTAAGTATATGTCTTCGTAGGGTATTATTTACCAGACCTGTAACGCCCCACTTGAGGTACGTAGTTGTTGTTTCTTCCTTTGCTCTTATTTGAGTTGGTTTTTGGTATTATTGTTTGATTGAGTGTTGTGTTGAATACTTGCCCTGAAATTGGTTGAAAATAGAAGAAGTTCAATGTGCCACGTTTCGCCGGGGCGAAGAAGAATCTTCGCCGCGGCGAAGAGGTGTTGAAGCCACGGGGAAGGTCAGGCTGATTAGCTCGCGACATGACAAGTTTCCTCACGGGGCACAAGCCACCAAAATGTTTATTAAGTTTTGGATATTTTCTTCCCTAAAGGCAATTTGACCATTCTACCCCTAATTAGCAGGAAAAGTGGGGAGTAAATTGTAAGGATTTTTCATGGAGAATATGTTGCTATGGGGGTGTGTTTGTAATGAATCAAAGGATATAGATAGAATTCCCAAAGAAGAGTAAGGGCAAAATGGGAATGCTTGGGTATAAATTTCATTAAAAGGAATTAAGAGTTAGCAAACCCCTCATTCTTCTTCTTCAACGCCACTTTATTCTCTTGTTTCCTCTCAACTTCTCTTTCTTTTGATCAAGGAGTTTTAAAGGGTTTTTGAAGTGATTTGGGGTAGAAAATCAACCTAAGGCTTCCTAAGGTAAGGATTCCTACTTTGATTGTGAAACTTTGTGAGTTTTAGTATATATTGAATATTGAGGGTTTTTGTTCTTTTGGTTAAGAGTAGAGAAAAAGTCAAGCAAACCAAGTGAAAGGAAGAGTTGGTGAAGTCTCTCCATAACAAGTAAGTAAATCCCAACCCAAGTTGAGATTTTAGAATTTTCTTGATTAGGGTTTTGCTAGCAATGATGTATGTATGTGATATACATGTGATATGCCATGTTATTGAGGCTTAAATAGAGATTTCTAGTGCTTGTAATTGTTTATACCTTTCAAACATAATAAATGAGTTGTGGATTGGAAAGGTAGTTTGAGATGGGATTGAAGGGGTATTGTGGAACCCTTTTTGGAAGTGTCTTTCTTTGGCAGGTTATGTGGCTATGTGAGGGGCATTCTCCCCATTTTGGATGGTTAGAGAAAGATTTAGAATTATTGTTATAGTAGAGTTTTATTATGCACTTGAGTTGTTTGATGAAATGCCTAATAGAGGTTTGAGTTTGAGTAGTGAACCTTAATTCTCATGTTGGCATTTCATAAGTGCATTAGTGGAGATGAACCATCCATAGGCACTAAGTGTGCATTGAGAAGTGACCTAAGAAAGAGTAGGAAACTTTGTGTATGCACTTACTCTATGAGTAGAGAACTTGGTGGATGCAACTACTCTAAGGGTAGAGAGAATGAAAAATGCTAGAATAGAGTGAATTAGAAGAGTAGTAGAGATGGGTTGATGCTTTGTGATCATCACCCGATAGTTATGGGAATCGGGTTGATGCTTTGTGATCACCACCCGAATAGCCATTAGAGATGGGTCGATGCTTTGTGATCATCACCCGATAAGTATTAGAAACGGGTGGATGCTTTGTGATCCCCACCCGGTTAGTCATTAGAGAAGGGGTTGATGCTTTGTGAACATCATCCGACATTTAGTAGGAGTGGGTTGATGCTTTGTGACCATCACCCGACAGTGACTAGAGACGGGATAATGCTTGGTGATCATTACTCAAAAGTCATGAGAAATGGGTAGGTGCTAGGTGGTTTCCACCCGATAGTTATGAAAACCGAGTAGGTGCTTCGTGATCCCCACTTGGTAGTCACTAAGAATGGGTTGGTACTGTGTGAATTCCACCCGATAGTCATGGAGAGTGAGATGGTACTATGTGAACGCCATCCGGCCGTACCTCCGGTAAGATGAGGCCATGACGTTTAGTAGAAACAGAAATAGTATAAGGGAAGAATTAAGAGTATTACATACGAGGATAGACAAATAAAGGGTTTTACTTACTGAGCATTATTTTGTGCTCACCCCGTTATTTTTCCTTTGTGGATGCAGGATCTAGGTGATGATGTAGTCGGAGGGGCGTCAGCAAGCGAGGAGCAATAGCTACACTGTTTCCCTGTTTTGTCTTTTAAAACGAATTTTTGTAAACAATACTCTTTGTGTATAAAAGATATATGACTTATAATGAAAAGAAAGTTTTGGGCCCAATTTTCTATGGTTATTATGCATGCATTGTACTAGTTTTCAGCAGTTGTTACATTTTTGGTATCAGAGCAAAGATTTTGGGATTGAATAGTGTACTATTCTCATCGCCACGACGTCCTATAACCGATTGTGTGAGTAATTCTTTCCTTACAGTAATTGTTTCTTGAGTTCATTAGTGTGATTATTTTGTAGATGAGGCGTAGTTATCGAAATCGCGGTAAGGGTGTGGTGAATGAAGGAGAACCTTCTAACCCACCACAGTCTACGCCCCCTCCCTTGGATGAAGCTAGAATCCGGGAATTATACAAAGAAATTATGGCAGAAACTCAGGGGAGAGTTGAAACCCCCGTACAGGTACCGCCCGTTACACATGTCGAAAGAGGACAACCGGTACCTCCCCCAGTACAGAGCAGAGTTGAACCGATTTACGGTCTTTCTAGTCAGCATCAACCTTCAGAGTTTAAGGGTACTACAGCTCCAGTAATAGCAGAAGAGTGGCTTGGGTCAGTAGAACAAGCCACGGGTTTATTTCCCATGTCAGACCGGGAGAAGATCCGGTATGCGAGTTTCTTGTTTCGGGGTGATGCCCGAATTTGGTGGGAATTAATGGAAGAAACTCATGACGTGACAGTAATGACTTGGGAAGAGTTTAGGCAAGAGTTTGAGGCCGAGTATAGAACAGAGGACCAAGTTCATGAGAAGGTCCAAGAATTTATCAGTTTACAGCAAGGGGCTAGTGCCGTGAAAGAGTACTCGGTGAAATTCAACTCTCTTGCAAGGTTTGCACCTGGAATAGTTAGTACCCCGGCCTTGAGAAGGGATAAGTTTGTGCATGGATTGAAGCCGGGGATAGCCCGGGATATAATGACAAGCTCCAACCCTCCTCGAAATTATAGTGAGGCTTTGAGGCGGGCAATGATGGCGGAGATTTTTGAGAATAAAATCTTCCCCGTAGGATCCTCGACAGGAGGACCAAAGGAGCTACCCTCCGCTCCCCAGAGAGAGAAGCATGAGGGTGTAAAAGGTAAAGACATGAAGAATCAGAAAAAGAAGTTTCAGTATAGACAGAATAGAAAAGAGTGGAAGAATAAGCGACCTCAGACGGAAGGGTTTCCTCTTTGCCCTAAATGTGGGAGGAATCACCCAGGAGAATGTCTGAGGGACCAGAGAGTGTGTTATAGGTGCCGACAGCCAGGGCACATGATGAGAGATTGTAAAGCTCCTCTTCCACCAACCACTCAGAGTTCAGGAGGTACTGCGAATGCCAGAGTTTTTACTATGGCACAGGGGGAAGAGCGAGGCCACCCATCACCATATCGGGTCGCTTGTTATTTCATTCAGTTCCTTATATGCTTTAATTGATTCAGACGCTACTCATTCGTTCATATCTTATGGGATGCTTGAGAGATTAGGTTTGAAACCTACTAGAGCGACTCAACCCATTAAGATAGAACTACCCGATGGGGTTAGTGTTGTGACTCAAGAGATTTTGTTAAGAGAGTCCTTAGTGATCCAGGGTAGAGAATTAACAGTTGACTTAATAGTTTTTGATATGCCCGACTTTGATGTGATTCTGGGCATGGACTTTCTAGGGAGATATGGAGTAGAGATTGACTGTCGGAAAAAGAAGGCGAGATTTAATCTCGATAGTGGAGATAAGTTTAGTTTTGGAGAGGGTCATCAGTTGAGCATGCTGATTAGTAGTGTGAAAGCAAGGAAGATGTTGAGAAAGGGGGGTGCTCGGGATATATTGCCCATGTAGTGCAGAATGGTGATGTCCCACAGCCAGCGATTCAGAGGGTGCCAGTAGTTCGAGACTTTCTAGATGTGTTTCCTTAAGAGTTACTGTTTGCCTCCTGCAGAGGGAGGTAGAATTTAGTATCGAACTAGCACCAGGGACAGCACCAATATCTAAAGCCCCTTATCGAATGGCCCCAGCTGAGCTCCAATAATTAAAGAAGCAACTCCAAGAGCTTTTGGATAAAGGATTTATCCGACCGAGTCATTCTCCTTGGGGAGCTCCAATCCTGTTTGTGAAAAAGAAGGATGGATCACTAAGGATGTGTATTGATTATAGGGAGTTGAATAAAGTTACAGAGAAGAATAAGTACCCACTACCCCGGATAGATGACCTTTTCGATCAGTTGAAAGGAGCGGCAGTGTTCTCCAAAATTGATTTGAGATCCGGGTATCATCAAGTAAGAGTGGTTGAGCAAGATGTGGCTAAGACTGCCTTTCGTACAAGATATGGGCATTATGAATTTGTAGTGAGGCCTTTTGGCTTGACTAATGCCCCAGCAGTTTTTATGGACTTGATGAACATGGTATTCCATGAGTATTTGGATCAGTTCATTGTTGTCTTCATCGACGACATTCTGATTTACTCAAAGTCAAGAGAAGAACATGAGAAACACTTGAGATTAGTATTGCAACGGTTGAGAGAAAAGAAGTTGTGTGCTAAATTTTCTAAGTGTGAGTTTTGGCTTAATCAAGTGATATTCCTGGGTCATACCGTATCAAAGGAAGGGATTTCGGTAGATCCAGAGTAAAGTGCGAGCAATCCCTGGAATGGCGAAGCAGCAGAAACGTGAAAGAAATCAGGGGAGTTTCTTAGGCTTAGCAGGTTACTACCGGCGATTTGTAGCGGGATTCGCCCGTTTTGGCTAAACCATTGTGACTCTTACCAAACAGAAAACTCATTTTGTCCTGCAGTCAACATGTGAAGAAAGTTTTCAAGAGTTGAAGAAGAGGTTAACATCAGCTCCTGTACTAGTGTTACCGCAGGAGGGTGTAGATTATGACATTTATACAGACGCCTCTCTGCAGGGACTTGGCGCCGTGCTGATGCAGTTAGGTAGGGTTATAGCTTATGCTTCTCGCCAATTGAAAGAGTAGGAGACCAGATATCCTACGCATGACTTAGAATTAGCAGCTGTGGTCTTTGCCTTAAAGATTTGGAGGCACTACCTTTATGGTGTGAAGAGTAATATCTACACCGATCATAAGAGTCTAAAGTACTTCTTCACTCAAAAGGAGTTAAATATGAGGCAGAGAAGGTGGTTAGAACTGGTTAAGGATTATGATTGTGAGATCAAGTACCAACCAGGGAAAGCCAATGTAGTAGCCGATGCCTTGAGTAGAAAAGCCCATGTTTTCCGACTTACCAGGCAGAAAGAGTTAATAGAAGAATTGTCAGGCCAGCATTGAAGTGGTTCCGGGAAGAATTGCCAGTCTAGAGATACAGTTTTCTTTATTAGAGGAAATTAGAGAAAAGCAAATGGCCGATGAGTGGTGTCGAGCTTGATTCAAACAAGTGCATGAGGGCAAGACAGCAAAGTTCTTTGTGAGAGATGGTGTCCTCTATTTTAGAAATCGGTTGTGCATTCCTCCAAATGAGGAGTTGAAACGGAAAATTCTTGTGGAGGCTCATGACACACCGTACACCGCTCATCCGGGAGCAACCAAGATGTATCAAGATGTAAAGAGAGGCTATTGGTGGTCAGGTATGAAGAAAGACATCACCGAGTTTGTGGCTAAATGTCTAACTTGTCAGCAGGTGAAAGCAGAACATCAACGGCCGTCAGGGTTGCTTCAACCATTGAGTATTCCAGAGTGGAAATGGGAGAGCATTTCAATGGATTTTATCACGGGCTCTCCCCAGAGTACAGAAAGGGTGTAATGCTATATGGGTGATTGTGGATAGGTTAACCAAGTCAACCCATTTTCTCCCAGTAAAGGAAAGTACCACTACGATCGCTTGGCTCGGTTTACCTCAAGGAGATAGTCGACCGCATGGTGTGCCCAAGACTATAGTGTCGATAGAGATTCCGTTAGATTTATTTCACCTTTCCCGGACAAGTTTACGAGGAGTTTGGGTACCCGTTTAGCATTCAAGATCGCCTATCATCCTCAGACGGATGGCCAAACCGAGAGAACGAATCAGGTGCTCGAGGATATGTTGAGAGCCTGTTGCATGGATTATAGAGTATCCTGGCATGAGATGTTACCCTTAGTGGAATTTGCCTACAACAACGCTTATCACCTACAATTAGAATGGCGCCTTACGAGGCTTTGTATGGTAGACGGTGTAGGTCTCCGCTTCATTGGGATAAAGTAGGCGAAAAAATGAGTTGAGTACCGCTCTTGGGCCAGAGATGACTCAGAAACTAGTAGAAGATGTGAAGTTAATCAGAAATAGAATGAAACAAGCCCAAGATCGACAGAAGAGTTATGCCAACTTGAAGAGGAAAGAGGTGGAATTCCAAGTGGGCGACAAAGTGTTTTTGAAAGTTTCCCCCTACAAGCGAGTAATGCGCTTCGGAAGCAAAGGAAAGTTAGCACCGAGATATGTAGGTCCATTTGAGGTCTTGCAGCGAGTGGGAAAGGTGGCCTACAGATTGGCACTACCACCTAGCATGGACAGGGTCCATGATGTCTTCCATGTCTCGATGCTATGGAAATATGTAAGTGATCCCCTCCACATCCTGAGCGTAGAGGCGTTGAAGTAACAGAGAATCTAGTATATGAAGAACGTCCAGTTCAGATCTTAGATCGAAGGGTTAAAGAGCTTCGGAACAAGAGTGTTCCGCTAGTGAAGATCCTTTGGAGGAATCACAAAGTGGAAGAGGCCACTTGGGAGGTAGAACGGGACATGCAGAATCGTTTCCCAGAGTTATTTGTATGAATTTCGGGGACGAAATTCTTTTAAGGGGGGAGAATTGTAACGCCCCACTTGAGGTACGTAGTTGTTGTTTCTTCCTTTGCTCTTATTTGAGTTGGTTTTTGGTATTATTGTTTGATTAAGTGTTGTGTTGAATACTTGCCCTGAAATTGGTTGAAAATAGAAGAAGTTCAAGTTGCCACGTCCGCCGGGCGAAGAAGAATCGCCGCGGCGAAGAGGTGTTGAAGCCACGGGGAAGGTCAGGCTGACAGCTTTGCCGCGCGACGTAAGTTTCCTCGTTAGTGGCTGACATGTCCGACCAAAATGTTTATTAAGTTTTGGATATTTTCTTCCCTAAAGGCAATTTGACCATTCTACCCCTAATTAGCAGGAAAAGTGGGGAGTAAATTATAAGGATTTTTCATGGAGAATATGTTGCTATGGGGGTGTGTTTGTAATGAATCAAAGGATATAGATAGAATTCCCAAAGAAGAGTAAGGGCAAAATGGGAATGCTTGGGTATAAATTTCATTAAAAGGAATTAAGAGTTAGCAAACCCCTCATTCGTCTTCTTCAACGCCACTTTCTTCTCTTGTTTCCTCTCAACTTCTCTTTCTTTTGATCAAGGAGTTTTAAAGGGTTTTTGAAGTAATTTGGGGTAGAAAATCAACCTAAGGCTTCCTAAGGTAAGGATTCCTACTTTGATTGTGAAACTTTGTGAGTTTTAGTATATATTGAATATTGAGGGTTTTTGTTCTTTTGTTTAAGAGTAGAGAAAAAGTCAAGCAAACCAAGTGAAAGGAAGAGTTGGTGAAGTCTCTCCATAACAAGTAAGTAAATCCCAACCCAAGTTGAGATTTTAGAATTTTCTTGATTAGGGTTTTGCTAGCAATGATGTATGTATGTGATATACATGTGATATGCCATGTTATTGAGGCTTAAATAGAGATTTCTAGTGCTTGTAATTGTTTATACCTTTCAAACATAATAAATGAGTTGTGGATTGGAAAGGTAGTTTGAGATGGGATTGAAGGGGTATTGTGGAACCCTTTTTGGAAGTGTCTTTCTTTGGCAGGTTATGTGGCTATGTGAGGGGCATTCTCCCCATTTTGGATGGTTAGAGAAAGATTTAGAATTATTGTTATAGTAGAGTTTTATTATGCACTTGAGTTGTTTGATGAAATGCCTAATAGAGGTTTGAGTTTGAGTAGTGAACCTTAATTCTCATGTTGGCATTTCATAAGTGCATTAGTGGAGATGAACCATCCATAGGCACTAAGTGTGCATTGAGAAGTGACCTAAGAAAGAGTAGGAAACTTTGTGTATGCACTTACTCTATGAGTAGAGAACTTGGTGGATGCAACTACTGTTAGTAAACGGTCCCGTATACGCAGCGGAAACAAAAAAATAATATAACAGGATCGTTTACATGGGCCAAGATCAAGGGTATGATTTTACAATTTATATTAAGTTAAAATCTGCATAAATATTCAACATGAGTTAAGAGAAACAAACGCACGTTGAAGGCTCCTCCAAATTTGTCGACGAACGTTTTGCTACCAATCCAAGTGTAGGATCGAACCTGCGTAGTCCACACGAAGACAATCTTAAAAGAACCAAAGAGGGATTTGCTAGATCCTCTTTGGCTTCAAGATTAAGAAGAAAAGAAAATCAATTGAATTGATTTTGGCACACAAAAGTTACTGCCGTGGGAGTGTATTATCAAAGAGGGGCTGCTGTGTCTATTTTGGTTTTACAAAGAAAAACTCCTCATTAAAATCACACACACTTTTCCTTTTATATTTAAAAACAATTTGCCCTAATCCCATACGGAATAGGCTTGGGCTCCAACCCAAACGCCCCATGTTGCCAAACACTCCCAATTTGATTTATTTTAATTTCCATCATTATCTCAATTAAAATCAATTAATATATATATATATATATATATATATATATATATATATATATATATATATATATATATATATATATATATATACATTTAACAATAATGATAATATAAATTTAAATATGTGAACACATATTTAAACGTAATTTCACTTATTTAATTTTTTCTAACAAATTAAATAAAGGCTACAACCTCAAGAAATTTAATTGCACCGTGAAATTACCAAAATACCCTTTCGCCTTAAAAGACGAAAACGCCATTATTTCTTCTTACATCTTAAATTGTCTTCTATGTGTGTGACCCTTAGGCTCCTCATCACATCGGCAGTGTATAGTATTGCGATTAACACCAATTAATCGTCTCACTAATACACAGACCAAGATTAGCCCCTAGCAAGGCATCATGGCCACCCGATAGATTCGGATTCAGAAAGTAGCTACACACAACGATATGGTTACCGAGCAATTGATCCTTTCATCATACGTTATCTCGGACGAGACGAAGGCATAGAAATAGTGTCAACCTTCGGTTACTCTCGATATTATTTATTCGGGCCCTCGGACCAATGACCCGTATTATAAACTAGATAGAGCAACAACTCAATCCCACTGTGGCCACAGTTTTAGTGTCATTGCCATATACTGAATTGCGCCATGAGATAACTTTCTCCCATACCCGGGAGTGATGAATCCTCTGTCAATCCACCATGGTCTTGATACACTCCTTGATGCAGCCAATCACCACCGTATTGAGACTACTGAAAAGAAGCTGCGTTAGGCTAGTGTCAAACTACACCAATCGGTGCACAAGGCACTCCGGTGATCTCAAGTCTAAGGATCACATGCACCACCATTCGTTAGAGGATTTGTTCCATAGACACTGGGGTTACCATCCATATGGAATCCTCTGGTGGGTCAGTTCCTAGTGAACTTGCTGTGGTGTAATCGCCTACAACAAACACCCATGTGTTGCACCAGGTTGTCACCAAACAACCTTGACAAGTGAGATCGCCACCGCCTTTCAACAGGTCGCTTCAACACTATGATAGTCTTATCAGATTATCGTGCCCTTAGTTCTGTAATAATACTAGGGCTACGGACGTTTCTAGAATGGCCACCATATGTGCTCATAGGGTTCTCACTATCAAGATTTGAAACACTTGATACCCTCGTCACGGCTCTACCATTCTAAGGACATATATCAACACATATTGCAATAATAATGATTTACGCGATATAGAATAAAATGCCTTTTATTGATTAATGAACATTATTACAAAGAGTCAATTCTACAATAATTGATTGGCTCTAGGGCATCTACTCTAACAACTACTCTAAGGGTAGAGAGAATGAAAAATGCTAGAATAGAGTGAATTAGAAGAGTAGTAGAGATGGGTTGATGCTTTGTGATCATCACCCGATAGTTATGGGAATCGGGTTGATGCTTTGTGATCACCACCCGAATAGCCATTAGAGATGGGTCGATGCTTTGTGATCATCACCCGATAAGTATTAGAAACGGGTGGATGCTTTGTGATCCCCACCCGGTTAGTCATTAGAGAAGGGGTTGATGCTTTGTGAACATCATCCGACATTTAGTAGGAGTGGGTTGATGCTTTGTGACCATCACCCGACAGTGACTAGAGACGGGATAATGCTTGGTGATCATTACTCAAAAGTCATGAGAAATGGGTAGGTGCTAGGTGGTTTCCACCCGATAGTTATGAAAACCGAGTAGGTGCTTCGTGATCCCCACTTGGTAGTCACTAAGAATGGGTTGGTACTGTGTGAATTCCACCTGATAGTCATGTTGAGTGAGATGGTACTATGTGAATGCCATCCGGCCGTACCTCTGGTAAGATGAGGCCATGACGTTTAGTAGAAACAGAAATAGTATAAGGGAAGAATTAAGAGTATTACATACGGGGATAGACAGATAAAGGGTTTTACTTACTGAGCATTATTTTGTGCTCACCCCGTTATTTTTCCTTTGTGGATGCAGGATCTAGGTGATGATGCAGTCGGAGGGGCGTCGGCAAGCGAGGAGCAATAGCTACACTGTTTCCCCTGTTTTGTCTTTTAAAACGAATTTTTGTAAACAATACTCTTTGTGTATAAAAGATATATGACTTATAATGAAAAGAAAGTTTTGGACCCAATTTTCTATGGTTATTATGCATGCATTGTACTAGTTTTCAGCAGTTGTTACAAGACCTCATGTGCCTATACTCCTCAGCAGAATGGGGTTGCCGAACGCAAAATCTTCATCTTATTGAAACAGCCCATACCTTACTTATACATCATCATGTTCCTCTTCGATTTTGGGGGAATGCGGTTCTCACTACCAGTTACTTGATTAACCGCATGCCTTCTTCTGTTTTGCAACATAAGAGTCCTCACTCCATTTTGTTTCCTGGTAAAGACCCATACCTAATACATTTATGGGTGTTTGGTTGCATTTGCTTTGTTCATGATCACACTCCAGGCAAAGACAAATTACAGCCTAAATCTGTTAAGTGTATCTTCTTAGGATATTCTCGTCTCCAGAAAGATTACCGTTGTATGACCCAGCCACCAACAAATATTTTGTTTCTACAGATATAACTTTCTTTGAGACATCTCCATACTTTTCTGAAAACACTGTCAATAGCAATCTTATCCCTGCCACCTTACCTATCCCCATCCCTCCTTCCTCGTCGATGGATCGTCCTCATCTCCAAGTTTATTCTCGTCGTCCTTGTCCCCCTACTAATTCCAATGGTACTTCCGTTCTTGATACAGGTACCTCGGTCAATCCCGATGACCCATCTCCTGTTCCTCCATCGCCTGCTCCGGTCATGTCTCCTGTAAACGAGGTAACTCCTCCACTCATCCTTCGCAAAGGTATTTGATCTTCTCGAAACCCACATCCTATTTATAATTTTCTTAGTTATGATCGTTTATCTCCATTTTATTCTGCCTTTATTTCAAACTTGTCTTCTATCCCTATACCTAACATTGTTAGTGAGCAATGGCACATCTAGGGTGGAGAACTACCATGATTGAGGAGATAACTGCTCTCAATCATAATGGTACTTGGGAGTTGGTTTCCTTACTGCCAGGCAAGACTGTTGTTGGGTGTCGTTGGGTTTACACTGTTAAGATTGGTCCTGATGGCAAAGTTGATCGGCTGAAGGCTCGCCTTGTTGCAAAGGGGTACACTCAGATCTATGGGCTCGACTATAGTGATACCTTCTCTTCTGTTGCTAAGATTACTTTGGTACGCCTCCTTATCTTTTTAGCGGCCATGTATCAATGGCCTCTTCACCAGTTGGATATTAAAAATGCCTTCTTGCATGGTAACTTGCCGAGGAAATGTATATGGAGCAACCGCCAGGGTTTGTCGCTCAAGGGAAGTCAGGATTGGTGTGTCATCTATGCCGGTCTTTATATGGTCTCAAGTAGTCACCTACAACATGGTTTGAACAGTTCAGTTCTATGATTCAACAGTTTGGGATGTCATGAAGTATAGCTGATCATTCAGTATTTTTTCGCCGTAATGATCATGGTAAATTTATATACTTAGTTGTCTATGTTGATGACATTGTCATAACAGGTAATGACCAAGATGGGATTTCTCAACTGAAGCAGCATCTGTTTAGCCACTTTCAAACCAACGACTTGGGGAAGCTAAAGTATTTTCTAGGGATTGAGGTAGCATAGTCTAAAGCTGGTGTTGCTATATCACAAAGGAAGTATGCCTTGGACATTCTTGAGGAGATAGGTATGTTAGACTGTAAGCCTGTAGATTCTCCTATGGATCCCAATGTCAAACTTGTTCTTGGACAGGGGGAGCCATTAGAAGACCTTGGAAGGTATCGAAAATTGGTTGGTAAGTTGAATTATCTCACGATCACCAAATCAGATATCTCTTTTTGCAATTAGTGTGGTTAGCCAATTTCTCCAGGCCCCATGTAGTGGTCATTGGGACGCAATAGTTTGCCTTCTCAAGTATATTAAAGGAGCTCTAAGACAAGGCTTGCTATATGAAAATAGGGGTCATTCTCAAATTGTTGGGTATTCTGATGCTGATTAGGTAGGGTCTCCCTTAGATAGACGATCTACTTCTGGATACTATATCATGATTGGAGGTAATCTAATATCTTGGAAGAGTAAGAAGCAAGATGTAGTAGCTAGATCAAGTGTAGAGGCAGAATATCAGGCTATGGCTCTCGCGACTTGTGAGCTCATCTGGTTGAAACAACTTCTTCAAGAATTTAGGTGTAATGAAGTGAATCAAATGAAACTAATATGCGACAATAAAGCTGCTCTGCATATTGCCTCAAATCCAGTCTTTCATGAAAGAACAAAGCATATAGAGGTTGATTGTCATTTTATCCAATAGAAGATTGAATCTGGATGCTTTGTCACCAGTGTTGTCAACTCAAATGACCAGTAATGCGACTAAATCAACCTTAGCAAGTGCACTAGTCATGTTCAAATAATAAAGAGACGAGTTTGAGTATCGTCCCACAGAGATCAAAGTGAATATTTGTAATTACTTAAAACTACCTACACGTTATTTGAGAAAACGAAATCTTAGAGTGTAAAAGTAACGGATTAAAAATAACTAAATTAAACAAATAAACAATGTGAAGAACTTTGCAGTATTAATGAAGTTAGGGTACATATTTCCCCCTAATTGTGCTTGACAACTACTTTTAATACCCGTTTGTGCTATGAGTTGGTAGGATTATTCTAAGCCCAATTATCCTTATTTAGGCATAATATTCAACTTAATACAGATCCCTATTCGGTTACTCTGAAATTAAGAAGCATAAATTTATCAATCCCTTATGACTAATTCGCCTTATTCGATTATGAATTAGATGGACCACAAATTAATCCTAGAATCTCTATTTGATTACTTCTAGTTTTAATATGTTGTGCAATGTTATTCTAATAAAACAATTATGACTATGAATTAAGCAATAGACCCTAACTTCTCTTTTCGAAACATCATTAAGGTAATTGAATCAATCCAACATTCATAAAGCATTAAACCTAAACTATTGCACAAATTCATAAACATAAATCTGGTATTAAGAATAAAAATTGTTGAAAACATAATTAGGGTTCCATCCTCCCCTAACAAAAGAGATTTACTCCATCCTAAGAACAAAGAAATAAATAGTAAGGAAAACATATTTAGACTTGAAAAAAAAATAAAAATCAAACTCTTGAATCTGATCTTCGGTCTTCAAGCCTCAAGAATGCGTCTTCTGCTCTCAAAAATATGCAAAATTCATCCCTTGACAACTGATCGCAATTATACTTAAATACCCAAAAGAGTCATAAGTGAAAAAGGAAAAAAAAAAAGATAAAAACACCCTAATAGTTTCTGCCACAACCTTGGCCGTGGCCAAATTTAAGTCACCACAGCGTAGGCCGTGGTGATTCCTGGTCTCTTTGTTTTCTTTTTGTTCCACCACCATGGCCATGGTGAACTACCAAGGCATGGTCATGGCCTTCAAGAATGTTAGGTAATCTCAACTTCTTCAAGCTTTAAGTCCCAATTTCATTCCAATACTCCAATCTACTCAATCAAAGCCTAAAAAAAACACAAAAGTTATCCAAATCAATAGGTAACCATTTATATCTCAAACTTAACAAAAACAAACATCAAAACAAAGGAAATAAATGAGAAGTTAACTAAACTAACATCAAAACAACCCTAAAAATACTCAAATTATGCAACTTATCAACTAGCTAGTAGATGTTCTTACTAAGTCTCTTAGAGGTTCCCAAATCGGATACATTTGTAACAAGCTTCGAATGAAATTGCGCAAAGAATAGCTTGGTATTGGCCTTTAGTAATATATCAAATCATTGTGATAAATAAATAGTGAAGAAATGGTTATGAGAGATTTAATTAATGTTGAAAGACCTATAATAATGAAAATACTTATAAGCTATCAAAAATCATTTGTAAAAGCAAGAACATATGAACTTTTTGTAGGATGTAAAGTCAGCTTATTGTAAACATTAGTAAGGATCTCAGAAACAAGCATATATGAATGTGGTAAATAATTTGTATTGTCGATATAGTCGGAAAACCATGGTATGTGAAATTTGTATTGTCGTTGTTTGTTGATTTCATTAGCTTAATGGAGGATTGATCCATCGAATTCTGTTTCTTTAGATCTACTGCGTTTATTCATTTTTATTAAATAAATTCTTTGGAGTTCTTCATTTATTGAAATATTACATTAGATTTGGGGCTTTTGGTTCAGCTGATGCGTTCTTCTTGAACTGATTTTTATATTTAGGTGATCTATTGTCACCGTTAGATCTGACTTCGTAATCGCATTATTAGATGAATGTTTGAGTTAATGTTTGGGATTATGATGGATTGGTTGCTCTCTAAACGTGCAAGTTTGCTAATTTCAGTGATATGTATTGTCAAGTTCGTTAATTATGTATGTATCAACCTAGCTAAGATCTTGAATTAGAGATCATTGAAGCATATGGCATAGAATAACAGTTTTATGAATTTCAATTGGTCTTCAACCGACAAAGTTGTATTGGTTCAACAATTTATTATGAAGTTCTGAGACCTGCCCATGTGGGTTATTCATTCTTGAACTACCTTGTTTTTAAACAGTAAGTTAGGACGATGACTTTTAACGACCAGATAAACCTCTAGTGGTCACATTTATTAGGGGTCGAAGTGAATAGAACTTAGGACATCTTAAGTAATATACTCAAAAATTCTAGTTGACTATTCAGTTATCCAGTGGTAGTTTGTAAGATCTTACATTAAACGCACATAAAATTTTCAGATTAAAATGTCTTCTTGTGAGGCAAAAGTTTAATTAGATTGATCTAAGTTTTGTGCAAAAACTTAATTTGGTAGTTTGAGTGGTAAATGAGGCATTAGAACTCGTGGATATATACCATATGGACGGACCTAAGAAGGGGAGAGTGAGGGCTGACAACCCTACTCAATTTTTTATTTATTGATTTCCTTTATATTTGTCTTTTTTTTAAATTGATATAATATAAGAAGATGAGTATATTATTAATTAAATATATTGTATATGTATTTTATCATTTAGAAGTCAACTAAAAGGTAAACCTTAGAAATAATATTTCTTTCCCTCTCTAATATTATTTTTATGACAAATTTTATATTATTTATTTTTAATTTGTCCACTCTAATATTAATCTTAAATCCATCCTTGTTAATGAACTCTATATATAATACAAGTGGTATTAGTTAATGACTTTTTCCAATCCAAATAATGGTTTAATGATACTTTTCCACCTACAAACTTTTAAAATGTCACTTTATTACTCACATCTATATTTTTATAGTGAACATAAAACAAACTTGATCCAAGTTATTGGAGCTTTTGAAGAGAGGACGCCAATGAGTCTTTTGATAGTTTGAATTGATCATAATTTGACTTGTGATAGGTGGCTGTGCAAACTCTAATCTCTCAATTGCCAGTGATTGGCTAGATCGACGAGAATATGGTTTGCAAGGTTTTAGTGAGTGATGATTGGAGAAGAAAATTGTGGTGGTAACAGATCGCAACGATGCCGGAATCAGGAATTGAATATAAATTTAGATAGTAAAATGATATTTTAAAAGTATGTGGATAGAAAGTATAATTTAGATTTAACCATTATTTGGATGGGAAAAACTTGTTGACTCCAAGAGGTCTGTTGATGATGATCTCATATTCAATCAATCATAGTTTGTGTTAATGTTTTTTTTTATAATAATAAATGAGTATTTATAATATATGGAAAGGCATGCTGAAGGAGGTAGTGTGAGGAATAAACAACAAGAATTGGGTTAATTAGGAACAGGTGGTGTCCTCATTGAGAATAAAATAAGAGAAGACTGAGAGGATGTGGGGTCGGCGCCGGCCCTGCTTCTCCGCCGAATTCAAAGTTCGATAACGACCCAACACTTAATAAAACACGACTTAGCATCTTTCAAACCCTTTTTAATTCTTAAAAATCCACCAAAAGTCAAAAACCTTTCAGCAAAAAAAAGAGGTTAACAAATACTATAAAATGGTTTGACCCTCAACCCTATTGTCCTATATAAACAAACAACAACCGCTGCAACAACCTCGTCTTCTATCTCTAGTTTCTACTGATTCAGCTCAAACAAAACACAAAACCAAGAGAAAAAATGATTTCTTTAGTGTATTCAGAGTCACGCTTGTGCATGGCCAGCATCGTTTTCTACACTTCTATTATCATCCCGTTACTTCAACTGACGAAGGGTCTTCACAGTATACTGGCTTTTATGTTTTTCAAGAATGCGGACGATGATCAGAGCTCTATGGAGGAGCTTGCGCCCTATCTTTCAGTAAGTAAGTTTGAAGAACTGGAGGAGACGGAGGAGGGAATGTGTTCCATTTGCTTGATAGAGTTCGAGAGGGACGATGCAGTGAGCAGACTATGTAGATGTGGCCACGTCTTCCACATGGATTGCATGGAAAGATGGCTGGATTGCTGTCACTTTACCTGTCCACTCTGCAGAGCCTTCGTCCTCATGAATGTTAAATCTTCCCAGCCAAATAAGTGCCATTTCCATTAGACTCCTGTAAAGTTTTGGTTGTAATTTTTGCAAAGAAATGAAACAGTTTAGTTTAATTGTATATATATGAGTATGATTTTGATACTGTGTTTGCTATATTCTGGCTTTTGATAATGGAAGATAATTGAAGTGCGCGAAGTCAAGCAGCGGGAGCATTAGAATAAGGAATCTAATGGTTCTGGGATTGCGGCTTTGATGACGTCAAATGTCAGGGGCATGACCTGAGGCCTTTGATAAGCTTAATTATTTTGTTAGTTCACTTAATCTATTCTGTTAACAGTGGGGTTCATGTGTTGTCGAGTCTTGGGGTAATTTATTATAGTTTAAGTTTTTTACATAGTGGATTATTATCTGTTGGGTTGACTGAGTCTTTACACAATAATTGTTATTTGTGGGTTGTTAATTGTTGCTGAATTTAGTAAGTAGTGGACTGTTAGTTATTTATCATGTTATTTAAGTTGTTATTAATGAAAAATCATCCTAGAATTTTATTCAATATTCGTATTAGGAGGATTCAGCCCTCTCCAAGTGGCTATCTACTTATTTCTATTAACCAGCCCCTTACATCAAATGTTTTAAGAGTTTGACATGTGACATATTTGCCTGCCGCCGCCCACCCACGCCGTTTCTTAATTTCTTATTAGTTATTACTATTATTATTCAAATGAAATCTCAACTTCTACGGCCGTTCCAGTATGACTAAACACACAGATTTTCACCAAAAAAAAAAAAAAAAGAAAAAAAACAGTTAGAATATCTGCAACCGATTATTAGGTGAGATCCATTGAACAGAAGTTTTTTTTCTTTTTTAATAAAAGCTGTGGATTCTGTAGAAAACCATTGAAGAATTGCTGAGATTCCATTCCATTCCATTCCGAACCAGCCGAAACAATTGAACAAGGTCGATATAGCGGACTGGGCTGTAATTAACAACCCAAAAAGTCATATTGGGCTTAGATTTAAAGTCTAGATAGCGAAATAAAAATAACTATTGGGCCGGGCCTTTTCTATATTGAGCCCAAACTGTGAATTTACTATTGTCGTCCCGTCCTCACTCAATCAATATAAGAGACAAGAGGAGAACAAACTTATAGACATAATTTATTGGTGACCGACGACAATTTCATTCTATCGTCAATATAGTCGGAAAACCATGTTATGTGAAACTTGTATTGTCGTTGTTTGTTGATTTCATTAGCTTAATGGAGGCTTGATCCATCGAATTCGGTTTCTTTAGATCTACAGCGTTTTTTCATTTTTATTAAATAACTTCTTTGGAGTTTTTCATTTATTGAAGTATTACATTAGATTTGGTGGTTTTGGTTCTGCTGATGCATTGTTCTTGAACTGATTTTTATATTTAGGTGATATATTGTCACCGTTAGATCTGACTTTGTAATCGCATTATTAGATGAATGTTTGAGTAAATGTTTGGGATTACGATGGATTCGTTGCTCTCTGAACGTGCAAGTTTGCTAATTTTAGTGATATTTATTGTCAAGTACATTAATTATATATGTATCAACCTAGCTAAGATCTTGAAGTAGAGATCATTGAATCGTATGGCGTAGAATAACAGTTTTATGAATTTTAATTGGCGTTCAACTGACAAAGCTGTATTAGTTTAGCAATTTATTACGAAGTTCTGAGACCTGCCCATGTGGGTTATTCGTTCTTGAATTACCTTGTTTTTAATCAGTAAGTTAGGAAGACGACTTTTTGAATAATTGTATAAGAGGGATAGGGATGCATTTGATAGAAAACTAGTTAGCATGGAGGCTTTGTATGTCAGAATGGTAAACTTTCAGCTGGAACTAGCTTATCAATACTATACATTTGGCTTATCTTGGAAAATGACCCATGTTTTATGTCATTCTCTCACAGTATGGCTTAAGTTGACTACAAACAAAAAACCAGATCTAAATTTTCTGGAAATGACAGTGGATGTTGAGGGAAATAAATCATGGATTGAAGGAACATATTTTGATTGCTAAGAATTTTATAGTGTTATAAAGTTGACATGCGTTGAAGAGCAACCTTGGATGCTGAGATTAAGGCTGTTGATCTTGGTTGAGGGCCTGAACCATTGCCAATAATATCTTTCAAAATAATCATTGAAAAGATGTGTATTCTTTTACAAATTATTGATTGGATATGCCACAATCATTTAGGTTGTGCTATGTCTGACAGCTCTGATTTATTAAATCTTTTTCATTTTATGTTGCCAATGCCAAATGAAATATCAATATCAAGCACTTTGGTTTAAGGGAGGATATTGACTATTGAGTATAAAAGTTAGTCAGAAGGGTGTTTATGTAAAAGATCAAAGCCTGGGGGCTGTTTTGTAAAAGATCAGAACTTGATTGTCATATGGTGACTTTTTGTTCATCTTGTAGCTGCTATATAAGTGCAGCGTTCTTCTGTTTGTAAAGTTAGTCAATTAATAACAGTTTTCTGCTCTTCGACTCTCTAGCTCAGTATTACTTCTCTCTCGAATGTTTTTCTGGTTTTCATTTTTCTTTCAAATCCGCTCTAGAATCTTCATGGTGGTGACCTCATTGAGAATAAAATAAGAGAAGACTGAGAGGATAATATAAGAGACGAGAGGAGAGCAAAATTACAAACATAATTTATTGGTGATTGACGAGAATTTCATTTCTATCGTCAATATAGTCGGAAAACCATGGTATGTGAAATTTGTACTGTCGTTGTTTGTTGATTTCATTAGCTTAATGGAGGATTGATCCATTGAATTCCGTTTCTTTAGATCTACCGCGTTTATTCATTTTTATTAAACAACTTCTTTGCAGTTCTTCATTTATTGAAATATTACATTATATTTGGGGGTTTTGGTTCAGCTGATGCATTGTTCTTGGACTGATTTTTATATTTAGGTGATATATTGTCACCGTTAGATCTGACTTTGTAATCGCATTATTAGATGAATGTTTGAGTGTTTGGGATTACGATGGATTCGTTGCTCTCTGAACGTGCAAGTTTGCTAATTTTAGTGATATTTATTGTCAAGTACATTAATTATATATGTATCAACCTAGCTAAGATCTTGAATTAGAGATCATTGAAGCGTATGGCGTAGAATAACAGTTTTATGAATTACAATTGTCTTCAGCCGACAAAGTTATATTAGTTTAACAATTTATTGCAAAGTTCTGAGACCTGCCCATGTGGGTTATTCATTCTTGAACTACCTTATTTTTAAACAGAAAGTTAGGAAGACGAAATTTTGAATAATTGTATTAGAGGGATATGGAAGCATTTGATAGGAAATTAGTTAGCATGGAGTCTTTGTATGTCAGAATGGTGAAATTTAAGCTCGAACTAGCTTATCAATGGTAAGCATTTGGCTTATCTTGGAAAATGACCCATTTTTTATGTCAGTTTCTCACGGCTTGGCTTAAGTTGACTACAAACAAAAACCATATCAAAATTTTATGGAAATGGCAATGGATGTTGAGGGAAATAAATCATGGATTGAAGGAACATGTTTTGATTGCTAAGAATTTGATAGTGTGTTATAAAGTTGACATGTGTTGAAGAGCAACCTTGGATGTTGAGAGTAAGGCTGTTGAGCTTGGTTGAGGGCCTGAACCATTGCCAATAATAGTTTTCAAAATAATGATTGAAATTATGTGTATTCATTTACAAGTTATTGATTGGATATGCCACAATCATTTAGGTTGTGCTATGTCCGACAACTCTGATTTTTTAAATCTTGTTCATTTTATGTTGCCAATGCCAAATGAAGATTAATGGTTTTACTTTGCTGATGTTCTATAATTTTTTATCTTCATGATGTTTCAGATTCAATTTGTGCTTCTTATTAGCCGACAAGGAAAAGTCCGGTTGACTAAATGGTATTCTCCTTATTCACAAAAGGAACGAACTAAGGTATGGTTTTAAATCCATGTCGCTCAGATATTCTCTCTTTAGATCTTAATTATTAATTTTATTTTCAAAGGGCCTGCCTTGTGTTGGATAAATGATCGTTGTGGTATCATTTTCTCAACTTATTGTAGCAGCTGTGGTTACATTGACAATTTATTTGAACTGCTGCTTTGTCTGAGAAGGTTATTCGTGAGCTCAGTGGAGTCATTCTTTCACAAGGACCCAAGCTCTGTAATTTTGTGGAATGGAGAGGATACAAAGTTGTTTATAAAAGGTATATGCAAATATGACAGTATTTGTGAATTAATGAATGTGTTTCACCATCATAAAGATGATCAACTGAGTTGGTTCCAATGAATATGTTTTGCAGATATGCTAGTCTATACTTCTGCATGTGCATTGATCAGGATGACAATGAATTAGAGGTCCTTGAAATAATTCATCATTATGTTGAGATTCTTGACAGATACTTTGGAAGTGTGAGTGAAGTTGACTTTACTTTGTATAAGATCGCTAAGTGCATTAAAGTGTATATTTCCATTTGATTGGTATAGAAACTGACGTTTGTGGTAATCTAATTTTGCTTCCGGGTCTGTGAGCTGGACTTGATCTTCAACTTTCACAAGGTATGCTGCAATTGGCTTGTTTGCAATTGGGATTTTCCTTTCTGAAAGGGTTTTTTTTTTTTATATCATAAATGGTGATTGATGCAATAAGTGACTGCCCAAAGTACCTTATTAATATAATGCCCTCTTGCTTATCTAGTGTAGATCAGTTTATATTGCATGGATGCCAAAATCTGTGTCTTTGCTAATTGCTGACAGTCGTTTATGTTATAGGCCTATTATATTTTGGATGAACTCTTGATTGCCGGTGAACTTCAAGAGTCAAGCAAGAAAACAGTTGCACGTCTAATAGCTGCTCAGGTATAATTTCTTTTTCTTGGTCACAGTGGGTTTTGGTTGTCAGTTTTTCATATTTTATTTTTTATTTTTTTTATGTTGTAGGACTCATTGGTGGAGACTGCAAAAGAACAGGCCGGTTCAATAAGTAATATAATCGCACAGGCCACCAAGTAGGGTAACATAATTGTGGTTGTGCATGTTTTGGTCTACTTTGAAGTGCTATTTGTATTCAATTTCATCTCAAATTTCCGTGTCAAGAGCTGAATTGCACGGTAAGGATCTCGCAAGAATTGTATACTTGGTTGCTCATCAGATTTGCGTATAACAGTGTGATAAATTTGGCTGATGCATCTATACAGCTGATCCAAGCCTTTTAATGTAAAAACACTATACGACTGGAACATTTGCCTGTATTTCTTGCTGTAATTTGCAAAGCAACAGTATATTTTGTTAGTGAATCGTTGATTTTGCTATATTCTTGATATATATTACATGATCTTTTTGAATGATTATCTCTTATATACTTTAAATTACCAAAAGATACCACTTTGATTAAGAGCAGATTTTGACAACAATGGTGTTGTCATTCGATATTAAATCATTTGCTGTTTGAGAATTCAATATGGTAAAATGCAAGTAGTCCTCTCCTACCATGGTGCGAATCAGAATTCAGAGGCCAATTGATTCCGTTGAAGAAAGGATGTTGTTTAATTTCATTGGCACCACTATTTGATCCTAAACGATCTGCAGGATCTCTGTTTAACAACAAATTAAGCAACTGCCTACCTACAAGACTGACCTGGAATGAAACATCAAGCAAATTAACATCAGTTGCCTGCTACCATTAAATTTGCTTGCTCATCTAATGAAACTGAAATGTTCTACCCAAATGGAATTCTAATTTTGCAAGTTCAATGAAGAGAAGCCCCGTTCATCATCATCAATCACTTCTAAATTCATGTTGACATCTCTGAGCCAGTTAGAACTTATAGTTGGTACCACTGTTTTTAAAAACCGGACCGGATTGGTCTCGGTCACGTGTCCGGTCCGAGTCAACATTAAAACCGTCATTATACATTAAACCGCGTTGACCCGTCAAAACCCGGATAAAGTCAATGAACAGTCGGTCCAACCGGACCGACGGATAAACCGGTCTGATTTCAAAAACCCCTAACCCTACCCAATCGCACTACTGCAACCCATTCCATCGATTTCCTTTCTCTGTTCTCAGATTCTTCTCTTTCTCAGTTTCTCTACTAAAATTTCTCAGATTTCTCAGCTTCTTTTCGAAAATTTCTCCATTAAATTTCGTTGATGATTTTTTTTTTCTATAAAGCGTATGCACATCTTGTGTATGTACAGGAAGAAAATGGAAAACAAAAACGAAAAGGAAGACTTAGAGATAATCGATTACAAGATTGAAACTTACGATCAAGAAATTGAATCATTAAGGCCAGAGCGTGTCCAAGTAGAACCTTGACTCTGCCAGATCTTCATCTTCCACAGTTGCTTGTATATAGCTGTTAGTCTCCACTTCAATTTGTTCCAGTTAGCGAAATATGTTGAGGAAGGGAACTGCCTGAGTATTGTTTCCACAGAATCAAAGTTTTGGTGTTTGAGATGAAGAAGTTGAGTCACTAGAAGAACAAGAGTTGCCATCAAAAACAAAAGCAAAGGTTTTGTCTGGTAATGGTATGGTGTCGGTGCTAAACCTGGTTTTGTTTTGGTTTTTGAATTTTCCAATGTTTCCCAAAACCAAAGCATTAGCTCCTTGGAAATGTTGCAGTTGTTTTCCAAGGCCATTTGTATTCCACTACTTGGTCATGGGCCAATTTAAGTCTCAATTCTTGTAGAATGGGGCTGAAACTATATTGTATCTAACATTTGGGCTACACAAAAGCCCAAGATCCTTTAATTCTATAGAAATCTGAAAAAAAAAAGTTTTTTTAAAGATGTGCTAACATCATCACACATTGCAATGACATCACTGGTCTAACCGACGGTCCAATCGGTTGGACCGATTGAACCGGTTGAACCATGATTTGGTCAGCAAAGCGAGTTGCCCTCCGATCCGGTTTTTAAAACAATGGCTGGTACACATTTCCATCAAAGGCAATGAAAATTTAGACCCAATATACTTTGTAGCCATGATGTTCTCAGGAAGGTATCCGCTACCTTTCCAAAAGAAGTTTTTGGTTAATACTCACTTGTTAAATGTTCTCCATTGTTAACTATTCATCAATTTAAGTTCAAGAGATTATCCATATTTTGACCAAACCTCAAGATCCTGAGCATGTATACAAATACCATGGAATAACGTTTAATCTAAATCATGGGGATTATGTAATTATTCCATTCTGAAAATATAAAGTGAAACAATTAGGTCTTTTTTGAAGGTTGGTACTAATTCAAGACCTAACATATACAAAGTGAAAACCTCATTCTCGATTATGTGAGAATGTTTAGGAAAGCATCCAACAAAATCATGAAGAGTTTTAAGTGAAATAAACATAATCATATGAGATATGGATATTCAATCAAAACAAACAATCAAAATGAATATACATGTGCGGAAATTTTAATCGGCCAAGCATACAGATGATATTCTTCATATTCTTCCTCAGATATTTTCCAGACCAAAGACATTTTTTCACATTTTCCACAAGCATGAGATGCAAGGCCATTGCTTTTTCATCCTCAAATAGGTATCGTTGGTCATAATTGTGTTTACATAAACATATTAAGGCAAAACCTTATGTTTTTTTTTATAAGATAAGTTTGTCAATTACTGTGCTATTCTAGTCAACATGTAACATGTAACCCTAGGAATAAATCTCACTTCTTAAGGAACATTTCTCTAAACTCATTATTTGACTTCAGCTTCTCATCTTCCACTTCCCCGGATTTTGGATTTGTGGAGGGCACACCAAGTGGTCTGACATTCTTTAGCATTGCAAATGTGTTCCTCCCCTTCAGCTGAATGTTATCACTACGTTCATTAGCAATATAGTGTGGCGCTCTAGACTCCCTGAAAGTCTGATTACTACTTTGCGCTGCCATTTAACCCAAAGGAGTAAGAAAATAAAATGTAGAAGTGGGAAACACAAACATGCAAACGTCTATAGACTGCATTGTACACACACACACACACACACACACACATAATAACAAAGATAAAACCTAATTCCACTTGGCCTACCATGTTCTCCAGAGGCCCCATGACCAGTAGAATCCTTTCTCCTTTGCTTCGGATTTGATCTTGCAATGCTTATCTTCTTCCCAACAAACATTTGTTTGTTCTTTCCTACAACTGTAGTAAGGTGTGCATCATCGACAAAATCCACATATGCTAGGCCCTTCAAAAATCGACCAGAGGATATTATAAATTAGTGTGCAACGGTTCCAGACATAGGGCAAGCTGGAATATGGGTAAGTCTGTATGGGACTATGGTTGAGTCTCCTAAGCATATCACTTGCTATCAAAATGAAAAAAATATGCTCTTACACAATTAGACTCTTTATACTTAGAAAATTAAGCAATTTTACCATAATTATGGAATTCAACCCTTTTGTAGGTTTATTTGAGACTGTGTAATCGTCTCTGGAAAGGACATTCATCTTAAAACCAAAAGCGTAAGAACTAAATGATTTATTGACAGCATGAAAGGAAAAATCAAATTGAAGTTTCAATGAGCACCCTTGAGAAATTTGATCAAAGAGAATGGACTGCATTTAGCAGTTTCTATCTCCCCGAAGCATCAGCCATGCTAATCTCCCGCCTCATTAAAATTAGTTTCTTAGGGCTAATTTACGTAGGGTACAGTCCACATTATGCGTACATATGTTGAAGTTTAAAGGTCAGGCAATGTTAAATAAGGATTTGACTGTAAGACTAATGTGCACATGGAAGGTCCAGTGGATAGCTTCCCCCTTTTCATTTGAAGCATAAAGGACAAAGAACATTGACAAATAATGAATGAGAGAAAGAGAGTCATGCCCTTGACTTTCCGGTGAACTTGTCCTGCAGAATTCGAACAGATCCAACCCTACCAACATCGCTAAAGAATTTTTTTCAAATCTTCAAAAGTTGCCTTGAAAAAAATTTAAAACCATTAGAATTATCTCTCTGTATTTGCCTATCCAGTGTCAAAAAAAGAATAAAAAGCAATCTCTCTTTGAAGTGCGAGAGAATCTCTACTTGGCCCTGAAGTTAAGGTTTGATAAAAATGAAGTACACTTGTCAGTGTATACTTTGGCTCTTCCAATGGTGGAGTCTTTGATGTGCTGATCATTTGGATGCTCTTTAAACTTGAGTTTTGCTTCTTCTACTTTGTTTTCTTCAGCTAAGTTCTGTACTCCTCCCTTTTCTTTTCCATGCACTTTGTTTGGGTTTTAGGCAGTATTTTTCTGCCGCTTAGCTGGAGACTGTTCGTCAATCATGTTTGAATCTGTTTTTCTCCTTCCATTAACACTTTTCTTATGCGGGCATGCAGGCTGTCCATAAAAGCAATGACAAGAGGGAACTCAAAATCTAAAGACAAACAAAATATCAGACAATCGCAAATTATCGAAAACTAACCTCCCAAGTCAACCATCACTGCTTCCTAGTTGCAACATACGAAAAAAAAAAATAGAAAGGAAGAAAGCTCAAAACTTCATTTCTTTTACTAAATTAAGCCAACATTTGAGCTAAGGCTCAGTAGATAGAAGTCACATAAACTTTAATTCAACATCGTTTTCACCATTTAAACCCCAAAAGATAAACACTTCCTCCTTTCAAATGAATCCATTTAATTTTTCTCTTCATACTTTCTCTCGTTAACCATAAACCTTAAGCGATCAAAATTTAATCATGAAACCAATAACAAGAACACAAAATGCAAAAACTAAAACATACCTAGTTGAAATAGAAGCTTCATCTCGAGCCCACTCTTGCCACATAACAAGAGTCAATGGAAAAAACTCATTCATAGCTTCTCTTGCTAGTCTCAGCTTCTCAATCTCACCCATCTTCCTCAAAACCCTTATATACTAAAACCACCAGCTAAAACAATAAAAAAGCAAAACAATAATATTACCAAAAACAAAAATTACCAAGAACTGGGTATTGAAATTCATATTTAAATTGATATAAAAACGTACTTGAACATGGACTTCATAGTTGGAGGGTTCATTGGCGAGCTAGGACTCGATGTCTTGAAGCTCAAATTTTTGCTATGCTTCATATTCTAAGTCTGAGTCTGAGTCACTTGAGTCTCTCGAGTCTGGAGACTTGGGCTCTATTACTTCTGGGTTTTCGTTAGTATCTGCCATAGCCGTGTCTGTGTCTTCTTCTTCTCGGGTTTTTGGTGCTAGGGTTTGATCTTCTGGTTCCATTCTTCTGCTTCGTTTGCTTTGTGTTTCTCTCAAGTGTACTGAAGGGTTGGGTTTATTGCAATGGTACCCAGAGATTTGGCATGAAATTACCTAAACTTAATGTCAAGTATCTAGTACTAAAATTATTATTATTAACTGTTTACTTTATTAGTTCATTTCTAATCCATTAAAACTAATAACTGATAAATGAACTAATACCATGAACTAATAATTGTTCTAATATTGTAAAACAGAAAATTAATCTGATACTATAAAACTAGTAACTGATACTGAACTGATCATAAATGTTAACTGATATATTAATAGATATGATCAACACATATCAAGTGGTTAAACAGTCAAACATACACCCATCTTAACAAAGAACTTTTGTTATGAATGTGCTTCCTAGTTCCTATAACATTGTAATCTCTGTTATGACCTTTATTTCTTGCAAAATTTGGAAACAAGGCTACCCATCAAAACTAAATTCTGAAAATAGTTACAAGAATCGGATGACTAACAGTTGAACAATATAATTTACATAAGCATTTCAAATGTTTCTATTAAAATACAACTAATTAACTGTACATAAAATTGCATGACAGTAATTCGGCAAAAGAACCAATCAATTATGGAAACATCTTCTTGCAACTGTAATACAAGAGTGATTGTAAAAAACCTTTAAGTGTTTTCTCATCCAGTACCTTTAAAAGGTGAGCAACTTTGCAGAATCTTGAATGATATCTATACAAACATTCTTCATTTATTGTTAGTTTCATCCCATTCCTACAAGGTTTTGGCCTTTTAAGAGTCCATTGCCCATATGGCAAACGAATGCATGTAATTTAGCGCACTTAAACAATCAATCGTGGTCCAAGCTTCAGGAGTTTAGAAAGAATAACTACGCAGAAAACAGCAACAAGTCACTCAATTATCAGGAACAAATAGTTCTGGAGCAGATATTTTTCAGTGTAAATTATGCAGAATGTAAAGTTTCCAATTGCAATCGGTAGAAATTTATTCTAAAGGCAATCACCTGACTATGCCTGACATAAAGGAAGGATGCAAATGGGTATTTAGTCCTTATCTTCTACATTTTAGGATCGAGTATTTGAGACCTTGGTATCCCTTTCTTGATTTCTCCTCTTAACCTATTAATTTCTCTCTATCACCCAATATAGAATCCTATATTATCTATCTATGATATTCTTCTCCCCCTCCATCACCTAAGGAGCAAAAATATTATCTACTAGACATTATAACTACCAGAGTTTTTTCCAACATTTCACAACATCAAGAATCTACTAGAAAATGGTTAAACGGTACATCCACCAAAAAAAATAAATGAACTAACAAAACAGATGATGAAATGAAACATATACAGATTTGAGATAGATTTAAATCTAAAAAGCACAAACTCATACCTTAGTTAACAGCCTATTAACTAAGTTATAAGATAACAACTTTAAATAAACTTAGGGGTTCTTACACAAGTGCATTTTCAGACCATGCTGCTTCATAGATTTCAATGGCAATTTGAAATCCCATATCGACCAAATCTCCATGATCATCTTTACAGCAATTGCACATGTAACACCAACCATATTTTTCTTGACTACAATGTTGTCATTTTAACTGTTCCAACAGGTAGATCCCATTGACCGGCCCCGTTGTGCATCCCATATTCTTTAAGATATTCTAGTGAAAAACCTTCTCTAATGCTCTTTTTGCTTTGTCTTCATCAACTATTGCTGAAAGAGCACATGCTCGTGCATAACTACATTAGAGACACACCTGGTAAGTTCTAGTCTTATCAGATCTGAACTAAAAAAGAATATATATTGAGAAACAAACATGTGAAACACTATAAATATATCAAGATTTATCAAAGCCCGGATAATTGAGAATATCAATGAATGAAGTTAATCAGTTGCAACGTACCATTGTCCAGTAAACTGATTACCTTGAATAGATGAACTTGAGCGGCTACCATTATTGTCGTAGTTGAAGTAAAAACCATTCCACAATTCCTCATATACAACTTTTGCTTACTGAAATTTGCACCAAAAATAATCCTCAAACCCTTAAGACCTATTTCATGTGCAAATCATGACATAGCCTGCAATGCTACCACCTCCACTATATGCACTTACAACAGAGATAGATCACGTATGGTATGTCTGATCAGGGAAGCCATCATTCTCAATCTTCCCCATCACCATCCCTATCAAATTTGAACAGATGAAAGTTTTTGCTGAACCTTCTTCTTACCATAACCAAAATAAAGCATTTGGGTAGTTGGATGAACTTTTGCAGGACTCTGCTCTGTAAAAAGTTTAATACTCGCAAAAGTTTTATCATGTAAACTTCAATTTCGCTTTTGGACCGGAAACTGAGGAAGCTTGTTCAAACATTCACGATAATTTTCGGCCTTCATTAGTAACTGCATGACTAAGGACATTGTACATTCAGTCGGCTTCACATTTCTCTCCACCATCTTATGAAGGAGTTCAACAACTTTTGGTATCTCATTATTCTTGAGGAAACCAAACATAAGCGTAGTAAATGTGACTCCATTTGGAGCACAACCTTTTTCCTCCATATATGACAACAACTCATTTGCCATGTCTAGTTGTCCATTTTTACATAGCCCATTGATCAAAATGTTATATGTTACAACATTTGGCACCAAGTTTCCATGAAGAGAAAATTTCTGAAATAGGTCCCAAGCAGTTCCCCACCTCTCTGTTTAACATAATCTATCAACGAAGGAATTCAAACCTTCAATGCTAACTGTAAACTTATTAAGTAGTAGAGCATTAAACATTTCCAATGCTTCCAAAACACATCTGTTCTTGCAAAGTCCATTGATGAAAATGCTACATGTCCAAGAATAAGGGAAAACATCGTTAAGTCGCATCTCACCAACTAAATTCCGTGCATCTTTCACCTTAGCTATAAGAAAAAATCTAGTTAACAAGGTGTTATATGTAATCACATCAAGCCTAATTCCTTTTGAAATCATCTCTCGATAAAGACTAAGAGTTTCATTGACTTCTTTATTCTTGCAATACCAATTGATTAAAGTAGTGTAGCAAACAACATTAGGCCTACACCACTTTCTAGTTATAGAATCAAACAACTCCCTTGCATCACCAATTCTATCTGCCAAGCAATAACCATTTATCAAAATGGTGGAAGTATAAATGTTAGGTGTTAGAGTAGATGCCCTAGAGCCAATCAATTATTGTAGAATTGACTCTTTGTAATAATGTTCATTAATCAATAATAAAAGGCATTTTATTCTATATCGCGTAAATCATTATTATTGCAATATGTATTGATATATGTCCTTAGAATGGTAGAACCGTGATGAGGGTATCAAGTGTTTCAAATCTTGATAGTGAGAACCCTATGAGCACATATGGTGGCCATTCTAGAAACGTCCGTAGCCCCAGTATTATTCTGAAGTAAGGGCACAGATAATACTGTAAGGCTATCATAGTGTTGAACGACCTTGTCGAAAGGCGGTAACTGATCTCACTTGTCAAGGTTGTTTGGTGACAACCTGGTGCAACACATGGGTGCTTGTTGTAGGCGGATATACCGCAGCAAGTTCACTGGACTAACCCACCAGAGGATTCCATATGGATGGTAACCCCAATGTCTATGGAACAAATCCTCTAACGAATGGTGGTGCATGTGATCCTTAGACTTGAGATCACCGGAGCGCCTTGTGCACCGATTGGTACAGTTTGACACTAGCCTAACACAATTCTATTTAGAGCTGTCAGTACGGTGGTGATTAGCTATATCAAAGAGTGTATCAAGACTATGGTGGATTGACAGAGGATTCATTACTCCTGGGTACGGGAGAAGTTATCTCACGGCGCAATTCAGTATATGGCAATGACACTAAAACTGTGGCCATAGTGGGATTAAGTTGTTGCTCTATCCAGATTATAATACGGGTCATTGGTCCGGAAACTGAATAAATAATATCGAGAGAAACCGAAGGTTGACACTATTTCTATGCCTTCGTCTCGTTGAGATAACGTATGATGAAAGTATCGAATTGTACGGTAACCATATCGTTGACAGGTAGCTACTTTGCTGAATCCAAATCTATCGGGTGGCCATGATGCCTTGCTAGGGGCCAATCTTGGTCTGTTTATAAGTGAGATGATTAATTGGTGTTAATCGCGATACTATACACTACCGATATGATGAAGAGCCTATGGGTCACACACATAGAAGATAATTTAAGAGCCAAGAAGAAAGAAGGGCGTTTTTGTCTTTTTGGGCGAAAGGGTATTTTGATAATTTCATAGTGCAATTAAATTTTCTGAGGTCGTAGCCTTTTATTTAATTTGTTAAAAAAAAATTAAATAAGTGAAATTACAGTTAAATGTGTGTTCGCACATATTTAATTAAATCATCATTATTGTTAAATGTTAATTAAATATTAATTGATTTTAATTGAGATAATGATGAATTAAATTAAAATATCTATTTGGGAGTGTTTGGCAAATTTGGGGGTGTTTGGGTTGGAGCCCAAGCCCATTCCATATTGGAATAGGGTAACTAATTTTACTATAAAAGAAAATGTTTCTTTGTAAAATGGATAACTTTTCATTCATCACTATTTCATTGAAAAAAAAGAAATACAGCAGCCCCAAAACACTCTCCCACGCCACTTGACTGTTTGATTGAAAATCAAACATTTTTGTTTTTCTTCTTGATTTCTTAAGGCCAAGGAGGATCTAGCAAATCCCTCCTTGGTTCTTGTTGATTGTCTTCGTGTGGACCTCTACGGTTCGATCCTACACTTGGATCGGTAGCAAACACGTTCAGAGACAATATTGGTGGAGCCTCCAAACGTGGGTATAAATCTAAACCTTTGGATTTATTTTTCTGCAGATTCTTATAAAATATAAACTGTAATTTTCTATGCCCTGATTTTGGGTTCTAAGGAATGATCCATGGTTGTAATTTTTGTTTTTCCGCTGCGCAACCGGGTCGTTTCCTAACATTAGGAACCACACCTCTCTAAATCATATGTTCCAACAATAGTTGTCTAGCCTTCTCAACCAATCCAGCTTGACAAAGACCATCAATTATAATACTATAAGTAACAACATTGGGCCTACAAATAACACCAGATTCTTTATTTCCATTAACCATCTCTTCAAGCAACTTAATAGCAACACTTAGTTTCTTTGTTTTACACAATCCACCAATCAAAGTGTTTCAAGTGATCACATTAGCCCTACAACCAACACCAACCATTTGCTTAAACAATTCCATTGATTCCATAATCTTTCTCTCTACACACAGACCTTTAATCAAACAATTAAATGTCACGGTATTTGGGCTAAAACCCAACTTCAAAATAGCCCCAAAAACCGCATAACCATCAGAAAACCTTTCAATATTACAAAAGCAATTCATCAAAATATTCAAAGACATTAAATCTGGAGACAACCCAGTTGAATTCAACAGCTTATATAGCGAAATCACTTCATAATAATGCTTCTTCTTAGCTAGTGCACTAAACAAAGTAGTGAACGATGAAATTGGAGAAAAGGGTTTCGAATTAATCATGTAATAAAAAAAGTACAATGCTTCATTCAGAGTAAAGCTACCTGATGGACAATTTTCTTCGAGGAATTTAGCAAGTGAGGATCGTTCAAGGGGTTTTTTTGAAAGAATACGAAACTTCATTTTTGGAGCTTGAAGATGTGAGGTTGTGTAAGTGAGCTAACAAAAATAAAACATTAACTTTCGAAGATGGGTTTTGACAGATTGAAGACGAACAAAATGGGGATCTGAATCTCAAATCCATGTATGAATTGAAGAGTGTTTTTGTGGGTCGTTTTTTCCGAAGTAAGGTCATTGCAAAAGGCAAATGCATTAAAGAGAAATGTTTTGACAAATTTCACAAACAACCTTTAAGGTTTTTAAATTACAAACTTATGTCAAGTATCGATCTTTTCTATTCAAACCATCTTTATGATTTCGAAAATTGGAGGTTAAAAATGTAAATCAAAAAATGCAACTCAAACAAACCAATTTATATATGTATTCAATTGTAATTTTTTTAACCTTTTTTTAATAAAATTATAAGATTTAAATAAATCATGCTATTGAACTTCGTATTTAATTTATAATGATATATAATTTTTTTTTTCTATTTGTTCTTCAAACTTTTAAATATGACAAAATCGATATTTCACATAATCGAATGTGATATTTTAAAAATTCAAGGGATATTAATAAGATTATCACGCTAATTATATTGCTGAAATATCTATATTACTAAAATAATAGTATGTATAGTTTAATATAATTACCAGTTTTGTATTATACAATAGAGTTATATTGATAGCCTTGAGGTTTAATATAATAAAAATCTCTGCTGTTAAATTATAAGGGTTAAAATAATAGAATCAGAGCAATTTAATAAAATTTATTAATTTTATAGATATATATTCTAGCGGACTAATAGTTTATTAATAATAAGAGAAATTTTATTATTTCAAAAATCTTAAGTGAATTTATGTAATTATAGTGGAGCTCAAAGGAGTTGACTTGATGTCCTTAACACTTTATGATACTATTGTAATGTTCTATATTAGCTTTTCCACAAAGTGCACTATACATTAACATATATGATCAGTACATATCAAGTGATTAGACAATCGCACAGTCACCTATCTTAGTAAAGAGCTTCAGTTATGAATGTGCTTCTTATAACATTGTAATCTCTATTATGATCCCAGTTGCTTGCAAAATTTGGAAACAATGATATCCATCAAAACTGAATTCTAAAAACAGTTACAAAATTCCTGACAACAATGTTTGGCACCAAGCTTTCAATGAGGGAAATTTCTAAAATAGCTATTGAGCAATTTTAGATATCTATGTTTTACATAATCCATCAAAGAGGAAATTCAAGCTTTCAAGTTCAACTGCAAACTTATTATTTACTAAAGTATGAAACATTTCCACTTTTTCTGAAACACATCCATTCTTGCAAAGTCCATCAATGAAAATGCTATGTGTCCAAGAATAAGGTAAAACCATTAAGTTGCATCTCACCAACTAATTTTTGTGCATCTTTTACATTAGCTTTAAGAAAAAGGCAAGTTAACGAATTGTTATTTATAATCACACTAGGCCTAATTCCTTCTAAAATCTTCTCTTCATAAAGACTAAGAACTTCTTTGACTTCTTTATTCTTGCAATACCATCTCATTAAAGTATTGTAGCAAACAACATTATGTCCATATCCCTTTCGAGTTAAAACTTCTTTATTTATAAGATAAGTTTTTATGTTGTTTATTAGAGACTGTTATTAGAGGTGCGCCACGAGGCAGTGAAGTCGGATTTGAAGTTCATTAGAGACTATATTTCCAATAATAGATGGAATCAATTAGAAGAGAGAAGATTTTTATAGCTATAAGACTTTTCCATTCTAATTTTTCAACGCATCATATTCTGTGACAAAATTAATGAAATATGAGACAGAATCTTGAACTTTTCTCTCAATGTTTTAACATGCTAATTCTTTCAATTAATTTCTCCTATTCAATGGCAGTGGATGGATCATTATGTATTTATTTAACATTCGTTTGTTGTTTATTGATTAAATTTTCCATCTTCTCCTCTTTGTTTTTATGTTAATCCTATGAACCACAAATTTTATGAGATAATTTTAATCATGTTTAATCACGATGTTCATAGAAGCCAAGATAATTTCAAAGGAATCCATGAATTTTAATGTTAAACATTTATAATTACTGTTTGCTTATTGATTAAAATTTTCTTATGTCAATCAAGAACACAACTACTTTTATAACTTCAATAATGCTTAATAAAAAATATTACTATTAATTTAATCTCCTTTATAAAAATATTATTTAAGTGCAAAACATTTAACTTTAAGCATGCATAAACTGATTACTTATATTAAAAGCAAGAAAGACCACAAGAAATTGAAATTATAACTAAATTTCAACAACAATTTTGTTGAAAAACAACTTGACCTAAAAGCTTAAGCTGAAAAAGAGGCATTTTCACGTGTTACATAAACCAAGCCCAAATTCGACAGAAAGACCAACCCAAATACAACAGGGATGTAATAGATGAGAGATTCAAATCATGACCTCTACTTTAATATCTGTTGTGTGTGATTTTTGTCGTAAGCTCAAAAGTCTCAGTAGCCCAAAAATCAGTAGATCGATGTGATCTCAAGGTCATGGAATCTTGAAGTCCGAATCAACAAAACCTCGTCACAACCATCCAATACAACTGTTTGGCACACTAAGGGATAAGCCTTACCTCGAACATCTCGGGAGGAATAAGAACGAATCAATATATGCGCGATCCTAGCACACAACCACTAAAATCATAATGGCAATCTCGAATTCCTCTCTACTTCCTTTGGTGTAAACTTGTATAAATACCCCTTCCAAATATGAGAAAGGGGTTAGCAAATTCCAAATATGAAACTCATGGGCGCGGAGTTAGAAGACAAGTTGATTCTAGGAGGCGACATGGGAAAGAGCCCATGGGAGAACAAGTTAATAATGGTTGCCGAGGGGAATCTTGCACTTAGTGACTTAGTACATAAAAGAAACGAAAAATGAAACATAATTCATAAATCACTTAAACCCTCTCAAGTACTCGCTTAAAATTAAGAAGGAATATCATACAAATACCCTGGAATAACATTTAATCCTATTCATAGGGATTATGTAAATATTCCATTCCGAAAATAGAAAGTGAAACAATTAGATCTTTTTTGAAGATTGGTACTAATTCATGATTTAACATGTACAAAGTGAAAACCTTATTCTCGATTCTATGACAAATTTTATGAAAGCATCCAATAGAATCATGAAGAGTCTTAGTGAAACAAACATAATCATATGAGATATGAATATTCTTTCAGAACAGACAACAAAAATGAATATATGTGGGCGGAAATTTTAATCAGGCGAGCATACAGATGATATTCTTCATATTCTTCCTTAGACAATTTCCAGACCAAAGACATTTTTTCACCTTTTCCATATGCATAAGATGCAAGGCCATTGCTGTTTCAGTAAACAAACTCAATAGTGCTCTAGTGGTCCATATTTCTGCATTAGGATTTTCATCTATGACAAATAGTAAAATGGATTCTCCGCTAGAATAGAATCAATAGGTACAAAAAAGCAAAGAAGCTAATAGTTGCACTATGAGTATTCAATGTTATTTTAGACCAAGAATGGACCACCAACCCATAATTGTTTTCATGATCTTGTTGAATAAAAAGGAACTTGATCGCCATCTAATTTGCTAAAATTTCTCTAAATCTTGGGTTAAGGTATTGAGGCTATCCTCATCACAAATTGGATGAAATATATGTTCCACAGGAAACATATTAGAACTTTACCCTTTTGAATAAAATGGGTATAAACTTTGACATATCTAGAAGAAAATTTACAAGAAGGGTACTAATATAGATTGATCTCAATAGCACATATATTTTTTGTCCTCAAACAGGTATCTTTTGTCATAACTGTGTTTATAGAAACATATTAAGGCAAAAACTTACGTTTTTTTTATAAGAAAGAGAAGTTTGTCAATTACTGTGCTATTCTACTTAACATGTAACCTAGGAACAAACCTCACTTCTTAAGGAACATTTCTCTGAACTCATTATTTGACTTTGGCTTCTCATCTTTCACTTCCTCGGCTTTTGGATTTGTTGAGGGGACACCAAGTGGTCTGACATTCCTTGGCATTGCAAATGTGTTCCTCCCTTTTAGCTGAATGCTATCACTATGTTTATTAGCAGCAGAGTGTGGCACTCTAGAATCCCTGAAAGTCTGATTACTACTTTGTGCTGCCATTTAACCCAAAGGAGTAAGAAAATAAAAGGTAGAAATGGGAAACACAAACATGCAAATGTCTATAGACTGCATTGCACACAATCAAACACACACAAGTAATAACAAAGATAAAACATAATTCCACTTTGCCTTCCATGTTCTCTAGAGGCCCTATGACTAGTAGAATCCTTTCTCTTTTGCTTCAGATTTGATCTTGCAATGCTTATCCTCTTCCCAAGAATTTTTTTTTTTTTGTTCTCTCCTACGACTGCAGCAAGTTGTGCATCATAGGCAAAATCCACTTATGTGAGGCCCTTCAAAAATCGATTAGAGGATATTATAAATTATTATGCAACGGTCCCATATAGATGCTCTACAGTTTAAAGGCAAGCTGGAATATGGGTAAATCTATATGGGACTATGGTTGAGTCGGTCTCCTAAGCATATCACTCGCTAGCAAAATGAAAAAATACGCTCTTAGACAGTTAGACTCTTTATACTTGGAAAATTAAGCAATTTTACCATAATTATGGAATTCAACGCTTCTGCAGGTTTATTTGAGACTGCATAATCGTCTCTGGAAAGGACATCCATCTTAAAACCAAAAGCATAAGAACTAAATGATTTATTGACTGCATGCAAGGAAGAAATCAAATTGAAGTTTCAGTGAGCACCGTTGAGAAATTTGATCAAAGAGAATGGATTGCAATTAGCAGTTTCTATCTCCCTAAAGCATCGGCCATGCTGATCTCCCAGTCTCACTAAAATTAGTTTTTTAGGGCTAATTTCTGTGGTACAGTCCACATTATGCATACATATGTTGAAGTTTAAAGGTCAGGCAATGTTAAATAAGGATTTGATTGTAAGACTGAGTTGCACATGGAAGGTCCAGTGGATAGCTTCCCCTTTTTCATTTGAAGCATAAAGGACAAAGAACATTGACAAACAATGAATGAAAGAAAGAGAGTCATACCCTTGACTTTCCGGTGAACTTGTCCTACAGAATTCGAACAGATCCAACCCTACCAACATCGCTAAAGAATTTTTTCAAATCTTCAAAAGTTGCCTGAAAAAAATTTAAAACCATTAGAATTATCTCTCTGTATTTGCCTATCCAGTGTCAAAAAAGAATAAAAAGCAATCTCTCTTTGAAGTGCGAGAGAATCTCTACTTGCCCCGAAGTTAAGGTTTGATAAAAATGTAGTACACTTGTCAGTGTATACTTTGGGTTTTCCAGTGGTGGAGTCTTTGATGTGCTGGTCATTTGGATGCTCTTCATACTTGGGTTTTGCATCTTCTACTTCGTTTTCTTTAGCTAAATTCTGTGCTCATCCCTTTCCTTACCCATGCACTTTGTTTGGGTTTTGGGCAGTATTTTTCTCGCTTAGCTGGAGACTGTTCGTCAGTCCATGTTCAAATCTGTTTTTATCTTTCCATTAAAGCTTTTCTTATGTGACTTCTCTTTCTGATCTATTAGTTCAGGAATAGATTTGGCTTCCTGCTGTAACATAAATAATTGTAGCTCTTCCAAGCGGGGTGTAACCTGAGAAAGGGAACAAAGATAAGCATCTTTACGCATTGAGTTAAAATAGCAATGATTGCATACATTCAATAATTACCAAGCAGATGTAACATAATTCAGTAACATCTTTAACAATATTACGTAACAACTTGACTTAAAAGCTTAAATTGATAGTTAAGCGTTCAACAACCATACTTAAAATTTAACACAATCTCGTGCGCTGAACAGCCACAATCACAACCATAAATATAACATAAATACATATACAAGTTTATAATCTAAGTAAGAGCCTATTTTTTTATAAATTTTAAATAATGTTTTATTTTCAAAAACAAGGAATATAAGGAATTTTATGAAAATACGTTTTTATTAAAATAAGTTGAAATGTTTTCAAAACAATGTTTTTGCATATAATCCTAAAAATTAGTGTAAAATTAGAAAACAAGAAAAATATCATTTCTCGGTCTCTATATAGTTTTTAGCTTCAAATACAATTTTTAATACCATATATATTTTCAAATATTTAAAATATTGAGATAAAGCTTTTAAAATTTTTAATTGTAACTTAGTTTTTTAAAATTGTTTTTGAATCACAAACCAAACTGGCCCAAATCTCATAAAGAGATTTAAAATACAAAATATATTTTCATATACTTAAAATTTGGAGATAAAACTTTAAAATTTTTAATTGTAACTTAGTTTTTCAAAATTATTTTTGAATTACAAACCAAACTGGCCCAAATCTCATATAGAGAGATTTAAACATGAAATCAGTAGAAAACAAATCCTGATAATCTTTTTATTTTAATCTCTTAAACTAGATAAGACTTATATAACTCTTAAATTGATCATATTCTAATCTAGAAATCCTACACTCCCCCTCAAGCTGGTGAATAGATATTTGTCATTCCTAGATTGGAAACTAGATTAACAAACAACTGTCTATGCAGTCCTTTTGTAAGAATATATACTGTCTGTTGACTTGTAGGCAAGTACTTAACACATAACAGCTTATCTTCTACCTTTTCTTTGATGAAATGTCTATCTATTTCAACGTGCTTGGTCCTATCATGATGCACTGGATTGTGTGCTATCCCAATCCTAACCTTGTTGTCATAGTACAACCTCATAGCTCCGTACTTTTGATTTCAAGCTCTCTCGAGATTCTTCTTAGCCATATTAGTTCACAAATCCCATGAGCCATAGCACAAAACTCAGCCTCAGCACTAATTCTAGCTACCACGTTCTGCTTCTTACTTCACCAAGTTACTAAATTTCCCCAAACAAAAGTGCAATAACCTAAGGTCGATCTTCTATCATCCACAGAACCAGCCCAGTCCGCATCCGTGAATGCTTCTACTTTCCTTTCATTCTTTTTACCAAAAAACAGCCCCTTTCCAAGGGTCATTTTAAGGTACCTTAGAATCCTACTCACAGCCCAAAATGCTTCTCTTGTGGTTTATGCATATGCTGACTCACTACGCTCACCGGAAAGGCTATGTCAGATCTAGTATGAGATAGGTATATCAACTTCCCAACCAGCCTTTGATACCTACCTTTATCAACCAGAGCATCACAACTCATTTTCTCAAATTTCAGATTTGGTTCAATGGGGGTCTCAACTAGCTTGCAACCTAGCATACCTATCTCTTTCAGTAAATCCAACACATATTTTCTTTGTGAAACTGAAATTCCTTTTTTACTCCTAGCAATCTCCATACCAAGAAAATACCTCAACTACCTCAAGTCTTTCAATTCAAAATCCTGAGCAAGAACCTTCTTAACAGCCTCTATTTCTTCAAAACTATCTCCAGTAATAATAATATCGTCTACATAAACAATTTGAATAGTAATCTTACCTATAAAGGTTTTAAGGAATAATGTATGATCAGTCTACCCCCGAGTGAAACCGTACGTCTTAACAGCCTTTGTGAATTTTTCAAACTAGGCCTGTGGAGACTATTTTAGGCCATGTAATGATTTCTTAAATTTGCACACTTTTTCGTCCTTTCCACTCCCTTCAAACCTCGGTGGCATTTCCATGTATACCTCTTTTGCAAGTTCACCATTCAAAAACACATTTTTTCACATCTAGTTGTTGTAAAGGCCGGTCTAGATTTGTTGCAAGAGACGAGCACCTTGATAGTATTCAACTTAGCCACCGGAGCAAAGGTCACCTCATAGTCTACTTCGTAGGTTTGCGTAAATCCCCTTGCCGCCAGCCTTGCGTATACCCTTCAATTGTTCCATCTGCCTTATACTTAATAGTAAACACCCACTTGCTACTCACAGTTGTTTTCCCTCTAGGTAAACTCACCAGCTCCTAAGTCTTGTTTTTCTCAAGAGCCTCTATCTCCTCTATCACAGTCTTCCTCCAGTTTTCATCCCTTAATGCCTCATGTACCAGTGTTGGAACCTTCACAACTGAGAGATTAGTGGTGAATGCCAAAAAATCATTTGCCAACTTATCGTATGCCATATACTTAGCAATAGGATGCAACATATAGGATCTAACACCCTTTCTTAGTGTAATAGGTAAATGTAAATCATCATGCCTTGATTTAGACTCATTAGAAGATAGTTCTTCCTTAACTTGTGATTGTGAATCACTGGTTTCTTCCAGTTGGGATGATTGCTCATGCAGATCATTAGGTTTCCTTCCACTTTGATAGTCGGTTATTCGAGAATAACATTGGAGACCCGACTGATTTAATCACTCCAAACCTCCCCCTAGTTTCAATCTTTCCTAAGAGTTTGGTTTATCAAGAGTGGGCTATATAGTTAGAGTACGACCTAAATTGGTAGGCTGACTACGAGACTGACTCATCCTTATGGGACTAGGCTGATCTATAAGAACCTAACCTGAATTAGGCTAACTAGGAGACTGACTCATTCTTATAGGACTAGGCTGAACTATAGCAAACTAGGTGACTTTGAACTTTGACTTGGACTGGGAGACTACTGAGACTGACTCAAGTATGGTTGTAAGGGTAACACTACTTCCCACGAATGACCTTCACAATCTCTCAAATTCTCCCCTGAAGGGAAGTGGGAAAGAATAGATGTGACTCAAAAAATGTAACATCACTAGAAACATATAATTTTCTCTTTACAGGACAATAACACTATGTAACAACTCCTGTAAACTAGTACAATGCATGCATAATAATAATAGAAAATGGGCCCAAAACTTTTTTTTTTTTTTTATATGTACTAAGTCTTTTATACACAAAGAGCATTATTTACAAAATGCCATTTAAAAGACAAAACAGGGGAAACAGTGTAGCTATTGCTCCTCGCTTGCCAACGCCCCTTCGATTGCATTATCACCTAGATCATGCATCCACAAAGGAAAATAACGGGGTGAGCACAAAATAATGCTCAGTAAGTAAACCCTCTATCTATCTATCCCCGTAAGTATTTCTCTTAATTCTTTCCTCACACTTTCTTTCTATTGTTTTCTACTAAACGTCATGGCCTCATCTTACCGGAGGTATGGCCGGATGGCGTTCACACAGCGCCATCACACTCTTCATGACTATCGGGTGGAGTTCACACAGCACCAACCCGCTCTTAATGACTACAGAGTGGGGATCACAAAGCACCTATCCTGGTTTCCATAACTATCGGGTGGAGATCACAAAGCACTTACCCGTTTCTCATGACTTTCGGGTGACGATCACAAAGCATCAACCCGTTTCTAATAACTATCGGGTGACGATCACAAAGCATCAACCCGTTTCTCATACTCTTCTCATAGCACTTCTCATTCTCTCTACCCTTAGAGTAGTTGCATTCACAAAGTTCTCTACTCATAGAGCAAGTGCCTACACAAAGTTTTCTACTCTTTCTTAAGTCATTTCTCAATGCACAATTAATGTCTATGGATGGTTCATCTCCACTAATGCACTTATGAAATGCCAACATGCAATGTTGCAAGAATTAAGGTTCACTACTCATACTCAAACCTCTATTAGGCATTTCATCAAACAACTCAAGTGCATAATAAAACTCTACTATAACAATAATTCTATGTCTTTCTCTAACCATCCAAAATGGGAGAAAACTCCCTCACATAGCCATAATTCCTACCAAAGAATAACACTTCAAAAAAGGATTTCTTAATACCCTTCAATTCCATCTCAAACTACCTTTCCAACCCACATCTCATTTCTCATAATTGAAATGTATGAACAATCACAAAGCAATAATAATCTCCATTTGAGACTCAATAACATAGCATATAATAAATATACAACATACATACATAATTTCTATTAAAACCCTAATCAAGAAAATTCTCAAATCTCCACTTGGGTTGGGATTTACTTACCTTGGTATGGAGAGATCTCACTAGCACTTCCTTTCTCTTGGTTTGCTTGATTTTTTCTCTACCCTTAAAAAATTCAAGCAAAGGCCCTCAATATTCAAATACACTCAAATTTCACAAAACTTCACATTCAAAGCAAGAATCCTTACCTTAGGATGCCTTAGATTGCTTTCCTACCCCAAATCACTCCAAAAGCCCTCTTAAAAACCTTTGAACAAATGAAAGAGAAATTGAGAGGAAGTAAGAAGGGAGAGTGGCGATGGAGAAGAAGAATGAAGGGTTTGCAATGACTTAATTCCTTTCAACACACTTTATGCACAAGCCTTCCCATTTTGCCCTTACTCTTCCTTAGGAACTCCATCTATATCCTTTGATTCATTACAAACACACCCCCACACTAACATATTCTCCATGAAAAATCCTTTCAATTTACTCCCCACTTTTCCTACTAATTAGGGGTAGAATGGTCAAATTGCCCCAAGGGAAGAAAATATCTAAAACTTAACAAACAATTTGGTCGGCACGTCGCCGCGGCGAAATTGTCCAGCAGCTTCCCCGTGGCTTCAACACCTCTTCGCCGCGGCGAAGATTCTTCTTCGCCCCGGCGAAGTCTGGAACACAAAACTTCCTTTATTTTAACCAATTTCAAGGCAAATGTTCAACATAACACTCAATCAAAGGTCAACCAAACAATAATACTAATAAAACAATTCAAATAAGAGCAAAGGAAGAAACATTAGCTACGTACCTCAAGTGGGGCGTTACACACTAATAGTCTTCTGTATGGGAGAATATCAAAGCAAGATACATTTTGTAAAACCCCCTTCCAGTCAGGTATCCTCTGAATATCCCTCAATGAGAATCTCGAGGATACATGTCTGGAAAACGAGTTGTATTTAGGAAAAAATATCTGGGTAAGGATAATAATAGTAATATCCAAAACATGCATATCAAATGTCATGCAAGATCCAAACATATAATTTCAAAACTTTAAAAATTTATCCATAAAATACACATTCGAAACATATTTATAGGGTGGACTATTCCAAAAGGTGTTTCACAAACATTTCTCATTTACCTTATTTACATCAAGATAAAAACATCGAGATGCCAATAAATCATCTCCCCCCATGTGTAGCCTTGCTGTCTCTAGCATCCCTCGCTTCTAGTCTACCTGCAAAGCAATCAACAATAAAAGGGTGAGCGCTAATCACTTAGTAAGGAATGATCCGTTTCATTGTAATGTGCTATTTGATCTTTATTTAAACATATTTGTTAACACATCACTTATCTTTTACATCTAGGGATACTTCCCCTTTTATTTTATTTTTTCTTTCTATTTCATAAGTCTTTCATCATTTTATCTCATGGCTATATAACATCAATGTGTACACATAGTACATGCACATTAAATGTCATTATATAACATCTAAATATCATCTAACATGAGTATAAAGCATCTCATAATGTAAATAATATCATAACTCATGTAGTGCAACTAAATGCATATGAAACATTTAACGTGTAGTCGATCGGATTTTTCTTAGCATCTTAAGCACTTCATATCATCTAGCCTCAAATTCATCTAGAGCTCATATCATCGGGAGGCGTGCTTACGCGTTATTTAGTATCTAAAGCATATATTCATCTTTCCTCAACCGGTATACGAGGATATGCTTACGCGTTTTCCATCATGTCTATATGCATCTCTATCATGTCTATTTGCATCTCTAACATCTTATGGCATGTAAATACATATTTTGGTGAGCTTAATACTTTTAATTCATCTATGGATTATCAATCCATTTACATTACCTCTTGCTCACATACACCATCTTAAAACATGTATTACATTGCATCTTCATGCCATTTCATAACATTAATCATGCATTGACATCATGACCATGTATATCGTTCAAAGATCATCTAACTAATGGGTAAACATTAGTACATGGCATAATTACAATAATACATTAATAATCAATTCATAATCATAAGAATTGATTATGTTAAATCTTAAACTTTAATAACCAGTTTATAATTCAGGCCATTTTTCATCCTTTTATCAAATGAATTGGCTCTTAGAATAAACAAAAAAGTTATAGGTCTGTGTCTTAGCTTTCTAATTCTCAAGAATCATCTCATTTCGATTTTTATAACTCAAGTTATGGTCGAAATACTGAAGCAGGGTTAACAAAACCCCTAAGCCCACTAAATCCGAATTTTCATATTAACTATGCCACATCAATTCCTATTGACATTAACTAATAGGTTAACTTATGGATCAAATAAACCTCCCCTTAATGGTCTTTAACATCTTAAAAGAAGTGTAAAATCTCATTCCCATAATCATCCATTATTGCTATAACATTGTAAGCTAATGCAAACAACACATCAACACTTCTAATAGCAACCATTCAACACCATGTGGCCTCCAATACTACAATTTTTGCCACAATCAGTATCCACACTTCATTTTCTTCAATCAAACATAACAACTCATAAAACATAAAGGGCAATAACTTCATGTATAATGAATTCAAGGCAATAAGTAGAATAAATGAGTTTAACTACACTTGCGATCAACTAATCCTATGCCTTCAAGCCTTAATTTAAGGTTTCATAAAAATCTACAAACCCTAACATAAACCCTAAAGTCATGGGACGTTCTTCCTTACCTTTTTAAAGACTTCCTCCAACAAATCCTTTGCCTTTGACTTCTTTCACACCTTAATCCTACATATATAACATTATACCTCAACATCTACCTCAAATCTTCAAATCACATCAAAACTAAAGTTTTTAATCCTTACCTTAAACCCTTGAAATTGAAGATCCAAGGCTCCTATCTTGTTCTCCTTGAAAAATTAAGCAAAACTCCTTTAAAACTTAGAGAAAGAAAGCTTGTTTCATGGAAGATTTGAGAGAAAATGGAAGAAATGTTGAAGAAAGGCTCTCTCCCTTGGCTTGAACGAATTTCATCTCATTTATAGGAAAATATTTTATTTATTTTCCAAAATTATGCAATTGGCCCAATTATTTTAGTTGTATAACTCATAAGTCCTTAATTCTTCATATAAGGGCATTTTGGTCATTTCACACAAGACATAATTATTACTTAATTAATGCCATTAAATGCAATGAAGCCTACTCATCCTTGACTTTTTCAATGCTTATCCATAGTCAAAATGACCATTTCACCCCTAATGCCTTTCTATGGATAATTGATTCATACCGTTCCAAATGAATCGACTATTTTGCCCTTAGTTAGATTTTATGCTTTTTAACATAAAATTAACATCTAAATGACTATTTTGAGTTAGGAACATACCTTTGACATCTTGGGTATTAAATTTCCTCCCCCTTTACAATAATTTCGTCCTCGAAATTATAGAAACATCTCCGGGTATCGACTTCTCATATCTTGCTCTATTTCCCAAGTAGCTTCTTCTCTCTTGTGATTCCTCCAAAGTACTTTAACCAGTGGATTTTGCTTGTTTCTGAGCTCTTTTACCTTTCTGTCAAGGATTTGAACTGGGCGTTCCTCATAAGCCAAATTATCTTGTAATTCCACTTCCTCCATCTGAAGCACATGTGAAGGATCACTAACATACTTACGCAACAAAGAGACATGGAAAACATTATGGACTCTTTCCATGCTCATTGGCAGCGCAAGTCTATAAGCTACTTTGCCTACCCTTTCCAATACTTCAAATGGTCCAATGTAACGTGGAGCAAGCTTGCCTTTCTTTCCAAATCTCATAATATGTTTATAAGGTGCAACTTTTACAAAAACTTTGTCGCCCACTTGGAATTCCACTTCTTTTCTTTTTAGGTTGGCATAGCTCTTTTGTCGATCTTGAGCTTGCTTCATTCTTTCTCTAATAAGCTTAACATCTTCAATCATTTTCTAGGTCATCTCTGGTCCAACTGCTTGAATCAATCAGTCTTTTTCTCCAATATCATCCCAGTACAAAGGGGATCTGCACCTTCTTCCAATATAATGCTTCATATGGGGCCATCTGGATAGTAGATTGGTAGATTTTGTTATAGGCAAATTCTATTAGTGGAAGTATCTCACTCTATTTTGTCTTGTGATCCATACAACAAGCTCTCAGCATGTCTTCAATCACCTGGTTAGTCTTTTCAGTTTGGCCATCAGTTTGAGGATGATAAGCCATACTAAAGGCTTACTTTGTACCCAATGCTCTCTGCATTCCAACCCAGAAAGCTAATATGAACCTGGTATCTCTGTCTGACACAATCGTCTTCGGTACTCCATGTAATCTCACAATCTCTCTGACATATAATTGCCCCAATGGAAATGCATCTATCTTATATGTCATAGGTAGAAAATGAGCTATCTTAATCAATCTATCAACCACCACCCAGATTGCATTATGTCCTTGCTGAACTTTAGGAAGTCCCATAATGAAGTCCATTGAGATATCCTCCCATTTCCATTTAGGAATCTGTAAGGGTTGGAGTAATCTTGATGGTCTCTGATGCTCTACCTTTACTTGTTGACATGTTAAACATCTGACAACATAATCGACAATGTCATTTTTCATACCTGACCACCAATAACTTTTCTTCACATCTTGATACATCTTTACACTCCCAGGGTGGGTTGTATAAAGTGTATTGTGTGCCTCACTAAGGATTTTATTCCTTAGTTCATCATCTTGGGGTACACATATTCTATCTCTAAACATTAGTGCCCCATTAACTATTTTAAAGTCTGTCTCTTTACCCTCTATTATCCGTTGGTAGATCACCTTACAGGGATCATCTTTACCATGTTTCATCTTGATCTCCTCCACCAAAGTGGATTTGATCTCCATTTGGGCCAATCCTTATTTGATCACAATTTCAATTCCTTCTTGGAGGATCTCCTGTTGTAATTGTCCCTGTACAATGATATGAGATAAAGAGACTTTTCTACTAAGGGTGGGCACGGCATCTGTTAGCTTTCCCGGATGGTATCTGATGTCACAGTCATAGTCTGTTACCAATTCTAACCATCTCATCTGTCTCATATTCAACTCTTTCTGAGTGAAGAAATACTTCAAACTTTTATGGTTAGTGTATATGTTGCATTTCACTCCATACAAGTAGTGTCGCCGTATCTTCAAAGCAAAAACCACTGCTGCTAATTCCAAGTCATAGGTAGGATATCTGCTCTCATAATCTTTTAGTTGTCTGGAGGCATAAGAAATGACTTTCCCTTGCTGCATCAACACTGCTCCCAAACCATTGTGGGAGGCATCAACGTAAATATCATAATCAATGCCTACTTCTGGCAATGTAAGAATTGGAGCTGTAGTTAATCTTTTCTTTACCGCTTGAAAGCTTTGCTCGCATGCCTCTGTCCATTGAAATGGTACTTCTTTCTTAGTAAAAGCTGTAAGTGGTCTGGCTATCTTTGCAAAGCCTTCCATGAACTTCCTATAATACCCTGCTAAGCCCAGAAAACTTCTAACCTCTTTCTCTGTCTTTGGCCTCTGCCACTCGAGCACTGCTTCTACTTTATAGGATCCACTGATACACCGTCTTTAGAGATCACATGACCCAAAAAGGTAACTCGATCCAACCAAAACTCACATTTTGAAAATTTGGCATACAGCTGTTTCTCTCTTAATCTTTGTAACACAAATCTCAAGTGCTCGGCATGTTCTTCTAAAGTCTTGGAATAAACTAGGATATCATCAATAAACACCACTATGAACTTGTCAAGGACATTCATGGAAAACTTTGTTCATCAAGTCCATAAAAATTGCAGGTGCATTAGTCAATTCGAATGGCATCATAACAAATTCATAATGCCCATACCTTGTTCAGAAAGCCGTTTTTGGTATATCTTCCTTAGCCACTCTAACCTAATGGTATCCTGACCTTAGATCAATTTTAGAAAACACTGAGGCGCCTTTTAATTGGTCAAACAAATCATCTATCATGGGCAATGGGTACTTATTCTTTACTGTTACTTTATTCAGTTCACAGTAATCTATACACATCCTCATAGACCCATCCTTTTTTTTCACAAATAGAATTGGAGCACCCCATGGGAATGACTCGGCCTGATAAAGCCCTTGTCTAACAACTCTTGTAACTGCTTCTTCAATTCTTGGAGCTCATCTGGGGCTATGCGATAAGGAGCCTTAGAAATAGGTGCTATACCGGGGGTTAGTTCTATACTAAACTCTATTTCCCTCTCTAGAGGTAAACCTGGCAATTCATCTGGAAACACGTCAATAAATTCATTTACCACAAGTACCTCATGTACACTTGGAACTCTCTCCGTTATTTACTACATGTGCAATGTACCTAGAACACCCCTTTTTCAACATCTTTCTGGCTTTTGCTACACTAATCATCATGCTAGTTGGGTGCCCTTCTCCAAAAATGAAGTTATCCCCATAATCTAGATTAAACTTGACCTTTTTCCTATGGCAGTCTATCTCTGCTCCATATCTACTAAGAAAGTCCATCCCAAGAATGATGTCAAAGTCTGGCATATTGAAGACAATCAAATCTACCATCATATCTCAGCCTTTAACAGTCACTAACTCTTCCATTAAGACTTCATTGGTCATTTCACCCTCACCATCAGACAATTCAATCTTAATGGCTTGTTCTACTCTAATAGGCATTAACCCTAATCTTTTAATCATACCATAGGAGATGAATGAATGAGCAGTACCAGAATCAATCAAGGCATACAGGGGAGTAGCATGGAATAATAACTGACCAGTGACTACTGAAGGGCTGGCATCTACCTGCATCTGGGCCACATTATATACCCTGGCTGTCGTGCCTCCAACTATAGGTACTAAAGTTGCAGAACCAATAGGGCAATCTCTAGCAATATGACTTGGCTGGCGACATCTGAAACAAACATTGGTCCCCACTAGCATTCATCCCGGTGTTTTCTCTGACATTTCTTACGGTAACTGACCTCACATTTCCTTTGTTGGCCCCTTTTCTTCATGTCCTTCATGTTGGCTTTAGGTAAGACTCATTTCTTGCCTTTACCCTTATCGTCTTTGCCAACAACTTGTTCTGCACTACTGGATTGGCCAAGCTAGAGAGGACTACTTGCCTCTGTTGGGGAAAGAGCTAATCTGGTCTCCTTCTGTAAGTACACCTTTGCTCTAATGGCTCTGGCGAGTGCTTCACTATATGTTTGGGAGGGCTGATGACCCGACATAACATCTCTAGCGATAGTGGGATGAAGTCCCCCCACAAATCTCTCCAATCGGGTCTGTGGTGTACTGACCAGTGTGGGTGCAAACTTAGCCAAGGAGTTGAACTTGATTGAATACTCTTTGACCGTCACATTTCCTTGTTGCAGACTAATAAACTCTTATAGTTTTGAGGATATCATGTCTACTATCCGGTACTGTTCCTCAAACAATTCATTAAACCCTGACCAAGTGAGAGTGGTGGTATCTTAAGTCTGCTCCATAAGCTCCCACCATGTCATAGCATCTCCTCTCAACAGGTACGTAGCATACCGGATCTTCTCTTGATCTGTCATAGGAAATAGAGCATTAACTTTCTCCACCAACTTCATCCATTGTTCGGCTACTACTAGATCATTAGTGCCACTAAATTCTGGAGGCTGATGTTTACTTGAGAGGCCATAAATTGGTTCAATCTGCTTTGGGGCAACCATTGCTTCTGGAGTACTCATCCCTATTGCTTGACTTGGTACCACATTGGTTGTTCCTGTTGTCACCGAAGTACTTGTAATTTTCGGCGGGGTTCTCCTTAAAGCTCTATTAATAGCCTCTTGGATCATACGTTCCAAGGTTGTAACATCTAAACCCGGAGTGCTTGAAGTAGCATCTGTTGGGTTAGGAGCTTCAGGTGCAGTTGGAACATCTTGTGCATTCGAAGCATCACTGCGACCTAGATCTGTTCTCCTGGTTTTCCTCATATTTATTCCCTATCACAGTCACCCATATAACGTTAATCATCTAATCAATCCTTACATAACTCAGGTAAACATACTTACAGCGATTGGACAACTTGAGCAACGAAACTTTACATGAGGGAACTGTCATCGACTCTCATAAGTGCCTGACTCCGTAATGGAAAACATCTTAAAGCACATTTTTTTTTTTTTTTTTAAAGTCACAAAATACTTGTTCTGATACCAAATGTAAAACCCCCTTCCAGTTAGGTATCCTCTGAATATCCCTCAACGAGAATCTCGAGGATACATGTCTGGAAAACTAGTTGTATTTAGAAAAAAATATATGTGTAAGGATAATAATAGTAATATCCAAAACATGCATATCAAATGTCACGCAAGATCCAAACATATAATTTCAAAACTTTAAAAATTTATCCATAAAATACACATTCGAAACATATTTATAGGGTGGACTATTCCAAAAGGTGTTTCACAAATATTTCTCATTTACATTATTTACATCAAGATAAAAACATCGAGATGCCAATAAATCATCTACCCCCACGTGTAGCTCTGCTATCTCTAGCATCCCTTGCTTCTAGTCTACCTACAAAGTGTTAGAGTAGATGCCCTAGAGCCAATCAATTATTGTAGAATTGACTCTTTGTAATTATGTTCATTAATCAATAAAAGGCATTTTATTCTATATCGCGTAAAGCATTATTATTGCAATATGTATTGATATATGTCCTTAGAATGGTAGAGCCGTGACGAGGGTATCAAGTGTTTCAAATCTTGATAGTGAGAACCCTATGAGCACATATGGTGGCCATTCTAGAAACGCTCTATCCCCAGATTATTCTCGAACTAAAGGGCACAGATAATACGGTAAGGCTATCATAGTGTTGAACGACCTGCGAAAGGCGTGGATCGATCTCACTTGTCAAGGTTGTTTGGTGACAACCTCGGTGCAACACATGGGTGTTTGTTGTAGGCGATTACACCACGGGCAAGTTCAGGGTGACCCACCCGAGAGGATTCCATATGGATGGTAACCCCAGTGTCTATGGAAGAAATCCTCTAACGAATGGTGGTGCATGTGATCCTTAGACTTGAGATCACCGGAGCGCCTTGTGCACCGATTGGTGTAGTTTGACACTAGCCTAACGCAGCTTCTTTTCGTGAGCCTCAATATGGTGGTGATTGGCGCATCAAGGAGTGTATCAAGACTATGGTGGATTGACAGAGGATTTATCACTCCCGGGTACGGGAGAAAGTTATCTCACGGCGCAATTCAGTATATGGCAATGACACTAAAACTGTGGCCACAGTGGGATTGAGTTGTTGCTCTATCTAGTTTATAATACGGGTCATTGGTCCAGAAACTGAATAAATAATATCGAGAGTAACCGAAGGTTGACACTATTTCTATGCCTTCGTCTCGCCGAGATAAGCGTATGATGAAAGGATCGAATTGCACGGTAACCATATCGTTGAGGTAGCTACTTTCTTTGAATCCGAATCTATCGGGTGGCCATGATGCCTTGCTAGGGGCCAATCTTGGTCTGTGTATTAGTGAGACGATTAATTGGTGTTAATCGCAATACTGTACACTGCCGATATGATGAGGAGCCTAAGGGTCACACACATAGAAGACAATTTAAGATGCAAGAAGAAAGAAGGGCGTTTTCGTCTTTTAAGGCGAAAGGGTATTTTGGTAATTTTATAGTGCAATTAAATTTGCTGAGGTCGTAGCCTTTATTTAATTTGTTAGAAAAATTAAATAAGTGAAATTACGTTTAAATATGTGTTCGCACATATTTAAATATATTATCATTATTGTTAAATGTTAATATATATATTTAAATATATATATTAATTGATTTTAATTGAGATAATGATGGAAAATAAAATAAATCAAATTGGGAGTGTTTGGCAACATGGGGCGTTTGGGTTGGAGCCCAAGCCTATTCCGTATGGGATTAGGGCAAATTGTTTTTTAAGTATAAAAGGAAAAGTGTGTGTGATTTTTAATAATGGGTTTTTTTTCTTTTGAAAACCAAAAACACACAGCAGCCAATTTTTGCCTCTCCCACGGCAGTAACACCATTGCCTAAAATCAATTCAATTGATTTTGTCTTCTTCTTAATCTTGAAGCCAAAAAGGATCTAGCAAATCCCTCTTTGGTTCTTTTAAGATTGTCTTCGTGTGGACTACGCAGGTTCGATCTTACACTTGGATCGGTAGCAAAACGTTCGTCGACAAATTTGGAGGAGCCTTCAACGTGCGTTTGTTTCTCTTAACTCATGTTGAATATTTATGCAGATTTTATTTAATATAAATTGTTAAAATCATACCCTTGATCTTGGCTCATGTAAACGATCCTGTTATATTTTATTTTTCGTTTCCGCTGCGTATACGGGACCGTTTACTAACACAAAGCAATCAACAATAAAAGGGTGAGCGCTAATCGCTCAGTAAGGAATGATCCGTTTCATTCTAATGTGCTATTTGATCTTTATTTAAACATATTTGTTAACACATCACTTATGTTTTACATCTAGGGATACTTCCCCTTTTATTTTATTTTTTCTTTCTATTTCATAAGTCTTTCATCATTTTATCCCATGGCTATATAACATCAATGTGTACACATAGTACATGCACATTACATGTCATGATATAACATCTAAATATCATCTAACATGAGTATGAAGCATCTCATAATGTAAATAACATCATAACTCATGTAGTGCAACTAAATGCATATGAAACATTTAACGTGTAGCCGATCAGATTTTTCTTAGCATCTTAAGCACTTCATATCATCTAGCCTCAAATTCATCTAGAGCTCATATCATCGGGAGGCGTGCTTACGCATTGTTTAGCATCTAAAGCATATATTCATCTTTCCTCAACCAGTATACGAGGATATGCTTACGCGTTTTCCATCATGTCTATATGCATCTCTATCATGTCTATTTGCATCTCTAACATCTTATGGCATGTAAATACATATTTTGGTGAGCTTAATACTTTTAATTCATCTATGGATTATCAATCCATTTACATTACCTCTTGCTCACATACATCATCTTAAAACATGTATTACATTGCATATTCATGCCATTTCATAACATTAATCATGCATTGACATCATGACTATGTATATCTTTCAAAGATCATCTAACTAATGGGTAAACATTAGTACATGGCATAATTACAATAATACATTAATAATCAATTCATAATCATAAGAATTGATCATGTTAAATCTTAAACTTTAATAACCAGTTTATAATTTAGGCCATTTTTCATCCTTTTATCAAATGAATTGGCTCTTAGAATAAACAAAAAAGTTATAGGTCTGTGTCTTAGCTTTCTAATGCTTCAAGAATCATCTCATTTTGAGTTTTATAACTCAAGTTATGGTCGAAATACTGAAGCAGGGTTAACAAAACCCCTAAGCCCACTAAATCCGAATTTTCATATTAACTATGCCACATCAATTCCTATTGACATTAACTAATAGGTTAACTTATGGATCAAATAAACCTCCCCTTAATGGTCTTTAACATCTTAAAAGAAGTGTAAAATCTCATTCCCATAATCATCCATTATTGCTATAACATTGTAAGCTAATGCAAACAACACATCAACACTTCTAATAGCAACCATTCAACACCATGTGGCCTCCAATACTACAATTTTTGCCACAATCAGTATCCACACTTCATTTTCTTCAATCAAACATAACAACTCATAAAACATAAAGGGCAATAACTTCATGTATAATGAATTCAAGGCAATAAGTAGAATAAATGAGTTCAACTATACTTGCGATCAACTAATCCTATGCCTTCAAGCCTTAATTTAAGGTTTCATAAAAATCTACAAACCCTAACATAAACCCTAAAGTCATGGGACGTTCTTCCTTACCTTTTTAAAGACTTCCTCCAACAAATCCTTTGCCTTTGACTTCTTTCACACCTTAATCCTACATATATAACATTATACCTCAACATCTACCTCAAATCTTCAAATCACATCAAAACTAAAGTTTTTAATCCTTACCTTAAACCCTTGAAATTGAAGATCCAAGGCTCCTATCTTGTTCTCCTTGAAAAATTAAGCAAAACTCCTTTAAAACTTAGAGAAAGAAAGCTTGTTTCATGGAAGATTTGAGAGAAAATGGAAGAAATGTTGAAGAAAGGCTCTCTCCCTTGGCTTGAACGAATTTCATCTCATTTATAGGAAAATATTTTATTTATTTTCCAAAATTATGCAATTGGCCCAATTATTTTAGTTGTATAACTCATAAGTCCTTAATTCTTCATATAAGGGCATTTTGGTCATTTCACACTAGACATAATTATTACTTAATTAATGCCATTAAATGCAATGAAGCCCACTCATCCTTGACTTTTTCAATGCTTATCCATAGTCAAAATGACCATTTCACCCCTAATGCCTTTCTATGGATAATTGATTCATACCGTTCCAAATGAATCGACTATTTTGCCCTTAGTTAGATTTTATGCTTTTTAACATAAAATTAACATCTAAATGACTATTTTGAGTTAGGAACATACCTTTGACATCTTGGGTATTACACATTTAATGGCCCCAGAGTCTAGCTTTCCTCTATTAGGAGACATAACATGTACAAAAGCAGTACATGCAAACACCTTTAAGGGTAAAGTATTTAGGATCCTACAACTAGGAAAGATCTTTAGCAAAGTCTTAAGAGGCGTATGAAAATCAAGAATTCTTGTAGGTAACTATTTATCAAATATGCAGCTGTTAAAATCGCATGACTCCAAAAATATTGAGGTACATTCATGGTAAACATTAAGACTCTAGCTACCTCTAATAGGTGCCTATTCTTTCTTTCAACTATCCCATTTTGTTGAGGGGTATTAACACAAGAGCTTTGATGTACAATCCTGTGATGTAACAGCCAGTTTCCTAGGATAGAGTGAAAATATTCCTTACCATTATTAGTCCGTAAAACTTGGATTTTTTCTTGAAACTGAGTTTCAACCATTGAATGAAAGTTTTTGAACAATTGACCTGCTTGAGACTTGTTTTTCATCAAGTATACCCAACATACTCTAGTGTGATCATCAATAAACGTAATGAACCACTTAGGCCGTACAATATTTGTAACTCTAGATGGCCCCCAAATATGACTATGAATTATTAGAAAAGCCTAGAACTCTTATATTTATGAGCTAGATAGATAGACTTGGTGTATTTTGCAAGTTGACAAGTTTCACACTTAAAAGAAAATAAACTTTTATTTTTGAATGAGAATGGGTACAATTTTAGTAAATAAGGAAAGCTAAGGTGTCCTAGGGTTTAAATGTGACTGCTTCACATATGCCATAATTTCATCAGAGTATCAGTAACTCCAAAGTTTAAAGTTAAAAAATAAATGTCATGGATTTTCAGCTAGCATGACCCCTCGAGATACTGTCATATATCATTTATGTATGATTTGGAAACATTATTCAAAATGACATATTAAACCATTATGATTCTGGTGCCCAAGTAACAGGTTGACCTATTGCAAGGGTACTCTCTAAATATATTCTCATCTGCAGAGCATAATTCTATATTAAGAGTTCAAAAGATCTCCATAAATTGCCCTACTTGATCAACAACATTTTAACAACCTTGACATAAGCTATTTGTTTGGTTTCAACTTCCATCAACTACAAAAAGAGAATAAAAAAGGAAATGTTTGCATTGCAGATGACAAATATCAATTGATTAAATAAAGTTGCATCGTATACTACTAAAAGCAACAATTTTCAAGTTTAGAAACATTCAAATTCAAATTATGTCCATAAATCAATCTAGTATAATTGAAAGCAAGTAATGTAAAAGAATTATACCTCTGAAGCTGTCCCACTAAATCTTTTACTGTAGCATCTCCTGTAGATGGACCTAGCTTCGTTTAAATGTCCCAAATCAATTTCCATAGCTATATAACCTTGCCAGGCTTCCAACATTGACTCGTTGCATAGACAAAAAGCAAGTTATATGGAAAAAAAAATACAAAGATGATTCATAAATCAATCATATTGAACTATACAAGATAAGAAAGTGAAAAGGATGAATGGGCCAAACCAGATCTTAACCAGGCTCTCCCAAACACCTAGAGCTGCAGCCAAATTTAGCTCCAAACGAGCCCAATAAGCATACAAATGCAGCAAACCATCTGTATTCTTCATCTACTGAGATAAGTAATCTGATGTGTGCTAAAAGGAAGAAACTTCACAGTTACGTATTCAAGTATATATAATACATCCAATCATACAGAGCCTGCAATTTTGATGGTACACTAAAGAGACATCAAGCTAATTGTTTATAAACACAAATATTAAAGACATCAATTATAGAATAGCGATGTACCAGTTGAATATGACATGCAAATTTTATAAATTCACAGATCCATAAAGATATCTTCCATGCATGTAACTCCCATGCTAAATGAGAATTTTTTTTAGCAAAGGACACTATTCCATGACAAAACAATTAACAAAGGTAACAATCTAGCAATTAGCAAACGTCATCTTGGTGTACCGAGACTTATGCACTGTAATTTCTACATAAAGTGGTCATAATGGTACTATAACAGCACACTAAATGAAGTAAATTAATAGACTTTTCTTCGGAGTCTAAGGGTAGAAGCACTTGATACACTTGATACACATTCGTAAGAGATCTATGCCTGGACCCTGAAAGAGTAGGCTAGCTACAAGGTCAACATTTTCTTCATCTAAAATTCATCATGAATAGAGCATCTACAAATGTCTTGAGAAGCTTCAAGTTCTTGACATCGAGTAAAAAAAATTTTAACAAGGAAAAATGAGCAGTATACATATGCAAACCTAAAAGGTTTCCCTTATGAATGGAAAATTTAGTTCATCCTCTTCTGCTCTAGGCAAAAGGATTCTTCATCTCAAACCATCCATTTGAGTGAGGAATAAGTTTAGGTATTGAAACAAAGAGGGCCCAATTAACCAAGATCTTTAATGCATAAAATGTAGATGAAACAATAACAAGTTACAAAGAGCAGGAAGTCAAGCCTGCAAATTGGAGAAAAAAATATCTTTACCTCCTCAATGGTCGAAAAAGTCCATAGAAGGGACTTCTCAAAGACCTGAATATGATATGAAAATTTTTTTAAACAATAAGAGTAAACCTCTATATTTGTAAAAGGAGTAGAATGAAATTCCAACACTAAAGTTTGTGAAACTTCATTGCTCTTAAGCTACTTATAACAATCTCTCATAATTCGCAATAGATGAAGGGTAACAACTGAAACTTACAGTAGATATCTCTTTCTCAGGCACACGGCAACGTTCCAAAGTGAGCAAAGATTGAACCCAAAGATCACCAACCCAAGGACAATTTTTCCTTGCCTTGGAATGAACATCTCGCACAATATTTCCTACCTGAAGGGAAAAAGAGATGATTAATTGCTAAAATTACAAATACTTGAAACATAAAGAATTGAAAAAGAGAAAATATGAGTGAAACCTTCAAGGTTTTATCCAAATAGCGAGTATAATCAAGCCACAGATCACTTGATATAGGAAACTCGATAATAGAACATTCATAGATAAGTTGAACACGGGCTGGATCTCTAGAAGACTGATCAAACTTCAAGTAGATCTGCAAAAGTTTCAAATTAAAATAATAGTATTAACACTTTAAAGAAGGAGGAAAAAAAAGTAACCTATTGCCACATTGCAAGTTCTTATGCAACCCCGCACCTTTAGGAAAAGAAGAAGAAGAAGAGGAGAATATCTAAAGTTTACATAAACTGATTACTTATTGTTAAAATATATTAGGAAAATAGAGATATTATTTCCTAGATTGACTGTTAAGATATATTTGGAAAATAGAGATAGTATATTGATTTGTGTAAATATGGTAGACTAATATTGTGTGTATATCCTTGATTATTTAGGATCAATTCTTTCCTAATTCATGTAACTTGTACATTTCAAATTCCCATCTTGCTTGGGGAAATAATCAAGCAACATATTTCACAAACACTATTGTTTCATGGTATCAGAGCCAGGTTAGTTCTTGGCCTTTTTCTTCTTCTTCTAAATCCATCTATTTTAGAAACCCTAAAATATATCTTTAAAGGAGGCGCTCCTCTTTGCTTTTGGGGAGTTTATTTCTCGATTCTCTTGGTTCGTTGGCATCTTCTAGCTTTTTTAGGTGATTGGTTTCCTTTAGTTCTTCCTTCTTGTTGGTGATTCAACTCTGACAGAGGGTGTTTCTACTGTTTTGGATTTATCTCTCACTTCTCTTGATTACAATGGCAGAAACATCAAAATCAGGTGATATCAAACCATTCTTCTATTATATTTCTAGTTCTTCAGCAAGTATTACAGTCAAGCTTCAGGTTAGTAGTAATTATGCATCATGGGCTGCTTCAGTAGAGTTATGGTTTATGGGGCAGGGAGGTTATGATGATCATTTAAGTAAAACATCCACTGATATTTCTACTACTAAGAGGGCTAGTTGGGTTAAAGTTGATGCTCAGTTATGTAGTCTCCTTTGGCACTCTTTAGACCCTAAACTGCTTAATTTGTTTCAATCTTCTAAAACTTGCTGTAAGGTCTGCCCAAAGCCAAAACTTTGTATACAAATGATGTGCAAAGAATATATAAAGTTGTTTATGATATTGTCCACCTTCAACAAAATAATCAAGATATAGAGAGCTATTTAGGGCAGATAGAGACTTTAAAAGATCAATTTGATTCCCTTATGCCAATATCTAATAGTACCACTAAATAAGAGAGACAACTTGACAAATTCTTTATGGTCATAGCCTTAATAGGACTATGATCTGACCTAGGTTCTGTTCGAGATCAAATTTTAGATAGCCCTACCATACCATCTTTGGAAGATGTATCTGCTTGATTACTGCGTCTTTCTTTAAACCTAGGCGATACTAATGAGGTTGAGACATCTCTATTAGCTATTCAAGCAAGAAATCATCAAGGACAGGGTGGTTCTCAAAAGGGAAAAGGAAAGGGATCTATACCACATTGCACCTATTGTGACAAAAACGGCCACAACTGAGACACTTGTTGGGCTTTGCATGGGAGGCCACCACGTCAATCTTCTAATCAATCCACCGCTCATATGGCTCAAGCGACTAGAGATGGACTCATTCCCTTACTCGATGCTAAAGACCAACAACCCAACTTCATTACAATGTCCGAGGCTGATTACAATGAGTATCTTCAATATCAAGCTGTCAAGCAACAATCATCCTCATCTGGCGCCTCCTAAACTGGTAGTTCCTTTGCCTATCTGAGTTGGACGTCCTCTACTGGCCCATGGATTTTGGATTCCGGAGCATCTGACCACATTTCTAGTAATAAAAATCTTTTATCTCAAATTATCTCTTCTCCCACTTTATCAAAAATTACTCTTGCTAATGGTTCACAGACTTTGGTCAAAAGGATAGGAGAAGCTCAACCACTTCCTTCCATTTCTTTAAACTCAATCTTATTCGCCCTTTAATGTCCATATAATCTGATTTCTATTAGTAAGTTAACCAAATATCATAACTGTTCTGTCACCTTTTTTGCTGACTCTATTGTGGTGCAGGATCGAAACACAGGTCAGACGATTGGAACAAGACATGAATCACATGGACTGTACCACCTCTCCGATCCACATCCGCCAGTTGCCTTCACCTCTGCTGCATCTATTGACATTCTTCATAGCCCCTTGGTCATCCAAGTCTTGCCAAATTTCAGAAATTAGTACCTAGTCTGTCTACATTATCTTTTTTTAATTGTGATTCATGTCAACTTGGAAAACAAACTAGAGCTTCCTTTCCCAAGCGAGTCAATAATAGGGCCATCTCAACGTTTGATATTGTTCACACAGACATCTAAGGTCCTAGTCGTGTCAGTTCAACTTTGGGTTTCCATTATTTTATTACTTTTATAGATGACTATTCTCATTATACTTGGGTACTTTTAATGAAAACTCGTTCTAAGTTTTTTTGTATTTTTCAAAATTTTTGTGCTGAGATTCGTAATCAATTTGGTGTTTCTATTAAGATTTTGCGTAGTGATAATGCTAGGGAATATCTATCTTCTCCCTTTACTAAGTATATGTCTTCTTAGGGTATTATTCACTAGACCTCGTGTGCCTATACTCCTCAGTAGAATGGGGTCACTGAACGAAAAAAACTTCATCTTATTGAAACAGCCCGTACCTTACTTATACATCATCATATTTCTCTTCGATTTTGGGGGGATACAGGTCTCACCGCTTGTTACTTGATTAACCGTATGCCTTCTTCTGTCTTGCAACATAAGAGTCCTCACTCCATTCTGTTTCCTGGTAAAGACCCATACCTAATACATTTACGGGTGTTTGGTTGTATTTGCCTTGTTCGTGATCACACTCCAGGCAAAGACAAATTACAGCCTAAATCAGTTAAGTGTATCTTCTTAGGATATTCTTGTCTCCAAAAAGGCTACCGTTGCTATGACCCAACCACCAACAATTATTTTGTTTCTGTAGATGTAACTTTCTTTGAGACATCTCCATACTTTTCTGAAAACATCGTCAATAGCAATCTTATCCCTACCACCTTACCTATCCCCATCCCTCCTTCCTCGTCGATGGATCGTCCTCCTCTCCAAGTTTATTCTTATCGTCCTCGTCCTCCTACTAATCCCAATGGTACTTTCCTTCTTAATATAGGTACCTTGGTCAATCCTGATGACCCATCTCCTGTTCCTCCGTTACCTACTTTGGTCATGTCTCCTGTAGACGAGGCAACTCCTCTACTTGCCCTTCGCAAAGGTATTCGATCTTCTCGAAACCCATATCCTATTTATAATTTTCTTAGTTATGATCGTTTATCTCCATTTTATTCTGCGTTTATTTCAAACCTGTCTTCTATCCCTATACCTAGCACTGTTAGCGAGGCAATGGCACATCCAGGGTGAAGAGCTACCATGATTGAGGAGATGACTACTCTCGATCATAATGGTACTTGGGAGTTGGTTTCCTTACTGCCAGGCAAGATTGTTGTTGGGTGTCATTGGGTTTACACTATTAAGATTGGTCCTAATGGCAAAGTTCATCGACTGAAGGCTTACCTTGTTGTTAAAGGGTACACTCAAATCTATGGGCTCGACTACAGTGATACCTTCTATCCTGTTGCTAAGATTACTTCGGTACGCCTCCTTATCTTTTTAGAAGCCATGTATCAATGGCCTCTTCATCAGTTGGATATTAAAAATGCCTTCTTGCATGGTAAACTTGCCAAGGAAGTGTATATGGAGCAACCGCCAGGGTTTGACGCTCAGGGGGAGTCAGGATTGGTGTGTCATCTACGCCGGTCTTTATATGGTCTCAAGCAGTCACCTAGAGCATGGTTTGGACGGTTTAGTTCTGTGATTCAACAGTTTGGGATGTCACAAGTCATGAGTTGATCATTCGGAGTTTTTATTTTTATCCGTAATGATCATGGTAAATTTATATACTTGGTTGTCTATGTTGATGACATTGTCACAACAGGTAATGACCAAGATGGGATTTCTCAACTGAAGCAGCATTTGTTTAGCCACTTCAAACCAAGGACTTGTGGAAGCTAAAGTATTTTCTAGGGATTGAGGTAGCACAGTCTAAAGCTGGTATTGCTATATCACAAAGGAAGTATGCCCTGGACATTCTTAAGGGGACAGGTATGTTAGACTATAAGCCTGTAGATTCTCCTATGGATCCTAATGTCAAACTTGTTCTTGGATAGGGGAAGCCATTAGAAGGCCCTGGAAGGTATCAAAAATTGGTTGGTAAGCTGAATTATCTCACGATCACCAGACCAAATATCTCCTTTGTAGTTAGTGTGGTTAGCCAATTTCTCTAGGCCCTATGTAGTGGTCATTGGGACGTAACAGTTCGCATTCGCAAGTATATTAAAGGAGCTCCAAGACAAGGCTTGCTATATGAAAATAGGGGTCATTCTCAAATTGTTGGCTATTCTGATGCTGATTGGGCAGGGTCTCCATTAGATAAACGATCTACTTCTGGATACTGTATCATGATTGGAGGTAATCTAATATCTTGGAAGAGTAAGAAGCAAGATGTAGTAGCTAGATCAAGTGCAGAGGCAGAATATCAGGCTATGGCTCTCGCGATTTGTGAGCTCATCTGGTTGAAACAACTTCTTCAAGAATTTGGGTGTAGTGAAGTGAAGCAAATGAAACTAATATGTGAAAGATTGTTAGGGCATTGGTCAACCCAAAAGGCATTACCACAAATTCATAATGCCCATATCTTGTACGGAAAGCAGTCTTAGCTATATCTTGTTCTGCCACTCTTACTTGATGGTAACCCGACCTCAAATTAATCTTTGAAAATACTACAGCTCTTTTCAATTGATCAAATAAATCATCTATCCGAGGTAACGGGTACTTATTCTCCACTGTCACTTTATTCAACTCTCTGTAATCAATACACATCTATAATGACCCATTTTTCTTCTTTACAAACAAAATTGGAGCTCCCCGGGGAGAATGACTCAGTTGGATAAAACCTTTATCTAAGAGCTCTTGAAGTTGCTTCTTTAATTCCTAAAGCTTGACTGGGGCCATTCGGTAAGGGGCTTTGGGAGATTGTGCGGTTCCTTGCCACCTTGATTAATACTTCCAAGAGGGCACTTTAGTTACTTTTTCTTCTTTACAAACAAAATTGGAGCTCCCCGGGGAGAATGACTCAGTTGGATAAAACCTTTATCTAAGAGCTCTTGAAGTTGCTTCTTTAATTCCTAAAGCTTGACTGGGGCCATTCGGTAAGGGGCTTTAGAGATTGGTGCGGTTCCTTGCGCCAATTCAATACTAAACTCTACTTCTCTTTCCGGAGGCAAACCCGGTAACTCTTCTAAAAACACATCTAGAAATTCCTGGACTATTGGCGCACTCTACAACTCTGGAGGTGGGACATCGTTACTTTGCACCACATGAGCAATATACCCAGAACACCCCTTAATTAACATCTTTTTAGCCTTAATACTACTAATCAACATACTCAACTGATGGCCTTCTCCAAAACTGAACTTATCTCCATTATCGAGATTAAATCTCACTTTCTTCTTCCGACAGCTAATTTCTACTCCATACCTCCCTAGGAAATCCATGCCCAAAATCACATCAAAGTTGGGCATATTAAAAGCTATTAAATCAACTGCCAAATCTCTTCCATGGATCACTATGGACTCTCCTGGCAGCATCTCATGGGTCAAAACACTAACCCTATCAGGTAACTCTATCTTAATGGGTTGACTCACTCTAGTAGGTTTCAAACCTAATCTTTTTATCATCCCATAAGATATAAAGGAGTGAGTGGCTCCAAAATCAATTAAAGCATACAAAGGAATTGCATGAAATAATAATTGACCAGTAACAACTAATGGACTGGCCTCTGCTTCATCTTGTGCCACGGTGAACACCCTGGCATTAGTACCTCTAGAAGTCTGTGCTGCAGGTGGAAAAGGAACTTTACAATCCTTCATCAGATGCCCTGGCTGCAGTTTCTATAACATACATTACGACCTAACTCTCTCAAGCACTGTCCTGGGTGAGTCTTCCCACACTTAGGACATGGGGGAAACTCCGCTGTTCTTGGCCGTTTACTTTGCCAATCTCTTCTATTCTTCTTAGGCTGAAACTTTTTCTTATTCTTTACTTCTCTATTTCTTGCAATCTCAAATCTTTCTCTCTCTTTATGGAGCGGGAGATGATTCACTTGGTCCTACTGGGGTAAGCTTATTCACAAAAATCTCTGCCCTTAAAGCCTGCTCTAAAGCTTCACTATATGATTGAGGGGGCTCAGCTCCTTCCATTACATCCTGGGCTATCTTAGGCTTCAGCCTATGGACAAACTTGTCTCTTCTTAACTCTGGGGTACTTACTATACCGGGGGCAAACAGTGCAAGGGAATTAAACCTTATTGAATATTCTTTCACTGTGCTAGTCCCTTGCTTCAAATTAAAAAACTCTTGTATCTTCTCATGAACCCGGTCAACTGTTCTATATTTGACCTCAAACACTCTTCTGAATTCTCCCCAGGTCATCACTGAAACATCATGAGTATCCTCCATTAATTCCTACCAAATTCAGGCGTCACCCCGAAACAAGAAACTGGCATACCGGATCTTCTCCCGGTCTGTCATGGGAAACAATGCCGTCGTGTGCTCCACAGACCTAAACCATTCTTTTGCTACTATCGGGTCTGTTGTACCCTTAAACTCTGACAACTAATGTTGGCTTGGGAGCCCATAAATCGGCTCGATCCGATTCTGTACTATCGGAGGTACCAGCCTTTCTCTTTCTTCTCTAGTGGTGGGTACTTGTACGGGGGTTTCAACTCTTTCTGGTTCAACTCTCTCTTATCTTTCTGCCAAAACTTGATGTATCAGTCCCCGAATTCTAGCTTCATCAAGGGTAGAGGGAGTAGGTTCTGGTGGGTTGGAAGGTTCCCCCGCACTCATTGTCTTTCTACTACTTGCTCGGGTTCTATGTCTCATCTACAAAACAACCACCCTTAATCAACTCATAAAACACTTTAAGTAAGGAAATAATTAGCTTACTATGGTCGGTAATGGAACGTCAATGTGGCGAGAGTGGCACACTGTCAAATCCCAAAATCTTAGCTCTGATACCAAAAATGTAATAACTTATTTCTACTAGTATTCTTAGAAAATATGCTATGAAAATATACAAACTTATTAAACGAAAACTATATGGGCCTAAATTTTTCTTTACTAAACATATAATTCTTTACAAATACAAAAATAGTATATACATAAACTTTGGCAATGGTGGACAGTAGTGCCCTTTCTCTCCGCCTCTCGACGTCCATTCAACTGCTTGTTACCTATTTCCTTCAAAACATGGAAAAAACAATGGGGTGAGCACAAAATGCTCAGTAAGCAAATCCTGTACTCCTTTATCCCTACACTTATTCTTCGGTTCTTTCCTTACTCCATTTTTTCTCTTCTTCATTCTTTCTTTGTTCTTTCCCTTTTATTTCACTGTTCTTTTCTTTCTTTTTAATTCTCTCTGTTCTTTCTTTCTTTCTATTCTTTCTTTCTCATTCTTACTAACCATGATATAAATCATGGTAACATGCATGAATGGAATGCACATGCAGTAATGCATAAAAATGCATTTTCTTTCTTTCTTTCTTTTCTGTTTCTTATTTTGTTTCATTTCATTTCTTTCTATTCTTTTCTTTCTTTCTTCTTCTTTTCTTGCTTGCTCAAGCTCTTCTTTTCTCTTCTTTTTTTTCTTGTTAGCTCAAGCTTTCTCATTCTTTTTCTTATGCATTCTTATTCTTATTCTTATTCTTTGCCGATCAGACTCGATTGATGCATGGATTTGGAACCTTAGCCGTGTGAGTGAGTACAGTCCTCATCTACATGCACTCTTGCGGACTGTACAAATTCTTTCTTTCTTCTTAGGCCACTCAATTAAGGTGGCGTGCATGTAGGAATTCTTCTTGGTACAGCCCTCGTCCACATACACTCTTACGGGCTATACAAATTCTTCTTCTTCTTATGCCGCTCACTTAAGGCGGCATGTATGTGGGAAATTCTTCTTATCATCCATGGGTTCCCCATTGCAACAACCTATTCCTTTCTCTTCTTTAGCACTTCTCTTTCTTTAGTTCTTTAGTGTTTTTCTTTCTTGCTCTTTGTTCTTATAAATCCTTTATTCTTTCTTTAAGTTCTCATGCATATGCAAATATATGCATGTGGATAGCTCATGCTTATGTTTCTTTCTTAAGTGCAAGTATGCTATGCAAAAATGCAATGCTGCACAAAAATAAGTTTCTTTACTCATGCACATGCTTCTCTTAGACATTTCATCAAACAATAAGCATGCATAATTAAATGCTACTTCAACTATAGTTTTACTTCTTTCTTAAACCATCCATAATTGGAGTAAAACTCCTTGAATCATCACAAATCCTGGCTAGGAAAAACACTTCAAATATTCTACTCAAATTCTCTTTAAATGCAACCAATTTTCACTTGGTCACCACAACATTAATTCTACTTCTCATGGCTCAATTCTACTTATCAAAAGCCATCTACTCATCAACATCAACATTCTCAACAATCAATTTCAAGCTCATAAGCATAAACATGCATATCAAATCATTTGATTGCTTAAATCTTAGCTTAGGTTGGATTTACTTACCTTTGGCTTGAGTAGTTCCACAAAAGCTCTCTATCTTTGTTGTACTAGTTCTTGCTCTCAAACCCTAAGCATAAACTCTATAAGAATTCCATACTAACATAAATTAATCTCATGTCTAGAGTAAGAATCCTTACCTCTTGATGCTAAGAATCCAACCAAAAGCCCTCAAATCAACCTTGGAAAATTGATGGAAAGATGAGAGAATTAGGGGAAGAGGTGGCTTGTGGGATAATGAAAATGAGAGGGTTTGTGTGCTTGAACCCTTAATATCTCATGTAAATAAGCATTCTTTCCCATTTTGCCCTTACAGTTTTTTGAAAATTCCATCCTTGTCCTTTAATTCTTTACAAATTCACCCCCACTCCAAAGCATTCTCCATGAAATTTTCTTACATTTCACTCCCCACTTTTCCTGCTAAATAGGGGTAGAATGGTCACTTCACCCCAACGAAAAATTATAGAGCCTACGTCGCCGCGGTGAAGCTTTTTCTTCGCCCCGATGAAGTCTGTAATTCACACCTGCACCAAGACTTCACCAAATTCTGGGCATCCAATACACAATATCAACAACCAATTTACTAAGGGCTAATAAACAACATTTAAGGGTAAATAAACTTGAGTAAACCATGTACCTCAAAGTGGGCGTTACAAAGAGTAAGAAGCAAGATGTAGTAGCTAGATCAAGTGCAGAGGCAGAATATCAGGCCATGGCTCTCGCGACTTGTGAGCTCATCTGGTTGAAACAACTTCTTCAAGAATTTGGGTGTAGTGAAGTGAAGCAAATGAAACTAATATGCGACAATCAAGCTGCTCTGCATATTGCCTCAAATCCAGTCTTTCACGAAAGAACAAAGCATATAGAGGTTGATTGTCATTTTATCAGATAGAAGATTGAATCCGGATGCATTGTCACAAGTTTTGTCAACTCAAATGACCAGCTAGCAGATGTTCTTACTAAGTCTCTTAGAGGTTCCCGAATTGGATACATTTGTAACAAGCTTGGAACATATGACACATATGCTCCAGCTTGAGGGGGAGTGTTAAAATATATTAGGAGAATATAGATATTATTTCCTAGATTGACTGTTAAGATATATTAGGAAAATAGAGATAGTATATTGATTTATGTAAATATGGTAGACCAATATTGTGTGTATATCCTTGATTATTTAGGATCAATTCTTTCCTAATTCATGTAACTTGTACATTGTATAAATTCCCATCTTGCTTGGGGAAATAATCAAGCAACATATTTCATAATAGGGTTAAGCTCCTCTAACAGCCTCCTTCATGTATAACATGGACCAAACTAAAACTAGGTGTTGGGCTCTATCAGAAGCATTCCTTCCCTATTTACTTCAAGATTGAGCTTAGTTGAGTTGACTTGGTATAAAAGCATTTAAAACATCAACAAGAAAACTATGACAACAAAAATGTGCACAAAAGTTTTTAATTTTTCCTCTTTTTCATTTGGAGCAAGCAAAGTTTTATAGTGCTATGAAAATAAAGGTATAGACAGAAACATAAGAATACTTGAAAGGAAGCATCGAGTGTCGGAAGAAAAGGATGATCGAATAACGACATGATTTCCCTTTTAGCGCATACTCGGTGAACCTAACACCAGAACAAAGATTAAATATTACTCTCTGTACAAAATTGGCACTATGAAGCAATTATTTCTCTTTAAAGTTCTTTTATTTAAAGTTGAGTTTGATCATACTATATATTCAGACCTTGTTACGAATTATCATTATAGATTTTTCCATTGCTTTCATAGCATATAGTTCGCCAGTCTCCTACAGTTCCACCAGGTGAACGCTACAACAAATACCATAGAATTTTAAGCAGAGAATAGAAACCTCTAATTTATGTACCACTGCCTTAGTAATTAAACAACAGTCTTAGTAATATAGTGGCAGATATAAGAGACAAGATTTTGAAATGCAAGTAAATCTCCATGCATAAGGTATTACAGGAACCTAGAAACTCACCTTACTATTTTAGGCATAAATAAGCGCCTTATCCACACCGTCCAGGATTTTAAACTTAAACCTGGAATGTTGATTCCTTATTTAAGTTTGAGGAAACCAAATTATTTAAACCATACAGAATCCAATTTTTTTTTTTTTTTAATCTCTTCTTCCCTCTTCACCATAAAGACTCCATTTCGGTCCTCGCTAAGTAAGCTCATTGAAACTTCTTTTGGGTCTGGCTCTCCCCCAAACCCCTTCTACCTTTCTGATCTACTTTCAAATTTTAGTTCACGAAACAATGACACTAGAAGTTATCAATTGAATATAAAATATTATAAATTTCAAGTTGCATGAGCTAAGATGCAATGAAATTGCTCAAAGAATAGCTTGGTTTTGGCCTTCAGTAATATATCAAATCATTATGATAAATAAATAATGAAGAAATGGTTATGAGGGATTTAATTAATGTTGAAAGACCTATAATAATGAAAATACTTGTAAGCTATCAAAAATCATTTGTAAAAGCAAGAACATATGAACTTTTTGCAGGATGTAAAGTCAGCTTATTGCAAACATTAGTAAGGATCTCAGAAACAAGCATATTTGAATGTGGTAAATAATTTGTATTGTCGATATAGTCGAAGAACCATGGTATGTGAAATTTGTATTGTAATTGTTTGTTGATTTCATTAGCTTAATGGAGGATTGATCTATCGAAATTCTGTTTCTTTAGATCTACCGCGTTTATTCATTTTTATTAGATAACTTCTTTGGAGTTCTTCATTTGTTGAAATATTACATTAGATTTGGGGGTTTTGGTTCTGCTAATGCATTGTTCTTGAACTGATTTTTATATTTAGGTGATATATTGTCACCGTTAGATTTGACTTCATAATCGCATTATTAGGTGAATGTTTGAGTTAATGTTTGGGGTTATGATGGATTGGTTGCTCTCTAAACGTGCAAGTTTGCTAATTTCAGTGATATGTATTGTCAAGTTCATTAATTATATATGTATCAACCTAGCTAAGATCTTGAATTAGAGATCATTGAAGCATATGGCATAGAATAACAGTTTTATGAATTTCAATTGGTCTTCAACTGACAAAGCTGTTTTGGTTCAGCAATTTATTACGAAGTTCTGAGACCTGCCCATGTGGGTTGTTCATTCTTGAACTACCTTGTTTTTAAACAGTAAGTTAGGAAGACGAAATTTTGAATAATTGTATTAGAGGGATATGGAAGCATTTGATAGAAAATTAGTTAGCATGGAGTCTTTGTATGTCAGAATGGTGAAATTTAAGCTCGAACTAGCTTGTCAATACTAAGCATTTGGCTTATCTTGGAAAGTGACCCATGTTTTATGTCATTTTCTCACAGCTTGGCTTAAGTTGACTACAAACAAAAACCGTATCAAAATTTTCTGGAAATGGCAATGGATGTTGAGGGAAATAAATCATGGATTGAAGGAACATGTTTTGATTGCTAAGAATTTGATAGTGTGTTATAAAGTTGACATGTGTTGAAGAGCAACCTTGGATGTTGAGATTAAGGTTGTTGAGCTTGGTTGACGACCTGAACCATTGCCAATAATAGCTTTCAAAATAATGATTGAAATGATATGTATTCATTTACAAGTTATTGATTTGATATGCCACAATCATTTAGGTTGTGCTATGTCCAACAACTTTGATTTATTAAATCTTGTTCATTTTATGTTGCCAATGCCAAATGAAGATTAATGGTTTTACTTTGCTGATGTTCTATAATTTTTTATCTTCAATATGTTTCGGATTCGATTTGTGCTTCTTATTAGCCGACAAGGAAAAGTGCAGTTGACTAAATGGTATTCCCCTTATTCACAAAAGGAACGAACTAAGGTATGGTTTTAAATCCACATTGCTTATATATTCTCTCTTTGGATCTTAATTATTAATTTTATTTTCAAAGGACCTACCTTGTGTTGGATAAATGATCGTTGTGGTATCATTTTCTCAACTTATTGTAGCATTGTGGGTTACATTGATGATTTATTTGAACTCGCTTTGTCGAGAAGGTTATTCGTGAGCTCGGTGGAGTCATTCTTTCACGAGGACCCAAGCTCTGTAATTTCGTGGAATGGAGAGGATACAAAGTTGTTTATAAAAGGTATATGCAAATATGACAGTATTTGTGACTCAATGAATACGTTTCACCATCATAGAGATGATCAACTGAGTTGGTTCCAATGAATATGTTTTGCAGATATGCTAGTCTATACTTCTACATGTGCATTGATCAGGATGACAATGAATTAGAGGTCTTTGAAATAATTCATCATTATGTTGAGATTCTTGACAGATACTTTGGAAGTGTGAGTGAAGTTGGCTTTACTTTGTATAAGATCACTAAGTGAATTAAAGTGTATAATTCCATTTGATTGGTATAGAAAGCGCGTTGTGGTAATCTAATTTTGCTTCCTGTCGTGGAGTCGGACTTAATCTTCAACTTTCACAAGGTATGTTGCAATGGGTGTGTTTTGCAATTGGGATTTTCCTTTCTAAAAGGGTTTTTTTATATCATAAATGGTGATTGATGCAATAAGTGACTGCCCAAAATACCTTATTAATTTAATGCCCTGTTGCTTATCTAGCGTAGATCGCTTTATATTGCATGGATGCCAAAATCGTGGTCTTTGCTTGTTGCTGACAGTCGTTTATGTTATAGGCCTATTACATTTTGGATGAACTCTTGATTGCCGGTGAACTTCAAGAGTTAAGCAAGCAAACAGTTGCATGTCTAATAGCTGCTAAGGTATAATTTCTTTTTCTTGGTCACAGCGGGTTTTGGTTGTCAGTTTTTCATATATTTTTTAATTTTTCAGTGTATCATCTTTTTTATGTTGTAAGACTCATTGGTGGAGACTGCAAAAGAACAGGCTGGTTCAATAAGTAATATAATCGCCCAGGCCACCAAGTAGGGTAACATAATTGTGGTTGTGCATGTTTTGGTCTACTTTGAAGTGCTATCTATATTCAATTTCATCTCAAATTTCCTTGTCAAGAGCTGAATTGCACGGTAAGGATCTCGCAAGAATTGTATACTTGATTGCTCATCAGATTTGTGTATTAACAAGCTGATAAATTTGGCTGATGCGTCTATACAATTGATCTAAGCCTTTTTATGTAAAGACACTATCACAGTTGCAACATTTGCCTGTATTTCTTGCTGTAATTTGCAAAGCAACAGTATGTTTTGTTAGTGAGTCGTTGATTTTGCTATATTCTAGATATATATTACATGTTCTTTTTGAATGATTGTCTCTTATATACTTTAAATTACCAAAAGATACCACTTTGATTAAGAGCAGATTTTGACAGCAATGGTGTTGTCATTCGATGTTAAATCATTTGCTGTTTGAGAATTCAATATGGTAAAATGCAAGTAGTCCTCTTCTACCATGGTGCGAATCAGAGGCCAATTAATTCCACGGAAGAAAGGATGTTGTTTAATTTCATTGGCACCACTATTTGATCAGCAATAAAGGGAGTGCAGAGCAGAGTCAATCTAAAGTCTATGTTTAACATTAGAAATGGTTGTTAATCGAAACCTTTAGAAAAGGTCCAAATCTACAGGATTAACAAGCACTCCATCATCTTCCTGTTAGAGTAGATGCCCTAGAGCCAATCAATTATTGTGGAATTGACTCTTTGTAATAATGTTCATTAATCAATAAAAGGCATCTTATTCTATATCGCGTAAATCATTATTATTGCAATATGTATTGATATATGTCCTTAGAATGGTAGAACCGTGACGAGGGTATCAAGTGTTTCAAATCTTGATAGTGAGAACCCTATGAGCACATATGGTGGCCATTCTAGAAACGTTCGTAGCCCCAGTATTATTATGAAGTAAGGGCACAAATAATACGGTAAGGCTATCATAGTGTTGAACGACTCTGTCGAAAGACAGTGACTGATCTCACTTGTCAAGGTTGTTTTGTGACAACCTGGTGCAACACATGGGTGCTTGCCCGTAGGCGACCACACCTGATATAAGTTCACCCTGACCCACCAAAGGATTCCATATGGATGGTAACCCAGTGTCTATGGAAAATATCTTCTAACGAATGGTGGTCCATGTGATCCTTAGACTTGAGATCACCGGAGCGCCTTGTGCACCGATTGGTGTAGTTTGACACTAGCCTAACGCAGTTCTTTTCAAAGCTGTCAATACGGTGGTGATTGGCTGCATCAAGGACTGTATCAAGACTATGGTGGATTGGCAGAGGATTCATCACTCCCGGGTATAGGAGAAAGTTATCTCACGACGCAATTCAGTAAATGGCAATGACACTAAAACTGTGGCCACAGTGGGATTGAGTTGTTGCTCTATCCAGTTTATAATACGGGTCATTGGTCCAGAAACTGAATAAATAATATTGAGAGTAACCGAAGGTTGACACTATTTCTATGCCTTTGTCTTGTCGAGATAACGTATGATGAAAGGATCGAATTATACGGTAACCATATCGTTGACAAGTAGCTACTTTGCTGAATCCGAATCTATCGGGTGGCCATGATGCCTTACTAGGGGCCAATCTTGGTCTGTGTATTACTGAGACGATTAATTGGTGTTAATCACGATACTATACACTGCCGATATGATGAGGAGCCTATGGGTCACACACATAAAAGATAATTTAAGATCCAAGAAGAAAGAAGGGTGCTTTCGTCTTTTAAGGCGAAAGGGTATTTTGGTAATTTCACAGTGCAATTATATTTGCTGAGGTCGTAGCCTTATTTAATTTGTTAGAAAAACTAAATAAGTGAAATTACGTTTAAATGTGTGTTCGCACATATTTAAATATATTATCATTATTGTTAAATGTTAATATATATTTAAATATATATTAATTGATTTTAATTGAGATAATGATGAAAAATAAAATAAATCAAATTGGGAGTGTTTGGCAACTTGGGGCGTTTGGGTTGGAGCCCAAGCCTATTCCATATGGGATTAGGGCAACTTAATTAAAATATAAAAGGAAAAGTGTGTGTTAATTAAAATGATGAATTGATTTCTTTTGAAATTAAAAACACACACAGTCCCTCTCTTTTGACTCCCACGACAGTAACACCTTTTAGCCAAAATCAATTTCAATTGATTGTTTTTCTTCTGAATCTTGAAGCCAAAGAGGATCTAGTAAATCCCTCTTTGGTTCTTTTGAGATTGTCTTCGTGTGGACTACGTGGGTTCGACCCTATACTTGGATCGGTAGCAAAACATTCGTTAACAAATTGGGTGGAGCCTCCAACGTGTCACTGGGAATGGAGCCTCCAACGTGCGCTTTGTTTCACTTAACTCATGTTTAATATTTCTACAGATTCTTATTATGATAAAATTGTAAAATTATACCCTTGATCTTGGCTCATGTAAACAATCCCTGAATTATTTGATTTTGTTTCTGCTACGTATATGGGACTGTTTACTAACATTTCCCACTTGACATCTTTGGCTTTCAGATCTTTTTCAATTAACTCAGGAGGTGCATCTCGTGGAGGCGGGCTCGGCATAGGCATAGAGAAAGATTTGATATTAAATCATTTGCTGTTTGAGAATTCAATATGGTAAAATGCAAGTAGTCCTCTCCTACCATGGTGCGAATGAGAGGCCAATTGATTCCGCGGAAGAAAGGATGTTGTTTAATTTCATTGGCACCACTATTTGATCCTAAACGATCTACAGGATCTCTGTTTAACAACAAATTAAGCAGTTGCCTACCTGCAAGACTGACTTGGAATGAAACATCAAGCAAATTAACATCAGTTGCCTGTTGCCATTAAATTTGCCTGCTCATCTCATGAAACTGAAATGTTCTGCCCAAATGGAATACTAATTTTGCAAGTTCAATGAAGAGAAGCCCTGTTCATCATCATCAATCACTTCTAAATTCATGTTGACATCTCCGAGCCAATTAAAACTTATAGTTGGTACACATTTCCATCAAAGGCAGTGAAAATTTAGACCAAATATACTTTGTAGCCATGATGTTCTCAAGAAGGTATCTGCTACCTTTCCAAAAGAAGTTTTTGGTTAATACTCACTTGTTAAATGTTCTCCATTGTTAACTATTCATCAATTTAAGTTCAAGAGATTATCCATATTTTGACCAAACCTCAAGATCCTGAGCATGTATACAATATCCACTGACTCACCAGAATAACAAGAGAATAATTTTAACCGACTTAAAAGGCGGCAGATTTTTGTCGGAATGCTACTTGGGAAAGTGAGGTCTTTGTGCAAAATGTTGGCAAATGTCTTTTGTCTATTTTTACCTCTAAAAGGTGTACGGCCGTAGAGCATCTCATACAAAAAAATACCTGAATACCAGACATAAAATGAATTCAAAGCACAATATAAGCTAGTAATATGTAAATTCCCACATCTAGAAGGTAAGACGAATCTAAAACTATTATTTTTGAAGCATATCATTTAAAAGAAATAACAAGAAGAGGAAACACAAAACGATCATGATATCATGTATTCAGCTTCAGCGGGTGCTTACCAAGAGCCCACCAATTAATAGCAATGCTGTGGCCAGCACCTATAATAATTTCCTAATATCGAATAACAAATATTAAATACATGATAATACAGATTGCGTAAACAAATAAGAGCAAAGAAAAGAACAGCTTAATATCTATTAGCTAGAATTTCAAAAACCAAATTAGACAAAAAGTTTTCATGCAGCAAATATTATCTAAACCTTCCATTTCAGATGAAGCAAATGGATATTAACAAGCTAACAGAATATCACAAATAGCATGAAATGCATAAGCTTTGGGAAAAATTGAATCTCTTACAGGAGTAATGTACTCTTCAGTTCCCACAAATGAATTTGACACTGTAATCGGTTTTGCCAAAAATGTTAGCATGGTGACTCTGGATCTTCTCCTATTATTAGGTGGTGGATGCTTAATAATCTGCAGAAGTAGTAAAATTTATAGCCTGTAAAGGTAGTCATAGTTCCCATTCTAAGCATTTGATAAGTATCAAAGTAGATGGGAAATTCGGGAAAGATGTAATTGTTTGCAAATTCTGTGTATAGACATGACAAAAGCACATTTTGTGGTGACAAGAGATTACAAGGAATCCTTTTCATAACCTTGCAACGCTGGAGAAAGAATGACTACATAAAGATATTTATTTTTTTACACACTTTAATCCAGCAAACATAAACCTTCCAACCTTGGCATGGGCAGGATTTATTTCATAGACTTTGTACACCTATAACAAACCTCAAAAGCTATAATATGGGTAGTACCCTACAAATCATGCAATTTATATCGGTATAACTAAAAGGAAGTGTTCGTCTTGCTATCGAACAGCCTTCCTGAAAGGAAAATCACGTTTTTCATGCATACCAGTGACAAGAAAAGAGCGAACACCCTCCAACAAACAGTTGATAAATTGAGCTAACTCATTTTATCCATGCTCAGGGAACATAACTCAGGAAATAGACAAAGTGCATCTCCTAATGAAAATATAAAAAATTACAGGAACAAGGTAACATACTCGGGGTTTGCAGGACGTCATGAATGATAAATCAAAGTCACTTAATACTATATGCCCATCTTTCTGGAGTAAAATATTTTCAGGCTTCAAGTCCCGATAAATTATTCCCCTGCAGGGTCATCACCAACAAAAAATAGAGAAAAAGCACAAGATTAATGACATGAATTAGTTATAAAAAATTATTGGATTGCAGCCAACTAATTTTCTTTATCTTAAAGCCATTGGAGAACATGTCTCTCACTTCCATCATTAGCTGATATCTCCTACTTAACTTTACAACAAAACTTCCCCTGCACACATTTTCTTCTAAAAGCCATTGGAGAACATCTCTCTCACTTCCTTTTTACAATGATGCAAAATATTTTTTGTTCAAATCCAATGAAAATATGGACTCGACATTTTCCTAATACTTCAAACAAAGATGATTATGTTCAGAATGAACTCACATAAATAACTTGATATTTTTCCAAGTTATGATACAGAAACATAACACAATGAATTTATCGAACAAAAAGTAGATACGCTTCAGCTCAAAATACCTAAACAATGAAGATATTCCAAGCCAATGACAACCTCTCGCAAAGATAAAACCTCGGAGAAGTACTAATTGTTAGATATTTATTAAGATCGTACAACATAACAAGGGCATGATATCTCGGACAATAAGCTCGACATAAAGAAAAATAAAAGAAAAGAAAAAAGGAAAACAATATTAAACGGGCCAGTCTCAAACTCCAAAGAAACTCTAGCAAGAATAAATGTAAATAATTGAATTTTCTCTAGGTCAATCATCTAAAGCAACATACTTCAATAACTTGCTTTAAGTTGTATTGAAAGTATATCTTTAGCGAGTTTCAGGTCGTTCAACAAGAAATAATCAAATACCTTCGAGGTAACGTGATGAAATTACCTAGCAGATTCCTCGTAAATAATTTCATAGGTGCTCAAGTAAAGCAAATAACTCTCCACCGAGCAAGAGTCTGTTATCAAACATATGTGTGTAGGAGTCTCGAGGAGATAAAGCGACATCGACGCATATCAGAGCTTACTTAAGTCATTTTAAGAAACCAAACAAGAAAATTTCTTGATATGACTCTAATGAAATATGTTAAATTGTAGTATTAAGGGTATTGGATTGATGATCAATATAAACATAAAACAGATAACAAGTCGCAGGATCTCTCAGTTTCAAAGAGAAAAGTTTGAAAATACCTTCTTTACCTATTTAAGAAAATTTATTTTCCTATTTTAATTGGGATTTGTTTCCTAGGGTAGATTTCCATTGTCTATTTAGTTTATGTTTCGGCAACTACAGATAAGAGCTTTATTTTCGGTTGGAATCAAGACTTGCTAATATTGATTATTGTGTAATATAGCATTATTTCTCCCTTTTCTTTTTCCTTATTTGACTTTCATCACATGTCTGCATATGTTTTTCCTCTTCTAATGTTTTAATCTGATACTAAAATTTAGGTTGGTTGAACTTTATTATTTTCCAACCCTTCTTTTGTCTTATCTACAACTGAAGCTATAGAGACAAAACCAGGATGGTAAAGCAGCCTAATAGAATTTCTGCAAAACTCATGCCAACTAGAGAAGAAGGTTGCATGAATGTGTAGAAGTCGAGCATGAACATTGACAAAATAAGTAAAATAGGAAGATTATTCTAGCTAGAAATTAATATTAACACTTTAAAGAAGGAACAAGAAAAAAAAAAAAAAAGTAACCTATTGCCACATTGCAAGTTCTTATGCAACCCCCCACCCTCAGGAAAAGAAGAAGAAGAAGAAGAAGAAGAAGAAGAAGAAGAAGATCTAAAGTTTACATAAACTGATTACTTATATTAGAAGCAAGAAAGACCATATTTATAGATAAGTGCTTCTTCCCACTGTTTAGCCACTTGAGTAGAGACAACATTAATTTTAAAGTCCGGTTTATGATTCTGGATTCACCAAAGTTGTAACCAATGGTACATTTTTTGTACTGGAGAAATTGCTTTGTTCAGTGCGTATTGGTGTTGTGATGTTTGTTTTTTTTCACTGGAATGGGGCTGACATTGATCAGGTTTGTTCATTCCAAGCAAGAGCCATTACTTCAATACAAGATTTGTTTTTTTAAAGGTTGAAGTTTCACCGTGCAACAAAAATCTGAGTGCCCTTTTGCCCCATCAAAGCCGATCTTCGTGGATTACCCAAATCAAGTGTAGCTCTTGTTCCCCGAATTTGTTCGTTTATTCTCTTAGATTGTCATACAAATGAAGTGATATGCTCTTCCGTAAAACGATTGTATCATATTATTCATACACTCGTTTAACAGTATCATAAAGACCACATCATATGTGCACTTATTCAATATCAACAAAAAAACAAGTGCCTTAGTACATAAAGGAAACGGAAAATGAAACATAATTCATAGATCAATTCAATTAAACCCTCTCAAGCACTTGCTTAAAAAAAAAGGAGGAATCTCATACAAATACCATGGAATAACGTTTAATCTAAATCATGGGGATTAAGTAAATATTCCATTCCAAAAATTTAAAGTGAAACAATTAGGTCTTTTTTGAAGATCGGTACTAATTCAAGATCTAACATGTACAAAGTGGAAACCTCATTCTCGATTCTGTGAGAATTTTTAGGAAAGCATCCAACAAAATCATGAAGAGTTTTAAGTGAAACAAACATAATCATATGAGATATGGATATTCAATCAAAACAGACAATCAAAATGAATATACATGTGCGGAAATTTTAATCAGCCAAGCATAAAGATGATATTCTTCATATTCTTCCCCAGATATTTTCCAGACCAAAGACATTTTTTAACATTTTCCATAAGCATGAGATGCAAGGCCATTGCTTTTTCGTCCTCAAACAGGTATCGTTGGTCATAATTGTGTTTATAGAAACATAATAAGGCAAAACCTTATGGTTTTTTTTTTTATAAGAAAGAGAAGTTTGTCAATTGCTGTGCTATTCTAGTTAACATGTAACATGTAACCCCAGGAACAAACCTCACTTCTTAAGGAACATTTCTCTAAACTCATTATTTGACTTCAGCTTCTCATCTTCCACTTCCCTAGATTTTGGATTTATCGAGGGCACACCAAGTGGTCTGACATTCCTTGGCATTGAAAATGTGTTCCTCCCCTTCAGCTGAATGTTATCACTATGTTTATTAGCAGCATAGTGTGGCACTCTAGACTCCCTCAAAGTCTGATTATTACTTTGTGCTGCCATTTAACCCAAATGAGTAAGAAAATAAAATGTAGAAGTGGGAAACACAAACATGCAAACGTCTATAGACTGCAGTGTACACAAACACACACACACACACACACACACATAATAGCAAAGATAAAACCTAATTCCACTTAGCCTACCATGTTCTCCAGAGGCCCCATGACCAGCAGAATCCTTTCTCATTTGCTTCGGATTTGATCTTGCAATGCTTATCTTCTTCCCAACAAACATTTGTTTGTTCTTTCCTACAGCTGCAATAAGGTGTGCATCATCAGCAAAATCCACATATGCCAGGCCCTTCAAAAATCGACCAGAGGATATTATAAATTAGTGTGCAATGGTTCCAGACATAGGGCAAGCTGGAATATGGGTAAATCTGTATGGGACTATGGTTGAGTTTCCTAAGCATATCACTTGCTATCAAAATGAAAAAAAATATGCTCTTAGACAATTAGACTCTTTATACTTAGAAAATTAAGCAATTTTACCATAATTATGGAATCCAACCCTTCAGCAGGTTTATTTGAGACTGCGTAATCGTCTCTGGCAAGGACATTTATCTTAAAACCAAAAACATAAGAACTAAATGATTTATTGACAGCATGAAAGGAAAAATCAAATTGAAATTGAAGTTTCAGTGAGCACCCTTGAGAAATTTGATCAAAGAGAATAGACTGCATTTAGCAGTTTCTATCTCCCCGAAGCATCAACCATGCTGATCTCCCAGTCTTATTAAAATTAGTTTCTTAGGGCTAATTTCTGTCGTCCAGTCCACATTATGCATACACATGTTGAAGTTTAAAGGTCAGGCAATGTTAGATAAGGATTTGACTGTAAGACTGATGTGCACATGGAAGGTCCAGTAGATATCTTCCCCTTTTTCATTTTAAGCATAATGCACAAAGAACATTGACAAATAATGAATGAGAGAAAGAAAGTCATACCCTTGAGTTTTCGGTGAACTTGTCCTGCAGAATTCGAACAGATGACACCCACCAACATGGCTAAAGAATTTTTTCAGATCTTCAAAAGTTGCCTAAAAAAAAAATTAAAACCATCAGAATTATCTCTGTATTTGCCTATCCAGCATTAAAAAAGAATAAAAAGCAATCTCTCTCTGAAGTGCAAGAGAATCTCTACTTGGCCTGAAGTTAAGGTTTGATAAAAATGTAGTACACTTGTCAGTGTATACTTTGGCTCTTCCAGTGGTGGAGTCTTTGATGTGCTGGTCATTTGGATGCTCTTCAAACTTGGGTTTTGCTTCTTCTACTTTGTTTTCTTCAACTAAGTTCTGTACTCGTCCCTTTTCTTTCCCATGCACGTTGTTTGGGTTTTAGGCAGTATTTTTCGGCCGCTTAGCTGAGACTATTTGTCAGTCATGTTTGAATCTGTTTTCTCCTTCCATTAACACTATTCTTAAGCAGGCAAGTAGGCTGTTCACAAAAGTAATAACAAGAGGGAACTCAAAATCTATAGACAAACAAAATATCGTACAACCGCAAATTATCGAAAACTAACCTCCCAAGTCAACCATCACTGCTTCCTAGTTGCAACATTAAAAAAAAAAAAAAAAAAAAGAAACGAAGAAAGCTCAAAACTTCATTTCTTTTACTTAATTAAGCCAACATTTGAGCTAAGGCTCAGTAGATAGAAGTCACATAAACTTTAATTCAACATCGTTTTCACCATTTAAACCCCAAAAGATAAACACTTCCTCCTTTCAAACGAATCCATTTAATTTTTCTCTTTATACTTTCTCTCGTTAACCATAAACCCTAAGCGATCAAAATTTAATCATGAAACCAATAACAAGAACACAAAACGAAAAACTAAAACATACCCCATTGAAATAGAAGCTTCATCTCTAGCCCACTCTTGCCACATAACAGGAGTCAATGGAAAAATCTCATTCATAGCTTCTCTTGCTTGTCTCAGCTTCTCAATCTCACCCATCTTCCTCAAAACCCTTATATACTAAAACCACCAACAAAAACAATAAAAAAGCAAAACAATAATATTACCAAAAACAAAAATCCAAGAACTGGGTATTGAAATTTATATTCAAATTGATATAAAAACGTACTTTAACATGGACTTCATAGTTGGAGGGTTCATTGGCGAGCAAGGACTCGATGTCTTGAAGCTCAAATTTTTGCTGTGCTTCATATTCTAAGTGTGAGTCCGAGTCACTTGAGTCTCTCGAGTCTGGAGACTTGGGCTCGTTGCTTCTGGGTTTTCGTTAGTATCTGCCATAGCCGTGTCTATGTCTTCTTCTTCTTGGGTTTTTGGAGCTAGGGTTTGATCTTCTGGTTCCATTCTTCTACTTCGTTTGCTCTGTGTTTCTCTCAAGTGTACTGAAGGGTTGGGTTTATTGAAATGGTACCCAGAGATTTGGCATGAAATTCCTCTAATTTTTTAAAATATTCTAATTCTATTAGAGAAGATTCTTTAATGTCGAGTATCTAGTACTGAAATTATTATTATTAACTGTTTACATTATTAGTTCATTTCTGATACATTAAAACTAATAACTGATAAATGAACTGATACCATGAACTAATAATTGTTCTAATATTGTAAAACGGAAAATTGATCTGATACTATAAAACTAATAAGCGTCTGAGCCTGATCATAAATGTTTACTGATACATTAATAGATATGATCAACACATATCAAGTGATTAAACAATCAAACATACACCCATCTTAATAAAGTACTTTTGTTATGAATGTGCTTCCTAGTTCCTATAACATTGTAATCTCTGTTATGACCTTTATTTCTTGCAAAATTTGGAAACAATGCTACACATCAAAACAAAATTCTGAAAATAGTTACAAGAATCGGATGACTAATAGTTGAACAATATATACTACGTAAGCATTTCAAATGTTTTCTTTTAAAATACAACTAATTAACTGTACATAAAATTGCATGATAGTAATAAGTCACAAGAACTAATCAATTATGGAAACTATCTTCTTGCAACTGTAATACAAGAGTGACTGTAAAAAACCTTTAAGTGTTTTCTCATCCGGTACCTTTAGAAGGTGAGCAACTTTGCAGAATCATGCATGATATCTATTCAGACATTCTTCATTTATTATTGGTTTCATCCCATTCCTACAAGGTTTTGGCCTTTTAAGAGTCCATTACCCATATGGCCAATGAATGCATGTAATTTATCACACTAAAACAATCAATCGTGGTCCAAGCTTCCAGAATTTAGAAAGAATAACTACGCAGAAAACAACAACGAGTCACTAAATTATCAGGAACAAATAGTTCTGGAGCAGATGTTTTTCAATGTAAATTATGCAGAATGTAAAGTTTCCAACTGTAGTCACAAAAATTTATCCTAAAGGCAGTCACCTGACTATGCAGGACATAAAGGAAGGATGCAAATGGGTATTTAGTCCTTATCTTCTACATTTTAGGATCGAGTATTTGAGTCCTTGGTATCCCTTTCTTGATTTCTCCTCTTAACCTATTAATTTCTCTCTATTACCCTATATAGAATCCTATATTATCTATCTATGATATTCTTCTCCCCCCTCCATCACCTAAGGAGCAAAAATATTATCTACTAGACATTATAACTACCCGAGTTTTGTCCAACATTTCACAACATCAAGAATCTACAAGAAAATGGTTAAACGGTACATCCACCAAAAAAAATAAATGAACTGACAAAACAGATGATGAAATGAAATCTATACAGATTTCAGATAGATTTAGATCTAAAAAACACAAAGTCATACGTTAGTTAACAACCTATTAACTAAGCTATAAGATAACAACTTTAAATCAAATTAGGGGTTCTTACACGAGTGCATTTTCAGACCATGTTGCTTCATAGATTTCAATGGCAATTTGAAATCCCATATCAACCAAATCTCCATGATCATCGTTACAACAACTGCACATGTAACATAAGACCATATTTTTCTTAACTGCAATGTTGTCATTTTAACTGTTCCAACAGGTAGATCCCATTGACCGGCCCTTGTTGTGCATCCATATTCTTTAAGATATTCTAGAGAAAAACCTTCTCTAATGCTCTTTTTACTTTGTCTTCATCAACTATCGCCAAAAGAGCACATGCTCATGCATAACTACATTAAAGACACACCTAGTAAGTTCTAGTCTTTTCAGATCTGAACTAAAAAAGAATATATATTGAGAAACAGAAACATGTGAAACACTATAAATAAATCAAGATTTATCAGGCCTAGATAATTGAGAATATCAATGAATGAAGTCAATCAGTTGCAACATACCATTGTCTAGTAAACTGATTAGCTTGAATAGAAGAACTTGAGCGACTACCATTATTGTCGTAGTTGAAGTAAGAACCATTCCACAATTCCTCATATACAACTTTTGCTTACTGAAATTTTCACCAAAAATAATCCTCAAACCCGTAAGATCTACTACATGTGCAAATCCAAACGCAACCTGCAATGTTGCCATCTCAAGTATATGTACTTACAACAGAGATAGATTACGTATCGTATGTTTGATCAAGAAAGCTATCATTTTCAATCATTCCCATCACCATCCCTATCAAATTCGAATAGATAAAAGTGTTTACTGAACCTTCTGCTTACCATAACCAATATAGAGCATTTGGGTAGTTGGATGAACTTTTGTAGGATTCTGGTCAGAAAAAAAGTTTAATACTCGCTAAAGTTTTATCATGTAAACATCAATTTTGCTTTTGGACCGGAAATTGAGGAAGCTCGTTCAAACATTCACTATAATTTTCGGCCTTCATTAGTAACTGCATGACTAAGGACATTGTACATTCAGTCGGCTTCACATTTCTCTCCACCATCTTATGAAGGAGTTCAACAACTTTTGGTATCTCATTATTCTTGAGGAAACCAAACATAAGCGTAGTAAATCTGACTACATTTGGAGCACAACCATTTTCATCCATTTATGACAACAACTCATTTGCCATTTCTAGTTGTCCATTTTTACACAGCCCATTGATCAAAATATTGGTTACAACGTCTGCCACCAGGTTTCCATGCAGAGAAAATTTTTAAAATAGGTCCCAAGCAGTTCCCAACCTCTTTGTTTTACATAATCCGTCAATGAGGGAATTCAAACCTTCAATGCTAATTGCAAACTTATCATTTACTAGAGCATTAAACATTTCCAATGCTTCCAAAACACATCCGTTCTTGCAAAGTCCATTAATGAAAATGCTATATGTCCAAGAATTTGGGAAAGCATCATTAAGTCGCATCTCACCAACTAAATTTCGTGCATCTTTCACCTTAGCTATAAGAAAAAAGCCAATTAACAAGGTGCTATATGTAATCACATCAGGCCTAATTCCTTTTGAAATCATCTCTCGATAAAGACTAAGAGCTTCATTGACTTCTTTATTCTTGCAATACCAATTGATTAAAGTATTGTAGCAAACAACATTAGGCCTATACCCCTTTCTAGTTATAGAATCAAACAACTCCCTTGCATCACCAATTCTATCGGCCAAGCAATAACCGTTTATTAAAATGCTGTAAGTATAAATGTCAGGAACCACACCTCTCTGAATCATATGTTCCAACAATAGTTGTCTAGCCTTCTCAACCAATCCAGCCTTGCAAAGACCATCAATTATAATACTATAAGTAACAACATTTGGCCTAGGAATAATACCAGATTTTTTATTCCCATTAACCATCTCTTCAAGCAACTTAATGGCAACACTTATTTTCTCTGTTTTACACAATCCACCAATCAAAGTGTTGCAAGTGATCACATTAGCCCTACAACCAACAGCAACCATTTGCTTAAACAATTCCATTGATTCCATAATCTTTCTCTCTACACGCAGACCTTTAATCAAATAATTAAAAGTCACAGCATTTGGGCTAAAACCTTTCTTCAAAATCCCCCCAAAAAACCACAAAACTATCCAAAACCCTTTTGATATTACACAAGCAATTGATCAACATATTCAAAGACATTAAATCTGGAGACAACTGAGTTGAATTCAACAGCTTATATAGCAAAATCACTTCACAATAATGCTTCTTCTTAGCTAGTGCACTGAACAAAGTAGTGAATGATGAAATTGGAGAAATGGGTTTCGAATTAATCATGTAATAAAAAAAGTACAATGCTTCATTCAGAGTAAAGCTACCTGATTGAAAATTTTCTTCGAGGAATTTAGCAAGTGAGAATTGTTCAAGGGTTTTTTTTGAAAGAATACGAAACTTCATTTTTGGAGCTTGAAGATGTGAGGTTGTGTAAGTGAGCTAACAAAAATAAAACATTAACTTTCGAAGATTGGTTTTGAGAGATTGAAGATGAACGAAAGAGAAAATTTAACTCCCCAGCCATCCCAAGTTTCCATTTAACAAAATGGCCATGAAAATGTTTTTCATTTTTTTTTTAATTTAGAGAAGCTGACGTGGCATAGTTAGGATTCATTAAACACGTAAAATGGGTTAAAATGAAAAGATTAAAACATATGTAGGCTGAATCATAAATAATGAAAGTTTTTAAAATTTGAAATTTATCAAAACAAGCCCCACTTATTCACCTCATTTAATCGAAATTCATTAGGGCAAAAAGCGATTTCTTGAACCAAATGGAGACACACCGATTCTCTGATTGAACCTGCAAATTTGCACACCATATTCAATCCTAAATCAATTTCTTGAACCCTAAACCGAATACAATCATGATAGAGTCGCGATTTCCGATTGATTTCTTGAACCCTAAAATTGATTTCTTGAACCCTAAATGGAATCTGTGGGATTTTCAATGATAGAGTCGCGATTTCTGATCGATTTCTTGAACCCTAAACAGAATCTGTGTGATTTTCGGTGATAGGTCAAGATTTTTGATCGATTTCTTGAACCCTTAACGGAATCAGTGCAATTTCTGGCAATACAGTCCATATTTTCGATCGAAATTGCAAATTTTGACACCAAATTCAATCCAAAACCATGGCGACAGTGAGGAGCAAAACCCAACGCCGGTTCGAATCCTAGATTCCGGTGGCATAGGCAGTTTAATGGTTGCTCTGGTGGATCATCCAATCAGTGAAGGTGGTCCACAGGTGGAGGAGACGACGATGGCACAACAACAGAGAGAAGAATCTCAAAATGATTTTGAAGATGAGGAGTTAGGCGAGAATTCAGGCGAGGAGGAGGAGTCCGACGAGAATTCAGGTCAAGAGGAGTCTTCCGAGGATTCAGGCAACGAGGAGGAGGCCAGCAAGAATGCGGGCGACGAGGAGGCCGATAAGAATGCAGGCGACGAGGAGGTTGACGAAGAAAGGGTACGTATTTGTTTTGGCAGTATTGCTCTGTACTGTCGCTTAAGCGATTAATCTCTTTCACTCATGGTCACTTAAGCGATTGATTCGGTTTACTCTTGGTCGCTTAAACGATTTCAAATCGCTTAAGTGATCCTTTGGAGGCAGAATCATAGATATAAGATCGCTTAAGCGATCTTTTGTATCGCTTAAGAGATTCTTTCAGTTTACTCTTGATCGCTTAAGCAATTTCAGATCGCTTAAGTGATCTTGCACGAGGCAGAGTCAAGATCTCTTAAGCGATCCGAAATTGCTTAAGAGACCAGTGGTAATTTTTTGTTGTTGATATTTTGTTTATTAGTTGTTTTGGTTTATTTTTGTTGCTGACATTTTGTTTATATCGATTGTGCAGATTGTGCGGACCGTAAACTATAGAGACTACGAGTTGGATCTTGTAAGCGAAAAGGTACCCTACTTTCTTGCAAGGGTGACAGTTAGGTCGAGTTGGGATGTTTTTGACGTAATAAAGGACATTTTAGGTGGAATGAGGCATGGTACAAGAGATTTCCGTGGCACTTGTTTCGGTCAGTTTTTAAGAATCGGAACAAATTGGAAAAAGGCATTTTCGGGGTAGGGAGTGCATTACATGTTGCTGCACTCAGTAAAATGAAATAAAAAAAATGTGGTTCGTGGTGGACGGAAAGCCACTACTTTTTGGGATGATGGAATATGCCTTGGTGACGGGCTTAGGATGTGGGGAAGTGCTAGATAAGGCAGAGGCAGATGCAATAAGGAAGAGTCCGGGAGCCATAAGGTTTCATAAAAAGGTTTTGCAGGGGGCAAAGTCTATTACAAGATAGGTTTTAGAGCAGAGGCTAGAAATAGTTGCATTTAATGATAAAGAGAAGATAAAAGTGTGCTTGGTATTGTTTTTACATTCGATCTTATTGGCTGGTGACTCAACAAAAGCTGTTGAGAAAGATTGGTTGTTGTTTGCAAGCGACTTGCAGTTCTTTAATTCTTATCCGTGGGGACGGATATCATTTGAGCAAACCATCAAGAGCCTAAAAAAACTTGACATGGCGTTAAAGCAGTCCCAATGGGTCAAAGATAAACCAAGCACGTACAATTTGTTTGGCTTCCCGTGGGCAATGCAGGTAAATATTAATAGCTTTTTGTTATATTTTTTGTAATATATGTGTTTGAATTATGATATGGACTGTTTTTTTACAATGTAGGCTTGGCAGTACGAGGCCATCCCTGTCTTCGCTAAGCCGGGGGGGGGAGCAACAGTTTGGATGTGCAACAGTAATTTCCTAAGATGTTGCAGTGGCATGTCCAGAGGTGTGTCCATTCGGATTACGAACAAATAGACATTGAGATTCAAGCGGCTAGGGTAAGATTAAAGGATTAAGCTTTTGAATATGTAGTTGCTTTAAAATGTCGCTTTAATCTGATTGATTTTGTTTCTTATTGTAAGGAGTCGTCCGTCCCTTTCTTACTGCTACTGGGGATGAAGCGGAAGAGGACTATGTCACATTTTTCCAAGCACTGGAGGATGCAAAGGATGAAGGGATAGACTGCCTGATGCGGGACCTAGAAGGGGTCACGCATGTGATGGCAATTGCAGGGCCACTGATTGACAACGTGGTTGATACCGAGGATGATGAAGCTCCAATCACTCAGAGGCCTGAGAAGGAGGAGGGGAAGAAGGAGGAAGAGGTTTGTATGCCTAAGTAAACCGGTACAACAAGTACTAGTTTGCCGAGACATCGATGTCAGGATAATGAGGTGGTTGACCTCATAAATGGCCTGTTTTAGAGTTTTACAACAGCTGTTTATGAAAGGTTTGACAAGATGGAAGAGCGCATGAAAAGGGTGGAGGAGAAAGTGGATAAGCTGGCAGAGAAAGTTGGTATAGTGGAGGAGGAAGTTGGTGGAGAATTAAAGGCGGTTGAAGTGCAAACTGGGCTGAAAAGAGAGTGCCGAAAGAGCAAGTTTGTGAAATCGCCTTACATGGCAGTGACACAGGTAAAGAAGAGGAAAATTAAGAAAGAAATGGAGGAAGAACCAGAAATGGAGGAGGTTAAGGAGGTTGGTGGAGGAAGTGGGGCGGTGATAATGGAAGAGGGCGAGGTGGGAGGCGAAGGAAGCGGGGATGTAAAAATGGAAGAAGGGGGAGGAAGTGAGCAAGCAAAAATGGAGTCAAATGTCGATTTGTATAGGCCAATAGAGTAAAAGAAAAAACTCCTTTATGCCTATTACAATGAATCAGGAAGTAATGGCCATATAAAGTGTAAGACAGGGGATTATCCCCGAGAATGGTTTGAAAATTTGTTGACGATAGGCACATGGCTTGAGGACTCGGTGAGTTATTTTTGCTTAATTTTCCTTATTTTTGCCTGTGTTTTCCATACTTATCTTGTTGTTTTTATTTGATGCAACACATCGATGAGATATTGGCACTAATGAGGCTATGATAGATTAGTGATGGTGATCTATTATATCCCAACTGTGCCATCACTGATGTGGCGTTTGGCCAAACGCTTGTTTCGACATATCACATTTTAATTAAAAATGCTATTGCTAGTGGTGCAGCAAAAGGACCGAAGTGAAAAAAATTGGCCCCAGAATAGTTGAACTACATCCCTGATGATTTCTAGTTTGATGACAGGATTATGCAGTATGTACGGCGCCCAAATATGGCCACTATTGGACCTTTCTTAAAAGAGTGTACTGCATCATCCTTGTCAAACAAATGCACTAGATAGCAGTTGTCGTGCATCTAGAGGAGGGGTTGCCTTTGTTAAAAGAGTGTATTGCATCATCCTCGTCAAACAAATGCACTGGATAGCAGTTGTCGCACATCTAGAGGAGGAGTTGCTGAAGATCCTTGACTGCAACCCAACTATTTGTTGAGACAAGTAGTCGGAGGTCGAGTAGGAGCCACTGTCCAGGTTGTTCCCGCGATTGTTGCATGCCAGCGGGATGTTTGGGCACTTGGGTGATCAAGTACTAACCGGAAAGTGGCCAGTTAAGCGCTCTACTTGCCTAATAAATGAGTCAAGGTAAATTTTGTATAAAACTAACTTACATAATACAATTGTTCTATAAGTTTATTCTTATGCTAATGTCTTCTTCTTATTGTAGTGCTGAATGTAGGGCATATGCCCTGAAATTTATTCAGTTCGACATGACCAACACCCTGATGGATGACTTGAATGACGAAACAATGAGAGACTGTCGGGAGCGTTGGGCTGTCAACTGTTTCCATGGGCAGATGGATCCGTTTTGAGTGACAAGAATCCAATCAAAAGGTATGAAAGTTGGACTTTGAATTTTGTAGTTTTTGTGATGTTGATGTTGATACTTGGGTTGTGGTGCTGGTGCTGCAGGTGTCATGCTTATATAGAGCTTTACCGAAAGAGATGGGCTGAGTGAACTTCTCACCTACCCACTATGTAACTTTTTTACGTGTTTTTTTTATTTACAAAAGTTGACGTGTCTGTAGGTGTGTGCCCTATAATTTTTGTAGGTTCCTAGCAAACAATGAGAGAAAACTTCTCAAAGGCTGGTTGGCAAGAGGAGGCATTTGCAATAAAGGCTGCTGGGAAGGCATGGTTCCAAACAATGATCTCAGACAGGTTGCTAGCAAACGGAATTCGAAAACTTCTCAAAGGCTGGTTGGCAGGAGGAGGCATCTGCAATAAAGGGATTGTGCAAAGGTGTTAGTGACATTAAACTCTTTGGCATCAAAAAGTAAATTAAAGGCAGTGTATAGGAAATTGTAAAGAATTTACTATGTATGGTGTGATCATTGTAAAAATTGGATCTGACATTTGGGAGATATTATATGTTTTTCCATATAAGAATTGTATGGTGTGATCATTGTAAAGAACAATTGACATTTGGGAGATATTTTTATATGTCCATATAAGAATTTACTATGTATGGTGTGATCATTGTAAAGAATTGTATAGGAAATTGTAAAGAATTTACTATGTATGCCTATTTTTTATTTTGTGTTTCGATAAACAGGTTACATTGATGTCTCTTATATTTTGATTTATGATGAATTAGATTGATATAAATTACTTAATTTTGCGATACAAATTCTTTTCGGATTTTGGAGGGAAATGAGTGAGGTACAAATGTTTCCCAATCACAGTCATTTCGAAATTAATTAACTTAAAGACAGGCATGGTACCAAACAATTACGTATATGACCGACCACATATATCTCTTAAATGATCAAGACTTTTCCAGAAATGATCGCTTAAGCGATCTCAAATCGCTTAAGCGACCAAGAGTCTATTACGAAGCATCGCTTAAGTGATACATATGATCAGTTAAGCGATTACCCATCTGTGCAGATGTTCATTTTGCCTCGAAAAATATCGCTTAAGTGATCCTGAATCGCAAGCGACCAAAAACTCATCTCGTGCGTAATGGTCAAATAATCGCTAAGTTGATCCCTGACGCTTAAGCGACAAAAACTCTTTTAGGAAGAATCGCTTAATCGATACATAAGATCGCTTAAGCGATCATAGATCTGGGCAGATATTCATTCGGCCTCGACAAGATCGCTTAAGCGATCCCAAATCGCTTAAGCGACTAAGAGTCTTTTATGAAAATCACTTAAACGATACAAATGGATTGCTTAAGCAATCATAGATCTCCGGGGCGTATGCATTCTCGCCTGACAAGATCGGGCCAAAAGCCGATTTCAAATCGCCAAAATGACCCAAGAGGTCTTTAACAAAAACGCTTAAGTGATACAAATTGTATCAACAAGTCATATTCCAAAGTAAAGACTCCGGGCCAGGACTAGATCGGCTTAAGCGACATCGATCGCTTGGCTGCAGCAGAGGAAGCGGAAGAATCGCTTAATCGAATACATAGATCGCTTAAGCGATCGCATATCTGCAGAATACTTCAATTACGCCTCCGGACAGCGATCCCCAAATAAGCCCTAAGCGACTAAGAGTCTTTTTATGAAAATCACTTAAGCGATACAAATGGATTGTTAAGCATCATAGATGTGCGAGATGCATTACGCTCGGACAAGATAAGCTTAAGCGATCCCAAAGTAAAGCAAGCGACTAAGAGTCTTTTATGAAAATCACTTAAACGATACAAATGGATTGCTTAAGCAATCATAGATCTGGGCAGATGCATTCTTCCTCGGACAAGATCGCTTAAGCGATTTCAAATCGCTTAAGTGACCAAGAGTCTTTAACAAAAATCGCTTAAGTGATACAAATTGTATCGCTTAAGCGATATTCGTTAAAGACTCGGCCGTGGACTAGATCGCTTAAGCGATTATCGATCGCTTAAGCGAGCAGGAGTAAAAGCAAAGAATCGCTTAAGTAATACAGACGAATCGATTAAGCGACCAGAGTAAAAGCAAAGAATCGTTTAAGCGATCCTATGTATTCAGATATTATTTATTGTATTTCAGAGCATCGGTTAAGCAATAACGCTATGCTAAACACATAGGGTTTACGATTCGTTCAGTGGACCATGACCATGACCATTATTATATTTATATTAAATATATAGTTCTTTTACGTCAGTATGAAACATATAAGGTGTAGAATGTTTACATTTATGCTAAACATATATGGTTTACGATTCGTTTAGTGGACCATGACCGTTATTATATTTATATTAAACACATAGTTCTTTTACGCCAGTATGAAACATATAAGGTGTAGAATGTTTACGTTTATGCTCAACATATGGGGTCTACGATTCGTTCAATGGACCATGACCGTTATTATATTTATATTAAACACATAGTTATTTTACGTCAGTATGAAACATATAAGGTGTAGAATGTTTACGTTTATGCTCAACATATGAGGTTTACTATTTGTTCAATGGACCATGACCATTATTATATCTATGCTAAACATATAGGGTTTACGAATCGTTCAATATATTTTTATATTTCTTTGTTTAATTATTTAGGAAATATTAGTATATTTTTAATTAATTTTAGACCCATTAAGTGAATTAATTTCATTAATACCGCCTAAAAAAGTTTAAAAATTAACAAAAACACCCCCACCCACCCAACTTCCCAGATTTCGGCTACCACTGATAGCTACGAACAACCAGAAATGGCCGATGTTGACAGTCAATGACGGCCAAATCTTGGGCATCGTTGATAGACAACGAAGACCATATATTTGGCCGTCGCAGACGGCCAGATGTGGACTTTTTCGTCTATCAATGGCCAGATCCGGCCGTGATCTGGCCTTTTTCGGCCACATCCGTGGTCGATCTGGTCGAAAAAGGCCATATCGATGCCCTATCTACCAGATCTGACCACTGTGCGTCGTAACGCCCTTTCCTAGTAAGATTTTGGCGGTGGTGGCCGGAATCTGGCACCGTGGGTAGCTGGGGGTGTATTTGTTAAATTTTAAAATAATTTGCACAAAAAATTTGTTTAATAGTCAAAGGAACTTCGTTTACACAAGGTCGCTTACGCGATCTTAGATATCACTTAAGCGATTCTTGTCTTTTTCACTTGGTCGCTTAATAGATATCGCTTAAGCGATCATGTGATTGGTAGAAGCAAATCGGCCCAGGTGCATGATCGCTTAAGCGATCCATGATATCGCTTAAGCGATTCTTGTCTTTTTCACTTGGTCAATTAAGCGATCGTAGATGGCCAGAATCAATATTTGCCTAGGTGCACGTTCGCTTAAGCGATTCATGATATCGTTTAAGCGATCCGGTTTGAAAAACCCTTTGTCACTTACACTTAGTCGCTTAAGCGATCATGGGCAATATATACTTTTCGAGCTTTTCTCCTGAATTTTGACAAACTAAAATTACCAACACGTATTAATTCCATACTTTCTCCTCAATTTGACAACCTAATTCCAAACTAAAATCACCAACAAATATTTAGGCCATGTAACAAGAATACTAAATATAAAGAATGATTTATTAAAGGTGACAATAAAATTTAAAACATCAAAAATTGAAAACAATAACTCATCAATAGTTGGCCTTGGCAACTCCCAGAATTTTATCCTTCTTTGAACCTAAATTTCTGGATCTGCATGTGATTACTTCTAGCAAGCTTCTTCTTGTGGCCGCTTGTTGCAAATTGAGCACTTATTCATCTTAGGGAACCTCGAGGCTGATGGAATATGCTTAACTCTTTTTCTCCCCTTTGCTGTCTTCTTGAATGGCAGATGGATGATAATGTCAACCAACTCTGGCGGCACTACCCACTGCTCTTTTGGAGGCACTGGATATATTGTTTCTGAATAAGCTAGCATGTAGTGATATGCCATATAGAGAGGGGAACAAAGTTCCATGTAAATTCTTGAACCAAAATCCAGCTTCCGTTGGTGTTTCAGCACTGCTAGTGCATGAGGACAAGGTAAACGTTGAATGTCAAGCACTTTACAGATGCAAGTTTTATTAACAAGGTTAACTACGGCATCCGGACCATAGCCGCGCATAGTGAACTCTTGAGCATTAAGAGGATAGGCAAACAGTGCATTTGATAGTTCCATACATTCTCGCAATAATTTTTCAGCTGATGGAACAAGGGTTGTAGTAAAATTATCTGACTCCGTACGACGCTCATGGAACCACCGTGACAATGTCCTCTGGATTGTATCAAAAAGTGCAACTATTGGAAACTCTCTTTCTATTAACAACTTCGAATTTATGGACTTCGCTATATTCGTGGTCATGACATCAAACCTTCTTCCAGGAAAGTAAGCTCCACTCCATCGCTCGAAACCAACATCATGCTCAAGATACTTAGCAACTCTATCATCCTTGATTCAGATTTGCTGGAAGTGCTCCTCGAACTCATCAACCCAACAAGCTTTTGCTACCATGTAGTATGTCTGAAGGAGACCAGCACACTTAAACTTTTATTTTATGTTCTCACCAAGGTGCCTCATACAAAATCCGTGATGTGCTTGACGGTAAATAGTGGCAATCCCCTTCTTTATAGAGTTGTGCCTATCGGATATTATGCACAACTCGTCACTGTCAGGCACAGGCACTATTATACGTAATTGCTGGAAAAACCAAGTCCACGACTCGTCATTCTCAGAGTCAACCACACACCATGCAATAGGATATGTGTGATTCTCGTTGTCCTGTGTAGTGGCAACCAACAATGTACCTCCATACTTTCCTGTCAGAAAACAATCATTAACAGCCAACACCTTTCTCATGTTTACAAAATCCCTTATAGCAGAACCATAAGCAATAAAAAAAATTTAAACATCATATTCTTGTCCCACTTCAAAGCCATCTTGCTACCTTGGTTTGTCAGCTCAAGCATATAGTGGTACGCTTCTAATACTACGTACCCGTGCTCCGGCATGCCCCTCACAAAATCTTGTGCATGTTGTCTCCCTTTCCAGCATTTTCAGTAACTAACAGCACATCCCAACTCTGTGTGCACAAGTCTCTGAATGTCTTTAGGAGATAGACCTTTCCCTTCAACGAACCGACTTTTGACAAATTGTCCAATAACATCAGTGGACGCTTGTCGATGCTCACCTAAAATATGTCCCAAACCACATGTGTGCTCACGGGTATATGTGCTAAGAATAAATTTTTTCGACTCCGCCATCCTTCTACAATAAACCTGCCACTTGCACTTTCGGTCACGACATGCAACCGTCACAGCCAATGAATTTGACTTTTTGGTGATGAACTCAAAATTACCTCTCATGGCAACAAGTTTTAGCTTCTTCACCACTTCTTCTTTGTTGTCAAATAAATACCCTATCTGCAACTCCAATCCATCCGTAAAAACATGAGTTGATTCACTGCTACCTCCAATTGCCCTCTCTGAACCTGCATAAACGACCATGGTGTTCTCTTCCTCACAATCTATGCCTTCTGCATAATCTGTATTTAAAGGAATCTTTACATCTGTGGGAACATGTACGGGGTCCTCCTCCTCAACATTTTCATTCTGTCCTCCATCACCAACCTCTTCTATAGTGTCCTCCTCATCACCCAATTCACCGTTAACTCTTGATTTTTCAACTAACAAATCAATGGCCTCGTAGTTCAAATTAAAACCAGGCAAATCTCCACCTACTTTCTCGTTATCCCCTTCCTTTGAACCAACTTCCAATGGTTTTTCTACAAAAGAAACCCTTAAAATCGACCTCAAACCATTATCGGCCACATCAATCATATATAACTTCACACTTTCATCCAACTTTAATATAGCAGGAGGTACCTTATAATGTTTAAGAACTCTGCTTAAAACATACTTCACAACTATATCACTACGCGAGCAACTCAAATCACCTCTTCTAATTATTTCATCAATCAACTCATCAAAACTAACCTCTGTGCTCACAGCAATTGGTATAACTTCTTTGCTCTTCCCAATCCACTTCCAGCTACTTTCTTCCTCCACCCACTCACCAAAATATTCAACACCCAAAACAACTTGTCCCATGTGTAATAATAGCCAACTACCTATAATGCAAGAAAAAAAATATTCTTAAATGATGTACTAAGGGTTCAAATATTTTAAAAAGAATCTGCACAGTCGCTTATATGGTCTACTGTATCGCTTAAGCGATCTTATGCCATTTACTGATTGCTTAAGCAATCTGCTCCTATACACTAGATTTTGACCAGATCGCTTAAGCGATCTTATGCCATATACCTAATCGCTTAAGCAATCTATCTGCTGCATTACTAGACCTACCAGATCGTTTAAGCGATACACCAAATCGCTTAAGCGATCCATTATACCTAGAATACATTTTCAGTCATCTCCACCTACAATCGACCTAGAACACATACCCATAACAAATTTTCAACATATTTCACTCCTTTCAACTTCCATTACATCAAACACAGCCTAACAACCTAAACAACTAAATCAAAATCATTACCTATATCTTTGTAAATCGAAATATGAAATTGAAAGGGAGATACACATACTTGGACAAAATGTCAGGGGGGAGGAGGAGGAGGAGGATCTGTGTTAGAGAAGATGTTAAAGGCGGAAGAATGCATTAACGTTGCGGGAGGAAGAAGAAGAAGGTGTTTGGGTTTGTTTGCAAGATTTTTGACTCTTTGGGCACATATTATAATTTTTAAAAGATTACACAATTATTCATTAATCCTAATTAACCCCTAATCATATATAATTAAGCTTAATAAAAAATAAGGCTATTTAGTTAACATTTACAAACTACATAGCCTTTTAATTAAATTTTAACTCCAAATGTCTTTTTAATAAACTGTCCCCGAATGAAATGGGGATCTGGATCTCAAAGCCATGTATGAATTGAAGAGTGTTTTTGTGGGTCGTTTTTACCGAAGTAAGGTCATTGCAAAAGGCAAATGCATTAAAGAGAAATGTTTTGACAAATTTCACAAACAACCTTAAGGTTTTCAATATTGCAAACTTATGTCAAGTATCGATCTTTCCTATTCAAACCACCTTTATGATTTCAAAAATTATCCAGTTGATCAAACAAACCAATTCATATAAGTATTCAATTGTAATTTTTTTTTACCTTTTTTTAATAAAATTATAAGATTTAAACAAATCATGCTATTGAACTTTGTATTTAATTTACAATGATATATAATTTCTTTTTTCTATTTGTTCTTCAAACTTTTAAATATACCAAAATCGATATTATTTACTAAAGTATGAAACATTTCCACTTCTTCTGAAACACATCCATTCTTGCAAAGTCCATCAATGAAAATGCTAGACAGTCGCACATACACATATCTCAGTAAAGAGCTTCTGTTATGAATGTGCTTCTTATAACATTCTAATCTCTATTATGACCCTAATTGTTTGTAAAATTTGAAAACAATGGTATCCATCAAAACTAAATTCTAAAAACAGTTAAAAAATTTCTTAGACACTAGGCTTTTAGTGAGAGAAATTTTTAAAATAGCTACCGAGTAGTTTCGATATCCCTGTTTTACATAATCCATCAAAGAGGGAATTCAAGCTTTCAAGGTCAACTGCGAACTTAATATTTACTAAAGTATGAAGCATTTCCACTTCTTCCAAAACACATCCATTCTTGCAATGTCCATCAATGAAAATGCTATGTGTCCAAGAATAAGGTAAAACCATTAAGTTGCATCTCACCAATTAATTTCTGTGCATCTTTTACATTAGCTTTAAGAAAAAGGCAAGTTAACAAATTGTTATTTATAATCACATTAGGCCTAATTCCTTCTAAAATCTTCTCTTGATAACGACTAAGAACTTCATTGACTTCTTTATTCTTGCAATACCATTTGATTAAAGTATTGTAGCAAACAACATTAGATCCACATCCCTTTCTGGTTAAAACTTCTTCATTTATAAGATCAATTTTTATGTTGTTTATTAGAGATTATTATTAGAGGTGTTCCATGAGGCAGCGAAGTCGGATTTGAAGTTCATTAGAGACTATACTTCCAATAATAGATGGAATCAATTAGAAGAGAGAAAACGTTTATAGCTATAAGACTTTTCTATTCTAATTTTTCAACGCATCATATTCTACGAGAGAATTAATGAAATATGAGACAAAATCTTGAACGTTTCTCTCAATATTTTGATATGCTAATTCTTTCAATTAATTTCTCTTATTCAATGGTAGTGGATGGATTATTATGTATTTATTTAACATTCGTTTGTTTTTTGTTGATTAAGTTTTTCATCTTCTCCTCTTTGTTTTTATGTTAATCCTATGAACCACAAATTTTATGAGATAATTTTAATAATGTTTAATCATGATGCTCATAGAAGCCAAGTTAATTTCAAGGGAATCCATGAATTTTAATGTTAAACATTTATAATCAATGTTTGCTTATTGATTAAAATTTTTTTTACGTCAATCGAGAACATAACTACTTTTATAACTTCAATAATACTTAATCAAAATGATTACTATTAATATAATCTTCTTTATAAAAATATTATTTAAGTGCTAAACATGCATAAATTGATTACTTATATTAAAAGCAAGAAATTCTATTGTGTGTGATTTTTGTCGTAAGCTCGAAAGTCTCGATAGCCCGGAAATCAGTAGATCGACGTGATCTCAAGGTCATGGAATCTTGAAGTCCGACTCAACATATTCTCGTCGCTACCATCCAATACAACTGTTCGACAGACCAAGGGATAAACATTATCTCAAATATCTCAGGAGGGATAAGAACGAATCAATATTTGCGCGATCCTAGTGCGCAATCACTAAAATCACGAAATTGCTTACCAAGTCTGATGGTAATCCCAGATTTCTCTTTACTTCCTTTGGTGTAAACTTGTATAAATACCCTTTCCAAATATGAGAAAGGGGCTAGCAAATTCCAAATATGAGACTCATGGGCGTGAAGTTAGAAGAAAAGCTGATTCCAGGAGGTGACATGGGAAAGAGCCCATGGGAGAACAAGTTAATAATGGTCGCAGGGGGGAATCTCACACTTAGTGACTTAGTACATAAAAGAAACGAAAAATGAAACATAATTCATAGATCACTTAAACCCTCTCATGTACTCGGTTAAAATTAAGAAGGAATATCATACAAATACCATGGAATAATGTTTAATCCTATTCATGGGGATTATGTAAATATTCCATTCAGAAAATAGAAAGTGAAACAATTAGATCTTTTTTGAAGATTGGTACTAATTCATGATCTAACATGTACAAAGCGAAAACCCCATTCTCGATTCTACGAGAAATTTTATAAAAGCATCCAATAGAATCATGAAGAGTCTAAGTGAAACAAACATAATCATATGAGATACGAATATTCATTCAAAACAGACAATAAAAATGAATATATGTGTGCGGAAATTTTAATCGGGCGAGCATACAGATGATATTCTTCATATTCTTCCTCAGACATTTTCCAGACCAAAGACATTTTTTCACATTTTCCACAAGCATGAGATGCAAGGCCATTGTTGTTTCAGTACACAAACTCAATAGTGCTCTAGTGGTCCATCTTTCTGCATTAGGATTTTTGTCTATGATAAATAGTAAAATGGATTCTCCGCTAGAATAGAATCAATAGGTACAGAAAAGCAAAGAACCTAACAGTTGCACTGTGAGTATTCAATGTTATTTTAGACCAAGAATAGACCACCAACCCATAATAGTTTTCATCATCTTGTTGGATCCTATACCATTGGTCATTTGTCACATAAAAAAGAACTTGATCACCATTTAATTGACTAAAATTTCTCTAAATCTTGGGGTAAGGTATTGAGGCTATCCTCATCACAAATTGGATGAAATAAGTGTTCCACAAGAAACATATTAGAACTTTACGCTTTTTGAATAAAATGAGTATAAACTTGATATATTTGGAAGAAAATTTACAAGAAGGGTGCTGATATATATTTTTCATCCTCAAACAGGTATCATTTGTCATAATTGTGTTTACAGAAACATATTAAGGCAAAACCTTATGTTTTTTTATACAAAAATAAGTTTGTCAATTATTGTGCTATTCTAGTTAACATGTAACATGTAACCTTAGGAAAAAACCTCACTTCTTAAGGATCATTTCTCTGAACTCATTATTTGACTTCGGCTTCTCATCTTCCACTTCCCTGGCTTTTGAATTTGTTGAGGGGACACCAAATGGTTTGACGTTCCTTGGCATTGCAAATGTGTTCCTCCCCTTCAGCTGAATGTTATCACTACGTTTATTAGCAGCAAAGTGTGGCACTCTAGACTCCTTGAAAGTTTGATTACTACTTTGCGCTACCATTTAACCCAAATGAGTAAGAAAATGAAATGTAGAAGTAATAACAAACATCTATAGACTGCATTGGACACAAACAAACACACACAAGTAATAACAAAGATAAAACATAATTCCACTTAGCCTACATGTTCTCCAGAGGCCCCATGACTAGCAGAATCCTTTCTCTTTTGCTTCGGATTTGATCTTGCAATGCTTATCTTCTTCCCAAGAAACATTTGTTTGTTCTTTCCTACAGCTGCAGCAAGGTGTGCATCATCAGCAAAATCCACATATGCCAGGCCCTTCAAAATCGATCAGAGGATATTATAAATTAGTATGCAACGGTCCCAGACATATGCTCTACAGTTAAAGGCAGGCTGGAATATGGGTAAATCTGTATGGGACTATGGTTGACTCTCTTAAGCATATCACTTGCTATCAAAATGAAAAAAATATGCTCTCAGACAGTTAGACTCTTTATACTTAGAAAATTCAGCAATTTTACCATAATTATGGTCAACCCTTTTGCAGGTTTGTTTGAGACTGCATAATCGTCTCTGGAAAGGACATTCATCTTAAAACCAAAAGTGTAAGAACTAAATGATTTATTGACTGCATGAAAGGAAGACATCAAATTGAAGTTTCAGTGAGCACCCTTGAGAAATTTGATCAAAGAGAATATACTGCATTTAGCAGTTTCAATCTCCTTGAAGCATCAGCCATGCTGATCTCCCAGTCTCATTAAAATTAGTTTCTTAGGGCTAATTCTGTAGTACAGTCCACATTATACATACATATGTTGAAGTTTAAAGGTCAGGCAATGTTAAATAAGGATTTGACTATAAGACTGATGTGCACATGGAAGGTTTAGTGGATAGCTTCCCCTTTTTCATTTAAAGCATAATGCACAAAGAACATTGACAAATAATGAATGAGAGAAAGAGAGTCATACCCTTGACTTTCCGGTGAACTTGTCCTCGTGAGAATTGCATTCAACCCCACCAACATGGCTAAAGAATTTTTTCAGATCTTCAGAAGTTGCCTGAAAAAAATTTAAAACTTTTATTAGAATTCTCTCTGTATTTGCCTGTCTAGCATTAAAAAGGAATAAAAAGCAATCTCTCTCTGAAGTGCGAGAGAATCTCTACTTGCCCTGAAGTTAAGGTTTGATAAAAATGCAATACTCTCGTCAGTGTATCCTTTGGCTCTTCCAGTGGTGGAGTCTTTGATGTGCTGGTCATTTGGATGCTCTTCAAACTTGGGTTTTGCTTCTTCTACTTCGTTTTCTTCAGCTAAGTTCTGTGCTCATCCCTTTTCTTTCCCATGCACTTTGTTTGGGTTTCGGGCAGTATTTTTCTCTTGTTAGGCTATAGTCGATCATGTTCGAATCTGTTTTTCTCTTTCCATTAACACTTTTCTTATGTGACTTCTCTTTCTGATCTATTAGTTCAGGAACAGATTTGGCTTCCTGCTGTAACCTAAATAATTGCAGCTCTTCTAAGCGGGGTGTAACCTGAGAAAGGGAACAAAGACAAGCATCTTTACGCATTGAGTTAAAATAGCAAGGATTGCATAATAAGTACTAAGCAGATGTATCATAATTCAGTGACATCTTTAACAATGTTACGTAACAACTTGACTTAAAAGCTTAAATTGATAGTTAAGCATCCAACAACCATACTTAAAATTTAACACAATCTCGTGCACTGAACACCCACAATCACAACCATAAATATAACATAAATACAAATACAAATTTATAATCTAAATAAGAGCCTATTTGATATAAATTTTAAATAGTGTTTTATTTTCGAAAACAAGGAATAGAAGGAATTTTATGAAAATACGTTTTTATTAAAATAAGTTGAAATGTTTTCAAAAAAAATGTTTTTGCATATAATCCTAAAAATTAGTGTAAAATTAGAAAACAAAAAAAATATCATTTCTCAGTCTTTATATAGTTTTTAACTTCAAAAACAATTTTTGAATACCAAATATATTTTCAAATATTTAAAATATTGAGATAAAAATTTTAAAATTTTTAATTATAACTTAGTTTTTCAAAATTATTTTTGAATCACAAACCAAACTGGCCCAAATCTCATAAAGAGATTTAAAATTAAAAATATATTTTCAAATATTTAAAATACAGAGATAAAACTTAAAATTTTTAATTGTAACTTGGTTTTTCAAAATTATTTTTGAATCACAAACCAAACTTGCCCAAATCTCATAGAGAGATTTAAACACAAGACTGTGGAGACCACCTTGCTACAATACTCTATTAAGTTATCACCTAAACTAAAAATTTAAACAGATAGGCAATGATCCACCAGTAGTATTTAAGCTCTAACAAGAGAGAAGCAAAGAGTTCATAATATGTACAGAGGCACATAAACACAACTCATTTACAAGCACATCATTTGAGGTCATCAAAGACAACTGCTAACATGGCACATTTTAGTCAAACACATATGGTTACTAGATAAGGCGGACATCGCAACCAGCTAAAATATCATTAGTTAAACATTTCAATTGTTTTTTAATAAATCTATACATACTAATTCTCAATAGCAATGCAAATGCATCATACACATTAGCCTGAAAAAAGAAATGTGTGATTAATTGGCACTTAAATTAAGACTGCAGCAGGAATGTGTACCTTCTGTGTAGCATGGTCAAAATCTTCAAGTGTCCCGTATTCCCTCTCAAAACGCAACCAGTTGTGGCATATGTCCTGAGTAACTCTGTTTTTAGGAAAAGAATATATCAACAAATCCAAAAGGCAGTACATAACAATTGAAGAAAGTCACCCTGGAGTTGTGGACCCAAAACAATATTTTGAATACCATAAAATCAAGAAGCAAGGTTTGTCAGTAACTTTAGATGATGTAGTGAGAACATCAATGAGATCATATAATATGAATGGGGGCGGGAGCAAGAGCAGAGAGTTGGGAAACAATCCGATTAAATATAGTAAGGCCAATCAAGATAAGATGGAAATAACAAGGTTAACTTTATCAAACTAAACCCTAAATTGATCATAGAAAAGAGAGAACTTAGATGACTTTATGATAGGTCATATAAATTATTTACATCAATAAGTTTTATTTAACCTATAGCATATTTTGACATGAAACTCAAAAAGTAAAGCTTGAATTAATAAACTTTTCTTCCAACCTATTGGAAAAAATAAGCCAAGTGGAAAAAGATATCAGCCTATTGTGTTTCAAAAACTACTCTGCTACCTATAATTTAAATGTGATTACTTCATATATGCCACAATTTCATCAAAGTATCAGTAACTCTAAAGTTTGAAGTTAAAAAAATAAACGTCATGGATTTTCAACTAGCATGATCCCCGGAGATACTGTCATATATCATTTACGTATAATTTGGAAAAATTATTCAAAATGACATATTAAACCATTGTGATTCTGGTGCCTGAGTAACAGGTTGACCTATTGCAAGGCTACTCTCTAAAAATATTCTCATCTGTAGAGCATGATTCTATGTTAAGAGTTCAAAAGATCTCCATAAATTGCCCTCCTTGATAAACAACATTTTAACAACCTTGACTTAAGCCATTTGTCTAGTTTCAACTTCCATCAGCAACAAAATGAGAATAAAGATAGAAATGTTTGCATTGCAGATGACAAATATCAATTGATTAAATAAAGCTGCATCGTATACTACTAAAAGCAACAATTTTCCCAAAAAAAAAAAAAAATGAGAAGAAAGGAGGAAAACCAGTTTAAAAACTTTCAAATTCAAATCCTGTCCATAAATCAATCTAGAATAATTGAAAGCAAGTAATTTAAAAGAATCATACCTCTAAACCTGTCCCACTAAATCTTTTACTATAGCATCTCTTGTAGATGGACCTAGCTTCATTTAAATGTCCCAATTCAATTTCCATAGCTATATAACCTTGCTAGGCTTCCAACATTGACCCGCTGCACAGACAAAAAGCAAGTTATATGGAAAAAATACAAAGATGAATCATAAATCAATCATATTGAACTATATGGGAAAAGAAAGAAAAAAAGATGAATGGGACAAACTAGATCTTAACCAGGCTCTCCCAAAAGCCCCGAGCTGTAGCTTGATCTTTTCCCAAATTTAGCTCCAAATGAGCCCAATAAGAGTACAAATGCAGCAAACCATCTGTATTCTTCATCTGTTGAGATAAGTAATCAGACGCCCTCTAAAAGGAAGAAACTTCATAGTTAAGTATTCAAGTATATATAATACATCCAATCATACAGGGCCTGCAATTTCAATGGTACACTAAAGAGACATCAGGGCTAATTGTTTATAAACACAAATATTGAAAACTGACCATTATAACAACAATGTACCAGTTGAATATGACATGCAAATTTTATAAATTCACAAATCCATAAAGATATCTTCCGTGCATGCAACTCCAATGTTGAATGAGAATTTTTTTAGCAAAGGATACTATTCCACGACAAAACAATTAACAAAGGTAACAATCTAGCAATTAGCAAAAGCCATCTTGGAGTATCGAGAATTATGCACTATAACTTCTATATAAAGTGGTCATAATAGTACTATAACAACACACTAAATGAAGTAAATTAAAAGACTTTTCTTCAGAGTCTTAAGGGTAGAAGCACTTGATACATAGTCATAAGAGATCTATGCCTAGACCCTGAAAGAGTAGACTGGCTACAAGGTCCACATTTTCTTCATCTAAAATTCACCATGAATAGAGCATCTACAAATGTCTTTGAGAAGCTTCAAGTTCTTGACATAGAGTAAAAAAATTTTAACAAGGAAAAATGAACAGTATACATATGCGAACCTGAAACGTTTCCCTTATCAATTAAAAATTCAGTGCATCCTCTCCTGCTCCAGGCAAAAGGATTCTTTGTCTCAAACCATCCACTCGAGTGAGGAATAAGTTTAGGTATTGAAAAAAAGAGGATCCAATTAACAAAGATCTTTAATGCATAACACGTAGATGAAACAATAGCAAGTTAGAAAGAGTAGTAAGTCAAGCCTATAAATTGGAGAAAATATATCTTTACCTCCTCAATGGTCAAAAAAGTGCATAGAAGGGACTTTTCAAAGACCTGAATATGACATAAAAATCTTTTTAAACAAAAGTAAACCTTTATATTTGTAAAAGGAGCAGAATGAAATTCCAACTCTAAAGTTTGTGAACCTTCATTGCTCTTAAGCTACTTAAAACAATCTCCCATAACTCTCAATAGATGAAGGGTAACAACTGAAACTTATAGTAGATATCTCTTTCTCAGGTGCACGACAACATTCCAAAGCAAGCAAAGATCAAACCCAAAGATCACCAACCTAAGGACAATTTTTCCCACCCCTGGAATGAACATCCCACACAATATTTCCTACCTGAAGGAAAAAGAGATGATTAATTGCTAAAATTACAAATACGTGGAACATAAAGAATTGAAAAGAGAAAATATCAGTGAAACCTTCAAGGTTTTATCCAAATAGAGAGTATAACCAAGCCAGGGATACGAAACTTCGGTACCAGGATCACTTGATACAGGAAACTCGGTAATAACATGTTCATAGAGAAGTTGAACATGGGCTAGGTCTCCAGAGGACTGTTCAAACTTCAAGTAGATCTGCAAACATTTCAAATTAAAATAATAGCACTAACACTTTAATGAAGGGAAAAAAAAAAAATAATAAGGTAACCTATTGCCACATTGCAAGTTCTTATTCAACCCCCCACCCTTAGGAAAAGAAGAAGAAGAAGAGAAGATCTAAAGTTTACATAAACTGATTACCTATATTAGAAGCAAGAAAGACCATAAGAAATTGAAATTATAATGAAATTTCAACAGCAACTTTGTTGATAAACAACTTCACCTAAAAGCTTAAGCTTGAAAAGGTAAGGGCACAACAATGATATTCACTTTGTAACGAGCAACTTCACATGTTACATAAACCAAGCCCAAATTCAGACAGAAAGACCAACCCAAATATAGTAGGATGTAATAGATGGGAGACTCAAATCATGACCTCTACACTTTAATATCATATCAAGTTACCATTTAACCTAAATTCTTAAGGTATCACATAAGAACCCAAAGACTATCATTTAGTGTCTAAAACAATATCGATATTCAATGCCATATCTTGTGAATTGTTGAAATTTTTTGGAGTCGATATATCCCTGCCTTGCAACTGTTCTTCAAAATCAGCTCGAGCATTATACATCAACAATGCTTTTTGGTACGCTGAGGCAACAGTAGAAGGAATCCCATCTAAATCACCTAATTCAATATCTAGAGCAGTCCCCAGTTCCACCTCCCAAGACTTGTAGGCAAGAAGGATTTACCTTAAGTTAGCAAGGGGAACAGACAGCTGTTGGTGAAATATACTTCGGATGTGCTGAACTTGTTTTTCTTTTTCTTGTAAAAGAGCAGTAATTTTCCAAATGTAAATTTTGAAAACAGATACTTTTTCTTGGTACATAGCACTTCATAGGGAAATGAAAGAACAAAATTTATGAACTATACATAGATGACAAAAAGAAGAAAAAAAAGTTTCTAAAATAAACAGGGCATGCAACTTGAGCCATGGTTCTAGGAAATATAAAGGAAGACCCACAAAAGCATTATTAACCATAATACCAAACTAGTAGGATGGAATAAGACTTTAAATAATCAAGTAAATTGATTAATAGAATGCATCTCCTTCAGGCACATTTTCTAAAAAGTTTCTAATATATATAATAAATTCTCACCTTAATGTTGATCTCATCTATGGTATGGAGAATGGCTTGCTCAAATTCCCTGTATGCTTCCCATATTTTACTGCCTTCAGCAATATGCAAACCATCAGCAGTTATAGCACGGTCGAAGAGATTTCTTGCCTTCACAATACCATCAGGTGAAAATTCACGTACAGATGGATCATATTTAGAGATACTGTGTTGTATTGATTTATAGTGAATGAAATGCTTTAGGTGAAATTAATGCTTTGTTTAAACAGAATGTCAAAAGAATATGAAGGAGAGGAAGAATTCTTAAGATTTGCTAAAATGAATTTTAAACAAAGAGATGTCATTCCATGTGATAAAGTTTAAGATTCAAACATGAACAATGACTTTACTCTATTAGAAAATGTATAGATTAAACAAACCTCAATAACTTCACTATATTAGAAAATGTTAAAATACATCACAAAAGCACACTCAATAAGAATCAAATAAAAATGAAAGACAATTTAGTTGCCTCAACATTCCAGCTCAAAATAGTTGTGTTTAAAGCTTTAACCAAGTCAAACAACAATCTGCACATAATGTTTTACAATCCATTTAATGATAATTTTGAAATTAAATTTTGTCAAAGACAATTTTAAGCATGTAATAATGTTTTGTGCAGGGTTTACCGTCATATTTAATATGGAAAAATCTTGGATTATGTTAGATAGATTGCCTAAAGAATATGAAGATAGTGTTGAGTTATTTTTGGAGTTTGCAAAAACATGGAGCAATGATCCACATAAGATTCTATGTCTATGCATAAAATGTGCAAATATGTCTAATCATACAATTCAAGATGTCTATGATCATTTGTTTGTGTCGAGTTTTGACGAAAGTTATAAGATTTGGGTTTTCCATGGAGAAGATGTTGATGACAATTACTCTAGGAACATCAATGATTCATATCCCAATGAATCAACATTTAAAGACTTTGATTTTACAAAGGATATGGTTCATGATTCTCACAAGTATTGCAAAAAAGATCCAAATAAATTGAAATTACTTTCTAGATTACTGTGAAAAGCCATTGTATAATGGGTGTAAGTATAGTATGCTTAGTGGGTTCATGAAATTCCAATACTTGAAAGGGAAATATGAGTGGTTAGACATAAGTTTCTTGGATTTGTTATATACCCTGCATGATGTCCTACTAGATGAAAATTCAATGCCTAAGTCAATGTATGAGGCAAAGAAGGTCATGGCGGCATTAGGATTAGAATATGAGAAGATTCATGCATGTCAAAATGATTGTAACACCCACATTCAAAAAAATAGTGGGGATTATTCTATATTCATAGTGAATATATTTAACTAGTTTTATAGTGGAATTCCATAAAAGTTTCGATAGGGCCAAAATGGTCATTTCACATAGAATCACGTGTTCAAGTGAAAAGTGAGTATGATAAATATAATGTATTAAGTGTGCTAGCCGTGAGAATAGAATGGTAGAAAGGTTATGGACAATACATGTGATGTCATGCCGAGATAAATACGTGTTTGTAAAGTAATAGAAAGAAATTAAAGAATAAGGGTAAAATGGTCTTTTCGCTCACAACTAGATCAAAAAGTGGTGAGTGTAAGGAAGCAAAATAATGTGAAGAAGATGATACAAATGAGGGTAATTAGGTAAATGATGAAAGGACACAGATGAAATTTCTTAGAAACTGCATTTATATATATAGTTATAAGGCTTCAATTGACAAAACCATAGCCATTCTCACCCTTGGGCATGCCACCTCTCATCCATTTTCTCTCAAGCTTCTTCATCAAATTTCAAAGAAAATTCATAGGGTTTAGCTTAAATTTTTTGTAGATCTTCAATCCTAAAGCATCCAAAGGTAAGATTCTAGCACAAAAGTGTGTACTTAAGTTTTAAAGTTTTGAATTCTTATGTTTTTACATGATTTAGATCCAAGAGGAAAAGAATTTTAGCAAAGGAAGGTTGAATCATTAGTGTTGTGCAAATTCAAGGTAAGTAAACCCAATATAAGCTTTAATTTGGTAGTATATGTGTAAGTTGATTCTTGAGTGTTTGTATATGATGTATGATAAGAAGTATTCGTTGTTTAGATGCTTGTTTGATGGAGAATAATGTGTAGAAGTTCAGCCAAGATGAGTAGTTATGTAGATGTGATGTTTTGGTTGAACTTTGGATGAAATTTTGAAGTGTTGATATTGGAATTTGGAAGTGTTGAATCTGGCTAGAATTGAAGTTAAGTTTGGTGAGTTTTTGCTCCGATTTTGGTGGATTTGGAGAGATGTGGAAGTGTGGCCAACCAAGTGTTTGCATGTGTGTAACACCCCACTTGAAATATGTAGCCACTGTTTAAGGTATGGCCTAAAGGATTACTGAATTACCCCTAAATGAGTTTATATATTGTTCATGTTGTTTGGTTGGCCTTTGTTTGAGTTGATGTTTTGGGTTTGGTTGAGTGTGTACCATGGAATTGATCAAGACTTGGTAGATTTTGGAGTTGCAGTTGTCACCGGGCGACGGAGAAGCTTCGCCGCGGCGATGTTGGCTCTGTGTTGGGCGGTGTCGGTTCTGGAATGTTTCGCCGGGGCGACGGAAAGTTCTTCGCCACGGCGATGGAAGGCAGAAAAGTTTCTTGAGTTTTCTAGAAAATTCTCCATAGGGGTAAAATGACCATTCTACCCCTAATTAGCAAGAACAGTGGGGAGTAAAATGTAAGAAAATTTCATGGAGAATAGTGTAAAATGGGGGTGAGTTTGTAAAGAATTAAAGGATAAAGGTGGAATTTTCAAGAAAGAGTAAGGGCAAAATGGGAAAGAGTGTATATTATATGAGCTAATAAGGGTTAAGTTCTCTAAACACATTCATTTTCACCCATTTCCACCGCCTCTTCATCTCCCATTTTCTCTCAATTCCTCACTCAATCTTCCAAGGGATTTTTGAGAGTTTTGAGTTGGAATTTGACAAAGAAGTGATCCTAAGTAAGAAGAGGTAAGAATCCCTACTCTAGAGATGAGTTTTATTTATGTAAGGGTTAAGTTCTTACTAAGTTTATGCTTAGGAAATAAGAAAAAGCTATGACCCAACAAGAGTAGAGAGCTTTAGTGGAGACTACTCAAGTATGAGGTAAGTAAATCCAACTCAAGCTAAAGTTTAAGAAATTCTTAAGTAGAGATTTATTTATGCATGTGTATATGATGCTTATTGAGAAATTGAGTAGAGATGTATGTCTATTTGTTGAGGAATTGAGTTGAGAAGAGTATTTATGTTATGTTTGTTGGATATTTCCTTTATGGGAAGTGTTAATGGGTGATGAGTTTGAGATGAAGTTGGAGGAGATTGAGTAGATATTTTGGGAGTGTTCTTTTATGATAGGAACCATGTCCATAGAAGGGAGTTTCTTCCCATTTTGGATGGTTAAAAAAGAGAAGGAGAGTGGTAGTTAGAGAGGAGTTTTTGTATGCACATGAGTTGCTTGATGAAATGCCTAAGTGAAATCTGCCCTGTCACAGCCGTGACTTTCTAAGTGAAGTTTTGGCATCTTAAGGATTGAACTGGGCTGAGACCAAAACATAGAAGTTGTAGCCCTATCTCTAAGCTTTAAAACGAGACCAAAACTGTAGCAATCCGAGGTATATAACGCAAGTTATGCCCTTTTTAGTGTGACCTGTGCAGAATGACTGGTTTGATGCAATATTGTGCATTTGGCATTTCAAAAGTGCATTAATGAGTATGAACCATCCATATGCATTAATTGTGCATTGAGACGTAGCTTGAGAACGAATAGAGAATGTTGAGTATGAGCTACAATATGAATACTAGCTTAAGAGTAGAGAATTGTGAGTATAAACTATACTATGAGTAATAGTTTGAGGGAGAAAGAGTAGAGAATGTTGAGAATAGCAACTCTTAAGAGTAAAGAGAATAAGAACACTCTGATAGTAAAGAGAAAGAGAGATTGAGCACTAGCGAATAAAAGAGAGAAAAGTGCTACAGAAGAGAATAGAGCAAGTTGTGCGATGGGGAACCTGTGAGGGATGAGTAGAGTCACGAGAGTGGGTGCTTTGTGATCCCCAGCCGTGCCTCCGATAAGATGAGGCCGTGACCGTCACGTAGAGTGGAACATGAGGTTCCAGCCGTGCCTCTGGTAAGAAGGGGTCGTGACATTTAGAGAGAGAGAATACACTCACATGGCCAAAGGTTCCGAATCCATGCATGACCAAATCTGATCGGTAGAGAAATGAGCGGAAGTCACGTAGAGTAGTAGCGCCTAGCCGTGCCTCTGGTCAGATGAGGTCGTGACATTCCAATGAGTAAGAATGAGAAAGAATAGAAACAGAAAGAGAACAGAGATGAGAAAAGCTAAGAGTTAAGCTATATTATGAGTACTAGCTTGAGTATGAATACTAGCTTGAGAAAGAGATGAGCAAACACGAGAAAGAATAAGAGAGAGATAAAAGCATAGAGTAGGTTATGCGATGGGGAACCCGTGAGTAATGGGTAGAGTATTCCCGCATGTACGCCACATTGAGAGAGCGGCATGAGTATGAGAAAGAGAAGTGGTGTAGCCCGTGAGAGTACATGAGGATGAGGGCTATACCCGAGTACCCAAGAGAGAGATTATACACTCACGTGGCCAAGGGTTCCAAATCCATGCATAACCGAGTCCGATCGGCTAGAATCGGTAGAAGTCACGTAGAGCGAGAGAAGTCTCGGCCGTGACTACAGTAAGACGGGGCCGTGACATTTAAAGAGCGAGTTAGTATAAATGAATTATGAGAAATGAGAATGAGATAATAGAGAGAATTAAAAAATGAGAAGGAATGAGAAAGCTTGAGAAAGAATGAAAAAGCCTGAGAAAGAATGAGAGAGTTTGAGTTAGCAAGAATAGAGAGTAAAAGAAAGAAACATGCAATTCTTTTGCATTAATTGCATGTACCTCTCAGACATGCATGTACCATGAGTTCTTCCATGGTTAGTGAGAGTATGATGAGAATAAGAGAAAGAACCATGATTTTCCTTCATGGTGAGTATGATGAGAATAAGAGAAAGAACCATGATTTTCCTTCATGGTGAGAATGATGAGAATAAGAGAGAACCATGATTGTCCTTCATGGTGAGTAAGAATAAGAGAAAGAGAAAAGAGAATAAGAACAGAGAGAAAGAAAGAATAAAAAGAGCAGAACAGAGTTAAAGGAGAATAAAAGTATTAGAAAGAAAGAGGGGATCAGTGAGAAAAAGAAATAGAAGAACGATAGAGTAAGGAAAGAACCAAAGAGTGAGTTGCGGGGACAGGTAGTAGAGGATTTACTTACTGAGCATTGTTGTGCTCACCCCGTTGTTCTTCTCTGTTTTGCAGGAAATAGGAGCAACGGTCGGATGGACGTCGAGGAGCGAAGAGTATTGGCACCACTGTCTACCAGTCATGATATTTTGTATTAATTAGAAAGTTTTTTAACACATAGTATTTTGTATTTGTCAAGAATTATATTTTATGAGTAAAGAAAAATTTGAGCCCACTATCTTTCATATGATATACATCTCTATATTTTACATAGTATGAACTATAAGAATAGTAGTTGAGAGAAAGTGTTACAATGTGCATGTGAATTGTTTGATGAAAATTCAAAGAGAAATGCATGCATGAGTTTGTTAAATCTTGTTGAAGAAATTGTTTGAGAAAGGAAATAATTGGAGTTGAAAGGTTATGTTAGGCTTAACCAAGTGTAAGTTTTAGTATTCAAGAGTGCATTCTGTTATGCCAAAATTTAGAATAACACTTGGTTATGTTAGTTCAATGAAAGGAATGGCTTTTAGTGCATGGTTCAATTTGCTTGAACTTTTAGCATTAGTTTGAATGGCATATTGTATTTAGTCATTGAATTATGAGTTTTGAAACTTATGACTTTAGAAAAATGATGGCAAGAATTGCATATTAAATTGTTGCAATAGTGCAGTATTGATAATAGTAAAAGATGGGTGATTATATTATAATATTACAATATGCCACCATAAATTGTCAAGCTTGTATGCTTGAAATTAGAAAAGATCATTCAAAGAATGGCTTCGCCAAATGAGTATATTGTTTTTTCTTGTTTTGAGATTAGTTATAAATAATATGTAATAAGTGATTTTATTGTACAAAGAATAGAAAAGCTTTCCCAAGTATAAATATCAAAGAAACATAAAAAAAATAGAAGTTTAGTTTATGTATTAAATACATGACCATTTTTGAAATTGATTGGTATGAGTATAGTTTTCATGCCTTATTATATATTACAAGCTATAGAATTGTGCTAGAAGATCTTGAGAATATGTTGTATTGGCCAAAAGTTTAGTTAAGAATGTTAGAAAGAAATTAGAATTTAGCCAAAGTATATATGTTGTGCCATATGTTAGATTGGATTTACAATGATTAATATGGCAATATAGATTAATGTATAGAATGTAGCCAAAAGAAAAGAAGAAAGAAGGGCATGTATAACAATGTTGATGGTCATGTTAAGAGAATGAAAATTTACGGCATTAAGACTTGTATTTAGAAAGTTGTACAAGGCATGTTTGTTACATTAGAAAATATTAGAGAGTAGAATTTGTGAGAGTTAATGTACTTATGTACGTGTACATTTTACATAGCATGATAGAATTGAAGAATTATAGAATTATGTAGAAATTATAGAATCGCCTACGTACACACAATGCATAGAATTCAGAAATAAAGAATAAAATATAAAATGTTTAATTTAAGTGTGTTAGTAGAATAGAACTTTGGGCTTTCTAGAAAAGTATAGAAATAAAAGCCTTAGAATTAATAGAATGTAACAACTACTGAAAACTAGTACAATGCATGCATAATAACAATATAAAATTGGGCCCAAAACTTTCTTTTCATTATAATTCATATGTCTTTTATACACAAAGAGTACTGTTTACAAAAATTCGTTTCAAAAGACAAAACAGGGGAAACAGTGTAGCTATTGCTCCTCGCTTGCCGACGCCCCTCCGACTGCATCATCACCTAGGTCCTGCATCCACAAAGGAAAATAACGGGGTGAGCACAAAATAATGCTCAGTAAGTAAAACCCTCTATCTGTCTGTCCCCGTATGAATAACTCTTAATTCTTTCCTTATACTATTTCTGATTCTATCTCTGTTTTTACTAAACATCATGGCCTCATCTTACCGGAGGTACGACCGGATGGCGTTCACACAGCACCATCTCACTCTTCATGACTATCGGGTGGAATTCACACAGTACCAACCCGTTCTTAGTGACTACCAAGTGGGGATCACAAAGCTCCAACTCGGTTTTTCCTAACTGTCGGGTGGAGATCACCTAGCACCTACCCGTTCCTCATGACTTTTGGGTAACGATCACCAAGCATTAACCCGTCTCTAGTCACTATCGGGTGATGGTCACAAAGCATCAACCCACTTCTACTAAATGTTGGATGATGATCACAAAGCATCACCCCTTTCTCTAATGTTAACCGGGAGGGGATCACAAAGCATCCACCCGTTTCTACTACTTATTGGGTGACGATCACAAAGCATCGACCCATCGCTAAAGGCTATTCGGGTGGTGATCACAAAGCATCCATCCGTGTCTAATACTTATCGGGTGACGATCACAAAGCATTCAACCCATCTCTACTACTCTTCTAATTCACTCTATTCTAGCATTTTTCATTCTCTCTTCTCTTAGAGTAGTTGCATCCACCAAGCTCTCTACTCATAGAGTGATTCCATACACAAGGTTTCCTACTCTTTCTTAGGTCACTTTTCAATGCATAAATAATGCATATGGATGGTTCATCTCCACTAATGCACTTATGAAATGCCAACATGCAATGTTGCAAGAATTAAGGTTCATTACTCATACTCAAACCTCTACTAGGCATTTCATCAAACAACTCAAGTGCATCATAAAACTCTACTATAGCAATGATTCTAAATCTTTCTCTAACCATCCAAAATGGGGAGAAACCCCTTCACATAACCATAAAACCTGTCAAAGAAAGCACTTCCAAAAAGGGATCCACAATACCCCTTCAATTTCATCTCAAACTACCTTTCCAACCCAACAACTCCTTTCTCATATTTGCAAGGTCTAAACATTCACAAAGCATAGAAATCTCTATTTAAACCTCCATACATGGCATATCACATGTATATTACATACATACATCATTTCTATCAAAACCCTAATCAAGAAAATTCTTAAATCTCAACTTGGGTTGGGGTTTACTTACCTTGTTATGGAGAGACTTCACCAACTCTTCCTTTCACTTGGTTTGCTTGACTTTTTCTCTACTCTTAACCAAAAGAACAAAAACCTTCAAACTTCAATATAAACTAAAACTCACAAATCACACAACTTAAGTAGGAATCCTTACCTTAGGAAGCCTTAGGTTGATTTTCCACCCCAAATCACTTCAAAAACCCCTTGGAACTCTTTGATCAAAAGAAAGAGAAATTGAGAGGAAGAAGAATGAAGAGTTGCGTTTTTGGAGAAGAAGAATGAGGGGTTTGCTAACTCTTAATTCCTTTTAATGAACTTTATACCAAAGCATTCCCATTTTGCCCTTACTCTTCTTTGGGAATTCCATCTATATCCTTTGATTCATTACAAACTCACCCCCATAACAACATATTCTCCATGAAAAATCCTTACAATTAACTCCCCACTTTTCCTGCTAATTAGGGGTAGAATGGCCAAATTGTCCTTAGAGAAGAAAATATCTAAAACTCAACAAACATTTTAAACGGCCTGTCGCCGCGGCGAAACAACTTCTGTCGCCGCGGCAAAACTGTCCAGCAGCCTTCCCCGTGGCTTCAACACCTCTTCGCCGCGGCGAAGATTGAAACACTAAACTTCTTCTATTTTCCACCAAATTTCAGGGCAAGTATTCAACACAGCCCTCAACCAAACAATATTACCAAAACCAACTCAAATAAGAGCGAAAGAAGAAACAGCAACTACGTACCTCAAGTGGGGCGTTACATAGAATACATGTTGGAGTTAGACACGTATTTTGGGATCATGCATAGACATCATATAAAGGCATGACATAGCATAGCATATGTTTCAGAAATTTTATAATTATTGGAAATGTCTAGCTAGTTATTTTGCACATTTAAGGAGCATGTTTTCAAAGGGTTGTTGTGATAGGGAACTTGTGAGCATTCGCTGCATTAGCTAGTGGCGACAAAGATGCAGAAGTTTACCACATGCATGCCGCCATTAGTGAGCGGCCTCAGAATAGAAAGCAGAATTGTACAATCTGCTAGAAGTGCATGTGGATGAGGGCTGTATCCAGAAAGAATTTCAGAATACGCTCACACGACCAAAGTTCCAAATCCATGCCTCAGCCTAGTCTGATCGGCAAACCAAATCAGAATACAGAAAGAATTTCAAAAATAAAGAAAATAGAATAAGAAATAGAATACAGAAAGAAAGAAAAATAGAATAAGAAATAGAAAATAGAAAGAAAGGAAAAGAATTACAAAATAATTTTTAGAAAGAATACAAACATGATCATTTGCATATGCATCAGACATTTCATGTGCATTACATCTTATGCATTTATGCATAAATTAAACAATTTATTTTATTATTGTGTGTCTGACTAGTCAAGAAAAGAAAATAGAAGCCCATGAGAATAGAGAAGAAAAGAAAATAGAAGCCCATGAGAATAGAGAAGAAAAGAAAATAGAAGCCCATGAGAATAGATAAGAAAAGAAAATAGAAGCCCATGAAAATAGAGAAGAAAATAAAATAGAAGCCTACGAGAATAGAAAAGAAATTAGAGATATACAAGAAAATGACAGAAATTAGATACATCATACATGATAGAAAAGAACATAAATTAGAAACATGACAAATAGCAAGGAAACTTAGCGATTTGTTGAGTAGAGAAAGAAACATAAAGTTATAATCTAGTAGAGAAGAGAAATCAAATGATAAAGAATAACACAACACTAGAAGGATTTAGAAAGATTTGAGGAAAATAGAAGACTGCTAAGTAGTACGCCTGAGAATAAAGAGAGAAAGCAAGCATAAATTTAGAAACAGTACAGTGAAAACGGGGATAGCAGAGTAAGAGCATAGTTAGATTTGGTTTACTTACTGCCCATTTATAGCTCACCCCGTTGCTTTCTTTATTTTGCAAGTATTAGACTGTAGTGGTCGAGAGACGTCAAGCTGGTGAGAGGATTACACATATTGTTTCAGTGAAGAATTTTAATGTGGATTGCTATATGTGAGAAATAGTCATTGTATAAGAGTATGTTATAACTGGATTAAGGATAAAAATTTTAGACGAACACTAATTTTTTAAGCTAGCAGTTCTCTAGATTCTCTCTATAAGATACCTAGTGAGATATTACAATGATTGTATTCTATTTAGGAATTAATACATGATCTTTCCAAATGTCCATCTTGTGGTAAACTATCTATGACTTAACTTGGCATGCATGTAACAATAAGAATGATGGTAAACTTTGACATCCAATGGATTCACCCACTTGGAAACTGATTGATGATAAGTGGGATGAATTTGGTTCAAAAAGTAGAAATCTTAGAATGGCTCTTTTGATGGAAGGTTTCAATCCACATAGATCTCTAAGTTGTTAGTATAGTTGTTGGTCAGTGATGCTTGTAACCTATAACCTCCCACTTTGGTTATGCATGAAAAGGAAGTTCATAATGTTGACGTTATTGTTTTCAAGTCCAAAAAAACTCTAGAACAATATTGATGTATATTTGCCACTTCTAATTGAGGACTTAAAACAATTACGGGAAATCAGTATTGAGAATTATGATGCTTATAGGAAAGAGTATTTCACCTTAAAGGCAGTGTTACTATGGACCATAAATGACTTTCCCACACATGGAAACCTTTTTGGTTGTTCTGTTAAAGTTATTATGGTTGCCCAATATGTGCAGAAGGTATGTCCTCTTGTAGATTGAAGAATTCCAAGAAGAATTGTTATATGGCTCATAGGCGATTCCTCCCTAAGAATCATCCATTCTGGAAACAAAAGAAAGATTTCAATGGTGCTCAAGAGTTTGGTTCTCCCAATGACCCTCTGAGTGGGATAGAATTGTTGAGACAACTTGAAGGCATTGAAAATGTATTGGGAAAGAACTTGTCGAAGAAACGTAAATTATGTGAGAAGAAATCCGTATTCTTTGAACTTGAATATTGGAAACATTTGTATGTTCGTCATCAACTAGATGTCATGCACATTGAAAAATATGTGTGTGAAAGCATTTATGGTACATTGTTGAATATACTGGGGAAAACGAAAGATAGGTTTAACACAAGATTAGCAAATCTCAAAGTGCCCGTAGGGTATTCTTCAAACATAAAACACCTTGTCTCGATGGATGATTTAAAGATTCATGGTTTGAAATTTAATGACTGTCATGTACTTATGTAATAATTGTTACCATTAGCCATTAGAGCTCTTTTGCCCAAGAACATGAGATATGTTGTCATTAGGTTATGCTTCTTCTTTAATGCACTGTGTAGTAAGGTTGTTGATGTGGGCAAGTCAACCAAGATACAAAGTGAGGTTGTTGTGACATTGTGCTTGCTAGAGAAATATTTCCCTCCTTCATTCTTTGATATCATGACACATTTGATAGTGTATCTCATTAGAGAAGTTAGGCTATTGTACTTGTTTGCTTTAGATGGATGTATCCTTTTGAGAGGTATATGAAAACACTTAAAGGTTATGTGAGGAACCATAGTAGGCTAGAGGGAAGCATTGCAGAGTGTTATGTAGCAGAAGAAGCATTAGAGTTTTGGTCATATTACATAGACAGTGTCAAACCAATTAATGATCCAAATGCTTTTGTTGACAAATTAACATGTTTTGGCAAGGCTTTACCAGGTGATCAATCGACACTTGTGGATAGTCAAATATTACAGCGAGCACATCTCTATGTGTTGCTGAATATAGTTGAAGTTGAGCCTTGTATTGAGTAACGATTATCCCTTTCTCATTTCAATTTCTTTGTATAGTTCAATTAATTGTGTTGAGTAATTCAATTGCATTTATATAGGGAACATATGGAAATGTTAAAGAAACAACATCACCATCAATCCAGAAACTCAAAATGGTTGCAAGGTCAACACATTCGCACCTTTGCACATTGGCTACAAGATAAGGTAGATTAAACTTCTCCATTTTTTCAGTCTTCTTTAAACAATTTATGCCACTTTGTGATATTGACTACTTATTAATCATGTTTCAATTTCCTTGGCCAATGGTGATGAGATATCAAACATTTTGCGTTGGCTAGCACAAGGACCTCGTCCTTTCATTATGAAGTTCTCGGATTATGTTATTAATTAATTTCAATTCCAAACACGAGCCTGTGATATTGATAGAGTTACAAAATGTAGTGGGGTTAACCTAGTCGCACATGATATGCAAATTGCAAGTGCTAAGGATAAGAATCCTATATACGGTGATGTATCATTCTATGGAGTTACAGATGAAATATGGGAACTTCACTATCACATGTTTAATCTGCCCATATTCAAGTGTGATTGGTTTGATAGTAATGGTGGGGGTGAAAATAGATTATCTAGGTTTTACACTAGTAAATACAAATAGATTAGGTCATAAATCCGATCCTTTCATATTGGCTTCTTAAGCTAAACAAGTTTTTTACACAGTAGACCAATTAGATGAAAATTGGGCTGTTGTTTCTGTGATGCCAAAAATAATGTATAAGTCAGATTTGAATAATGAGATTGATGATCACATGCAATTTGAAAGCCCAGTTGATGCACAAGCTTATTTATTTATTGATGGTGGTGACAACGATGATTTTTTGTATACACGCCCGAATGCCAAGGGCATTTGGGTTGAATAAATTCAGATAATTTCTAAATTTTTGGTAAGATATTAATTCAATTCATTTGTTCATGCATTGCATTGTTTTAATTTCTTATAATTTCAGTTATTGCAATGTTCATACATTACATTGTACTAATATTCACTAATACATTAATCTTATTGAAGAAATTGCAAGCATTGTAAAATTTCATGCTATCTAAAACACTTTATTATTACATGACTAATATGTGTTTGTTAATATGCATGTTTGGTGATTAATTTTCTATAGAAACAAGAGACCGGGTATACTAAAGAGGAAATTGATAGAAGCTTGACATGGAAATTGGATAGAAAAAGAAAAGATGCATGTTATGACTCAGAAGTGGCTCACATAGTGGAGAAGATTGTAAGTGAGGAATTATGTTATCATACAATTCAATATACTTTTCTTTATGGGCTTCAGAAACAAGCTTAATTCTTATGTCTTATTTGTAGAGTGACCTTGAGACTAAGGCAAAGTCTGGATTGTTGGAAACAGATGGCAAAAATGACATCCTTAGTCAAGCATTGGGCACCAAAGAACATCCAGGGTTAGTACGAGGTATGGGGAAGTTTATCACCCATGGGGTGTACTTTGAGATTCCAAAAAAATGTTAGAGATATGATGACAGGGGAAAGACATGAATTTATTAAGAAATTAATGCTTTGGAGGAGAGATTGGAGAAAATGTCTAATCAGTTGAATAATAAGAGTTTGATGTCTGACGCGGGAAGCAATCATCAGCCATTGAAAGGCAATGTTCAGTTGGCCAAATCAGTCGCAGTGGCAAGATCTAAACCTTTGGTTAACAAGATATAAATGTTGTCATGTTTATTTAACATTAATTTTTGGCCACTTTATTATTATAGGATAATACTTGTGACCTTGTCGTAGATTCCTAGGCAAAGGCGAAGGGGACTATTATAAAATATGAAGGTCCCAATGTATGGGTGACCATGGATGTGGTGTTTAATGGGAGCCCATCTCTCCCAATCCCAGATGATGAAGAATTTTTGATAAAGGTAAGCAATGTGATTGGCCATCATCTACTTTTGCCGGAGGAACTTGTATTACGAGCAGTTGAAATGGTAAAAACTGCAATCATCTACTTACTTGTTCCAAATTAGTTGTGTTTTATTCATAATATTATGTTATAATATTGACTTGTTTTTTAATGTCTACTAGGTTTCTAAGAAAATTCAGAAGAAGAAGTATACAACTCCAGAAAAAATGGCTAAGAAATCAGAATATATGTACAACAAGGTAGATTCTGATATGGGGATTGAGGACATTGACCTGGTGAGTAATGATTAGCAATCACACATGTTAAGTTAGAGCCTAAACAAGTGAAGCTGGACAAGAAGCACACAAGTCCTAGGAAGAGAAAGGCTGATGTGACACCATTGAGAAAGAAGAAAACACGATAGTCAATGGTGTTCAAGAGACATAGAGTGCAGAACAATCCTTCTCTAAATATGTTCTCAACAATGGTTAATCGTCTTCTACCGATAAGCAAACACTTCGTGTGCAAACAGATGGAAACCTATTTGGGTATGAGAGTTATACTTACGTATCTAAGAAGGATTTTGAAAGAGTGCTCGATATGGAGGAGTTGGCAGCCTCATGCATCACAGTTTATATAATGTAAGTTGTTTGCTTATAGTAGTGATTATGATTTAATCTTCATTGGGTTTTATACTGCATACTGTTGTAATTTTGGTATTTTTTGAATTGGGGCAGGGCTTTATATGAGAAGCTGAAGGTTAATAGGGGCGATGTAAATGAAATTGGTTTCACGAGCCCCAGCTCATTGTCAATAGCAGGAACCACTAACGCCACGAGAACAAGAACCCAAAGGGCACAGTTGTTGGCCAATTGGTTGGCAAGTGTGAAGAACGATAATTTAATTATAGTGCCATACAATCCAAGGTTAGTAATTCACTGATTTCCTTACTTTTAATCTTGTTTTTTAAGATCTAAAAACAATGTTAGTGGGGGGTGGTTAGGTATTATTTCCATGTGGAGAATCAAGTGGTTAGTGGAAGAAATTGTTAGGACTATAGCCTGTTACTTTCCTTTTGTTGTTGGTAATTATTAGTAGAGGGTGGTAGGTGTTATTTACGTGTGAAGAATCTGCATAAGGTGTGGAATGGTAATTAGTTGTTGTGTTTGAAGGGATATTAAGGGTTTAAACATTCAAGTATTAGTTGTGTTTGACGAGATGTTGTAATTAGTTGGTTTGCTTCTGCCAATTTTTGTTTGGAAGTATTATTTTTTCACATATTCATTATTCTTGCTAGAGGCAATCATCAAGGTAACTGACCTGATGTTGGGATTCTACTTGTTATCCACTCTTCAACCACAATGATCTGTTTTTATTGCAAATTTTATGTCATGATTTGGCTTCGATTAAGTTTGTAATTTTTATAGTTGTATAGTTGTGTAGCTGTTGGTGCCTGCATATATTCTACAGTGTTGAAAGTTATAGCATTATCACAAGCCTTGTTAAGATAAATGCCAAAGCCTTTCAATTTAAATTTGGGGGTAGTAGAACAGGTCATTGTGTTTGAAAATGAGGTTGAATTTATTTGTACTGATATTATGTTTCCCCTGATCTTATAGTGGAATTTTTATGCCTTATATTAATCATTCGTATTAAATGTTGTATTGATAGCTTTTTGCTTTGCTTTCTTAGTAAAAAATCTGCATAAATATGGCTTCATCAATTTTAGTTCAGTTTTGATCATCAATGATGTTTGTGATTATATTTGATTATTCTGACAGATTATGATTCAAACATTATTGAGAGTGCATCTATTACTAAATTGTGCCGTATTCATTGTCTGATTTAAGTCCATAAGATCATATCCCCAAACATGACTTTTGAATGTTGATTGTATACTCTAGAGTGAATCTAAATATAATATATATTGTCTTCATGTTGAAATCTTATTTCGTTTTTGTTTTGGGCTGATAAACTATTGTTTGGTGATTATTCTATTGCTTCTTTGTTGTTGTTGTGTTGCGTACTTATGCCATTTTGTTCATAGGTTTCATTAGGTTCTTGTTGCTATTGACATGAAGACTTTAACTGTGCACTATCTTGATGGAGTTTCGGACCCTTTTGACTTTCAGTCATTTGAGGTATGCGAGTCATGCTTGTTAGGCAAGATGACCAAGTCTCCTTTCACAAGACAAGGTGAAAGGGCTACTAAGCTGTTAGGCATCATCCATAGTGATGTATGTGGTCCACTAACAGTTGAGGTTAGAGGTGGATATTCATACTTCATCACATTTATTGATGATTTCAGTAGATATGGTTGTGTCTACCTTATGAGACATAAATCTGAAGCCTTTGATAAATTCAAGGAATTCAGGAATGAAGTACAGAATATGTTGGCTAAAAGTATTAAAGATCTTCAGTCGGATCAAGGAGGTGAATATTTAAGCTCAGGGTTTTCTGAATACCTGAAGGAATGTGGGATTGTATCACAACTCACCCCTCCGTATACACCCTAACACAATGGAGTGTCTGAAAGGAGGAATGGGACCTTACTTGTATGGTTAGGTCCATGATGAGTTTTAGTGATTTACCTACATTGTTTTGAGGTTATGCCCTAGAAACTGTGACTCACGTTTTGAACCGTGTGCCGTCAAAGTCTGTAGATAAGACTCCATATGAGTTATGGAGTGGGCGAAAGCCCAGCTTATCTTATCTAAGGATTTGGGGTTGTGAAGCTTATGTTAAGAAATTGACTTCGAACAAGCTGGACCCAAAATCCTGTAAATGTATATTTATGGGGTATCCAAAGAAGACCAAATGATATTATTTCTACCCCTCAGCAGAGCGCAAAATTTTTGTTGCTCGTTCTGGTGTCTTTCTAGAAAAGGAATTTTTTCTAAAAAGTACTAGTGGGAGAAAAGTAAAACTCAATGAAGTTCTAGAACCACAAAATATACTAGACAAAGGATGGGATGATGTGCCACTGAAGGTGGTTGAACATCAAGAGGAGGTTACTCCACAACTTGTAGATCAAAGTAAACCACCTCAGGTAGCACAAGAGCTACGTAGATCTGGGAGAGTACGCCATGAGCCTGAGAGATATGGTTATCTTGTGACTCAACATGGTGACGTACTAGTCTACCAAGATGATGAACCTAAAACCTACGAAGATGTTATATCGGATCCAGATTCCGTTAAATGGCTTGAAGCCATGAAATCTAAGATAGACTCCATGTACCAGAACTAAGTATGGTCTCTGGTGGAACCACCTAAAGGGGTAAAACCCATAGGGTGTAAATGGGTCTTCAAGAAGAAGACTGACATGGATGGCAAGGTGCATACTTATAAGGCACGACTGGTTGCCAAAGGTTTCAAACAAATTCATGGTATTGACTATGAAGAAACCTTTTTGCCAATTGCCATGATTAAATCCATCCGGATTATGCTTGCGATTGATGTATATCATGACTATGAGATTTGGCAAATGGATGTCAAAGCAGCTTTCTTGAACGGAAACCTTGAAGAGGAAGTGTATATGACACAACCCAATGGTTTTGTTCTTTGATGAGCAAGTTGATAGGGTATGCAAGTTGCAGAGATCCATATATGGACTTAAGCAAGCTTCAAGGAGCTAGAACATTCGTTTTGATGAAGTCGTAAAAGAATTTGGTTTTATCAAGAACGAAGATGAGCCTTGTGTTTACAAGAAAGTGGGTGGGAGCACAGTGACATTCCTAGTGTTGTATGTCGATGACATACTTTTGATCGGGAATGATATACCGAATTTGCAGTCGGTAAAGACTTGGTTATCCAACTGCTTTTCCATGAAAGACTTAGGGGAAGTAGCCTACATCCCTGGAATAAAGATCTATCGTGATAGATCGCGTAGGTTGCTTGGCCTAAGTCAGAGTGCATATATTGACAAAGTACTGAAAAGATTCAGTATGGAAGAATCAAAGAAGATTTCTTCCTATGTCACATGGTGTTTATCTCTCTAAGGAATTGTGTCCTAGAACACAAGATGAGAGAGATAGGATGAAGAGGATCTCATATGCATTAGCAATTGGATCCATCATGTATGCCATGCTATGTACTCGGATTGATGTCTCATGTGCTTTGAGCACTTGTAGTAGATATCAATCTGATCCAGGTGAGCGTCACTGGATGGCTGTCAAGAATATTCTTAAGTACCTGAAGAGGATTAAGGATATGTTCTTGGTTTATGGAGGGGAAGATAAGCTCACTATAAGAGGATACAGTGATGCTAGTTTCCAAACGGACAAAGATGATTATCGAAAGCAATCAGGGTTTGTATTTTGTCTCAATGGGGGTGTAGTGAGCTGGAAGAGCTCCAAGCAAAGCATTGTAGCGGACTTTACAATGGAGGCTGAGTATATTGCATTGTTAGATGCAGCCAAGGAGGCAGTTTGGATTAAGAAGTTCGTTACTGAACTTCGTGTGGTTCCCACGATTGTTGATCCTATAGACATCTTTTGTGACAATAATGGAGCAATTGCTCAAGCCAGAAAGCCACAGTCTCATCAAAAGTCCAGACACATACTCAGTCGAGACACATGCTCAGATGATTCTATCTCATCAGAGAGATAGTTGAGAGGAAAGATGTGCATATTAGTAAAGTGCATACTAACGACAATCTCGTAGATCCACTGACAAAGCCTCTGTCGCAATAGAAGCATGAAAGGCACTTGAGATCATTTGGTATTAAATACATGAATGATTGGCTATAGTGCAAGTGGGAGATTGTTAGAGTAGATGCCCTAGAGCCAATCAATTATTGTAGAATTGACTCTTTGTAATAATGTTTATTAATCAATAAAAGGCGTTTGATACTATATTATGTAAATCATCACTGTATATATTGATATATGTCCTTAGAATGGTAGAACCGTATCAAGTGTTTTAAATCTTGATAGTGAGAAACCTATGAGCACATATGGTGGCCATTCTAGAAAGCGTCCAGTATACCCTAGTATTATTACCGTAAGGGAGGGACAGATAATACTGTAAGGCTATCATAGTGTTGAACGACCTTGTCGAAAGGCAATGACTGATCTCACTTGTCAAGGTTGTTTGGAGACAACCTGGTGCAACACATGGGTGCTTGCTATAGGCAAGTTCACTAGACTGACCCACGAGAGGATTCCATATAGAGGGTAACCCCAGTGTTTATGGAACAAATCCTCTAACGAATGGTGGTGCATGTGATCCTTAGACTTGAGATCACCAGAGTGCCTTGTGCACCGATTGGTGTAGTTTGACACTAGCCTAACGCAGTTCTATTTAGAGTTATCAATATGGTGGTGATTAGCTACATCAAAGAGTGTATCAAGACTATGGTGGATAGACATAGGATTCATTACTCTCGGGTATGGGAGAAGTTATCTCACGGCACAATTCAGTAAATGGCAATGACACTAAAACTGTGACCACAGTGGGATTGAGTTGTTGCTCTATCCAGTTTATAATATAGGTCATTGGTCTAGTAACTGAATACATAATATCGAGAGTAACCGAGGTTGACACTATTTCTATGCCACGGTCTCATCAAGATAACGGATGATGAAAGGATCGGATTGTATGGTAACCATATTGTTGACAGGTAGCTGCTTCGTTGAATCCGAATCTATCGGGTGGCCATGATGCCTTGCTAGGGGCCAATCTTGGTCTGTGTATAGTGAGATGATTAATTGGCTTTAATCACGATACTACACACTACCGGTATGATAAGGAGCCTACGGGTTACACACATAGAAGATAATTTAAAAACCAGTTTAGAAGAAGGGCGTTTTCATTTTTTCAGGCGAAAGGGTATTTTTGTAATTTCACAGTGCAATTAAATTTGCTGAGGTCGTAGCCTTTATTTAATTTGATATTAAAATTAAATAAGTGAGATTACGTTTAAATATGTGTTTGCATATATTTAAATAAATTATCATTATTGTTAAATGTTAATATATATATATATATATATATATATATATATATATATATTGTAAATATATATTAATTGAATTGAATTGAGATAATGATAAGTTAAAATTAAAATATCTTAAAGGGGATGTTTGGATACAAGGGGTGTTTGGGTTGGAGCCCAAGCTCATTCCATGATGGAATAGGGTATATATAGTGCACACTTTGTGAGAAATATTTAATTCATTCATTCTATCATTGAAAAATATTCCAGTCCCTTTTCTTCTCTCCCACACTAGATTTCTTTTGCTTGAATCAAACATTTTCATTTGATTTTTATCTTGGTTCTTAAAGGCTAAAGAGGATCTAGCAAATCCCTTTTTAGTTCCTTAAGGTTGTCTTCGTGTGGACTACATTGGTTCGATCCTACATTTGGGTTGGTAGCGAAACCCATTCCGAGACAAGTTGGAGGAGCCTCCAAACGTGGGTATTGTTTCTTAACTTTAAACTGGTTTTTCTACAGATTCGATTATAATGTATAAACTGTAATTTTTGTGCCCTGATCTTGGTTCTAAGGAACGATCCACTATTGTAAATATTTTTGTTTTTCTGCTGCGTAACTAGATCATTTCCTAGCACCCCAAACTTAAGGTATGCTCGTCCTCGAGCATCAAAAACAAAGTGAAACAAAAGAAAAACAATATAAAACTGAAATATCAAAGGAAAATTTAAAACCAAACATAAAAGAAATGCCTAGAATTGATTGCAAAAGCAACTCTCAAAAATTGTTGATACATTATTACAAGAAAATGCTTAGCACTCTAAAAACTCATAAATTGAATTGATTATCTTTCTCTATTGGTCCCCTAAGTAAGTAATGTAAGAAAATCGATGGGGTAAACGCAGCGAAAAACAAAAAAATTTTCCATCAATTACCCTAGTTAGCCAAAGATCAGGACCTGATATGTATATGTTTTACATGCTTAAATTACAATAACATATATCCACGCAAGGATAAGATTATACCAGTGTTTGGAGGCTTCGTCAGTATCTCTAGACACGATCTCGCTACTGATCCAAGAGTAGAATTGAACTCACATCGTCCACACGAAGACAGTACAACAGAGACCAAGGTTGATTTTGCTAGAATCAATCCTTGGCTTTAAGGATTCAAGGTTTGGAAGAAAGAGTGAAGAAAAGAAGAAGGGAGAAAATATTTCTCTCTCAAATTCACTCCCATGGTCAAGAATGAAGAATTAATGAAAACCTATTTTACTTTTCTTTATATAGAAAAGCCAAATACCAATTCCACTCCCAAAGTTTAGCAACAACCGAAACTTAGGTGGAATTGCACATAGGTCCCTGTTTAATTATTTAATTAAATATTAATATAAATATTAATATTAACTTCAATAATTAAACTCGTAACTTTGCTAAATTATTCCAATAAAATTGGACACAAGCTACAACCTCAATAAATTTAATTGCACAACAAAATTACCAATATGCCATTTTGCCCAAAAGACAAAAAATACCTTTCCATAGTTAACCATCCTAAACTATCCCCTTAGTGTGTGACCCGTAGACTCCCATCATACCAGTAGTGAGTAGTATCGCGATTGACACCAATCAATCGTCTCACTACACAAACCAAGATTGGCCCTTAGCAGGGCATCATGGTCATCCGATAGATTCAGATTCACCAAAATAGCTACCTGTCAACGATATGGTTACTGTACAATCAAATCCTTTCATCATCTATTATCTTATCGAGATTGGGGTATAGAAATAATGTCAACCTTAATTTTCCTCGATATATTTGTATTCAGTTACTAAACCAATGACCGAAATAATAAATTAGATTAAGTATCAACTCAATCTCGATAAGATACAAACTACCTACACAGTTGCATTAAATAATGTGATATATTTAGCATCAGTTGTAGAATCTTCTACAGTACTTTACTTAGAGCTCTTTTAGCTCACTATAGCTCTATTGAGACAAAATAACAAGCGAAAATGATCTTTATCTGTTTGGAAACTAGCATCACTGTATCCTCTTACAATGTGCTCATCTTCCCCTTCATCATCCAAGAACATATCCTTAGTCCTCTTCATGTATTTAAGGATGTCCATTGACACTTATCCAGAGTTGCTCACTTGGATCGATTGATTGATATCTTCTATAAGTGCTTAATGCACTTAAGAGATCAATCTGAGTACGTATCATCACATTGCTCCCTTGGATCTAATTAATATGTTCTGCAAGTGCTTAATGCACATGAGATATCATGTCTGAGCATACAACATGGTATTGCTAAGTTGGATCCGATTGATATCCACTACAAGTGCTTAATGTGCATGAGACATTAATTCGAACATACAATGTGGCATTTCACTTGAATTCAATTGATATCCATTACAAGTGCTTGATGCACATGAGACATCAATCTGAGCATACAACACGGCATTGCTCACTTGGATTCAATTGATATCCACAACAAGTGCTTAATGCACATTAGATATCAATCTGAGCATACAAGATAGATCCACTTGCTGAAGCATGTGGGATCCTCTTCATTCCATCTCCCTTAACATGTGGTTTAGGACACATATCCTTAAAGAGATAGACACCATATGCCATCAGAAGAAATCCCTTTTTGGATTCTTCCATACTGGATCTATTTAGTACCTTGTCTATGTACTCTGACTTAGGCTAAGCAACCTACCCAATTTACCACGATAGATCTTTATTTCGAGAATATAGGTTGGTTTTCCTAAGTCGTTCATGGAGAAGCACCTGGATAACCAAGTCTTTACCGATTGCAAGTTCGGTATATCATTCCCAATCAGAAGTATGTCATCAACATACAATATTAGGAATGCCACTACGCTCCCACTTACTTTCTTGTAAGGACAGGCCTCACCTTCATTCTTGATAAAACTGAAGTATTTTACAGCTTCATTGAAATGAATGTTCTAGCTCCTTAAAGCTTGCTTGAGTCCATAAATGGACCTCTGTAACTTGCATATCCTTTTAGCTTGTCCATCAAGAACGAATCCATTGGGTTATGTTATATACACATCCTCTTCAAGGTTTCCATTCAGGAAAGCATCTTTGACATTCATTTGCCAAATCTCATAGTCATTAGCTTGCCTATCTAGAATAAAACCATCGGTTTGTGTCATACACGCACCTCTTCAACGTTTCCATTCAGGAAAGCCGTTTTGACATCCGTTTGCCAAATTTCACATCATGATATGCAACAATTGCAAGCATAATCCAGATGTGGCAACTAGCAAAAAAGTTTCTTCATAATCAATACCATGAATTTGTATGAAACCTTTGGTAATCAGTCTTGCCTTATAGGTATGCACTTTGCCATCCATGTCAGTCTTCTTCTTGAAGACTCATTTACACCCTATGGGTTTTACCCCTTCAGATGAATTCACTAGAAACCGTGACTGGTTCTGGCACATGTAGTCTATCTTAGATTTTATGGCTTTAAGTTATTTAATAGAATCAAGATCCGATACAGCTTCATCGTAGGCTGTGGGTTCATTGTCTTGGTAGACCAGTATGCCATCATGTTGAGTCATGAGAAAACCATATCTCTCGGGCTCACGACATACTCTCCCATATTTACGTAGCTCCTGTGCTAGATGAGGTGGTTCACTTTGATCCACAAATTGTGGCGTAACCTCCTCACGATGCTCAACCACCTCTTGTGGCACATCATCCTATCCTTTGTCTAATGTATCTTGTGGTTCTAGAACTTTATCGAGTTATACTTTTATCCCACTAGTACTTCTAAAAATTTATTTCCTAAGAAGACACCAGTACGAGCTACAAAAATTTTGCGCTCTTCTGGATGGTAGAAATAGTATCCTTTGGTCTCCTTAGGATACCCTACAAATATACATTTGCAAGATTTTGGGTCCAACTTGTTCAAAGTCAATTTCTTGACATAAGCTTTGCAACCCCAAATCTTAGATAAGACAAGTTGGGCTTTTGCCCACTCCATTGTTCATATGGAGTCTTATCTATAGACCTTGACGACATAGTGTTCAATGTGTGAGTCACAGTCTCTAAGGCATAACCCTAGAACTATGTGGGTAGGTCACAAAAGCTCATCATGAACCAAACCATTTCATGTAAGGTCTTATTCCTCCTTTCAGACACACCATTATGCTGGGGTGTACAAAGAGAGGTGAGTTTTAATACTATCCCACATTCCTTCATGTATGTTTAACTCAACTTGCCATAGTTGGCATAGTTGTCATTCTAAGAATATCCTTATTGTCTATCTTAAGAACATATTATTATGAAATAGTCCCATAAAAAATATTATTTATACTCAAGGACAACAATCCATTAGTAAAGTAATATTCTCACTTGTCTTAAGTGGACACAGAAATATAATTTCTTGAAACTGAAGAAAGATCATAATAATCCACAAATTCCAAGAAACAAGCCCGTTGGCAAAATCAGACGATAAGATCCTATAGCAAATGCAGCACCACATGTTTCATTTCCAACTGGTAGGTCCACCTCTCCCTCGACAAGCAATCTACTCTACCGTAGTCTTTGCACATAATTCAAATGTCAGTACCACATCTTGTGTCAATGACTCAAGATGTTGACAAGATAAGTTAATCTTAAGAACGTACCTAACGAAGAAGTAACATTCGTCTTCCTTTTTGCTAGGAAGGCCTAGCAATGTTTCCGCCAGTGGCTGGGATTCCCACAGTGAGGAGAAACGCCGTTCCTATCTATAATAGTTGCTTCCAACAACTTCTGAGCCCTTTCCTTTTGTAACGCCCACTTTGAGGTACGTAGTTCTATATGCTTATTTTTTGTCTTGGTGTTGTTTGTTGGCCCTAAGTTAAATTGAAATGTTATTATTGTGATTGGTTGCCCTTGGTTAAGTTTGTAAGTTGTTGAAGTTGCTCGGATGCCCTGATTTTGGTGAAGGATTGGCGAAATCATGGAAGTGCAGACTTCGCCAGGGCTAAGAATAAGCTTCGCCGCGATGACATACACTCTGTATTTTTTCGCCGAGGCGAAGAAAAATCTTCGTCAGGGCGAAGAAAAATCTTCACCGAGGCGAAGAGTCGGCTGAATTTCCTTTGAAGTTTCTAGAGAAATTTTCCATAGAGGTGAAGTAACCATTCTACCCCTATTTAGCAGGAAAAGTGGAGAGTGAAATGTAAGAAAATTTCATAGAGAATGCATTGGAGTTAGGGTTGTGTTTGTAAAGAATTAAAGGGCAAGAATGGAATTTCCTATAAAGTGTAAGGGCAAAATGGGAAAGAGTGCTTATTTATATTAGCTAATAAGGGTTTAGCCACACAAACCCACCCTGTAACACCCCACTTGAGGTACGTAGTTAAGATTTGATGAATGGCTTGAATGTTTGTTGTTTTATCCTCATTTGAGTCTATATGTTGTTAATATTGTTTGGTTTATCCTTGGTTGAAAAGGTGTCTTGGTTGGTTGAGTGATTGTCCTAAAAATTGTAAGACTTGGCGAAATATTGAGGTTATAGTCTTCGCTGCGGCGATGAGGAGGTGCTACAACCCCGTGTAGCTACTGTGATCTTTCGCCAGGGTGAAGAAAATAGCTTCGTCGCGGCGAAGACTCGGCTGAATGTTCCCCTTGAGTTTTTGAGAATTCTTCCTTTTGAGACTCAATGACCATTCTACCCCTTTTTAGCAGGAAAAGTGGGGAGTGAACTGTAAGAAAATTGCATGGAGAATAGTGTGATTGGGGTTGTGTTTGCAAAGAATGAAAGGTCCTAGATGGAATTTCAAAGAAGGAGTAAGGGTATTTTGGGAAAGAGTGGAGAAAATATGAGATATTAAGGGTTTAGCTTTAGAAACCCTTTCATTTGCTTCTTCACCACCGCCTCTTTCATCCCTTATTTCTCTCAAATTTTCATTCAAGTTTCCAAGGATCTTTGAAGAGCTTTTGACTAGAAATTGTTACAAGTTGATCCTAAGCACTAAAAGGTGAGAACCCTTACTCTAGAAGTAATTTTTATTGTTGAAAGTAATTTTTATTGTTGAAAGAGTAGGATCCTTATAAAGTTTTGTATTGAAGGTTTAAGAGAAAGTATCAAGCCATCAAGAGTAGAAAGATTAAGTGGTTTCTACTTGTGTCCAAGGTAAGTAAATTCACCTAAGTTGTGATTTACTTGATTGAATGATGTGTACAGATTTTTAGATATGTGCTTGATGCTTAAATTTCAATGTTTGAAATGAGTTGATGAATTCAATGTTGTTATATGAAAGAATTTCCACCATGAGAAGGGTGGCTTGTGTTGTTAAAGTTGGGTAGAAGTGTGGATAGAATTAGAAGAATTTGAGAGGAATATTTGAAGTATGTTTTCCCTTGCAGGTTGTATGATGTTTTAAAGGAGTTGAACTCCTATTTTGGATGACTAAGAAAGAAGTATAATTAAAGTTAGAATAAAGTTTAGGTATGCACACATATTGTTTGATGAAATGTCTAAAAGAAGCATGAGTAGAAGTAGAGAACCTTACTTTATGCAACATAGCATATTTGCATGTCATGAATGCATATAAGAAAGATTTTAGGCATGAGCCACCCATATGCATATGTTTGATTGAGTAATCACATGAGAAAGAAATATGAGAAATGAGAAAGAAACACTCTATGAATAGAGATAAAGAAAAGAACCAATTCTCTTAGAATAAAGAGAAAGAAAGAACTAGCACTAGAGGATAAAATGATTATTAAGTGCTACAGAAAAGAAAAGAAAATAGGTTGTGCGATGGGGAACTCGTGAGTGTAGAGTTACCCTCATGTGAACCGTTATGAGAAAGAGCGGTCTCCGCCATGAGAGAGCGGAATGCATGTGAACCGTTATGAGAAAAAGCGGGTAGCATATGAGAAAAAACGGTCTCCGCCATGAGAGAGCAGAATGCATGTGAACCGTTATGAGAAAAAGCGGTCTCCGCCATGAGAGAGCAGAATGCATGTAAACCGCTATGAGAGAGAATGGTCTCCGCCATGAGAAAGCGGAATGAGATTGAGAAAAAGAAAAGAATAGAAAGAAAATGAGATTTTTGAATTAGAAAAAAAGATAAGAGTACGAAGAGAATTGATGAGTAATGCACGGGAATGATAGAGTAAGAGATTTTTACTTACTGGGCATCTTTGTGCTCACTCCGTGTTTTCTTTGTTGTACAGGACATAGGTGAGGACCTGGTCTGAGGGACGTCAGCAAGCGGGGAGACTTGGCTGCACTATCCACTTTTTTCGTTTTTGAGAGTCTTTTGTGCAAATGATGTTGTACTTTATAAAGAATGTAATTATTAAGTAAAGAAAAAATTTTGGGCCCAACTGTTTTGATAATTATGCTGTCTTTTTATTAATCTATATTATGAATATGGTAGAAGAAAGTAGTTGTTACACACCCATTCTCTACACCCACATGCCACTTCTACTCTCCAATTCTCTCATATTTTCACCAAATTTCCCAAGGAAGATTGAAGGGCTTTTGGTTGGATTTTTATAAAGATCTGATCCTAAGCATCAAAAGGTAAGGATTTTGGTTATAAATATGAGATTGATTTGTGTAAGAGTTGAATTTTTATTAAGTTTATGCTTAGGGTTTGAGAGAAAGAACAAGTCTACCAAAGATAGAGGGATTCTTGTGGACTTATTCAAGCATAAGGTAAGTAAATCCAACCCAAGTTAAGATTTAAGAAATCAAATGATTTTATATGCATGTATATGTTTATGAGTTTGAGATTGATTGTTGAGAATGTTGCTATTGTTGAATATATGGCTTTTGATGAGTAGATTTGAGCCATGAGAAGTAGAGTTGATATTGTAATGACTAAGTGAAGTTTGGTTGAATTTAGAAAGAATTTAAGTAGAATATTTGAAGTGTATTTTCCTACCCAGGATTTGTAATGATTCAACGGAGTTTTACTCCAATTATGGATGATTTAAGAAAGAAGAAGAATTATAGTTAAAGTAGAATTTAAGTATGCATGCTTGTTGTTTGATGAAATGCCTAAGAGAAACATATGCATGAGTAGAGAAACTTATTTTGTGCAACATTGTATATTTGCATTGCATAATTACACCTAAGAAAGAAACATAAGTATGAGCCATCCACATGCATATATTTGCATATGCATAAGAACTTAAAGAAAGAATAAAGAGAAAGAAAGAAAAGCACTAAAGAATTAAAGAAAGAAAAGTGCTAAAGAAGAGAAAAGAATAGGTTGTTGTGATGGGGAACCCGTGGGTGACAAGAAGAAGAAATTCCCACATACACGCCACCTTAATTGAGTGGCATAAGAAGAAGAAGAATTTGTACGGCTCGTAAGAGTGTATGTGGATGAGGGTTGTACCAAGAAAAATTTTCTACATGCACACCACCTTAATTGGGTGGCCTAAGAAAAAGAAAGAATTTGTACAGTCCGCAAGAGTGCATGTAGATGAGGATTGTACTCACTCACACGGCCAGAGTTCTGAATCCATGCATCAACCGAGTCCAATCAGCAAAGAATAAGAAAAGAAAGAATAAGATAAGAATGAGAATGAGAATAAGAAAGAATGAGAAAGCTTGATCAAGAAAAGAAAAGAAAAGCAAGAGAAAAAAAAGAAGAGTTCAAACAAGCAAGAAAAAAGAAACAGAATAAGAAATAGAAAGAAGAAAAGAAAACTCATGTCTATGCATTACTGCATATGCATTTCATTCATGCATGTTACCATGATTTACATCATGGTTAGTGAGAATAAGAAAGAAAGAACAAAGAGAATTAGAAAGAAAGGAAAGAACAATGAGAACTAGAAACAGAGAAAGAACAAGGAAAGAATGAAGAAGAAAAGAATAGAGTAAGGAATGAACCAAAGTATAAGTCGAGAGGATAAAGAAGCAGAGGATTTACTTACTGAGCATTTTTGTGCTCACCCCGTTGTTTTTCCATGTTTTGCAAGAAACAGGTGAGAAGCGGTCGGATGGACGTCGACAAGCGGAGAGAAATGGCATTATTGTCCACCATTGTAAAAGTTTTTGTATATGTGATTTTGCTATGTACAGAATAATAAATGTTAAGTAAGGAAAAATTTTGGGCCCAACTACTTTTCATTTATTAAGTATGTATATTTTTCATAGTATATTTTCTAAGTATACTCATAGAAAAGAAGGTATTACACCTTCTCACTCGAGTTAGCCCTAACCAACGTCAATGTTTCTGATATTTTCATGCCTGATTCATTAGCCTTCAACATATCCAGAAGCTTGGAAAGGGTATTCTTCTTATCATCCTCAATGAAGTCGTAGACAAATTGAGAGTAAGAATCTGGCAAAGATTGTAAGATTAGGTCTATCGCTAAACCCTCATTAAGTCTGTATTCCAAAATCTCAAGCCTGTTCATATACTCGGTCAACTTGAGTATATGATCACCAATTTTGGTACCCTCTTTCATCCTACATCTGAATAACGACCAAGACACCATATGCTTCTCATTTCTTTGAAGAAAATGAAGAATGGAAGCAAGTCCATTTTCTGGCATTGTTGACGTAGTAATGGTGTCATTGATGCAAGCACAATATATCTTGTAATTTCTGCTTTTGCATCATGTGTATACTTCACATATACATACCAGTCTCATGGATAGAACTATCAATAGGTTCTAGTAACAAATTCTGCTCAATGGTGTATAACCTATCACTTGACTAAAGTATATTGTTTATACTTCTATACCAGTCAATGAAATTCTCACCATTCCATTTCTCTACCAGTTCAATGATTTATCGTAGTGATGTTGGGATCATTTTGCTCAATTTTAGTGAATCTGCAAGTGCAGAATAATTAACTGTTATTACAATGTTTATTATTATTATTTGATAAGGCCTTTTATTAAACAATCACTCCAACTATTTTCCTCAAGTCAATAGCCCTCACTATTAACTTGGGAAAGCCGTTGGCTTTCTTAGTGGACTGAGATCCCATCTGGCCCATTTCAAACCTTCGCTCTGGCGAACAAGCCAAAACAGGTTGATTAGGTAGGCCAACAAACTTAATCCACATCAGTTGATAGCTCTTACTACCAACCTCAAATGTGAAACAAGCCAACAAGCCAATCACACAGTTCAATGGCCTAGCCATCGTCCTCAAGTGTGATTCTCAGTATTAGTAGAGTGGACACTACATGTTGCCATGTGCACATAACAAGTGTTCTTCTCTTACTATGCCTATGATGTGTTTATCAACCTTCGTTGTGGCAAATGAATAAAACAATCATTTTAAGCCGACCTATCACCATTAAGGAAAAATCCAATGAGATTTAACCTCCCACTAGTAGAAGTGTACCCTTCGCTGTGGCGAACAAGGTTATGACAAACAGTGGTTTGATTAAATCCATGGTGATGGAAGGCATACAGATGACTTAATATACTTTATTTGAGGGTTTTTATTTTATGTCTCACTAGTTTTATTATCTTTGTTAGAATGACATCGCATGTTATTAAACATTCAACCTTAGCATGCATTCTAAGCAAAATATAAATGTGCTGGTACATGGCCCAACTAAAACTGATTTCCTCAAGCCTAGAGAAATTAGTAGATCACCTAGGCGTTCTATAATAAATATCTTAAGTCTTCAAGTATGATTGCCTCATCATTGCTCCGTCTTCAAGGACATTACAAAATACTACTAAATTTACAATGAAATTATTACTACAACAATTTTACATCAATAAATTTAGAAACCTCGATTTACATTCGAGGGGAATAAGATGAGAAGAGAATGTACATCGAGAAGGTAGGAAAAAGGCAAGGCATGCAATCCCTATTTAAAATTACAATCATACATACCTAAAAATACTTTAAAACATTCACCATAGATCCAAGGCTCATGTACTAGGCACCATGCAATTTTTCTAACAAGAATTATTGCATACTTTCAAAACAATCAATTTTGAATAGGGTGGGTTGATTTATAAAAGTTACCCTCTTAGATCATGGTTATTAGTATCCTATGATACGATTCAATACAGGTCGTCAATGATACATATTAGAGAGTGTATCCTAAACCTTTCGATATGTTGATATGTATCCTATGATATGATACGTATCGATTATCCTTAAAAATATCGATACAAATTGATACAAATTTATTAATTTGGGTTGAAGGCCAAAAAAAAGATTCGGGTCGGATCCAGGTTACCTAACCCAACTCACTAAAACCCACCCAAATTTACCCATTTTGCATGGAGAAAGTGAAGAGGAAGATGTGTTGCCCATTTTGTATGATAATAATAACACAATTGGAGATATAGATATTGACATTGATCTTGATCTTAGAAATGACATGAATGGTTGAGAGGAAATGATATAGATTCTTAATTTTGTGATTAATTTTGATTACGAAATACCATAATTTAAAGCCAATAATATCACAAAATTCGTTAATTAATCTTGAGGATGATATTAATTTAAAAAAAAAATGTATTATTATTTTTTTTTTTAAAAAGGCATATCCTATGATACGATACGATATGCGATATACGATTCGAAAAATTAGGTTTTCGATACACGATACGATATGCGATTTGACAATCATGTCTTGGATTTGCAGAATTATGCATCAATCCAGCGTTAAAAATGCTACAGCACCATTCATGTTGCGCATGGTTTTATCATGCCATGGTGCACAGCAAGAACTGAATTGCGTTGCGGTGAAGTATAATTTTGCCGCGACTAAAACCAGCAACTCGCGTCTTCAACGACACATTCGAGCCATGGTGTATTCCACATATGCCACGGTGCAATCATGCAATCTCATGATTTAGCGTGCTACTTCATTGTAACCACGCCATGGCATTGTTTTATTACTGTACTATACTATCTAGCTAATAATTCTTTAAGAAATATATGAAAAAATCCACTAAATAACTTTTATAAACATATATACATAATGTAAAATCCGAAAATTCTTATTTTAGTTCATATAAATATATACACAAAATACTGATATACTTTAGTAAGCATAAGGTAATCTTGAATAGTGCCGCCAAACTCCTCCGCTTCTTGACGTCCCACCCGATCATAAATCATCTAGTACCTGCAAAACAGTAAAATAATAGAGTGGGCACTAATTGCTCAGTAAGTAAACCAAACTGCACTACTGTGTTTCCTCTGTTACTCATGTTCTGATTTTTCCTTTTCTCACTTTATTCTTTGATTATATTCTTCATTCTTTTCTGATATTCTGCATTCTTTTTTGATACTCTGATTTACTACTTACCAACATGCAAAGTCAATAAATAAAACTGTACATCGTCGAGCACATAAGAAATACTGAATCATGTAAGTAGCATAATACATATATAGAATAATAAACTCTCCTAAGAAATGAACTTTCTTTTCTTTTCTCTTCCTGTTTCTCTTATACTGTATCTCTTTCTTTTCTTCTATGTTTCTCTTTCTTTTCTTTCTTCTTTCTAGTTTGCCGATCGACTAGGTTGATGCATGGATTTGGAACCCTGGCCATGTGAGTGGGTACAGTCCTCATCTACATGTACTACTCATGGACTGTACAAGTACTGTATCTCTTTGCTATGGACGCTCGCTTGTGGCGGCGTGCATGTAGGTATGCTCTCCTGGGTACAGTCCTCATCCATATACACTACTCATGGACTGTACAAATGCTGTATCTCTCTGCTGATGTCACTCGCTTGTGGCGACGTGTATGTGGGCATCTCTGTCACTCACGGGTTCCCCATCGCAAAAACCTTATATCATAGCATGCTATAGAAAGAGAGTAGAAAGAGATACTACACACATTTCAACATGAATTTCCAAGCTATGGAAATTCTACACTTGCCTTCTTTAAAAACATACACTTTCCATATATGAACATATCATTTCATCAAGACTATTTCGTGGATGCATAACAAATTCATAGAAACATATCATCCTTGGGCTTGTTTATACATACACAAGCTCATACTTAGGTAATATATAACATATTACACATAGCCTCCATGGTCATTCATTACATCAAATATATATGTTCATACAATCATTAAATAATCACAAAGACCACTCATTCAAACATGCTTCAAAACCCTTTAAGCATCATTTTCATACTTGGAATCAATTATAGATTATTAGACTAAAAATAAATTAATAAATTGGAAGCACCTTTGAGGTAAGGTCATACTCAAGAAGGCATATCTCGAGTTATACACATTAGATTGTTATGTTCTTGGTCTAATTTTAAAGCTTAGAGAAATGGCTATAATGTTTATGTTTAGGTCTCAACCTAGTTCGATAGGTAAGATGCCCAAAAATCACTCAGAAGGCCATAAATTTCACAGGGCAACCATGGTAACATGCTTACTTTAAGGCATTTCCATACCTATTTACCTCTACTTACTCCCTAACCTTTCCTAACCATTCTTCCCTATGAAAACATGTTAAAAGATCAATAATAGACAATCAAACTTCAATTCTTACCTTTCTCTAACCCTTTCTTCATTAGGGTTTAGCCAACTCATGCATGCAATTTCTCTTTGGATTTTCATCAAACAGTTCATATGCTCATGCAAGTCCCTACATATCAATACAAATGTGAGTACCACATCCTATGTCAATGACCCAAGATGTTGAATGAGAGAAGTTAATCTCAATCACGTACATAGCTGAAGTCGAAACGCCTGACTTCTTCTTGTTTGCAAGGAAAGCCTTGCTATGCTTCCTCTAGTGGCTAGGCTTGCCACACTAGAAGCAAACTATCTTCCCACCTCTCCCAATGACACCCTCAAGCTTAAGAGTATCTTGTCCTTTAGACTTGGGTTGGGGATAGGCCTTGGCCTTTCCCTTGCCCTCCCTTGCCCTTGCCCTTGCCCTTGCCTTTACCCTTGCCCTTACCCTTGCCCTTTCCTTTACTAGCAACAACCAGTAAAACAGGTTTGAACTTTTTCATGTCCTGCTTCGTAGTCCTAAGCATGATTAGAAGCTGTGACAGGGATTTCACCATCATGGTCAAATTGAAATTCATTATGAACAGTGAAAAAGAATAAGGTAGTGACTGCAGAATTAAATCCACATGTAAATCTACATCCATACCAAACCCCAAAGTCTAAAGCCTCACAGTGCAATTAAATTTTTTGAGGTTGTTGCCTGTATTTAATTTTAATATTAAAATTAATTAGTAAGATTATATTTAAATATGTGTGCGCATATATTTAAATAAATTATTATTAATTAAATGTTAATATATTTTAATATATTAATTGATTTTAATAATAGTGATAATTATATATAATTAAAATACCATAAAAGGGTGTTTGGTTACAAGGATAAATTAATATGAGAATCCATGGCTATTCCTAATGGGATTAGGGTTTTAATTAAGTGACACTATATAAGTGAAACTTAATTAAAACATAATAGAGAATTAATTCATTCATTGAATTGAAAACAAAAACCCTAGCCACCTACCTCTCTCTCACTGTTTTCTTCATTGACTAGAGAAGAAAAATTCTTTCTTTTTGATTCTTGAAGCCATCAAGTGGATCTGGGAAATATCTTTTTGGTTCTACGGATTATCTTTGTGTGGACAATGTGAGTGCGATTCTACATTGAATCGGGAAGTGAAATCAAATTAGAGACATTTGAAAGAGCCTCCAAACATATGTAAGTAAATCTAAACCTATATGGATTTACTGTTATATTGATTATTATAACTGATTTGTAAACATTATAATCTATACCTAGATTTTTGGGATTAAGCAATTGATCGATTTAATTTTAAATCTGATCTTTTCGCTGCCTATATCTGATTAGTTGCTTAAAGTGGTATCTGAGCCTTGGGTACTAGACTATAATGCTTAAACATTGATTGATAACATGAGATTCGTTTGATAACATGTTATTATATAGACGAATGTAATACCCAAGATGTCAAAGGTATGTTGCTAATTCAAAATAGTCCTTTAGATGTTAATTTTATGTTAAAAAGCATAAAATCTAACTAAGGGCAAAAGAGTTGATTCATTTGGAACGGTATGAATCAATTATCCATAGAAAGGCATTAGGAGCAAAATAGTCATTTTGCCTATGGATAAGCATTGAAAAAGTCAAGGATGAGTAGCCTTAATTGCATTTAATGGCATTAATTAAGTAATAATTATGTTTAGTGCAAAATGACCAAACTGCCCTTATATGAAGAATTAAGGACTTATGAGCTATAAAATTAAAATAATTGGGCCAATAGTATAATTTTGAAAAATTAATGAAATACTTTCCTATAAATGAGAGGAAATTCGTTCAAGCCATGGGAGAGAGCATTTCTTCAACCTTTCTTCCATTTTCTCTCAAATCTTCCATAAAACAAGCCTTCTCTCTCTAAGTTTTAAAAGAGTGCCAAGGGAGAGAGCATTTCTTCAACCTTTCTTCCATTTTCTCTCAAATCTTCCATGAAACAAACCTTCTCTCTCTAAGTTTTAAAGGTGTTTTGCATAATTTTTCAAGGAGAACAAGATAGGAGCCTTGGATCTTCAAGTTGAAGGGTTTAAGGTAAGGATTAAAAACCCTAGTATTGATGTGATTCGAAGATTTGAAGTAGATGTTAAGGTATAATGTTATATATGTAGGATTAAGGTGTAAAAGAAGACAAAGGCAAATGATTTGTTAGAGGAATTCTTTAAAAAGGTAAGGAAGAACCTCCCATAACTTTAGGGATTATGCTAGGGTTTGTAGATTTTTATGAAACCTTAAATTAAGGTTTTAAGGCATAGAATTAGTTGATGGCAAGTGTAGTTGAACTTATTTATTCTATTTAATGCCTTGAATTCATTATACATGAAGTTATTGCTATTTATATTTTATGAGTTGTTATGTTTGATTGAAGAAAATGAAGAGTGGATGGTGATTGTGGCAAAACTTGTAGTATTGGAGGCCACATGGTGTTGAATAGTTGCTATTAGAAGTGTTGATGTGTTGTTTGTATTAGCTTACAATGTTATAACAATAATGGATGATTATGGGTATGAGATTTTACACTTCCTTTAAGATGTTAAAGACTATTAAGGGGAGGTTTATTTGATCCATAAGTTGACATGTTGGTTAATTGTCAACAGGAATTGATGTGACATAGTTTACTATGAAAAATTCAGATTTGGTAAGCTTAGGGGTTATGTTAAACATGCTTCAGTATTTCGACCATAACTTGAGTTATAAAAGTCTAAATGAGATGATTCTTGAAGCACTAGAAATTTAAGAGATAGCCATGTTTATAATAGGAGCCAATTCGTTTTAGAAATGGAAGGAAGATGGCCTAAAGTATAAACTTCTGGTTATTAAAGTTTAAGATTTAACATGATCAATTCTTATGATTATCAATTGATTATTAATGTATTATTGTAATTATGCTATGTACTAATGTTTACCCATTATTTAGATGATCTTTGAAAGATATACATTGTCATGATGTCAATGCATGATTAATGTTATGAAATGGCATGAAGATGCAATGTAATACATGTTTCAAGATGATGTATTTGAGCAAGAGGTAATGTAAATGGATTGATAATCTATAGATGAATTAAAAGTATTAAGCTCACCAAAATATCTATTTACATGCCATAAGATGCTAAAGATGCATATAGACATGATAGAGATGCATATAGACATGATGGAAAACGCGTAAGCATATCCTCGTATACCGGTTGAGGAAAGATGAATATATGCTTTAGATGCTAAATAACGTGTAAGCACACCTCCCAATGATATGAGCTCTAGATGAATTTGAGGCTAGATGATATAAAGTGCTTAAGACGCTAAGAAAAGTCCGATCAGCTACACGTTAAATGGTTCATATGCATTTAGTTGCACTACATGAGTTATGATGTTATTTACATCATGAGATGATTTATACTCATGTTAGATGATATTTAGATGTTATATCATGACATGTAATGTGTGTATACTATGTTTACATACTTATTTGTATGTGTATGCATTGATGTTTATATAGCCATGTGATAAAATGATGAAAGACATATGAAATAGAAAGAAAAAAAAAAAAAGGGAAGTATACCTAGATGTAAAAGATAAGTGGTGTGTTAACAAATATGTTTAAATGAGGGTCAAATAGCACATTTAGAATGAAATGGATCATTCCTTATTGAGTGATTAGTGCTCACCCTTTCATTATTGATTGCTTTGCAGGTAGACCAGAAGCGAAAGATGCTAGAGATAGCGGGGCTACACGTGAGGGGAGATGATTTTTTGTCATCTTGATGTAAATAATGTAAATGATAAATGCTTGTGAAACACCTTTGGAATCTTCCACCCTATAAATATGTTTTGATTGTGTAATTTCCAAATAAATTCTTAAAGTTTTTGAAATTATAAGTTTGGATCCTAAATGACATCTTATATGCATGTTTTGGATATTATTATTATTATCCTTACACAGGCTTTTTCTAAATACAACTCGTTCTCCAGACATGTATCCCCTGGATTCTCATTTAGGAATATTCAAAGGATACCTGACTGGAGGGGGGTTTTACAACTAATGTGTTGATTGAATTTTTATTGGTTGGTTGATGTCCTAGTCGAATGCTTATGCATTCTATTCGATTTGGATTCACATTGTTACACGAAAAACTGCAAAAACGTGAATTGCACATTCATTGATCTACGGGGTTCGCCACGGTGAGATGCAAGAAAGTTAATCTCGCTGTGGCAAAATGCGAAAAATGTCGATCTCACCACAACCAAATGAAACTTCGCCATGGCAAGCTACATTCTGGAATTTTAGAGTTTTATGGAGGTTCAATCTCACTGTGGCAAAATAAAACTTTGCAGTGACGACCATGGGGTATTTGAACTTCATCGTGATGAAGAGTTTTCTCTACCGCGGCAAGAAACCTACTAGATCGATTTTGTGTTTTTCGCACAAGGACTAATTTTATTTTGAATGTATGCAATGTTCTTGTTTGATAATTGCATGGTGCCTAGTACATAAGGCTTAAACCTATTGTTTATTTTTAATTGTGGGCTTGTTTGTAATTTTTTTAAATAAATAGGACCTGTATGTCCTTTCTCTCTCCAATATCTCCATGTATTTCTTCTTCTCGTCTCACTCACCTTGTATGTAATGCGAGGTTTCTATTTTATTGATGTAAATTAAAATAGGATTTTATTTTGTTAAAATCTTTGTAATGATCATGATGAAGAAACGAAGAAGCAATGAAGAGGAATAACTTGAAGACCTAAGTTTTATTTTTCAAACCCTAGGTTGACCTATTGATTCCTCTAGGCTTGAGGAAATCGGTTTTAGTGGGCCATGTACCGACACATTTATATTTTGCTTAGAATGCATGCTAAGGTTGAATGTTTAATAACATGCCGATCAATGTCATTTTAACAAAGATAATAAATTGGTGGGATGTAAAATAAAACTCCTCAAATAAAGGATATTAGGTCAGTAACTAAAACGCGTGCCGTCACCATGACTTTAATCAAACCACTATTTGTTGGAACCCTGTTCACCAAAGTGAAGGGTACACTTTTACCAATGGAACGTTAAAGCTCATTTGAGTTTTCCTTAATGGTGATAGGTCAACTTAAATGATATGTTTTGCTGGTTCACCAAAACGAAGGTTGATAAGCATATCAAGGCATAGTAGAGAAATACAATTGTTGTATATACGTGGCAACATGTAGTGTCGCCTCTACCGATATTGAGAATCACACTTGAGGACAATGGCTTCGGTCATTGTATTGTGTGATTGGTTTGTTGGCTTACTTCGCATTTGAGGTTGGTAGTGGGAGCTATCAACTAGTGTGGATTAAGTTTGTCAGCCTATCTAATCAACCCATTTTGGCTTGTTCGCTAAAGTGAAGGTTTGAAATGGGCTAGATGGGATCTCGGTCGACTAGAAAAGCCAACGGGCTTTCCCCAATCAATAGTGAGGGCTATTGGCTTGAGGAAAATAGTGGGAGCGATTTTAGTAAAAGACCTTATTAATTAATAATAAACATTGTAATAACTTTTACTTTTCTACATTTGTAGATTCACTAAAAATGAGCAATACCAACATACGATCAATAATTGAAAGGGAAAACAAATTGAATGGATCCAATTTCTTGGACTGGTATCGAAATCTTCAGATTATACTAAAGTCCAAAAAGAAATTGTATATCCTTGACAAGCCTTACATGGCTGAGCCTAATCCTGATGCCACTCAAGAAATAAAGGATACTCATAAAAAGTTCCTTGATGATGCTAATAATGTTCAATGCATTATGCTAGAATGATACTTGATCTACAAAAGTAGCATGAGAAAATGGACGTTGCTGCCATAACTCTTCACCTCAAAGAGCTTTTCCAAGGAAATGCTTGTCATGAGAGGTATACGGTGTTGAGCACATTTTTTAGGTGTTGTATGACTGAGGGACCCCATGTTGGTCCTCATGAACTCAAGATGATTGGGAACATAGAGAGGCTTAAGACTTTGGGGTTTGGTTTGGATGCAAACTTACATGTGGATTTAATTCTGTAGTCACTACCTTATTCTTTTTCACTGTTCATAATGAATTTCAATATGAACATGATGGTGAAATCCCTATCATAGCTTCTGAACATGCTTAGGATTGCAGAGCAGGACATGAAAAAGTCCAAGCCTGTTTTACTTGTTATTGCCAGTAAAGGCAATGGCAAGGGCAAGGGCAAGGGCAAGGGAAAGGCCAAGGCCTATCCCAAGCGCAAGCGCAAGCGCAAGCCCAAAGGACAAGATGCTTTTAAGCTTGAGGGTGGCATTGGGAAAGGTGGGAAGATAGTTTGCTTCTATTGTGCCAAGCCTAGCCACTAGAGGAAGCATAGCAAGGCTTTCCTCGCAAACAAGAAGAAGTTAGACATTTCGACTTTAGCTATGTACGTGATTGAGATTAACTTCTCTCTTTCAATATCTTGGGTCATTGGCATTGGATGTGGTACTCACATTTGTATTGATGTGTAGGGACTAAGGTGGAGTAGATTGCTACCCAAGGGAGAAGTGGACCTACAAGTTGGAAATAGAGCACATGTGGTTGTATTAGCTATAGGGACTTATTGTTGGAACTTAAGGATTGTTATTTTGTACCTGTGATTTCTAGAAACATTATTTTAGTATCTGCTTTGGATAATATAGGATATCATTTTGAAATTTCTAAAGGATTGTTGTCCTTTAGTTTGAATGGTATACTATTTGGAATTGTTCTTCAGATTGTCTTTGTGTGGATCAACGTTCGTGCGGTTCTACTCTGAATTGGAAACGAACTTGAATAAGATACTTTTGAAGGGGCCTCCAAACATACGTAAGTGAATCTGAATCCTTGTATGGATTTTCTGTTCATTTTGCTTTTATACAAATTCGTTTTTAACATGCAAAATGCTATAGGTCTTTGCCCGGATTTTGGCACAAAAGTAATTGATTTTTTAGTTTATTATTGTTTTTCCACTGCCCACTAGAGATCAGTTACTTACACTAAATAGAACTACGTTGGGCTAGTGTCAAACCAGACCAATCGGTGCACAAAGTGCTCCGGTGATCTCAAGTCTAAAGATCACATGCACCACCATTTGTTAGAGGATTTATTCCATAGACACTGGGGTTACCATCCATATGGAATCCTCTGGTGGTTCTGTCTAGTGAACTTGCCTCAAGCAAGCACCCATGTGTTGCACCAAGTTGTCGGAAAACAACCTTGACAACTGAGATCACTCATTGTCTTTTGATAGAGTCATTCAACACTATGATAGCCTTATCTTATTATCTGTGCCCTTGGTCAAAATAATACTAGGCTATAGACATTTCTAGAATGGCCACCATATGTGATCATAGGGTTCTCACTATCAAGATTAGAAACACTTGATACCCTTGTCACGGTTCTACCATCCTAAGGACATTTATCAATACACACAATTTTGATTTACACAATATAGAAGAATATGCCTTTTATTGATAAATAATTATTATTACAAAGAGTCAATCTTACAATAATTGATTGGCTCGAGGGCACCTATTCTAACACCAGATTATATTGTTTAATTGATGTTTGATAACATGTATATTTGTTTGATAACATGTTATTGCATGAATTGACTATTTTAAAATTTGGAAAATTCTATAAATCGCATGATTTTTATGATCAATGGACTAATCAATGTGTTGATGAGTGATTTTTGGTTGGTTGACGTCTTGGTCGAATGCTGGTGCATTCGATTCAATTTAGATACGCAAAGAACTACAAAAACGTGAACTGGTTATTCAAATATCTTTAGCGTTCTCCGCAGCAAAATAAAGCTTTGCCTCAGCGACCACAAGATCATGGCATCTGGCCGCGACGGATAGCAAAAAAGTAGATCTCGCTACGGTGAAATAAAACTTCGCCACGACAAGATGCATTCTCAAATCCCAGAGTTCTCTAGAGGTTCAATCTCATCACAGCAATTGTGGGGTATTTGAACTTCATTGCAACGACTAATTTTCTCCACTGCGATGAGATAGCTACTGGACCAATTTGTTTTGTTTTGCACAGGGACTGAACTATAGTTTTTCAAAACCTTAAAAGCCAATGATTATTCTACACATCTAAGAGGGTAATTTAATAATTTCACCTACCCAATTCAAAAATATTTATTTTGAATGTATGAAATGTTCTTGTTTGAAAATTGCATGGTGCCCGGTACATAAGCCCTAGACCTTTGGTTTGTTTATTTATATTTTGGGTTTGTTTACAATTTTTAAATAAATAGAACCTGCGTGTCCTGCCTCTCTTTAAATTCTCTATGTATTTCTTCTTCTCATCTCACTCCCCTCGTATGTAACGCGAGGTTTCTATTTTATAGATGTAAATTAAAATTGGATTTTATTTTTATAAAATCTTTTGTATTGATCATGATGTAGAAATGAAGAAGCAATGAAAAGGAAAAATTTGAAGACTCGAGTTTTATATTTTAACCCTAGGTTGACCTTTCAATTCCTCTGGGCTTGAGGAAATCACTTTTAGTGGGCCATGTACCAGCACGTTTAATTTTTCTTAGAATGCATGCTAAGGTTGAATGTTTAATAACATGCCGATCAATGTCATTTTAACAAAGATAACAAACTAGTGAGATGTAAATAAAACCCTTCAAATAAAGGATATTAATTTAGTAATTAAAACGTCTTGCATCACCATGACTTTAATCAAACCACTGTTCGTTTGAACCTTGTTCACCAAAACAAAGGGTACACTTCTACCAATGGGAGGTTAATGCTCATTGGAGTTTTTCTTAATGGTGATGGGTCGACTTAAATGATATGTTTTGCTTGTTCGCCAAAGTGAAGGTTGATAAGCATATCATAGGCATACTAGAGAAGTACACTTGCGTGTATGTGGAAGCATGTGTCCGCTCTACTAATACTGAGAATCACACTTGAAGACAATGGCTTCAGTCATTGTATTGAGTGATTGGTTTGTTGGCTTACTTTGCATTTGAGGTTGGTAGTTAGCTATCAACTAGTGTGGATTAAGTTTGTTGGCCTAACTAATCAACCCATTTTGGCTTGCTCGCCAAAGCAAAGGTTTTAAATGGGCTAGATGAGATCTCATTCCACTAGGAAAGCCAACGGGCTTTCCCGAGTTAATAGTGAGGGCTATTGGCTTGAGGAAAAGAGTGGGAGTGATTTTTAATAAAAGACCTTATTAAATAATAATAAACATTATAATAACGTTTACTTTTCTACATTTGTGATTCACAAAATGAGCAATACCAACCTACGATCGATAATCGAAAAAGAAATCGGGCTAGATGGATCCAATTTCTTGGACTGGTATTGAAATCTTCGAATTATACTAAAGTCTGAAAAGAAATTGTATATCCTTGATAAGCCTTATCTGGTTGAGTCTGATCTTGATGCTACTCAGGAAATAAAGGATACTTACCAAAAGTTGCTTGATGATGCTAATGGTGTTCAATGCATTATGCTAGTATTAATGACACTTGAAATGCAAAAGTAGCATGATAATATGGACGCTGCTACCATAATTATGCACCTCAAGAAGCTTTTCTGAGGAAATGCTCGTCATGAGAGGTTTAAGGTGTCGGGCGCACTGTTTAGGAGACATATGAATAAGAAAGCCCCAGTTATTCCTCATGTGCTCAAGGTGATTCGGTACATAAAGAGGCTTGAGACTTTGGGGTTCGATGTGGATGTGACTTACAAGTGGATTTAATTCTACAATCATTACCTGATTCCTTTTCACCATTCATAATGAACTTCAATATGAACACGATGGTGAAATCCTTGTCATAGCTTCTGAACATGCTGCGGAGCATGAAGTGAAAAAGTCCAAGCCTGTTTTACTAGTTGCTGCCAGAAAAGAAAAGAAAGGGTAAGGGTAAGGGTAAGGGCAAGGAAAAGGCCAAGGCCAATCCCAAGCCCAAGCCTAAGCCCAAAGAATAGGATGTTCTCAAGCCTGAGGGTGGTGCTGGGAAAGGTAGGAAGATAGTCTGTTTTTATTGTGGCAAGCCTGGCCACTAAAGGAAGCATTGCTAGGCTTTCCTCACTAACAAGAAGAAGTCAAATGCTTCGACTTAAAGTATGTACATGATTGAGTTTAATTTCTCTCCTTAAACATCTTGGGTCATTGACACAGGATGTGGTACTCACATTTGTATTGATGTGCAGGGACTAAGGCAGAGTATATTGTTCGCCAAAGGAGAAGTGGACTTACGAGTTGGAAATGGAGCACATGTGGCTGCATTAGCTATAGGAACTTATTGTTTGAGTTTGCCTACAGGCTTATTGTTGGAACTCAAAGATTGTTATTTTGTACCTGTAATTTCTAGAAACATTATTTCAATATCTGTTTTGGATAATATATGATATCATTTTGAAATTTCTAATGGATTGTTGTCCTTTAGTTTGAATGGTATACTATTTGGAATTACAAGGTTATATAACGGATTATATGTTCTCGATTTAAACAATAAGGATATTCTCAACGTCGAACTTAAGAAAGCTAAATATAGCGATCAAACCAAAACATACCTCTGGCATTGTAGATTGGGTCATGTTAATTAGACCCGCATTACAAAACTTCAAGAAGGTGGAGTTTTGGACCCTTTTGACCTCCAGTCATTTGAGGTATGCAAGTTAAGCCTTTTAGGCAAGATGACCAAGTCGCCTTTCATAAGAAGAAGTGAAAGGGCTATTGAACTGTTAGGCATCATCCATAGTGTTGTATGTGGTCCACTAACAGTTGAGGCCAGAGGTGGATATTCATACTTCATCACATTTACTGATGACTTCAGTAGATCTAGTTATGTCTATCTTATGAGACATAAATCTTAAGTCTTTGATTAATTCAAAGAATTCAGGAATGAGGTACAGAATATGTTGGGCAAATGTATTAAAGCTCTTTGGTTGGATTGAGGAGGTGAATACTTGAGCTCAGGGTTTTCTGAATACTTGAAGGAGTGTGGGATAGTATCACAACTCACCCCTTCGTATACAGCCTAACATAATGGTGTGGCTGAAAGGAGGAATATGACCTTGCTTGATATGGTTAGGTCCATGATGAGTTTTAGTGATCTACTTGCATCATTTTGGGGTTATGCCTTAGAGCCTGATGCGTTGAAATTACAATATGCAATGTGTTGCAAGTGCACTAGTTGCAAAAAGTAATAAAGTGAAAAGTAGAGTATCGTTCCCACGAGGATTGTGTGTTAAACACTGATTTTCCTAGTTGTTTATCAAGTTGGAGAAACCGAAATATGTTTGGATTTGCGGGAGACAATTAAGCTAAGACTAACACAAAACTCACTATGTAATTTAAAATCTAAAAAATGCAAACAATATTAATTCAAGAAAAATATCAATTAAGACAAAGTGGTTAGGGTTTTGACTTCACTAGGATTTTATGAATTAATCTCCGAAATCTGTTACTTCTACATTCACATGCACAGATTATAAATCGAACACCCTAACATGTAAAACATACCTTCTCAGGTTATGTTTTCCTACTTATCCCTATTAAGCTTCTGCACACAACAAATTGAAAATTAATAGTTCCAAATCCGTTAAGCTAAATGGAATCCTAAACTGATTTCATTGATTCTCAAAACTATCTCTAGCGTTCAATACATCAATGGCAATTACCCTAAGAACCTAATACATGATTCACTTCTCAATCTCATCATGCTCAACAAGTAATTTCAATGAAAACAAGAGTAATTACACAATCCATGCAATAGAATGTAAAAGCAACATCAATTTTGATTAGACATTAAATTCCCAATTACATCAAAACCCTAACCCAAAAGTGAGTTAGTTCATACTAAAATTAAAGCACATCAAAATAAAAATTGTAAACAAAGAATTCAACATGATGGAATAAAGAAAAGAGAACAAAATCTTCCCTATTTGATGAATCCAAAGAGTTTCAATCTCCAATATTCTCTTCTTTCTCCCAAAACAAAGTCGAACCCTCTCTAAAATGACTAAGTCCCACTTATATAGTCGGTCCTCAAACCCTAAGACTCCCCCATAAAACTAAAACACACAGTTTTAAAAACTGAACATTGCAGATTTCACCGTGGCAAAGTTTTCTGAACTATTATGAAATTATGAAACTGCCCTCCGCTTGCTTCCTTGCTTGAATCTTCAAACTTTAGTGATCTCTAACAGGAACAAGCTTCATAGTGCTTCAAATCCGCTTCAAAACTTCCCCGCATCCTGAGATTCGCTTGCTTCTAAGTCTAGAAACTCAATTCTGCTCAGTATTTGCTCTAACTGCATGTTTTGGCCTGAAACATAAAATATATGAAATTAAGTTGCAATTCAGGCACAAACGAAAGAAGAAGTATCCAAAATCCGGCCAAAAAGCCTAGATAAAACAGTATAATCCGAGGATTATCAAATACCCCCAAATTTAAGACATGCTCGTCCTCGAGCATTAGGTACAAAATTCAACTAAAGAAGAACAACTAATCAACAGAAAAAGATAACAAAATTGAAAATTAAATGAGAGAATTTAGAATCAAAATCAAACACAAAGAAATGCCTAGAATTTACACAAGTCTCAAAAATTGTTGAAACATTATTACTGGAAAATGCTTAACACTCCAAGAAGTTACAAGTTGATTGGCTCTCTCTCTATCGGCCTCTTGAGTAGGTAATCCCCACTTCAGTCCACCTTCCGACTTCCCGGATTATTTTATGCAGAAATGCAAAGTTTATCAAATGGTGGTACACTCCATAAGCCTAAGTATTGAACTACTCTCCACTAATGCGGACTAGACATCACTAAGGATCAAAAGGTCTTTACAAGCTTGTAACGCTTAGGCTCGGTTAGTAGGCTCCAAAGAAAGGATAAGATAAACAAAGTAAGAGAACTCAGTTTTCTTCATGCAGACACTAAGAGCTACATCAATCTCCGCTTTCTTTCTCCACCACCAATCAAAGTGTCAACCATTTTATAACCCTCAAACATGTGCAATTCTTATTTTTTATTCTAAATTGAAACTCTCAATTTTCTATTTTTTTTTTTTAAACAGCATCAATTTTTTGAGGTCAATTACCCCTTCTTCTTGCCCTTTTTGTGACCCCCAAACTTATTATTTTAGTTCATCAAAATCTCACACAACTCTCCAAGCTCTTTTGTGTCTGCATTAGGTTCAGAATTCTCTTAAAGGTTGTGACACGTGTTTAGGGTGAAAGGTTTGGGCATTTTTGGTTGCACAAGAAGAATAGGGTAGTGATAATCTCATAAGGCTCAAATGGGTGACTAGGGAAAAAATTATTCATGGTTGGCTGGAAAGGCTCAAACGTTCCGAAAAATTGCTTAAATCATTTCCCCAATAAAGTCTATTCCTAGAATTTCACCTCAAGCACTTCTCAACTAGGTTCTAGAGTCCACCAACATTATCAAGACTTCACCTAACCACATAAAATGTTTCTAAGCATACCGAAATAATGAAAATGGTGGTTGAACCACTCAACAAACCTCTAGAAAAGAAAAATTAATCAACCAACCTAAACTTGAAGAAATGCTTAACATTTTCCATAAATAAAATCCCAACAATCCTATTCTCATCATAGACTTATGCAATTCATCATTGGCAACAACAATACAAAACATAAAAACAAACTAAACACAAAACAAAATTTCAAATTTCCTACCCCCAAACTAAAAAATGACATTGTCCCCAATGTCACATCATGCACATCCCAGAAATAGAAAAACACAATTAAAGGGTACAAGATTGTTCCCTGATTAATCCGTGAAGGCTGATTTTTGTTCAACATCATGCACACCCATTCCTTGGCTTCCTCATCATCATCATCTGTAAAAAAATGAAATTCTATGGTGCCCACTATGTTAGAAATTTCCACTGAATAATATGAAAAAATTACAACCTAATCTCACCCTTTCAAACTAAACTAGAAAATTCAAACAACAATTAACAACGTAACAAAGGAAAATTGGTTCCAATGTACAAAGCAAAAACAAAAACAAATGAAAACAGAAAATACAAAACAAGTGTTTCAGGCTTTATTCGTCGTCTTCCTCTTCATCTTCGACGTCATCATCTACTTCCATGGCATCATCTTCGTCCTCCTCTTGCCAATCTTGCCATTGGAAGTTTGAAACATCAATGCCCAGATTAGTGCAGCAGTTGTATTGCATCTCGTATAGCATTCAGGTCTGCCTTGCCATCCAATCTTGACGTCGTTCCATCCTGTTCACCTTTTCCAAAATTTGTTGCAACAACTCCCTTGTCGTGGATGTTGAACTAGATGTTTTGGCTGCTGTTTTGGTTCTTGGTCTTTTCAAACCGGAGCTGATTCCTTCACTGGGAGGACGCTCTAGGAGCTTGTAATAATAGGTGTGATCGAGGGGTAGGGCAGGATGAAGAAATGGTTCATCATCTGCCTTTTTTACTCTCGGTCGAGTGCAAAGCTTAGTGATGAGATGTGGGAAGGCGAAGCTCCCTCGCCCTGGTTTAGTTGCATGCCGTATACTCTCCATTATTATATTCCCCACATCCATTTTCTTGTTAGGAAACGATCATATATGGCAGCGGAAAACAAAAATAATTTACATGATAGATCGTTCCTTAGAACCAAGATCAAGGCACAAAATTACAGTTTGTACATTATAAAAGAATATGCAGAAAAATCAGTTTGAAGTTTAGAAATCATACGCACGTTTGGAGGCTCCTCCAAGTTTGTCTCTGAACGAATTTCGCTACCTACCCAAGTATAGGATCGAACCAATGTAGTCCACACGAAGATAACTCTAGCGAACTAAAGAGGGATTTGCTAGATCCTCTTTAGTCTTTAAGAACCAAGAAGAAATCAATCAGAAAATTTCCCAAACAAAAAGGAATCTGGCGTCGGAGAGAATGAAAAGGGGCTGGAGATTTGTTTTAATGAAATAATAAATCTATATATTATTTCACAAAGTGTTACACTTATATAATGCAACACTATACCCTATTCCATCATGGAATGGGCTTGGGCAGCAACCTAAACAACTCCTTGCATCCAAATAGCCCCTTTAAGATATTTTAATTTTAATTATTATTGTTATTTCAATTAAATTCAATTAATATATATATTTCATATATTAACATTTAACAATAACAAAACACATATTTAAATATAATTTCACTTATTTAATTTAATTAACAAATTAAATAAAGGCTACGACCTCAGCAAATTTAATTGTACTGTGAAATTACCAAAATACCTTTTCACCTAAAAAGACGAAAACACCCTTCTTATAAACTGGTTCTTAAATTATGTTTTATGTGTGTGACCCGTAGGCTCCTTATCATACCGGCAGTGTGTAGTATCGCGATTAACACCAATTAATCATCTCGCTACACACAGACCAAGATTGGCCCCTAGCAAGGCATCATGGCCACCCGATAGATTCGGATTCAATGAAGCAGCTACCTGTCAACGATACGGTTACTGTGCAATCTGATCCTTTCATTATACGTTATCTCGACGAGACCGAGGCATAGAAATAATGTCAACCTCGATTACTCTTGATATGTATGTATTCAGTTACTGGACCAATTACCTAAATAATAATCTGGATAAAGCAACAACTCAATCCCACTGCGGCCACAGTTTCAATATCATTGCCATTTACTGAATTGCGCCGTGAGATAATTTCTCTCGTACTCGGGAGTGATGAATCCTCTGTCTATCCACCATAGTCTTGATGCACTCCTTAATGCAGCCAATCACAACCATATTGAGAGCTCTCAATAGAACTGTGTTAGGCTAGTGTCAAACTATACCAATCGGTGCATAAGGCACTCTGGTGATCTCAAGTCTAAGGATCATATGCACCACCATTCGTTAGAGGATTTGTTCCATAGACACTGGGGTTACCATCCATATGGAATCCTTTGGTGGGTCAGTCCAGTGAACTTGCCTACAGCAAGCACCCATGCATTGCATCAGGTTGTCACCAAACAACCTTGACAAGTGAGATTAGTCACTGCTCTTCGACAGGGTCGTCCAACACTATGATAGCCTTACCGTATTGTCTGTGCCCTTACTTCAGAACAATCCTGGGGCTACGAACGTTTCTAGAATGGCCACCATATGTGCTCATAGGGTTCTCACTATCAAGATTTGAAACACTTGATACCCTCGTCATAGTTCTACCATTCTAAGACATATATCAATACATACAATGATGATTTACGTGATATAGAATAAAATGTCTTTTATTGATCAATGAACATTATTACAAAGAGTCAATTCTACAATAATTGATTGGCTCTAAGGCATTTTCTCTAACAATTCTTTCTAGTGGCAATGGCTTAAAGTAGAATTGCTCGCTCAAAAACCATTGTACTGTAGTGCGTTTCTGGGACCATCCGTGCATAGACAAAGTACTGCCACAATCTAGCCATGAGAATCAAATTAGTTCTTTTTATGCTTCTTCTCCCCTTCTTCGAAATGTCCCAAGATGTACCCGGCTTTGCAATAACCTTAAGAATCTCCTCCTCGTTAATCTCCTTCTTTTTTAATTCTAAGTACTCTTCACAATCAATTGGATCAATCCTATAGAAATCATTGATAATCTTCGCATTAATTTGCACTTTAATACCCTTCACATAAACATGCCCGGGCTCACACTCAGGGAAGTTGGCATAAAATTCTCTTACTATTGGCTTTATGGCTAAGTGTTCCAGTTCAAGCATAAAGATATCCCAACCTCTCCCTCGAATCCAATCTTCTCTATAGACGGTGGTCAATCCTCTCTTGACAATAAACCCTTTGTCTTTTCTTTTAATTGTGCCTTCGTAACGCTGCCTCGCCTTCTCATTCACAAATCTATTGTCGACCTACTTTTCTTTACCCTTGGGAACGGTTTTGAGCGGCATTTCGGCTTTCAATAATGATCACCCAAATCTACCCCCAAAATTAGTGATTTAACTTGACAATTCAACACTAAAGCACACTTCAAAAGCCACAATCAATTCCTCAATTTACCCTAAGGTTTCAAAACTTACACTTACACCCCAAAACTTTAAATCTTCCAAATGCACTCAAACAACTTCAATATCATAAACCCAACTTCCTCAACGCAAAACAAATCAAACTCAACACTTCTCAAATCAAAATCACTCCAGAATTCTCCTCAAGATCCACAACTCAAGAGATTCAATCAATTTCTCAAACTTAAACCATTAAAAATCGCAATTGATCAAATTTAAGGCTAGAGGACTTGAAATCTTACCACACCCACGACGAATTCGCCACCAATTTCACCAATTTCTGCCCAACATGCAAGATCCCCAAAGTTTGGAAACCTTAAATTTTGGAAAACCTAAGGTTTCCAAACTTTTCTTCAATACTTTGCAAAATCCTTGAAAAAGTGAGGTGATTTAGTGTTTATGAGGGTTAAAGAGTGGAGTAGTGGGAAGAAAATTCACTAGAAACTCTTTGGATTGAAGGTGGAAGTGTGTGGTTCTTGGAAGTTTTCGCGAAAAATGAAAGGTCATCGCGAGTTTATATAGAAAGCAGACTTCGCCGCGGCGAAGTTCTTGATTCATTTGTGTGATAAACTTTGCCGTGGCGAAGAATAAACTTTGCCGTGGCAAAATCTGGAGAATTCCAATTTTTTTCCACACTTTGATCATTCACCTGAAACACCAAAAAAAAATGAAATTAAACTAATTCCTAAGTCATAAAACATCTAAAAAAACATTCAAAATAACTAAAAATGAGAACACTTGGGTTGCCTCCCAAGAAGTGCTTGGTTATAGTTGGAAGCTCGACTTTCTCAAGTCCTCATTCTGGAATGTCGAGTTTCATGGGTAGTGACTTGCAACTCAACACCCCATTAATGTATGGCTTCAATAGCTATCCATTGACCTTAAATGTCCCTTTTTCTTCATGTGAAATCTCCACAACCCCGTATGGGTAGACTTTTCTAACTATGAAGGGTCCGAATCATCTAGACTGAAGTTTTCCAGGAAAGAGCTTAAGTCTAGAATTCTCTCTAACCCACTTCAAAATTTTTCTTCGTGATATGCTTGTCATGCCACATCTTGGTCTTTTCTTTGTAAATACGGGCATTCTCATGAGCTTCATGATGAAACTCGTTAAGTTCATTCAATTTCAGTATCCTTTCCTCCCCAACAACTTTTAAATCCATGTTTAGCTGCTTGACTGGCCAATATGCCTTATGCTCGAGTTCCACTAGCAAGTAGCATGCCTTCCCATACACCAATTGGAACAGAGACATACCAATTGGAGTCTTGAATGCAGTGCGATATGCCCATAATGCATCATCTAACTTCTGTGACTAGTCCTTCCTGGATGCGTTAACTATCTTCTCCAAAATTCTTTTCAGCTCTTTGTTTGACAGTTCCACTTGCCCACTGGTCTGAGGATGGTATGGTGTAGCCACTCTATGTTTCACTCCGTATTTTCCCAAGAGAGCATCAAATTTCCTATTGCAAAAATGAGATCCCCCATCACTGATGATTGCTCGTGGTACTCCAAATCTTGAGAAAATGTTCTTTCTCACAAAGTTAACCACCACTTTGGCAGCATTAGATGGTAATGCAACTACTTCCATCCATTTCGACACATAGTCCATAGCCACCAAGATATACATATTTCCATAAGAATTCGGGAAAGGGCCCATGAAGTCACTCCCCCACACATCAAAAAGTTCAACAACCAGAATGTTATTCAACGGCATCTCATCTCTCCCTGAAATATTTCCACTCCGTTGACATTGATCACATTCCTGAACTACCTAGAAAGCATCCTTGAGTAGAGTTGGCCAATAAAATCCAGATTGAAAGACCTTGGCTATTGTCCTAGTCCCTCCGAAATGACTACCCACTTCTTTGTCATGGCAATGCCTTAAAATACTCTTCATCTCCTCTTACGGGACACACCTATGTATCATCTTATCTGCACAATATTTATAAAGAAATGGTTATTCCCAAAAATAAAACTTCAAGTCAGAGAAAAATTTCCTCTTCTACTGGAAGGTCATGCCATTTGGGAACACTCTCAATGATAAATAATTTGCAATATCTGCATACTAAGGTGCTTCTTCAACTCTCATGAGTTTCTCATCCGGGAATGTCTCCTTGATTTGAGTTTCCTCTTTACTTCCCTGGTTTGGTCGTTCAATCCTTGATAGATGATTTGCCACCACATTTTCTGACCCATTTTTGTCTCGGATCTCCAATTCAAACTCTTGTAGTAGTAGGATCCATCTTATTAGCCTTGGTTTTGCTTCTTACTTTGCCAACAGATGCTTAAATGCTGAATGATCCGTGTAGACTATCACCTTAGCACCTAGCAAATAAGAGCGAAATTTGTCAAATGCAAAAACAACGGCTAATAGCTCTTTTTCAGTATTGGTGTAATTCAACTGTGCATCGGTTAGTGTCTTGCTAGCATACTAAATTACATGAAAAACTTTGTTCTTCCTTTGTCCTAAAACTACTCCTAATGCAAAATCACTAGCATCACACATCAATTCAAAAGGTAGTTCCCAATTAGGAACTGCAATAATGGGTGTAGACACTAATAAATTCTTAAGAGTTTGAAAAGCATGCATGCATTCATCATCAAAATCAAAAGAGACACCCTTAATTAGTAAATAGCAAAGAGGTTTAGAAATTTTAGAGAAATCCTTGATAAACCGTCTATAGAACCCCGCATGCCCTAGGAAACTCCGGACTGCCTTAACGTTTATAGGTGGTGGCAGCTTCTCAATCACTTCCGTTTGGCTCGATCTACTTCAATGTCATCCTTTGAAATTCGGTGACTTAGTACTATTCCTTCCTGAACCATGAAGTGACATTTCTCCTAATTGAGCACCAAATTTGTATCCTGACATTATTGCAAAACAAATGAAAGGTTAGACAGGCAATTATCAAAAGAAGAATCGAAGACAGAAAAGTCATCCATGAAGACTTCTATGAACCGCTCCACCATGTCACCAAAAATTGACATCATGCATTGCTGGAATGTAGTCGGTGCATTGCACAACTCAAAAGGCATCCTTCTGTAAGCAAAGGTGCCATAAGGACAAGTGCATGTCGTCTTCTCTTGATCTTTAAAAGCAATGGCAATATGATTATACCCTGAAAAACCATCTAGGAAACAGTAATAAGCATGCCCCGCTAGTCTTTCCAGGATTTGATCGATGAAAGGAAGTGGAAAATGATCCTTCCATGTTGCTTCATTTAGTTTCCTATAATCGATGCACACCCTCTAACCCATGACTGTCCTAGTTGGTATTAATTCATTGTTGTCATTCTTTATTACCGTGATACCTCCTCTCTTTGAAACAACTTGCACCGGGCTCACCCATGGACTATCTGAAATAGGGTAGATTATGCCTGCATCTAAAAGTTTCACCACTTCCTTTCTCACCACTTCCTTCATAGAAGGATTCAATCTCCATTGCGGCTGCACCCTAGGCTTGACATCATCTTCCATTAGTATCTTGTGCATACAAAAAGATGGAGAGATGCCCTTAATGTCTGCTATGGTCCATCCAATCGCTGATTTATGCTCTCTTAACACCCGAATCAACCGTTCTTCCTCTAATTTATTCAACCTTGAATTGATGATCACTGGAAAGGCTTCTGATTCACCAAGATATACATATTTGAGGTGAGAAGGTAAAGGCTTCAGCTCATGTTTTGGAGGTTCTTCCATTCTTGCCTTTTTCTTCTCTTTTTCAATGTCAAACTCTTCAAATTCTGGATCTTGGATTGCGTTTATCGGTTGAAGTGCTTCCAAAAGCCTAGCACACTCATTCTTCGCCGACTCATCTACCTCTATTGTTTTTTTATTGGGCAATGCAAGCTTCTAAAGGTACTTGAAGGGTGTTCTCTTCGATAGTATCTGCGACTAGTCTGTCCACCAAGTCTACACTAAGGCATGAATCTAACTCTAATGGAAATTTCATGGCCTCAAAGACATTGAATATCACTGTTTCATCTTGGACCCTTAAAAGCAATTTCCCTTGTTGCACATCAATTAGGGCTCTTCCAGTGGCAAGAAATGGTCACCCCAAGATGAGAGGCATTTCTTTGTCCTCTTCCATATCCAACACAACAAAGTCTGCAGGAAAGATGACTTTGTCCACCTTAACCAGTACATCTTCAACTATGCCCCTCGGATGGTTGATAGATCTATCTGCAAGTTGCAAAGACATGGTTGTTGGCTCCACCTCATCAATCCCTAGTCTCCTGAAGACAGAAAAAGGCATTAGATTAATACTTGCACCTAGATCACATAAAACTCTATCAAATGTAATATCTCTTATAACACAAAGGATAATGAAACTCCCTGGATCCTTGAGTTTTAGAGGTAGCTTCTTCTGTAGAATGGTGCTACACTCCTCTATAAGCATCACTATTTCCTCCTCTTCCAGCTTCCTTTTGTTTGATAGAATTTCCTTGAGGAATTTTGCGTAGCTCGGCATCTCCTGCAAGGCATCTGCAAAAGGAATGTTAATATGCAGTTTTTTAAATATCTCAATGAATTTCGTGAACTGCTTATCCTGATTTTTCTTTCTGAGCCTCTGAGGAAAAGGCACAAAAGGGGTGCGATGGGCCAATTCTAGTGGTATCTCAGGAAATTGTATTTTTTCCTTCTTTTGCCTTGGCCTCTCTTCCCTCCTTGGTTCTTCTTCCCTAGGACTTGTTGGCTTCTCTTCAATAATGATTTCTTCATCAACTTCTTCATCAGAATTTTCCTTGTCTTTTGGTGGGCTCTCTTCTTTCCCTCTTTGTTCAACCTCTTCCAAGACTGTTCCACTCCATAGAGTTATTGCATTCGCTTGTTCACATGGATTTGTCACTGTATTGCTTGGTAGGGAACCTTGTGGTCTCTCATTTAGCTTTTTGGCTATTTGCCCCACCTGTACCTCCAAGTTTCAAATGGATGCCCCTTGGTTTCTGAAATTTGCCCTCGTCTCGCTCATGAAACTTGTGGTCTCTTGCATGAATTTCCCAAACATATCCTCCAATTTTGACAATCTTTGATCCCCTAGTTCATTATTCACCCCACTTGATTGTTTGGCACTATTCTTTGATTCCATTGGTTATTCTGTTGATTTTGTTTGCCCAAAGACAAGTTTGGATGATTTCTCTAACCAGGATTGTACGTGTTAGAGAAAAGATTGTTCTGTTGTCTCTAATTCCCTGCCAAATAGTTGACTTGTTCTGATGATGTAACAACTGCTGTAAACTAGTACAATGCATGCATAATAATAATAGAAAATGGGCCCAAAACTTTTCTTTTTATTATAAGTAGTAAGTCCTTTATACACAAAGAGCATTATTTACAAAATGCCATTTAAAAAGACAAAAACAGGGGAAATAGTGTAGCTATTGCTTCTTGCTTGCCGACGCCCCTCCGACTGCATCATCGACTAGTTCCTGCATCCACAAAGGAAAAGAACGGGGTGAGCACAAAATAATGCTTAGTAAGTAAACCCTCTATCTGTCTATCCCCGCATGTAAAACTCTTAATCCTTTCCTCACACTTTCTATTGCTTTCTATTAAACGTCATGGCCTCATCTTACCGGAGGTACGGCCGGATGGCGTTCACACAGCACCATCGCGCTCTTCATGACTGTCGGGTGGAGTTCACACAGCACCAACCCGCTCTTAGTGACTACCGAGTGGGGATCACGAAGCACCTACCCAGTTTTCGTAGCTATCGGGTGGAGACCACAAAGCACCTACCCGTGCCTCATGACTTTCGGGTGACGATCACAAAGCATCAACCCGTTCCTAATAACTGTCGGGTGATGATCACAAAGCATCAACCCATTTCTAATACTCTTCTCATTCATTCTACTCTAGCACTTCTCATTCTCTCTACCCTTAAAGTAGTTGCATTCACAAAGTTCTCTACTCATAGAGCAAGTGCCTACACAAAGTTTTCTACCCTTTCTTAAGTCATTTCTCAATGCACAATTAATGCATATGGATGGTTCATCTCCACTAATGCACTTATGAAATGCCAACATGCAATGTTGCAAGAATTAAGGTTCACTACTCATACTCAAACCTCTATTAGGCATTTCATCAAACAACTCAAGTGCATAATAAAACTCTACTATAACAATGATTCTATGTCTTTCTCTAACCATCCAAAATGGTAGAAAACTCCCTCACATAGCCATAATTCCTGCCAAAGAATAACACTTCCAAAAAGGATTTCTCAATATCCTTTAATTCCATCTCAAACTACATTTCCAACCCACATCTCATTTCTCATAATGTAAATGTATGAACAATCACAAAGCAATAATAATCTCCATTTGAGACTCAATAACATAGCATATAACATGTATACAACATACATACATAATTAGTATTAAAACCCTAATCAAGAAAGTTCTCAAATCTCCACTTGGGTTGGGATTTACTTACCTTGTGATGGAGAGATCTCACTAACACTTCCTTTCTCTTGGTTTGCTTGACTTTTCTCTACCCTTAAAACAATTAAACAACTCAACCAAAAGACCTTAATATTCAAATATACACAAAACTTCACATTCAAAGCAAGAATACTTACCTAAGGATGCCTTAGATTGATTTCCTACCCCAAATCACTCCAAAAGCCCTCTAAAACTCCTTGAACAAAAGAAAGAGAATTTGAGAGGAAGTGAGAAAGGAGAGTGGTGGTGGAGAAGAAGAATGAAGGGTTTGCAATGACTTAATTCCTTTTAAAACAATTTATACACAAGCATTCCCATTTTGCCCTTACTCTTCCTTAGGAACTCCATCTATATCCTTTGATTCATTACAAAAACACCCCCATAATAACAGATTCTCCATGAAAAATCCTTTCAATTTACTCCCCACTTTTCCTACTAATTAGGGGTAGAATGGTCAAATTGCCCTTAGAGAAGAAAATATCTAAAACTTAACAAACATTTTGGTTGGCAGCGCCGCGCGAAACCGTCTGCCAGCCTTCCCCTTCCCCGTAGCTAACACCTCTTCGCCGGCGGAAGATTATTCTTCGCCCCGGCGAAGACTGAAACACTAAACTTCTTCTATTTTCAACCAATATCAAGGCAAGTGTTCAACATATCACTCAAAGGCCAACCAAACAATAATGAATCAACTCAAAAAGAGCAAAAGAAGAAGCATTAACTACGTACCTCAAGTGGGGCGTTACAAATGATGATGAAGCTGGAGCAAAGGTGTTCCCCACTTGACATTCATAGCTCGCATGGTTACCTACACAAAAATCACATGTTAATTGAGGTGTTTGAATAGAATTTACTTGCATACCTCCTAATTGCTTCTGAAGTGCTATAAGTTGGGCTAAAATGGCTATGTAAGCATCAACTTCATGAATACCCATAGACTTCTTTGATTGCATTCTCTCATTGGGTCTCTGATAGTTGTTACTTGCCAGGACTTCAAGTAACTCATAAGCTTCTTCAAGTGTCTTGTTTTGCAATGCTCCTCCAGATGTTGCATCCACTATCGTTTGCACATTTATCATCAACCCATTATACAACGTTTGGACTTGCATCCAAATAAGCGAACCATGGTGTGGACACTTTCTCAACAATTCCTTATATCTTTCCCAAGCTTTATAAAGTGATTCAGTCTCTCCCTGTAGAAATGATGTGATATCATTTCTCATCTTTGCAGATTTCGATGGAGGGAAGTATTTAGTCAGGAACTTTTGTGCCAATTCATTCCAAGTTATGATTGTTCCTGCTGGTAGTGCCATTAACCATCCCTTTGCTTTATCCCTTAATGAAAAAGGAAATAATCTTAATGTGATGGCGTTATCTGACACTTCATATGATTTGAAGGTATCGCAGATCTCTAAGAAGTTTGCAATGTGTGAATTTGGATCTTCCTTCAGATCTCCCTTAAATTGTACCAACTGTTGGATCATCTGGATGATTACGGGCTTTGTTTCAAAGTTGTTGCCTTGCACTAGTGGCCTAGTTATACTTGGACCACTACCATCAACCGAGGGCACTGAGAATTCCCTCAATGTTCTGTTTTTTGCCATCTTAATGACTATCGCCTCTCGTTCTCTTCTCTCTCTGTTAAGTCTTCTTGCGGTTCTTTCAATCTCTAGATCAATAGGAACCATTGGATGACGTCTAGCTCTTCGTATAAACTACACAGAAAGAAAGAAAGCGTGAGATCACAAGCTAAAAGAAAAGAAGAGCAAAATTAAACTAGAAAACAATTAAAACTAAAATTAAACTCCAATCTAGCTAAAACCAGAAAAATTCAATATTAACACAAAATCAATCCCCGGCAACGGCACCAAAAACTTGATGCATTGAAATTACAACATGCAATGTGTAGCAAGTGCACTAGTCGCAAAAAAGTAATAAAGTGATAAGTAGAGTATCATTCCTACGAGGATTGCATGTTAAGCATTGATTTTCCTAGTTGTTTATCAAGTTGGAGAAACTGAAAGATGTTTGGATTTGCAGGAGACAATTAAGCTAAGATTAAAACAAAACTCACTACGTAATTTAAAATCTAAATAATGCAAACAATATTAATTCAAGAAAAATATCAATTAAGACAAAGCAGTTAGGGTTTTGACTTCACTAGGATTTATGAATTAATCTATGAAATCTGTTACTTCTACATTCACATGCACGGATTATAAATCGGACACCCTAACATGTAAAACATACCTTCTCAGGCTATGTTTTCCTACTTATTCCTATTAAGTTTCCGCAGCCAACAAATTGAAGATTAATAGTTCCAAGTCTGTTAAGCTAAATGGAATCCTAAATTGATTTCATTGATTCTCAAACCTATCTCTAGTGTTCAATACATCAATGGCAATTACCCTAAGAAGCTAATACATGATTCACTTCTCAGTCTCATCATGCTCAACAAGTAATTTCAACGAAAACAAGAGTAATTACACAAGCCATGCAATAGAATGTAAAAGTAACATCAATTTTGATTAGAAATTAAATTCCCAATTACATCAAAACCCTAATCCAAAAGTGAGTTAGTTCATACTAAAATTAAAGCACATCAAAATGAAAATTGTAAACAAAGAATTCAACATGATGGAATAAATAAAAGAGAACAAAATCTTCCCTATTTGATGAATCCAAAGAGTATCAATCTCCAATCTTCTCTTCTTTCTCCCAAAACAAAGTCGAACCCGCTCTAAAATGATTAAGTCCCACTTATATAGTCGGTCCTCAAACCCTAAGACTCCTCCATAAAATTAAAACACACAATTTTAAAAACTAAACATTACAGACTTCGCTGCATCGAAGTTTTCTGAGCTATTATGAAATTATGAAACGGCCCTCCGCTTCCTTCCTTGCTTGAATCTTCAAACTTTAGTGATCTCCAATAGGAACAAGTTTCATAGTGCTTCAAATCCGCTTCAGAACTTCCCCAAATCTTGAGATTCACTTGCTTCTGGGTCCAGAAACTCAATTCCGCTTAGTATTTGCTTTAACTGCACATTTTGGCCTGAAACATAAAATATATTAAATTAAGTTGCAATTCAGGCACAAACGAAAGAAGAAGTATCCAAAATCCAGCCAAAAAGCCTAGATAAAACAGTACAATCTGAGGATTATCAGAGACCATGACTCACATACTTAATCGTGTGTTGTCAAGGTCTGTAGATAAGACTCCATATGAACTATAGAGTGGACGAAAGCCCAACTTGTCTTATCTAAGAATTTGGGGTTGTGAAGTTTATGTCAAGAAATTGACTTCGAATAAGCTGGGCTTGAAATCTAACAAATGTATTTTTTTGTTAGTAATCGATGAATGATGGCAGCGGAAAAACAAAAAAAAAAATTTCGCCCATCGATTTCTCTGATTCGCTAAGATCAGGGTCTTATATATATATACTTAAATTAAAATAATGAAAATCCATAGAAGGATTCAATTATACCTGCGATTGGAGGCTTTGTCTATGTCTTTGAATGTGATTTGCTACTGATTCGAGAATGGAATCGAACTCACGTCGTCCACACGAAGACAGTATGCCAATGACCAAGAATTAATTTTGCTAGGATTAATAGCAAAATTAATTCTTCGCTTTAGGGATTATAAGAAGCTTGGAAGAAAGTGTAGAGAAAAGAAGAGAAAAATTTCTCTTCGGAAGTTCTCTCGGCAGGAATGAAAATTAGGTTGAATAAACCTAATTTTGCTTCATTTATATAATGAGGCAAATATCGCTTCCATCCCTCAAGTTTAGCAACAACCCAAACTTAGGTAGTGATGAGTGCTTGGAAGCACACTTATACTTAGTGATTTTAAAGGTATTTTGTGAGGAAATTAGGTTTAATTGGTTAGTTTTACTTAATTTATGTATCTCTTTTATTTTCTAGAATCACATGTATGTTTTGTGAATTTTCAGCTATTTAGGTGCTGAAAAATGAGGATTTCAAGAAGGGACATTAAAGAGGAAATAATCTTAATTGTGTGAGAACAAACCATTTAAGAAATCGGAGCTCAAACGAAGAAGTTATGGATTTTTGAAGAGCGTTCGCGACGGAGGAATTTTGTGCCGTGGCGTAAGTGAACATGCTGCACTAAAATGGGTGTAACTCTAGCTACACAACTTATATTGCCCTGATTCCAGTGGTGTTTGAAATATAATAGATAGATATATAAATTTTATGTTTTTGGTTGTGATACAGTTAAATCTTTAAGATGGTTAAAAATTTATCTGAAAGTTACATCAGTGAATAGAAGACAAGCATACGCAGGTTCTAAAACATGCCTCAGTGTTGCTACGATAACTTGAGCTAAAGACCATCAGATTTGGATTATTCTTGGGCCATTGGAAATATGATTCAAATATATACAATGAATATGTTTATGGATTTGTTAGATTTAGAAGTTTTCATGCTAGAAAATGGAAGTCTTTCAGTTCAAAATTTTCCAGCAGCAACTGTTAAGGAGAAACATATAGAAAATGGAAACTTTGCCAAGCTACCATAAATTCCTCAGCGTGAACTGGGAGCTGTTTCACATATTTTTATAAAGCTTTGGAAGTCTATTATACCTAGAATTTTATGGTTCATTATTCCGATATTTCTAGAGGAAGATATTCCTGTTTTAGTACCAAAGGGTCAGCACAGGAATCCTAATTCTACAAGGACTCTACTTAAGATTAATTCGATTTTTATTCACCTATTTTGCATAGGATTTTTCCCATTACTTTCCCACAACCCTAGCACTATAAAAGGATGCCTTTAGAGTGTATGTGGATGAGGGTGGTACCAAGAAGAATTCCTACATGCACACCACCTTAATTGGGTGGCCTAAGAAGAAAGAAAGAATTTGTACAGTCCGCAAGAGTGCATGTGATGAGATGCATCACTCACATGGCCAGGTTCCGAATCCATGCATCAACCGAGTCCGACATGTAGATGAGGACTGTACTCACTCACATGGCCAGGGTTCCGAATCCATGCATCAACTGAGTCCGATCGACAAAGAATAAGAATAAGAATAAGAATAAGTATAAGAATAAGAATAAGAATAAGAATAAGAATAAGAATAAGAAATAATAAGAAAGAATGAGAAAGCTTGAGCATACAAGAAAAGAAAAGAAATAGAATAAGAAATAGAAAAGAAGAAAGAAAATGCATTTCTATGTATTATTGCATGTGCATTGCATTCATGCATATTACCATGGTTTCCATCATGGTTAGTAAGAATAGAAAGAAAGAGTAGAAAGAAAAAACAAAAAGAATTAGAAAGAAAGAAAAGAATAGTGAGAACTAGAAACAGAGAAAGAAAAGAGAAAGAACAAAGAAAGAATGAAGAAGAGAAAGAATAGAGTAAGGAAAGAACCAAAGAATAAGTTGTAGGGATAAAAGAGTAGAGGATTTACTTACTAAGCATTTTTGTGCTCACCTTGTTGTTTCTCCATGTTTTGTAGGAAATAGGTGAGAAGCAGTCGAATGGACGTTGAGAAACAGAGAGAAATGGCATCATTGTCCACCGTTGCTCAAGTTTTTGTACATGTTATTTTGGTATATGTAAAGAATTATAGTTTATAAGTAAAGAAAAATTTGGGCCCAACTACTTTTCATATACTAAGTATGTATGTTTTCATTGTATATTTTCTCAAGTATGCTAGTAGAAAGAAGTTATTACACCTCCAATGGTCAGGCTTGCCACAACAGAAGTAGGCTACCTTCTCACCTTTCCCAACGCCACCCTCAAGCTTGAGAGCATCTTGTCCTTTAGGCTTGGGCTTGGGATTGGCCTTGGCATTTCCCTTGCCTTTACCCTTACCCTTTCCTTTACTGGTGGTAACCAGTAAAATAGGCTTGGACTTTTTCATGTCCTACTCCGCAGTTCTCAGCATGTTTAAAAGCTTTGACAGGGATTTCACCATCGCGTTCATATTGAAATTCATAATGAATGGTGCAAAAGAATCAGGTATGGATTGTAGAATTAAATCCATTTGTAATTCTGCATCCAACCCAAATCCCAAATTCTCAAGCCTCTCTATGTACCCAATCATCTTGAGCACATGAGGACCAACTTGGGCTCCGTCACTCATACGACTTCTAAACAACTCACTCGACACCTTGTATCTCTCATGTTGAGCGTTTCCTTCGAAAAGCTCCTTTAGGTGCAGAATTATGGTAGCAACGTCCATATTCTCATACTGCTTTTGCAGCTCAGGTGTCATCGATGCTAACATAAGGCATTGAACAGTATCAACATTGTCAAGGAACCTTTGGTAAGTTTCTTTTACTTCCTGAATGGCATCAGGATCAGCATTAGGCTCAGCCAAATAAGGCTTGTCAAGGATATATAATTTCTTTTCGGACTTCAGTACAATCCGAAGATTTCGATACCAATCTGAGAAATTAGATCCATCCAGCTTGTTTTCTTTCTTGATTATCGATCGTAAGTTGATATTGCTCAACTTTAAATGAATCTACAATACAAAAAAGTAAAGTTAACATAATGTTTATTATTATTTTGATATGGTATTTTATTAAAAACGCTTCCACTATTTTCCTCAAGCCAGTAGCCCTCAATATTAACTTGGAAAAGCCTGTTGGCTTTCCTAGTGGACTGAGACCCTATCTAGCCCATTTCAAACCTTCGCTTTGGCGAACAAATCAAAATGGGTTGATTAGGTAGGCTAACAAACTTAATCCACATCAGTTGATAACTCCCACTACCAACCTCAAATGTGAAGCAAGCCAACAAGCCAAGCATATAATACGATGACCAAAGCCATTGTCCTCAAGTGTGATTCTTAGTATCAATATAATGAACACTACATGCCGCCATGTACACATAACAAGTGTACTTCTCTACTATGCCTATGACATGTTTATCAACATTCGCTTTAGCGAACATGCAAAAGACGTCATTTTAAGTCGACCCATCACCATTAAGGAAAACTCTAATACACATTAACCTCCCACTAGTAGAAGTGTACCCTTCGTTTTGGCGAATAAGGTTCCAATGAACAATGGTTTGATTAAAGACATGGTGATAGAAGGCATTTCAATTTTGACTTAATATAATTTAGTTAAGGTGCTTTTTATTTTATGTCTCACCAATTTTATCTTTCTTACCATGTTATAGTCATAACATACACCCTAACCATGCATACTAAGTGTAAAATAAACCTGTTGGTGCATAGCCTTAACTAAAACCGATTTCCTCAAGTCAAGAGGAATTGGTAGGTCAACCTATGTTTAAAAGGAAATGGATTCTTCAAGTAATTTCGCCTCCTTCCCCTTCCATCGCTTCTTCTTCTTCTCAAACATTACACAACGTTCAAAAATAAAATTACATTTTACATTATTGAAAAGAAACCTCGAGTTACATTCGAGGGGAGTGAGATGAGAGAAAGAAGTTACATTGAAGGTTTAGAGAAAGGCAGGGCACGTAGGCCCTATTTTAAATTACATAACCCAAAACAATTAAACTAGGTTCGTAGGCTTATGCACCAAGTACCATGCATATTCACAAATAGGAATCATACATAAACAATCAAAATTTAATTTTGATTAGTTTTGGAAATTACAAGTTACCCCTTGAATTTCGATAGTGTTGCATTTAAGTCCAACAAGTTTTAAAATTTTTATTTTAGTCCCTTGTTATCGGGCCTCACTCAATTGGACCTTCATAATGTTTCTAACATGCAGCAACATTTTATTAGAAAATTATGGATTAAAAATGTCACACAACAATGTGATCATGGCCCGAAATTCAGCCCATTGCATTTTTACGTGGGTTGCCCAAAAAATCCAGATTTGGTGCACGTTTTAATGCGCACCAGATCAGGCCCTTGGCTGAAAAACCAAGTGCCAACCGAGGCCAAGTTCTGGGAGCACTTGGCCACCACGCGGCAGCCCCAAAACAGCAGCAAATCAAGAGGACAGTAGCGGTGAATTCACATGCGCCACTGCTGTGTGCGGTAGCAGCACTAGTGTAGTTGCACAAGGCTGTTGCTGTGTCGTTTGTGGTGGCATAGCCCAAGGCCACATGCTGGAGCATGGGGCCAGCACTCCTTTCCATGCAGCAGTGCTCAATAGCCGCACGGAACCTATGAGCAGTAGCACATGTTTATGCACTATTGCTGTTGCTTCTTGTTGCTGCCGTGCACGAAAGCACACAAAAAGAACATGCCACCCTACAAGGCGGCATCCTCCTCTGATCGGAATCAAGTTTTATTTGATTTTGATCCCCCAAAAATAGATGAAAATAAAAAAAAAGATTAGCAACACATCAACCGTAACAGATTTTTAACACAAAAAATTAGTTTTTACACATCATGAAATAACATAATCGATACATATCGAAATCAATTAAACCAAATGTCGAATAACAACGTAAAAGGTATAAGGAAGGCTTATTAGTCGTTGATGGGGTTTACGCATCGGAAAACAAAAATAAAATCCACAACAACAACATTAAGCCCAAGAACCTTATACCTGATTTACGTTATTTACATATGAAATGATATTTAATATAAAATTTCCAGATTTCATACCAATGTTTAAAGGCTCCTTCAATCGATACGAATTGCTCCACTCTAAGATAAGAGTGAACTCTTGGTATCCACACGAAGACAGGATTGCGATCGACTTACGGTCTCACGTGCTAGCAAGACAAACAAGGAAAAAGGATGCATAATTTTTCTTCAAGAAAAATTCTCTTCTCCACTCAGTGAGAAATGTGAGAGAGAGTGAGGTCAGTGGCTTGGATTAAATTAATGTGTTCTCCAATTTTATTTTAATTTTAAGTTGCCTTTTATATGCAATAAAAATTAAACCAAAACAAATGTTCTAGCTCTTTGAAACTTGCTTTAGTCCATAAATGAATCTCTGCAACTTGCATACCCTATCAACTTGCCCATCAAGAATAAAACCATCGGGTTTTGTCATATACACATCCTCTTCAAGGTTTCCGTTCAGGAAAGCTGTTTTGACATCCATTTGCCAAATCTCATAGTCATAATATGCAACAATCGCAACCATAATCCGGATGGATTTAATCATGACAACCGGCGAAAAGGTTTCTTCATAGTCACTACCATAAATTTTTTTGAAACCTTTGGCAACCAGTCGTGCCTTATAAGTATGCACCTTGTCATCCATGTCAGTCTTCTTCTTGAAGGCCTTTACACCCTATGGGTTTTACCCCGTCAGGTGGATCCACCAGAGATCATATCGGTTCTTGTACATGGAGTCTATCTCAGATTTCATGGCTTCAAACCATTTAATAGAATTTGGATCCAATATAGTGTCTTTGTAGGTTCTGGGTTCATCGTCTTGGTAGACTAGTGCGTCACCATGTTGAGTCACAAGATAACCATATCTCTTGAGCTCATGGGGTACTCTCTTAGATCTACGTAGCTCTTGTGCTACCTGAGGTGGTTCACTTTGATCCACAAGTTGTGGAGTAACCTCCTCCTGATGTTCAACCAGTTCCTATGGCACATCATTCCGTCCTTCGTCTAGTATATTTTGTGGTTCTAAAACTTGATCGAGTTCTACTTTCTCCCACTAGTACTTCTTAGAAAAAAATCCTTTTCTAGGAAGACACCAATATGAGCAACAAAAATTTTGCGCTCTTCTAGGTGGTAGAAATAGTATCCTTTGGTCTCCTTTGGATACCCAACAAAAATACATTTATAGGATTTTGGGCCCAGCTTGTTCGAAGTCAATTTCTTGACATAAGCTTCGCAACTCCAAATCCTTGGATAAGATAAGTTAGGCTTTCTCCTACTCCATAGTTTATATAGAGTCTTATCTACAGACTTTAACGACACAGAGTTCAAAACGTGAGTCGCAATCTCTAGGGCATAACCCAGAATGATGCAAGTAGATCACTCATACTCATCATGGACCTAACCATATCAAGTAAGGTTATATTCCTCTTTTCGGATACTCCATTGTGTTGGGGTGTATATGGAGAGGTGAGTTGTGATACTGAGCTTAAGTATTTACCTCCTTAATCTGACCGAAGACCTTTAATACTTTTGCCCAACATATTCTGTACTTCATTTCTGAATTCTTTGAATTTATCAAAGGCTTCAGATTTGTGTCTCATAAAATAGACATAACCATATCTACTGAAATCATCAGTAAATGTGATGAAGTATGAATATCCACCTCTAACCTCAACTGTTAGTGGACCACATACATCACTATGGATGATGCCTAATAGTTCAGTAGCCCTTTCACTTTGTTTTGTGAAAGGCGACTTGGTCATCTTGCCTAACAAGCATGACTCGCATACCTCAAATGACTGAAAGTCAAAAGGGTCCAAAACTTCATCCCTTTGAAGTTTTGCAATGTGGATCTTATTAACATGACCCAATCTACAGTGCCAGAGGTATGTCTAGTTATGTTTAGCTTTCTTGGTTTCAACATTGAAAATATCTTTATTGTTTAAATCAAGAACATATAGCCCATTATATTACCTTGCAATTCCAAGTAGAATACCTATTCAAACTAAAGGACAACAATCCATTAGATATCTCAAAATGATACCCTATATTATCCAAAACGGATACCAAAATAATATTTCTAGAAACAGAAGGTACGTAATAACAATTATATAGTTCCAACAACAAGCCCGTAAGCAAAGATAAACAGTAAGTCCCTATAGCCAATGCAACCACATGTGTTCCATTTCCAACTCGTAGGTCCACCTCTCCTTTGGCGAGCATTCTACTCTGCCTTAGTCCTTGCACATCAGTACAAATGTGAGTACCACATTCTGTGTCAATGACCCAACATGTTGAGGGAGAGAAGTTAATCTCAATCATAAACATACCTGAAGTTGAAGCATCTGACTTCTTCTTGCTTGCGAGGAAAGCCTTGCAGTGTTTCCTCTAGTGGCCAGGCTTGCCACAATAGAAGCATACTACTTTCCTACCCTTTCCCATGCCACCCTCAGGCTTGAGAGCATCATGTCCTTCGGGTTTTGGCTTGGGATTGGCCTTGGCCTTTCCCTTGCCCTTATCCTTACCCTTACCCTTTCCTTTACTGGCAGCTACTAGTAAGACAGGCTTGGACTTCTTCAAGTCCTGTTCTGTAGTCCTCAGCATGTTCAAAAGCTCTGACAAGGCTTTCACCATTGTGTTCATATTGAAGTTCATTATGAACGATGCATAAAAGCTAGGCAAGGATGGCATAATTAAATCTAGTTGTAATTCTGCATCCAACTCAAACCCCAAAGTCTCAAGCCTCTCCATGTGCTCGATCATTTTGAGCACATGAGGGCCAGCTTAGGCTCCCTCAATCAGGCGACTTCCAAACAGTGCTTTTGACACCTTGTACCTTTCATGTCGAGCATTTCCTTCGTAAAGCTCCTTCAGGTGTAGAATAATGGTAGCAGCGTCCATATTCACATGCTACTTTTGCAGCACTAGTGTCATCGATGCTAACATCAAGCATTGAATGCCATCAGCATCATAAAGCAACTTTTGATAAGTATCCTTTATTTCCTGAGTGGCATCAGGATCAGGATTAGACTCAGCCATGTATGGCTTATCAAGGATATATAATTTCTTTTCCGACTTGAGTATAATCCAAAGATTACGATACCAGTTTGAGAAATTGAATCCATCAAACCTGTTCTCTTTCTCGATTATCGGTTGTAGGTTTATAATGCTCATTTTGATGAATCTACAATTGTAGAAAAGAAAAAGTCATTATAAAGTTCATTATTATTTAATATGGTATTTTATTAAACGACGCTCCCACTATTTTCCTCAAGTAAATAGCCCTCACTATTAACTCGGGAAAGCCCATTGGCTTTCCTAGTGGACAGAGATCCCATCTAGCCCATTTAAACCTCTGCTTTGGCGAACAAGCCAAAATGGGTTGATTAGGTAAGCCAACAAACCTAATCCACACCAGTTGATAGCTCCCACTATCAACCTCAAATGTGAAGAAGCCAACAAGCCAATCACACAATCCAATGGCCGAGCCATCGTCCTCAAGTGTGATTCTTAGTATCAGTAGAGTGGACACTACATGTCGCGACGTACACATAACAAGTGTACTTCTCTTCTAAACAAAATAAAACGTGCCAGTACATGGCCCAACAAAAATTGATTTCCTCAAGCCTAGAGGGATCGGTAGGTCACCTAGGGGTCTTGTAATAAATATCTTGAGTCTTCAAATATGATTGTCTCTTCCTTGATCTGTCTTCAAGTACATTACAAACACATCATTCTAAATTTATAGTGAAATTAATCTCAAACTAATTTTACATCAATAAATATAGAAACCTCGATTTACATTCAAGGGGAATGAGATGAGAAAAGAATGTACATCGAGAGAGGGAGAAAGGCAGGACATGCAGGCCTTATTTTAAAATTACAATCATACATACCAAAAAATTTTAAAACATTCACCATAGGTCTAAGGCTCATGTACCGGGCACCATGCAATATTCAAACAAGTACATTGCATACATTCAAAAACATCAATTTTTGAAATGGGTGGGTGAAATTATTAAATTACCCTCTTAAATGTGCAGAATGGTTATTGGCTTTATAGGTTTAAAAAACTGTAGTTTGGTCCCTTTTGCGAAAAACACAAAAATGGGATAAAAACTTTGTTGCTACGGTGAAGTTTTATTTCACCGCGGCAAAACAAAGTTTCCAGAAAACTCTGAAAAATCCTAGAGAGATTCTCGCCACGGCGAAGTTTTATTTCACCGTAGCGAGATCTGCTTTTCCGACCGATGTCGTGGTGAAGTTTTATTTTGCCGCGGTGAGATTCATTATTTGGCGAAATTTCATTTTTCCGCAGTGAAACCTGCAGAGCAATGAATCGCACAGTTTGCTTTTTTGCATTTTTCCGTGAAACGGCGCGTATCCAAATCGAATTGAACACACAAGCATTTGACCAAGACACCAACCAACCAATACAACATCCATCAACACATTATTAAACCAATTGATCAATCGAATCATTCATTTAAAAATAGATTTTGTAGATTTAACATAATAACACGTTATCAATCAAATACATGCTGTAAATCATACATTAAATTGTAAAATCTGGTACCCTAGGCTCTGATACCACCATTAGGAAACAATCTAATCCAATGGCAGCGGAAAACAAAAATAAAACAGTGATTGATTCCATTTTAAGCCAAGATCAAGATACAAATATTACAGATAATATGTTAAATCAAGTATTCTACAGTAATATGAATGATCAGAGTAAAGATAAGAGTTCATACGCATGTTTGGAGGCTCCTACGAACTTGTCTCTGACTGGGTTCACTACCAATTTAAAGTAGAATCGAACAGCGGTAGTCCACACAAAGATAACCGGGAGAGCTAAGGAGGGATTTTTCAGATCCTCCTTAGCCTCAAGAATCAAGAACAAGAATCAAATAAATTTGATTCAATCAAAATAAAGTGGCGTGGGGTAGAGAGAAAGGGGCTGGAGCTTTTCAATCAAAGAATATAAAAAATGACTTAAGGAAAAGTGTTATTCAATTCATAGAACACATGCACTTATATAGTGCATGTGAAACCCCATTCCACTTAGGAATAGGCTTAGGCAACAACCCAAACAACCCCTATATCAAAACATCCCCATTTAGATATTTTTATTTTAATTATTATTATTTCAATTAAATTCAATTAATATATTAACATTTAACAATAACAATAATTCATTCAAATATATGCATACATATATTTAAATATAATCTCACTTATTTAATTTTAATATCAAATTAAATAAAGGCAACAACCTCAGCAAATTTAATTGCACTCTCAGATTACCAACGCCTAAAAAGACGAAAACGCCCTTCTCATAAACTAATTCTTAAATTATCTTCTATGTGTCTGACCTATAGGCTCCTCATCATATCGGTAGTGTGTAGTATCGTGATTAATACCAATTAATCATCTCACTACACACAAACCAAGATTGGCCCCTAGCAAGGCATCATGGCCACCTAATAGAATCGGATTCAGCGAAGTAGTTACTGTTAACGATATGGTTACCGTACAATTCAATCCTTTCATCATCTATTATCTCATCGAGACCGAGGCATATAAATAGTGTCAACCTTAGTTACTGGTAGCATGCCGAATGCACCAAATTAATTAACCTTACTAACGTAACTACTGAATTGTATAAAGGGCAAGCAAGGGTCGATCCAACAGGGAATGACTCGATTAATTTCTATATTCTAAAACAATAAAAACAACAGAAACGCAAATTAAACTCTAAACAGTAAACTTGACAATAGTAATGAAAGGGGGTTTGTAATCAAGGCAAACTTAAGTAAAACAGAGAAATAAAATATCGAGTTAAACAATCAAGGCTCGGTTCAATATCCACCTAAACATGCATTGGACATAAAGTAATCGTAACATTGTTCTATCTCGTCATTATGGAACTACGACCCTAGGAAACAACAAGCTCATACTCCGAATTCTCCCTTAGTTTGTCACTACTGAAACAAGCTCTTCGAGTAGATACTAACCCTTGAACAACCTAGAACAAGCTCTCTAAATTTAATTCAATGGCAGCCTTAAGAATTAGGAGAATAGATCAATCTAAGCAACAATCACGCAAGCTCGGATTATTTAACTTAGGTTATGTTATTCAAGACAATAGACCGAAAACTTGTCCATAATCAGCTATCATCATGTGTCACTCATTGAATAGAAAAAGGACAATTACGGATCACAATTCCTAATTCTAACAGATAAAATTCCAATGAAATAATTCAGCAGGCCACTACTAAATCACCCAAACAGAAAATTATGAACAATTAAAACAGAATAACATAAACAATTCCAATAAAAACGAGATTAAGAACAATGTTACTGAAGTTAGGCTACACCAATGACATGAAATTAGGCTTCAAAATCCCCTTGAACTGAAGAAGGAAATTAGCCACACATCTTGATCTAGAACGCAAAAACTCTCCAAAATTTAAACTCTACTGTCCTCTCCCCGTTTAACCTAAAAACTTCTAATTAAATAACATGTGTTTTCCTTAATTCTTCCCCAAGAATCACGGAATTTCTTTCCTAGACGTTTCCTAGAAGATAGACTTCAGATTTGATAAAATCTGATCAGATATGGATTCCAGAATTCGTCTCCAGCTTGCACCAGGATTCTCGCAATGTAAAAGATCTTTTCTGGGCTCCATCACTTCATGAAAATTTTAGCCCAGGATGTGTAGATGAATCTGGGCTTTTGAATCACCCGTTTTCGATATCTGACGCTCCAGTTAGGCCCGTTCGAAGATTCAATACTCAGCTAAGGAAACCTTCCGCGACAAGGATTCCAGGTCCGGTTTTGCAACAACTACTGAGACCCCAAACGAACTCGGATTCTTTCCCATAATACCTTTCTGAAAATCTTGATTTGTCTACTTTAATTTCTCTGAAGAACACTTTTGCAATTGAGGAATCTAGCTCCCTGAAAAACCTGAAAAACGTAGCACTGGTCAGAATAATGAAAAATCTGGAAAATCTGGAATTTCCTAATCTTTTCTCAATTATTTCCTAAAGTCTATCCAAATATGCCAAACTTACAAAATAAGCTCTAATCAGCTCAACTAGGCATAAAACATAACAAAAAACATAATATGGAAGGAATAAAAATATATAAATTACACTCTTATTAGTTACTCTCGATATGTATGTATTCAGTTACTAGATTAATGACCGGAATAATAAACTAGATTGAGCAATAACTTAATCCCACTATTGCCACAATTTTAGTGTCATTGCCATTTATTGAATTGCGCCGTGAGATAACTTCTCCCATACCTAGGAGTGATGAATCCTTATCGATCCACTATAGTCGTGATACACTCCTTGATATAGCCAATCACTACCATATTGATAGCTCTGAATAGAACAACGTTGGGCTAGTGTCAAACTACACCAATTGGTGCATAAGGCACTCTGGTGATCTCAAGTCTAAGGATCACATGCACAACCATTTGTTAGAGAATTTGTTCCATAGACATTGGAGTTACCATCCATATGGAATCCTCTGGTGGGTCAGTCTAGTGAACTTGCCTACAGCAAGCACCCATGTGTTACACCAGGTTGTCACCAAACAACCTTGACAAGTGAGATTAGCCACTACCTTTCGACAGGGTCATTCAACACTATGATAGCCTTAATGTATTATCTATGCCCTTTCTTCAGAATAATACTAGGGCTACAGATGTTCCTAGAATGGCCACCATATGTGCTCATAGGGTTCTCACCATCAAGATTTGAAACACTTGATACCTCGTCACGGTTCTATCATTCTAAGGACATATATCAATACATACAATATGATTTATGTGATATAGAATAAAATGTCTTTTGTTGATTAATGAATATTATTACAAAGAATCAATTCTAAAATAATTGATTGGCTCTAGGGCACCTACTCTAACAGTTACTCCAACCCAACCTATAAATCCTATTACTCTCAAATTCTAATGCAAGGATTACAAATTGGACTCCCTATGTTGTAAAATACACCTTCTGAAGCTATATTTTCCTACTTATCCATGCTTTCGCACCCAATAAAATTTAGTTTAATAGTTCAAAGTCCCTTAAGCAAGTGGAATCCTATCAAGATTTCATAGATCGCGTTGGTCTATCTCTAGTTTTCACTCAATCTATGGTATTTATCTCAAGAAGCTAACACATGAATCACTTCTCAGTCTCATCATGCTTAAAATCTTATTTGAATTAAAAACCCAACATTCAAATTCATTAAGAACAAAGATAAACACTTAATTCAAGCAATAGAATTCAAAAAATAACAAGAATTTATAGATTAAATCATTATAAACAAGGATCCATCATAACCCTAACCCAAAACAAGTTAGTTCATCACCAAAACGAAAATAAACATTGAATACATAAAGAAAATAAAGTTCAACATAGTAGTAAAAGAAAAAGGAGAGAAATCTTCTCCAATTTAGAAAGCCAAATCCTTCCAATCTTCTTCTCCTCTCTACTCTTTCCAAAAATGTTGACTCCCATTCAAAAATGGGCTAACTTTTCTTTATATAATACCCTAAAACCCTAGGACAAAAAGTTATAAAAGGAAAACACCCTGTTTTAACAAAACATAAATTTCCAGTTTTCTCCGCGGTGAGGAAAAAATCATGCCGTGGCATTGACTTGAGTTGAATTGGTCGGAAACCTCTAGAGACTCTCTTGCCACAACGAAGAAAAAACCTTTATGTGGCGAATCTCTAATCTTCTTTGTTGAATTTATAGAACTGCCCTCTGTTTGTTTCTTCACTTGAGACTTCAATCTTCTTGATCTCTAATATGCTTAAGCTCCGAGGATGCTTCCAATCAACATCAAAATTTTCCTGATCTTCTAAAACGTGCTCAATTCCAGATCTAGAAACTAAGTTTTGCTTTGTTTCGCACCAAGTGCACGTTTTAGCCTAAAACATAAAATGTGCAGAATTAAGTAACAATTCAGGCACAAAACTCAGAAGAAGTATTCGCAAACCCTACAAAAATTAAATAGAAAATAGTATAATCCTAGGATTATCACAAACCCACTAACAAAAGCTCTGTTGCAACATAAGCATGATAGGCACTTAGCATCATCTAGTATCAAATACATGAATGATTTGGCTGTAGTGCAAGTGGGAGATTGTTAGGGTAGGTGCCCTAGAGCCAATCAAATTGTAGTTATTTACTACTTGTAAAAACATGCTGATATTAATAAAAGGCATCTCTATGTTATGTAAATCGTATTTTGTATATATTATAATATATGTCCTTAGAATGGTAGAACCGTAACGAGGGAATCAAGTAGTGATAAATCTTGATAGTGAGATCTCTATAAGCATATTGGTGGCCATTCGAGAAGTCGTTCGCCATAGTATTATCCTGAATTAAGGGAATAGATAATGCAGTAAGGCTATCATTATGTTGAACGACCCTATCAAAAGATAACAACAGATCTTGTATGTTAAAGTTGTTTGGTGACAACTTGGTATGACGCATGGGTGCTTGTAGTTGGCAAGTATACTAAACAGACCCACCAGAGGATTCCATATAGATGGTAACCTCAGTGTCTAAGGAATATATCCTCTAACATATGGTAGTGCATATGACCTTAGATTAAGATCACCAGAGTTCCGTGGGTAAATATCAGTGTAGTTTGATGCTGGCTGAACGTAGTCCTATTTAAGGCTATTAAAATGGAAGTGATTGGCTACATTGAGAAGTACATTATGGCTATGGTGGATTGACGCAGAATTCATCACTCTTGGGTACAGGAGAATTTATCTTGCTAAGTAATTCGGTAAATGACAACAATCATAAAACTATGGCCACAATGGAATTGAGTTGGTGCTCAAATTCGGTTAAGTCATTAGTTTGAATTATCGAATACGAATAGATCAAGGTAGTATATTTGAAGTTGACATTATTTCTATACTTCAAACCTTAGCGAGATAATTGATTATGGAAGGATTTGATTGCACAATAACTGCTAGAGTAGATGCCCTAGAGCCAATCAATTATTGTAGAATTGACTCTTTGTAATAATGTTCATTGATCAACAAAAGGCATTTTATACTATATCGTGTAAATCGTCATTGTATGTATTGATATATGTCCTTAGAATGGTAGAACTGTGACGAGGGTATGAAGTGCTTCAAATCTTGATAGTGAGAACTCTATGAGCACATATAGTGGCCATTCTAGAAACGTCTATAGCCCTAGTATTATTCTGAAGTAAGGGCACAGATAATACGGTAAGGCTATCATAATGTTGAACGACCTTGTCAAAAAGCAGTGACTCATCTCACTTGTCAAGGTTGTTTGGTGACAACCTGGTGCAACACATGGGTGCTTGCTGTAGGCAAGTTCACTAGATGACCCACCAGAGGATTCCATATGGATGGTAACCCTCAGTGTCTATGGAACAAATCCTTTAACGAATGGTGGTGCATGTGAATCCTTAGACTTGAGATCACCAGAGCACCTTGTGCACCGATTGGTGTAGTTTGACACTAGCCTAACATAGTTCTATTCAGAGCTATCAATACGGTGGTGATTGACTACATCAAGGAGTATATCAAGACTATGGTGGATAGACAGAGGATTCATCACTCCCGGCTACGGGAGAGAAGTTATCTCATGACGCAATTCAGTAAATGGCAATGAAACTAAAATTGTGGCCACAGTGGGATTAAGTTGTTGCTCTATCCAATTTATAATACAGGTCATTGGTCCAGTAACTGAATACACAATATCGAGGGTAACCGAAGGTTGACACTATTTCTATGCCTTGGTCTCATAGAGATAATAGATGATGAAAGGATAGAATTGTACGATAACCATATCGTTGATAGGTATCTACTTTGCTGAATCCGAATCTATCGGGTGGACATGATGCCTTGCTAGGGGCCAATCTTGGTCTATGTATAGTGAGAAGATTAATTGGTATTAATCGTGATACTATACACTACTGGTATGATGAGAAGCCTATGGGTCACACACATAGAAGATAATTTAAGACTCAAGAAGTAAGAAGGGAGTTTTGGTCTTTTTAGGCAAAAGGGTATTTTGGTAATTTCACAGTGCAATTAAATTTGTTAAGGTCGTAGCCTTTATTTAATTTGTTAGAAAAATTAAATAAGTGAGATTACGTTTAAATATGTGTTCGCATATATTTAAATAAGTTATCATTACTGTTAAATGTTAATATATATTAAATATATATATTAATTGATTTTAATTGAAATAATGATGAACTAATATTAAAATATCTAATTGGGAGTGTTTGGAAACATGGGGTGTTTGGGTTGGAGCCCAAGCCTATTCCATAAGGGAATAGGGCAATTAAACTTGCACTATAAAAGAAAAAGGTTTCTTTGTGAATAAGTAAGATTTTTAATTCACTCATTCATTGAAAAACAAAAAGCTCCAGCCCTAAAATACTCTCCCACGCCAAACTTGGTTTTGTTTGAAAATCAAATACATTTCATTTCTTCTTTGTTTCTTAAGACTAAAGAGGATCTAGCAAATCCCTCTTTAGTTTCTTGCGATTATCTTTGTGTGGACTACATTGGTTCGATCTTACACTTAAGTCGGTAACAAACACGTTTAGAGACAAAGTTGGAGGAGCCTCCAAATGTGCGTATGATTTCTTAAACTCCAAAAAATAAAATCTGCAGATTCTTAGTTTAATATGTATAAACTGTAATTTTTGTACCTAGATCTTGGTTCTATGTAACGATCCATGTCGTAAATATTTTATTTTCCGTTGCGTTACTGGATCGTTTACTAACAGTGGTATCAGAGCCTTGGGTACCAAATTTTACAGTTTTATGAATGGTTGATTACATGTATTTGATTGCTAACATGTTGCCTTGAAGAATCTACACAAAATATGCCATGAGAGCATGTTTTAAGAAATCGATCAATTGATTAATTTAAATCTGTTGATGATTTGCAACTTTGGAATATTTGGTTATGGATTTTTGTTGAAATCAATAGTTTAGATTGATTGCAAAATCCGTTTGGGGTGTTTTGGTTGCTGATTGAACTGATCTGTTGCTACAGATCAGTGTACGCTCACTGCGGCGATATAACCCATCATAGCGGCGTGCGTTGTTTGCATCCACACTGATCGCAAAATCAGCGCTCACCACAACGATCGTCCTTATAACGAGCGCTATTCGCAATCAACGCTCACCGCGACGATATAACCCATTGCCACGGCGATCGCACGTGAAGTGTGAGCGCCACGTTGATTAGCGCACGCTGCAACGATCTAAACCATCACTGTAGCGAGCACACTTCTAAGTGCGCAGGGGACAGATTGTAAAGTTTTGAAACTTTTGGACCAAATGTAGATCTAAAGATTGTTAGGGGTAATTAATAATTCACCCACCCAATTCAAAATTGATTATTTTTTAATGAATGTCATGTACTTGTTTGTATATTGCATGGTGCCCGGTACATGAGCCTTAGACCTATGGTGAATGTTTTAAAATTTTTGGGTATGTATGATTGTAATTTATTAAATAGGGTCTACGTGTCTTGCCTTTCTTCTCTTCTTGATGTACATTCTCTTCTCACCTCATTCCCCTCGAATGTAAATCGAGGTTTCTAAATTTGTTAATGTAAAAGTAGTTTGAGATTAATTTTATTGTAAATTTAGTATGATATTTTTGTAATGTACTTGAAGATGGATCAAGGAAAGGACGACCATACTTGAAGACTCAAGATTTTATTACATGAGCCCTAACTGACATACCGATTCCTCTAGGCTTGAGGAAATCAGTTTTAGTTAGGGCCATGTACCAGTCAGTTTTAATATTTTATTTAGAATGCATGCTAAGGTTGATTGTTCAATAACATGCCAAACAATTTCATTCTAACAAAGATAATAATCTGGTGAGACATTAAATAACAAACCCTCAATTAAAGTATATTAAGTCACGTGAGCCTTCCATCACTATGGTTTTAATCAAACCACTGTTCGTCGAAACCTTGTTCGCCAAAGCGAAGGGTACACTTCTATCGATGGGAGGTTAAAATACATTGGAGTTTTCCTTAATGGTGATGGGTCGACTTAAAATGACGGTTTTGCTTATTCGCCAAAGCGAAGGTTGATAAACGCATCATCGACATAGTAGAGAAGTACACATATTATGTGTACGTGGTGGCATGTAGTGTCCACTCTACTGATACTGAGAATCACACTTGAGGACAATGGTTGGAGCCATTGGATTGTGTGATTGGCTTGTTGGCTTTTTCACATTTGAGGTTGATAGTAGGAGCTATCGAATGGTGTGGATTAAGTTTGTTAGCCTACCTAATCAACTCATTTTGACTTGTTCGCCAAAGCGAAGGTTTGGAATGGGAAGGATGGGATCTCGGTCCATTAGGAAAGTCAATAGGCTTTCCCGAGTTAATAGTGAGGGCTATTGACTTGAGTAAAATAGTAGGAGCATCGTTTAATAAAAGACCATATTAAATAATAATGAACTTTATAATGACTTTATCTTTTCTGTAATTGTAGATTCACCAAAATGAGCATAATGAACCTGCGACCGATAATCGAGAAAGAAAATAGGTTGGATAGATCCAATTTCTCTGACTGGTATCGTAATCTTCGGATTATACTCAAGTCGGAAAAGAAATTGTATATTCCTTGAAAAGCCATACTTGGCTGAGCCTGATCCTGATGGCACTCAGGAAGTAAAGGATACTTATCAAAAGTTCCTTAATGATGTTGATGGCATTTGATGCTTGATGTTAGCATCGATGACACCAGTGTTGCAAAAGCAGCATGAGAATATGGACGTTGCTTCCATTATTCTACACCTCAAGGAGCTTTTCGAAGGAAATGCTCGACATGAGAGGTACAAGGTGTCGAAAGCACTGTTTGGAGGTCGTCTGACTGAGGGAGCCTAAGTTAGTCCTCATGTGCTTAAGATGATCGAGCACATAGAGAGACTTGAGACTTTGGGATTTAAGTTGGATACAGAATTACAAATGGATTTGATTCTACAATCCTTGCCTGACTCTTATACATCGTTCATAATGAATTTCAATATGAACACGATGGTGAAAACCCTGTCGAACCTTTTGAACATGCTAAGGACTGCAGAATAGGACTTGAAGAAGTCCAAGCCTATTTTATTGGTTGCTGCTAGTAAAGGAAAGGGTAACGGCAAGGGTAAGGCCAAGGCCAAACCCAAGCCCAAGCCCAAAGGACAGGGTTCAGCTTAGGCGAGTAGCTACCATGGGAAAGGCAAAGTGAGTCGCTTTTGTGGCAAGCCTGGCCATTGAAGGAAACACTACAAGGTTTTCCTCGCAAGCAAGAAAAAGTCAGATGCCATGACTTCAGGTATGTTTATGATTGAGATTAACTTCTCTCCCTTAACATCTTAGGCCATTGACACAGGATGTGGTACTCACATTTGTACTGATGTGCAAGGACTAAGGCAGAGTAGAGTGCTTGCCAAGGGAGAGATAGACCTACGAGTTGGAAATGGAGCACCTGTGGCTGCATTGGAAACTCCCTTTCTATTAACAATTTCGAATTTATAGACTCGGTTATGTTCATGGTTATGACATCGAACCTTCTTCCAGGGAAGTAAGCTATTCTCTATCGCTCAAAACCAACATCATGCTCAAGATACTTAACAATTCTATCATCCTTGATTCGCATTTATCAGAAGTGCTCCTCGAACTCATCAACTCGATAAGCTTTTGCTACCATGTAGTATGTCTGAAGAAGGCCAGAACACTTAAACTTTTATTTTATGTTCTCACAAAGGTGCCTCATACAGAATCCATGATGTGCCAGAGGGTAAATAGTGGCAATTCCCTTCTTTATAGAGTTGTGTCTATCAGATATTATGCACAACTCTGCACTGTTAGGCACTATCGTCAGTAATTGCTAAAAAAAACTAGGTCCACGACTTGTCGTTCTTTGAGTCAACCACACACCATGCAACAGGATATGTGTGATTCTCGTTGTCATGTGCAGTAGCCACTAACATTGTACCTCCTTACTTTCCTGTCAAAAAGCAACCATCAATAGCAAACACTTTTCTCATGTTTACAAAACCCCTTATAGCAACACCGTAAGCAACAAAAAAAATATTTAAACCTCATATTCTTGTCCCACTTCAAAGTCGTCTTGCTACCCTGGTTTGTCAACTCAAGCATATAATGGTATGCTTCTAATATTGCGTAGCCGTGTTTCGACGTGCCCCTCACAAAATCTTGTGCATGTTGTCTACCTTTCTAGCATTTCTTGTAAATAACATCGCATCCCAACTCTGTGTGCACAAGTCTCTAAATCTCTTTAGGAGATGGACCTTTCCCTTCAACAAATTGACTTTTGACAAATTGTCCAATAACATCAGCGGAGGCTTGTCGATGCTCACTTGAAATATGTCCCAACCCATATGAGTGCTCATGGGTATATGCGCTAACAATAAATTTTTCGGACTTTGCTAACCTTCTACAATAAATCTGCCACTTGCACTTTCGGTCACGACATGCAACCGTCACTACCGATGAATTAGACTTTTTGGTGATGAACTCAACAATACCTCTCACGGCAACAAGTTTTAGCTTCTACACCACTTCCTTCTTGTTGTCAAATAAATACTCTACATGAAAATCTGATCCATCAGTAAAAACATGAAGTGATTCACTAATACCCACAATTGTTGCCTCTAAACCTACATAAAGGACCATAGTGTTCTCTTCCTCACAAACTACACCTTTTGCATAATCTGTATTTATAGGAATCTCTAAATCTACGGGAACATGTACGGGGTTCTCCTCGTCAACATTTTTATTCTTCCCCACATGACCAACCTCTTCTACAGTGTCCTCCTCACCACCCAAATCACCACCTACTCTTGATTTTTCAATAAAGAAATCAATGCCCTCGTAGTTAAAATTAAAACCAACATTCTCCCCACCCAAATCACTGCTTACTCTTGAACCAACTTTCAAAGCTTTATCCACAACCGAAACCATTAAAATCGGTCTCGAACTATTATCACCCACATCAAGCATATATAACTTCACATCTTCATTAGACATTAGTACAGCAAGGGATACCTTAAAATTTGCAGGAACTTTGCTTAAAATATACTTCACAACTATATCACTACGTAGTTACTCAACCCACCTCTTCTGATGATTTCATCAATCAACTCATCAAAACTAACTTCTGTACTCACAACAATTGCTTTAACTTTTTGCTCTTCCTAATCCACATCCAACAACTTTCTTCCTCCACCCACTCACCAAAATATTCAACACCCAAAACAACTTATCCCATGTCTAATAATAGCCAAGTACCTATAATGCAAGAAAACAAGAATTATTAACTGATATATTAAGGGTTGACAGATCTTAAAAAGCATCTGCAGAGTCGCTTAAGTGATGTGGTGTATCGCTTAAGCAATTTGGTATATCGCTTACTGGATCGCTTAAACGATCCAGTATATCATTTAAGCGATCTTGTATAAATAAGTCTAATTGCTTAAGTGTTCTTCTGCTATATACCTGATCACTTAAGCGATCTGCAGCCATATACCAGACTTATAGCAGATTGCTTAAGCAATCTTCTGTCATATACCTGATCGCTTGAGCGATCTACGATTTGCTGCATTATACCAAACATACTAGATTGCTTAAGTGATACACTAGATCGCTTAAGCGATCACCAAATCCAGAACACATTTTCATTCATCTCCACCTACAATTGGTACTACCATCTCCAACTACCCACAATGCAAGAAAATATTCAACAAATTTCACTCTTTTCAATATGCATTACTTCAAACACAACCCAACAACCTAAACAACTAAATCAAAATCATAACCCAAACTCAATCCATCATTAAATCTTTGTAAATCGAAATATAAAATGCAAAGAGGAGATACACATACCTAGACGAAGTGTCAGTAGGAGGAGGAGGCGAATCTGCGGCAGAGAAGATGTTAATGGGGGAGGAAGAAGAAAAAGATGTAGAGGAAGGATGAAGAAGAAGATGTAAAGGAAGCTTAGAAGAAATAGCAACCAAGGGAAGGATGCGTAAATGGCGGGAGGAAGAAGAAGGAGGTGTTTGGATTTGTTTACAAGAATTTAAGGTTTTTTGGGACATATTATAATTTTTAAAAGATTACACAATACTTCATTATTCATATTAACCACTAATCATGTTTAATTAACCTTAATCAATATTAAAACTACTTACTTAACACTTTAAAACTACGTAGCCTTTTAATTAAATTTGAACTTCATTTGGAATCTCCCGTGTTGAAACTTGAAAGTAATTACTAATTACAGGGATATGGTCCCAAATATCGTCTTTGACTTTCCCTAAACAATAATCTTCCTTCAAACGACAGCTAACCATGAAACAAAAAATCTCCCAAATATAGTCATTGACTTTCCCCGAACAAAAATCTTGGGGGAGTTTATTAAAAGGCCATCTCAAGTTTGCATTTAATTAAAAGGCTATCAAGTTTTAAAGTGTTAACTAAATAGCCATATTATTGATTAAGGGTAATTAGTGCTTAATTAGGATTAATGAAGTATTATGTAATCTTTTCAAAATTATACTATATTCCCACAAACTCAAAATTGTTGCAAACAAACCCAAACACCTTCCTGCCATTAATGCATCTCTACCTCTACATCTTCTTCTCTTCTTCTTAGCTTCGTCTACATCTTCTTCTTCCTCTGTATCTTCTTTTTCTTCCTCCTTCCTCTACATCCTCTTCTTCCTCATTCCTCTATATCTTCTTGTTCTTCCGCCATTAACACTTTCTTCTTCCTCCACCATTAACATCTTCTCCGCCAAAGATCCCCCTCCTCCTCCTCCTGACATTTCGTCTAAGTATGTGTATCTCCTTTTTACATTTTATATTTAGATTTACAAAGATTTAATAATGGATGGGGTTTGGGTTATGATTTTGATTTAATTGTTTAGGTTTTTGGGTTGTGTTTAATGTAATGCAAGTTGAAAGGAGTGAAATTTGTTGAAAATTTGTTCTGGGTATGATGGAATCGATTGTAGGTGGAGATGACTGAAAATGTGTTCTGGGTATGATGTATCGCTTAAGTGATCTGGTGTATCGCTTAAGCGATCTGGTAGATCTGGTAATGTAGCAGATAGATCGCAAGCGATCGAGGGCATCATGACAGATAGATCATGCAAGCGATCTGGTAAAAGAAATGCAGTGTGTAGGAGCAGATCGCTTAAGCGATCAGTAAATGGCATAAGAACGCTTAAGCAATCATGGTTATTTATACTGGATCGCTTAAACGATCCAGTGTATCGCTTAAGCGATCCAGTATAAATAATCATGATCACTTAAGCGATATAGCACACCATATAAGCGACTGTGCAGATTCTTTTTAAAATATTTGAACCCTTAGTACAGCATTTAAGATTTTTTTTTTCTTGCATTACAGGTAGTTGGCTATTATCACACATGGGACAAGTTGTTTTGGGTGTTGAATATTTTCTTGAGTGGGTGGAGGAAGAGCGTAGCTGGGAGTGGATTGGGAAGAGCAAAGAAGTTATACCAATTGTTGGGAGCACAGAGGTTAGTTTTGATGAGTTGATTGATTAAATAATTAGAAGAGGTAATTTGAGTTGCTCGCGTAGTGATATAGTTGGGAAGTATGTTTTAAGCAGAGTTCTTGAACATTATAAGGTACCTCCTGCTATATTAAAGTCGGATGAAAGTGTGAAGTTATATATGATTAATGTGGCCGATAATGGTTCGAGGCCGATTTTAAGGGTTTCTCTTGTAGAAAAACCGTTCAAAGTTGGTTCAAAGGAAGGGGATAACGAAGAAGTAGGTGGAGATTTGCCTGGTTTTAATTTGAACTACGAGGCCATTGATTTGTTAGTTGAAAAATCAAGAGTAGACGATGAATTGGGTGGTGAGGAGGCGCAGAGTGTAGAGGCGTAGAAGAGGTTAGTGATGGGGGCGGGGAGAATAGAAAATGTTGAGGAGGAGGACCCTAGTAGATGTTCCCCTGATGTAGAGATTCCTTTAAATACAGATTATGCAGAAGGCGTAGATTGTGAGGAAGAGAACACCATGGTCATTTATGCAGGTTCAGAGAGGGCAATTGGAGGTAGAGTGAATCAGTTCATGTTTTTATGGATGGATCAGAGTTGCACATAGGGTATTTATTTGACAACAAAGAGGAAGTGGTGAGGAAGCTAAAACTTGTTGCCGTGAGAGGTAATTTTGTGTTCATCACCAAAAAGTCAAATTCATTGGTTGTGACGGTTGCATGTAGTGACCGAAAGTGCAAGTGGCGGATTTATTGTAGAAGGTTGGCGGAGTTGGAAAAATTTATTATTAGCACATATACCCATGAGCACACTTGTGGTTTGGGACATATTTCAGGTGAGCATCGACAAGTGTCCACTTATGTTATTGGACAATTTGTCAAAAGTCGTTTCATTGAAGGGAAAGGTCTATCTCCTAAAGACATTCAGAGACTTGTGCACATAGAGTTGGGATGTGCTGTTAGTTACTAGAAATGCTGGAAAGGGAGACAACATGCATAAGATTTTGTGAAGGGCACGCCGGAGCACGGGTACGCAGTATTAGAAGCATACCGTTATATGCTTGAGTTGACAAACCAAGGTAGCAAGACGGCTTTGAAGTGGGACAGGAATATGATGTTTAAATATTTTTTTTGCTTACGGTTCTGCTATAAGGGGCTTTGTAAACATGAGAAAGGTGCTGGCTGTTGATGGTTGCTTTATGACGGGAAAGTATGGAGGTACATTGTTGGTGGCCACTGCACAGGACAACGAATCAAACATATCCTGTTGCATGGTGTGTGGTTGACTCTGAGAATGACGAGTCGTGGACTTGGCTTTTTCAGCAGTTACGTATGATAGTGCCTGACACTGAAAAGTTGTGCATAATATCCGATAGGCACAATAAAGAAGGGGATTGCCACTATCTACCGTCAAGCACATCACGGATTCTGTATGAGGCACCTTGGTGAGAACATAAAACATAAGTTTAAGTGTACTGGCCTCCTTCAGACATACTACATGGCAGCAAAAGCTTATCGGGTTGATGCGTTCGAGGAGCACTTCCAGCAAATCCGAATCAAGGATGATAGAGTTGCTAAGTATCTTGAGCATGATGTTGGTTTCGAGCGATGAAGTAGAGCTTACTTTCCTGGAAGAAGGCTTGATGTCATAACCACGAACATAGTCGAGTCCATAAATTTGAAGTTGTTAATAGAAAGAGAGTTTCCAATGGTTGCACTTTTTGATGCAATCCAAAAGACATTGTCGCGGTGGTTCCATGAGCGTCATACGGAGTCAGATAATTTTACTACAACCCTTGTTCCGTTAGCTGAAAAATTATTGCGAGAATGTATGGAATTGTCAAATGCACTGTTTGCTTATCCTCTTAATGCTCAAGAGTTCACTGTGCGCAGCTATGGTCCAGATGCTCTAGTTAACCTTGTTAGAAAAACTTGCAACTGTAAAGTGTTTGACATTCAACGTTTACCTTGTCCTCATGCACTAGCAGCACTGAAACACCAACGGAAGCCAGATTTTGGTTTAAGAATTTACATGGAACTTTGCTCCCCTCTCTATATGACAGATCACTATATGCTAGCTTATTCAGAAACGATATATCCGGTGCCTCCAGAAGAGCAGTGGGTAGTGCCACTAGAGATGGCTAACATTATCATCCACCTACCATTCAAGAAGACAACAAAGGGGAGAAAAAGAGTTAAGCGTATTCCATCAGCCTTTGAGGTTCCCCGGAAGATGAATAAGTGCTCAATTTGCAAGCAACCTAGCCCCAAGAGAAGTAATTGCCAAAAGCAATCACATGCAGATCCAGAAAATTAGGTTCGAAGAAGGATGAAATTCAGGGAGTGGCCAAGGCCAACCGTTGATGAGTTATTGTTTTCAATTATTGATGTTATAAATTTTATTGTTACCTTTAATAAATCATTCTTTATATTTCTTGTTACATGGCCTAAATATTTGTTGTTGATTTTAGTTTGGAATTAGGTTGTCAAATTGAGGAGAAAGTATGGAATTAATACGTGTTGGTAATTTTAGTTTGTCAAAATTCAGGAGAAAAGCAGGAAAAGTATATATTGCCCATGATCGCTTAAGCGACTAAGGGATTTTCAAACAAGATCGCTTAATCGACCAAGACAAAAAGACAAGAATCGCTTAAGCGATATCTAAGATCGCTTAAGCAATCCACGATCGCTTAATCAACCAAGACAAAAAGACAAGAATCGCTTAAGCGATATCTCGGATTGCTTAATCGACCAAGACAAAAAGAGAAGAATCGTTTAAGCGATATCTCGGATCGCTTAAGCGATCATGCACCTAGCAGATTTGATTCTACCAATCACATGATCGCTTAAGCGATCCACGATCGCTTAATCGACCATGTTAAAAAGAAAAGAATCACTTAAGCGATATCTACAATCGCTTAAGCGACCTTGTGTAAACGAAGTTTCTTTTATTACGATCGCTTAATCGACCAACGAAAGATTTGAAAATTTGACAAATACAGCCCCACCTACCCAACTTCCCAGATTCTGGGCACCATCATTAGAATCCTATCGGGAAAGGGCGTTACGACGCATAGCGGTCGGATCAGGCTGATAGAGCGTTAATATGGCCTTTTTTGGCCAGATCGACCACGGATGTGGTTGAAAAAGGCCAGATCACGGCCAGATCTTGCCATCGACGGACGAAAAAGGCGACATCTGGCCGTCTACGATGGCCAAAGATATGGCTATCGTTGACCGAAAATGTCAGCCATTTCTTTTGAAAGTCGATGACGACCCGATGTGGCCTTTTCCGGCCAGCTCCATAGTGGATCTGGTCAAAAAATGTCACATCTATGAATTACTGACCATTACCGATTGTTTGTAACCATCGGCGGTGTCGTAATCTAGGAGGTTTGGTAGGTGGGGGTGTTTTTGTTACTTTTGAAACTTTTTCAGGCGGTATTAATGAAATTACTTCAGTTAATGGGTCTAAAATTTATTAAAAAAATACTAATATTTGCTAAATAATTAAACAAAGAAATATTATGGGAATAGGATTTATAATATTTATAGGAATATTCAACCAAATGCACCCTTTATGTCCTGAACAAAGAAGAATCGTAAACCCTATATGTTTAGCATAGACGTAAACATTCTACACTTTATATGTTTCATACTGACGTAAGAGAACTATATGTTTAATATAAATATAATAACGGTCATAGTCTACCGAAATCTGGGAAGTTAGGTGGGTGGGGGTGTTTTTGTTAATTTTTAAACTTTTTCAGGCGGTATTAATGAAATTAATTCACTTAATGGGTCTAAAATTAATTAAAAATATACTAATATTTCCTAAATAAATAAACAAAGAAATATAAAAATATACTGAACGATTCGTAAACCTTATATGTTTAGTATAGATATAATAATGGTCATGGTTCATTGAACAAATAGTAAACCTCATATGTTGAGCATAAACGTAAACATTATACACCTTATATGTTTCATACTGACGTAAAAGAACTATATGTTTAATATAAATATAATAACGGTCATAGTCCCTGAACGAATCGTAAACCCTATATGTTTAGCATAGACGTAAACATTCTACACTTTATATGTTACATACTGACGTAAAAGAACTATATATTTAATGTAAATATAATAACGGTCATAGTCCACTGAACGAATCTTAAATCCTATATGTTTAGCATAGCGTTAATCGCTAACCCGATGCTCTGAAATACAATAAATAATATCTGAATACATAGGAACACTTAAGCGATTCTTTGCTTTTACTCTGCTCGCTTAAGCGATCGATAATCGCTTAAGAGATCTAGCTCGTGGCAGATGCCCAAATAAAAAATCGTTTAAGCTATCCACTTGTATCGCTTAAGCGATTTTCGTAAAACACTCTTGATCGCAATCTCATGTATCATGTGTGCTTGCGATTCTTTTACTCCTAGTTGCTTAAGCTATCCATTTGTATCGCTTAAGCGATTTTCGTAAAACACTCTTGATCGCTTAAGCGATCTTGTCCAAGGCAGAATGAATCTGCCCAGATCTATGATCGCTTAAGTGATTTAGGATCGCTTAAGCGATCTTGTCCTGGGCAGAATGAATATCTGCCTAGATCTATGATTGCTTAAGCGATCTTATGTATCTCTTAAGCGATTCATTGCTTTTACTCCTAGTCGCTTAAGCTATCCATTTGTATCGCTTATGCGATTTTCGTAAAAACACTCTTGATCGCTTAAGCGATCTTGGCCAAGGTAGAATGAATCTACCCAGATCTATGATCGCTTAAACGATGACTCCTAAACGAGTCTCTGTCGCTTAACCGATTTAGGATCGCTTAAGTGATCTTTGTCAAGGCAGAATGAACATCTGCCTAGATAGATGATCGCTTAAGCGATCTGACGTATCGCTTAAGCAATGCTTCGTAATAGACTCTTGGTCGCTTAAGCGATCATATCTGGAAAAGTCTTGGTCATTTGGGAAACATTTGTACATCACTCATTTCCCTCCCAAATCCGAAAAGAATTTGTATCAATCAAATTCATCACAAATCAAAATATAAGAGACATCAATGTAATCGAAACAGAAAATAAAAAATAGGCATGGGATGTGACAAATATTGAAATATATGGACAAGCTAACCATTAGCCCCAACTTGGGTGAATCAAATAATCACACCAGTATATCACACATTGTATTGATACACAAAATGAAACATAACGCTAAAAAACCATTATCTAGCTTGGGTGAAGCAAATGATCACACCATACATAGTAAATTCAACCTGCTAATGAGATATCTTATATGGATAAAAAAAATTATCTCCCAAATGTCAAATCCAATTCTTTACAAAAATTTCCTATACACTACCGCAAGAAGAGCCACAACACAAGAATTTCCTATACACTACCTTTAATTTACTTTTTCATGCCAAAGAGTTTAATGTCACTAACATCTTTGCACAATCCCTTTATTGCAGATGCCTCCTCTTGCCAACCAGCCTTTGAGAAGTTTTCAAATTCTGTTTGCCAGCAACCTCTCTGAGATCATTGTTTTATACCATGCCTTCCCAGCAGCATTTATTGCAAATGCCTCCTCTCCTCTTGCCAACCAGCCTTTGTTTGAGAAGTTTCCTCTCATTGTTTGCCAGGAACCTGCAGACACGTCAACTTTTGTAAATAAAAAAAAACACGTAAATAAGTTACAATATGTGTAGGTGATAAGTTCACTCAGTCCGTGTCTTTCTGTAAAGCTCCATATAAGCATGACACCTGCAGCATCAGCACCACAACCTAAGTATCAACATCACATCACATAAACTACAAAATTCAAAGTCCAACTTTCATACCTTTTTATTGGGTTCTGCTCACTCAAAACGGATCCATCTACCCATGGAAGCAGTCGATAGCCCTAGCCCTCCCGACAGTCTCTCATTGTTTCGTCATTCAACCCATCCATCGGGGTGTTGGTCATGTTGAACTCAATAAATTTCAGGGCATATACCCCACATTTAGCACTACAATAGGAAGAAGACATTAGCATTAGAATAAACTTATAGAACAATTGTATATATAAGTTAGTTTTATATAGAAGTTACCTTGACTCATTTATTGGGTCGGTAGAGCGCTTAATTGGCCACTTTCCGGTTAGTACTTGATCACCCAAGTGCCCAAACATCCCATTTGTCATGCAACGCGGGAACAACAACAGACAGGTGGCTCGGCTTGACCTCCAAGCGCTTGTCTCGAAATAGTGGGGTTGAAGTCAAGGATCTTCAACAACCCCTCCTCTAGATGCGCAACGGCTTATCCAGGTGCATCTCTTTGTGAGGATGATGTAGTACACTCTTTTAACAAAGGCCCAATGTGGCCATATTTGGGCTGATCCCCCCGTATATATTGCATAATTCTGTCATCAAAATGAAAATCATTAGGGATGCGCCACTTATCTTCGGGGCCAATCTTTTTGCTTGTCTTTTTCTTTGCACCACTAGCGACATTTTTAATTAAAGTACGATATGCCGAAACAAGCCTTTGGCCAAACGCCACATCAGTGATGGCACAGTCGAGATATAACAGATCACCATCGGTGATGCATCCGTAGCCTCATCGTGCCAATATCTCATCGATGTGCTGCATCAAATAAAAACAACAAGATAAGTATGGAAAACATAGGCAAAAATAAGGAATATTAAGTGAAAATAACTCACCGAGTCCTCAAGCCATGTGCCTATCGTCAACAACTTCCTAAACCATTCCTGGGGATAATCCTCTGTCTTACACTTTATATGACCATTACTTCCTGATCCATTGTAATAGGCATAGAAAAGTTTTTTCTTTTCCTCTATTGGCCTATACAAATCGACATTTGAGTGCAATTTCCCTTCCCCACTTCCTCTCGCTTCCTCCATTTTTACATCTCCGCTTCCTTCGCCTCCCACCTCACCCTCCTCTATTATCACAGCCCCACTTCCTCCACCAACCTCCTCTATTTCTGGTTCTTCCTCCATTTGTTTCTTAATTTTCTTCTTCTTTACCTGTGTCACTACCATGTAAGGCGATTTCACAAACTTGCTATTACGGCTCTCTCTTTTCAAGCCACTTTGCACTTTAACCGCCTTTAATTCTCCACCAGCTTCCTCTTCCATTGTACCAACTTCCTCCTCTACTGTACCAACTTTCTCTCCCAGCTTATCCACTTTCTCCTCCACCCATTCTCATGCATTCTTCCATCTTGTCAAACCTTGCATAAACGGCTATTGTAAAACTCTCAAACAAGCCATTTATGAGGTCAACAACCTCATTCTCCCGACGCCGATGTCTCGGTAAAGTGGTACTTGTTGTACCAGTTTACTGAGGCATACGAACCCTTTTCTGCTCCTCCTTCCCGGACCTCCGATCGATTGGAGCTTCATCCTCCTCGACATCAACCACGTTGTGAAGCAGTGGCCCCTCAACTGCCATCACATGCGTGACCTCTTTTAGGTCCCGTATCAGGTGGTCTATCCGTTCATCGCTTGCATCCTCCAGTGTGTTGAAAGATTTGACATAGTCCTCTTCCGCTTCAGCCCCAGTAGCGGTGAGAAAGGGACGGACGAGTCCCTACAATAAGAAACAAAATCAATCAGATAAAAGCGACATTTTAAAGCAACTACATATTCAAAAGCTTAGTCCTTTAATCTTACCCCAACCGCTTGAATCTCAACCTCTATTTGCTCGTAATCTGAATGGGTGTACCTCTAGACATGCCACCGCAACATCCTAGGAAATTGTTGTTGCATATCCAAACTGTTGCTCCTCCCCCCTCCGCCCCTTTAGTGAAGACAGGGATGGCCTCGTACATCCAAGCCTACATTGTAAAAAAAAAAAACAGTCCATATCATAATTCAAACACATATGTTACAAAAAAATATAATAAAAAGCTATTAATATTTACCTGCATTGCCCATGGGAAGCCAAACAAATTGTATGTGCTTGGTTTATCCTTCCCCTCCCATTGGGACTACTTTAACGCCATGTCTACTTGTTTCAGGCTGTTGATGGTTCGCTCATATGATTTCAGTCCCATGGATAAGAATTAAAGAACTTCAAGTTGCTTGCAAACAACAACCAATCTTTCTCAACAACTTTTGTTGAGTCACCCGATTAATAAGATCAAATGTAAAAACAAAACCAAGCACACTTTTATCTTCTCTTTATCAGTAAATTCAACTGTTTCTAGCCTATTCTATAATACCTATGCTGCAATAGACTTATCCCCTTGCAAAACCTTATTATAAAACTGTATGGCTCCCCGATTATTCTTTACTGCCTCTGCCTTCTTATTTAGCACTTCCCCACATCCTAAGCCCGTCACGAGGGCATATTCCATCATGCCAAAACGTAGTGGCTTTCCGCCCACCACAAACCATATTTCTTTTTTTTTTATTGCATCTTACTGAGTGCAGCAACATGTAATGCACTCCCTACCCCCAAAATGCCTTTTTCCAATGATTTTCGAGTCCTAAAAACCGACCGAAACAAGTGTGACTGAAATCTCTTTTACCATGCATAATTCCATCTAAAATGCCCTGTATTATGTCAAAAACTTCCCAACTTGACTAGACCGTCACCCTTGTAAGGAAGTAGGGCACCTTATCGCTTATAAGGTCCAACTCGTAGTCTGTGATGTTTACGGTCTGCATAATCTGCACAATCGATATAAACAAAATTTCAGCAACAAAAATAAACCAAAACAACTAATAAACAAAATATCAGCAACAAAAAATTACGATTGTGGTCGGTTAAGCGATTTCAGATCGCTTAATAGATCTTGACTCTGCTTCGTGCAAGATCGCTTAAGTGATTTCAAATCCCTTAAACGACCAAGAGTAAACTGAAAGAATCTCTTAAGCGACACAAACGATCACTTAAGTGATCTTATATCTATGATTCTGCCTCGAAAAGATCGCTTAAGCGATCTGAAATTACTTAAGCGACCAATAGTCAACTTAATCAGTCGCTTAAGTGATATTAAGCGATCTTAGATTTGGGCAGATGGAGTAAAAGAGGTTAATCGCTTAAGCGATACAAATGATCACTTAAGCGACACAAATGATCGCTTAAGCGACAGTTCAGAATGTACCCTTGCTTCGACGGCCTGCTCGTTCTCGTTGGCCTCTTCCTCGGAAGACTCCTGATGCGTGTTTCCTACAACATGCAATATGTAGCAAGTATACTAGTCGCACAAGTAATAGAGTGATGAGTAGAGTATCGTTCCCACGAGGATAGTCTTACTAAGTACCGATTTCTCTAGTTTAAGTCCTAATTGAAGCAACAATAAATTGGATTGATGGAAAATTAACAAACTAAATACAAATTAACAAAATATAAATGAATGATAATGAAATTAAAGCAAAACCCAATAACTTAACTAATTAAACAATGCTAAAAGATGTTAGGGTGTTGATTTCACCTAGATACGCTAACCCAAATCATAGAATCTATTACCCAAGTTCTAATTCGTTGATTGAAAATCGAATTCCCCAAGTTGTAAAACATACCTTCTCAGGCTGCATTTCCCTACTTATCTCTATTAAGCTTCCGCACCCAACAAAATGAAGATTAATAGTCCAAAGTCTTTTAAGCTTTATGGAATATTATCTAGATTTCATAGATCGCTAAACCTATCTCTAGTGTTTGCTTAATCTATGGTATTTATCCTAAGAGGCACCATCACAAATCACTTCTCAGTCTCATTGTGAACAACACACATTTGAATGGTGATCAAGCATCCAAAAGTCACTAAGCAAAGAGATAAACACTCAATCATGAAATTAAAACTCTAAGTAAATCAATTCATATAAATTTGAAACATTGTATCAAGGTTACATCAAACCCTAGCTAAACAACTCAGTTCATACTCAAAAACGAAATAAAATAACAAAAACCAACTGAATCAAGATTCATCATTGAAAAACAAGTAAAAGATGGAGAAATCTTCTCTAATTTGAAGCCCAAATCTTCAATAATCTTCTCATTCCATGAGCTGCCTCCCAAATGACGAACCAAGACCCTTTTTCTTTCCTTTTTGCTCTAATTTATATCTCTTTCACTTAAGGACCAAGCCCTAGCAAGCCAAAACGCGTCGTTTTATTTTTACAGCTGATGCAGGTTTCGCCGTGGCAACGCTTTTTCCTTGCCATGGTGAGGGCTTTTGGGACAAATTTGAGCATGATAGAGTCTGAATATGGAAACATGTTAAAAATATTAATTGTAGACCTTTCAATTATCGTTCTGTTCGTTCAAGAATCAGCACAATCTGAGGTCTAAATCTCAAGTTATGGCAGAAATATGGAAGCACGTCCAAAGACTTTTTTCTTCAGTTCTCGGCGTACTTTTCACGACTTCAAGCTAAGTTTTCACCCTTGTCCAGTCAGAATTAGGAAAAACCCAAAACATGAACGTTGTAGCTCTTCTTCTTAGCTTTCCAAAGCTTCTAAATTCAGGTCATTCCGAGTTTTCAAGCTCAAGTTACATAATTTACGCTCAAAACTGTCATTTATGCTAAAAATCATCGTTTAGGTCTGCAAAGACAAATTAATAGAATTAGGTAGCAATTATGACCCAAATTGTATGAAAAGTATCCTAAATCCTATCAAAATTCAATGCAAAATCATAGTGTAAAATATTATTATCAAACACCCCCAAACTTAAGATCTACTCGTCCTCGAGTATAAAGGAATAAAAACTCAAAGAAAGAAAAGCAACAAACAACCAAAAACTGAAAACAACAAAACTGAAAATGAACAAACAAAAATTAGACTCAAACTCAACACAAGAATTGCCTAGAATTTATGCAAGTCTCTAAGGTTGTTGAAAAATTATTACTAGAAAATGTTCAACACTCCAAGAAGTTATAAGTTGCATCAACTATCTTTCTCTATTAGTCCCCCGAGTAGGTGATCCCCACTTCAGTCCACATTCCGACTTCCCAGATTATTTTATGCAAAAATGTAAGGTTTATCAAATGGTGGCAGACTCCATAAGCCTAAGTATGGAACTACTCTCCACTAATGTAGACTAGACATCGCTAAGGATCAAAAGGTCTTTGCAAGCTTGTAACGTTAGGCTCTGGAAATGGGTTCTAAGAAAAAGGATAGGAAATACAAAGTAAGAAAACTCGGTTTTCCTCGTGCAAACACTCAAATCAAATCGAACTCCACTTCATCTCAACCACCAATCAACGTGTCCACTAATTTACAACTCTCAAACTTGTATCTTTTTTTTTTTTTTTTTTGATACCAAATATGCGCGGTCGGGAAGTGCGTCTGAGGTGTACGTGGCGTTGTTAAACCAGATCGCCAAGAAATCTTGATAGGCGTTTTATGGCGGTTCTTGGTTTCAACCGAGATACCCTTAAACTTGGCAAAAGAATTTTTTTTTTTTTTTCAAAGCAAAACAAATCAATTGAATTGAGGTGAACTACCTCTTTTATTTTTATTGCCCTTCTCACAACCCCCAAACTATTCTTTTAGTTGATTCGTACAACTCTTCCCTTTCTTTGTGTTTGCATTAAGATCGAATTCTCCTAAAGGGTGCATGAGTGTTTAGGGTATAAGGATTGGAAAATTTTTGGTTAGCCAAGAAAAATAAAGCAATAATGATCAAAACGGCTCAAATGGGTGACTAGGGACAATTTCATTCATAGGTTGGCTAGAAAGGCTCAAACGTTCCAAAAAGAATGCCTAAATAATCTCCTCAACCATGTCTAATCCTAGAATTTCGCCTCAAGCAATTCTTAACTAGGTTCTAGAGTCCACCAACATTATCACACTTTACCTAATCGGTTGAACCACTCAACAAACTTCAATCAAAATTCAGTCAATAAACATAAACTTGAAGCAATGCTTAACATTTTCCAAAAATAATATCCCAACAATTCTAGTTTCATCATAGACTTATGCAATTCATCTAGGCAACAACAATACAACACACACAAAACACACTAAACATTTAACAATCAAAGAACTTAAAACAAAAAGAAACACACAAACAAACTAAACACACAAATTCTCAAAATTTCCCTACCCCAAAACTTAAAATGACATTGTCCCCAATGTCACATCATGCACATCCAAGGAATAGAAAAAACAAAAGTAAAGGTTATGAGATACTCTCCTGATTAATCTGCAAAGGCCGATTCTTGTGCTAAATCTTGGCATCCATTCCTTGGCTTCCTCATCATCATCATCTGTCAAACAATTGAAAGTCTATGGTGCCAAATGTGTTAGATACCCTCACCGATTAATATGAAAGAATTACATCCTAATCTCAACCTTATTAATCTCAACCTTATTGAACTAAACCTAAAATCTAAACAAAAACAAATAAAGAGCTAAAAACTAGGAAATCAACATCAATTCCTACTTACAAAACATAAAGAAATAAAAGCAAAAACTAAAAAGAAAAGTGCTTCAGGCTTCAATCTTCTTCTACTTCTTCCTCTTCACACAACTCCTGAATTTGCTAAAAGCACTTCAACACAACAAACCCAACTTCCTCAACACCAAATTAAATCAAAATCAACAATTTCTACACTCCACAATCAACTCAATCCTCAAGTTCTCAACCAACATCCACAATCAACAAATTCAAGTAATTTTTCAAAAAAAACAAATCCACAATTGAAAGTGAACAAATAAATTGCATAAAAACTCTTAACCTTACCAAGCCCAAACTTTCCAACCTTCAATTGCTCCAATTTCATTAAAAATCACAAAGAAAGCTCCAAAATTTCAAAACCTAGGGGTTGCTAAAAATTTCTTCAAAATGGGTTAAACTGGGGCAATTGAAAGGTGCATGATTGTTTAAAGAGGTAAGGGAGTGGAATGGTGCAAGAATTTTGAGGGAAAAAGGTGAGAAATTGAAGAAGAGAAAATGAAATTCTTCGGAGGCTAGGGTTTGAAATCGCAAAAATGGAGAGAATGAAGGTGGGTTAAAAAAAATTCTCAGGTTTCACCGCGGCGAAGTTCTTTGTTCAACATAAGTTAAAACCCAGGTTTCGTGGCGGCGAAGACAAATTCTTCACCGAGGCGAAAAAATACAGAAGCTATATCATTTTTCAGGTTACTTCGCCCCAGTGAAGAACAATCTTCGCCGCGGCGAAGTCTGGGACTTTTCAATTTCATTTTCATACGACGTGCTTCGCGGCGACGAAGAATACTTCTTCGCCCGGTGAAGTCTGGAGCATTTTCTTTCCTTTTCCTTAGCTTCAAACTTCACCTGAAACACCCAAAAACACATAAATTAAAACTAATTCAAAATCATAAGAAAACTAAACAAATTCAAACAACAATGAAATGAAAAACAATTGGAAAGACTTGGGTTGCCTCCCAAAAAGCGCTTGTTTATAGTCGGAAGCTCGACTTTCCCATGGTCCTTCGTCAATCCAGATCCTTGTGGGGTGCTTCACTTCCCATTGCCACCTCTTGGTCTTTCCTTTGGAATTTTCCGACATTCTCATAAGCATCTTTTCGGAACTTCAAATTTGTATATGCGTACTTGAGATGAGATGGTGATTGGTTGAGTCCAATGTTTGGAGTCTCTTCCAAAACCAATTTTGACTTGTGCGCATTTACACCAAATTCCTCAAATTGTTCCTTGTGAGGTGAGTTGCTTGGTTGAAATTCCCCTAAGTATCTTGCACACCTTTCCGCTTTGAGATTTTCCTCTTCATTAGTCTTGTCTTCATGTTCTTCCAACTTTCCTTCACTGTGAGGTTGCTCCAACACTATACCTCTCCTCAATGTTAGGACATTTAATTGTTCTTCAAGATTTGTGACCGTTGTGCTCGGCAAAGAACCTTGAGATCTCTCTGTCAATTGTTCAACCAATTGCCCCTCTTGAACCTCCAAATTTTGAATGGACACTCCTTGATTTCTGAAGTTTGAGAGTGTCTCATTCATAAAACTTGTGGTTTCTTGCATGAACTCTTCGAATATATCTTCCAATTTTGACAGTCCTTGCTCACATGGTTGATGATTCACCACTGGTTGATGGTTTGGCACTGTCCTTTGATTTGATTAACTGCTTTGATTGCTCCAAGACAGATTTGGGTGATTCCCCCAACCAAGATTGTAAGCATTGGAGAAAGAGTCACTTTGCAGCCTTTGTGAACTAACCATGTAATTCACTTGCTCGGTTGTTGAGAAGAATAACTGGTTTCCATCTTGGCATTCCACACTCCCATGGTTTCCTACACAAAATTCACAAGTTATAAAAGGTGAGTGAATAGAATTTACATTCATACCTCCCAATTGGCTTTCAAGTGATGCAATTTGTGCAGATAATGTGGCGAACACATCGACTTCATGTAGACCCATTGTTTTCTTCGACATTGCTCTCTCATTAGGTCTATGGTAGTGATTGTTGGCCATCAACTCAAGTAATTCATAAGCATCTTCTAGGGTCTTGTTATTTAAGGCTCCGCTTGCTGCCACATCTACCATCGTTTGAATATTTGATAGCAACTCATTGTAAAATGTCTGGACTTGTCTCCAAAACAGTAGACCATTATGTGGACAATTCCTTAACAACTCCATGTACCTCCCCCAAGCTTCATATAGTGATTCATCGTTGCCTTGCACGAAAGAGGTAATGTCATTTCTCATACTTAAGACTATACAAAATATACAATTAACTATAAAAATGAAATAAAAGCTTCATTTTAGCACTACACTAGATACTATCAATATTAATAATCAACTATCCCCGGCAACGGTGCCAAAAACTTGGTGCGTGTTTCCTACAACATGCAATATGTAGCAAGTATACTAGTCGCACAAGTAATAGAGTGATGAGTAGAGTATCGTTCCCACGAGGATAGTCTTACTAAATACCGATTTCTCTAGTTTAAGTCCTAATTGAAGCAACAATAAATTGGATTGATGGAAAATTAATAAACTAAATACAAATTAACAAAATATAAATGAATGATAATGAAATTAAAGCAAAATCCAACAACTTAACTAATTAAACAATGCTAAAAAATGCTAGGGTGTTGATTTCACCTAGATACACTAACCCAAATCATAGAATCTATTACCCAAGTTCTAATTCGTTGATTGAAAATCGAATTCCCTAAGTTGTAAAACATACCTTCTCAGGCTACAGTTCCCTACTTATCTCTACTAAGCTTCCGCACCCAACAAAATAAAGATTAATAGTTTAAAGTCTTTTAAGCTTTATGGAATACTATCTAGATTTCATAGATCGCTAAACCTATCTCTAGTGTTTGCTTAATCTATGGTATTTATCCCAAGAGGCACCATCACAAATCACTTCTCAGTCTCATTGTGAACAACACACATTTGAATGGTGATCAAGCATCCAAAAGTCACTAAGCAAAGAGATAAACATTCAATCATGAAATTAAAACTCTAAGTAAATCAATTCATATAAATTTGAATCATTGTATCAAGGTTACATAAAACCCTAGCTAAACAACTCAGTTCATACTCAAAAACGAAATAAAATAACAAAAACCAACTGAATCAAGATTCATCATTGAAAAACAAGCGAAAGATGGAGAAATCTTCTCTAATTTGAAGCCCAAATCTTCAATAATCTTCTCCTTCCATGAGCTGCCTCCCAAATGATGAACCAAGACCCTTTTTCTTTCCTTTTCGCTCTAATTTATACCTCTTTCACTTAAGGACCAAGCCCTAGCAAGCTAAAACGCGTCGTTTTATTTTTACAGCTGATGCAGGTTTTGCCGTGGCGACGCTTTTTCCTTTCCATGGTGAGGAATTTCGGGACAAATTTGAGCATGATAAGGTCTGAATATGGAAAAGTGTTAAACATATTAATTGTATACCTTTCAATTATCTTTCTGTTCGTTTAAGAATCAGCACAATCCGAGGTCTAAATCTCAAGTTATGGCAGAAATACGGAAGCACGTCCAAAGACGTTTTTCTTCAGTTCTCAACGTACTTTTCACGACTTCAAGCCAAGTTTTCACCCTTTTCCAGTCAGAATTAGGAAAACCCCAAAACATGAACGTTGTAGCTCTTCTTCTTTCCAAAGCTTCTAAATTCAGGTCATTCTGATTTTCCAAGCTCAAGTTATATAGTTTACGCTCAAAACTATCATTTATGCTAAAAATCATCGTCTAGGTCTGCAAAGACAAATTAATAGAATTAGGTAGCAATTATGACCCAAATTGTATGAAAAGTATCCTAAATCCTATCAAAATTCAATGCAAAATCATAGTGTAAAATATGATTATCAACTCCTCGGCCTGAATTCTCGCCGGAATCCTCCCCCTGGCCTCAATTATCGCCTGACTCCTCGTCTTCAGAATCGTTTGACCATTCTTCTCTCTGTTCTTGTGCCACCGGTGTCTCCTCTCCCTGTCGACCACCTTCACTGATCGGATGATCCACTGGAGCAGCCATTGAACTGGTTGCGCCACCGGAATCTAGGATTCGAAGTGGCGTTGGGTTGTCCTCATCATTGTGACTGTCAGCCATGGTTTTGGATTGAATTTGGTGTGAAAATTTGTAGTTTGGATCGGAAATATGGGTTGTATCGCTGGAAATCGCGTAGATTCCGTTTAGGGTTCAAGAAATCGACGAAAATTCGTGACTTATCGTTGGAAATCGTGACTATATTCCGTTTAGGGTTCAAGAAATTGAGTTTACGATTGAATATGGTATGGAAATTTACGGGTTCGATCAGAAATCGCCTGTCTCCCTTTCGTTCAAGAAATCGATTTTTGCCCTAATGAATTTCGATTAAGCGAGGTGAATAGTTAGTGGGGCTTGTTTTGAGAAATTTCAAATTTTAAAAACTTTTATTATTCCTATTCGGCCCAAATATGTTTTAATCTTTTCATTTTAACCCATTTTACGTGTTTAGTTAGTGGGGTTTGGTCACTTAAGCGATCTCTTCCAAGGCAGAATAAAATCTGCTCAGATAGATGATCGCTTAAGCGATCCTCTGGTATCGCTTAAGCGATTCTTCGCTTTTACTCTTGGTCGCTTAAGCGATCTCTTCCGAGGCAGAATAAAATTTGCCCAGATCTATGATCGCTTAAGCGATCCTCTGGGATAGCGTAAGCGATTCCTCGCTTTTACTCTTGGTCGCTTAAGCGATCTCTTCCGAGGCAGAATAAAATCTGCCCAAATAGATGATCGTTTAAGCGATCTTCTGGTATCGCTTAAGCGATTCTTCGCTTTTACTCTTGGTCGCTTAAGCGATTTAAGATCACTTAAGCTATCTCTTCCGAGGCAGAATATAATATGCCCAGATCTATGATCGCTTAAGCGATCGATTTAAGGAATTCTTCACTTTTACTCTTGGTCGCTTAAGCGATTTCAGATCGCTTAAGCGATCTCTTCCGAGCCAGAATAAAATCTGCTCAGATAGATGATCGCTTAAGCGATTCTTCACTTTTACTCTTGGTCGCTTAAGCGATTTAAGATTGCTTAAGCGATCTCTTTCGAAGTAGAATAAAATCGGCCCAGATCTATGATCGCTTAAGCGATCCTCTGGTATCTCTTAAGCGATTCTTCGATTTCACTCTTGGTCGCTTAAGCGATCATTTGAGAAAAAATCTTGGTCGCTTAAGAGATATATGTGGTCGCTCATATATCGCTTAAGCGATCATGACAAAAAGAGAAGAATCCTACATTTCTCCTGAATTATGTAATAATCTGTCATTTATAACTCATTTTCCTCCCAAATTCGAAAAGAATAAGCAGCAAAATGAAGTCATTTATATCAATCTAATCCATCACAGATCAAAATATAAGAGACATCAATGTAATTGAAAGTTTAAACTTAAAATCATTCATAATAGTGCCAAAACAGAATAAATCCTAAGCCACTTTGACAAGTTTTGGAATTCGGTATAATCACTGTCTGAGATCATTCTTTAGTACCATGCCTTGCTAGCAGCCTTGATTGTAGATGCCTCCTCCTGCCGCCGCCTTGATTGCGAGATGCCTTCTTCGGGCACCTACTCGACAGCCCTAAGCCGCCTTTGAGGAGTTCCCTCTCATTGTTTGCCAACAACTTTGCAAAATTATCCGGCACACCCTGCGCCCACGTCGCCTTTTCTAAATAAAACACAAAAAAACAAAAAGTTTTTCAGGGCCAATTTGTTAAATGGAAAGTTGGGATGTCCAGGGAGTAAAATTTTCTCTCTTCACGAACCCAAGTTATAGAGTGCAAGATTGAAAAGTTTACTGAGTCCGTCTATTTCGATAAAGATATAAGCATGACACCTGCAGCATTAGCACCACAACCCAAGTATCAACATCAACATCACATAAACTACAAAATTAAAAGTACAAGTTCCAAACCTTTTGTTTGGGTTGTGGTCACTCAAAATGGATCCATTTCCCTATGAAAGCACTTAACAGCCCAACACTCCCGAAAGATGGTCATTGTTTCGTCATTCAATCCATCCATCGGGCTGTTGGTCATGTCGAACTGAATAAATTTCAGGGCATATGCCCCACAATCAGCACTACAATTGGAAGATGACATTAGCATTAGAATCAGCTTATAGAACAATTGTATTATGTAAGTTAGTTTTATACAAAATTTACCTTAACTCATTTGTTAGGACGGGAACACGCTTGAGTGGCCACTTTCCCGTCAATGCTTCATCACCGAGGTGCTCAAACATCCTGCTCTCGTGTAACAGCCGCGGGAACAACATGGACAGTGGCTCCAACTCGGCCTCCAACTGCCCGTCTCGACAAATTGTTGGGTTGCAGTCAAGGATCTTCAGTAACCTCTCCTCTAAGAGCGCGACGACTGCTATCCAGTGCATTTCCTTGACCAGGATGATGCAGTAGACACTTTTAACCTTTGCCCAACTATGGCCATATTTGGGCCTATCCCCCATTACATACTGCATACGAACCTCTTCCTCCCTCCCTTTCTCCTCCCTCCCACCGATTGCGGCTTCATCCTCCTCGGCATCAACCACATTCTCAAGCAGTGGCCCTACAACTGCCTTCACATGTGTGACCCTTTGTAGGTCCCGCGTCAAGCAGTCTATCTCTTCATCCTTTTGATCCTCCAGTGCTCGAAAAGATGTGACATAGTGCTGTTACGCTTCACCCCTAGTAGCGGTGAGGAAGGGACGGACAAACCTCTGCAATAAGAAACAAAATCAATTAGATTTAAGCGACATTTTAATGCAAGTGCATGTTCAAAAGCTTATACCTTTAATCTTTCCCGAGCTAATTGAATTTCAATCTCTATTTGCTCATAATCCGAATGGGTACACTTCTGGTCGTGCCACCGCAACATCCTAGGAAATGTCTGTTGCACAACCGAAGCCCTAATCCTCCCCCTTGCCTTAGCTAGGACAGGGATAACCTCATACATCCAAGCCTACATTGTAAAAAAACAGTCCATATCATAATTCAAACACATATATTAAAAAAAATATAACAAAAAGCTATTAATATTTACCTGCATTGCCCATGGGAAGCCAAACAAATTGTACGTCGCTGGTCTATTCTTCTCGGCCCATTGGGAGTGCTTTAATGCCAGGTCTTTTGCTTGTAGGGACTCCATGGTTCGCTTAAATGATACCCGTCCCCACGGATAAGCATTAAAGAAGTTCAAGTTGCTTACAAACTTCACCCAATCAATATCAACAGCTTTTATTGAGTCACTAGCCTTTAGGATCGAATGTAAGAACAATACCAAACACAATTTGAACGTCTCTGAATCGTTGAACTCACTATCTTTTAACCTGTCCTCTAATTCCTGTGCCTTAATAGACTTGTTCCCCGCCAAAACCTTGTTAGCCAGCCTTTTGGCTCCCGTACTGTCCGTTATTCTTTTTTCCTCAACCTCACCTGGCAATTCCCCACATCTTAAGCCAGTCACCAACGCATATTCCATCATCCCGGAACGTACTGGCTTTCCATCCACCATGAACCACATTTTGTGCTTTTTGTTACTTTTTATTGAGTGCAGAAACATATAATGCACTCTCGACCCCCAGAATGTCTTTTTCCATTTTGTGTCCATATCCCAAAAATGACTGAAACAAGTCTCTTTGAATCTCCTTTCACCTTTCCTCACTATCCCTAAAATCCCCGTTATTCTCGTTAAAACATCCCAACTTGACCTCACTGTCACCCTCATAGGGAAATGCGATCTTGTATCTTACAACCTCCAATCCGTACTCTCTATAGTTTACGCTCCGGGAAATCTACACAATTGATATAAACATAATATTAGCAAAAAAATTAAACCAAATCAAATATAAACAAAATACGCTCCGAAAGAATCGCTTAAGCGATGGGCAAATGATTCTGCCTCATACAAGATCTCTTAAGCGATTCGACACTTTTACTCTTAAGCGAAGCGATACAAAGGATCGCTTAAGAGATTATAGATCTGGGCAGATTTGGTTCTGCCTCGGAAGAGATCGCTTAAGCGATCTCAAGCAACCAAGAGTAAAAGCGATTCATTACTTTTACTCTTGGTCGCTTAAGAGATCTTGTACGAGGCAGAATCAACATCTGCCAGATCTAAGATTCGCTTAAGCGATCGTTTATATCACTTAAGCGATTCATTACTTTTACTCTTAAGTAATCCAAAATAGCTTAAGCGACCAAAAGGAAAAGCCATCAATCGCTTAAGCGATCTTAGGTCTCGGCAAGTACAAATACCTTTTCTTTGGCGGGCTCCTCCTTCCTCGTCTGAACTCTCACCGAACTCCTCTTCCTAGCCTAAATTCTGCTCGGCCTCCTCTTCCTCTTCAGAACCGTTTTGCTCTTGTTCTCTCTGTTGTTGTGCCGCCGTTGTCTCCGCTGTTGGAACACCTTCACTGATCGGAGGATCCACCGGGAGGCACCATTGAAGCTGCTTGCGGCGGACGGACTACGATTCGAAGAGGTGTTGGGTTTTCCTCCTCATTGTGAATGTTAGCCATAGTTTTAAGAAAGGAAGAAGCTTTATGATTGAATTTGGGTGTAAAATTTGCCGGAATATGGACAGTTATCGCCAGAAATTGCATAGAATGCGTTTAGGGATTAAAGATATCGATTTTTGCCTTAATTGGTTTTGATTAAGCGATTTGAATGGGTGGGGCTCTTTTTCAAATTTCAAATTTTAAAAACTTTCATTAATTATATTTTGTCCTTATATATTTTAATCTTTTTATTTTAACCCATTTTATATATTTAATGGATCCTAACTGTGCCACGTTAGCTTCTTTAAATTAAAAAAAATAAAAAACAGTTTCAAGGCTATTTTCTTAAATCGAAACTTGGAATGGCCGGTCAGCTAAATTTTCTCCAAAAATCTTCCATCAAACGACAGCCAGCTATAATACAACAAATCTCAAATCCACTAAAACCTTCCACACTCTCTCTTCAATGGCACAACATCTAGCTCTACCTCTTCTCCTCCCAATCCCACCGCCCATAAAGCCTCTCTTTCTTAATCAAAACCATCACAATCCTCAATCCACAACGCCCTTATCACCACAACAACAAACGACTTCACCACCTCCCTCTTTCACTCCTCTTCTTCAAGACTTCCTTCACCAACAAAACCCCTCGCACACTTCTTCACAACACTTTAACTCTCCATCTTTCATACCCAGAAACAGAACCCGATTTGGGAAGTCACGTGACGTTAACCACGGGAAACCCTGGTCAAACCACCGCCTCTCGGATAAAGGTCAGCGGGTTTTCCAATGTTTAATTGATGAATCTTTTGATGTGAAAGATATTGATAGTGTTTTGTTACAGTTGTTTGAGTCATATCGGGAAAACCCAGATGTAATGATTGATGGTTTGAGTTTTGATATGTTGGGTATTTTTAAGGGTTTACGGTTTTACAAGAAATGTGACTTGGCGTTGAGTGTGTTTGAGTGGCTTAGGAGTCGTAAAGATTGTGAGTTGGTCTTGAATGGTTCTGTTATAGCTGTAATTATTAGCATGTTAGGGAAAGAAGGTAAAGTTTCGGCTGCGGCTTCATTGTTGAGTAGTTTGCATAAAGATGGGATTGATATTCATGTTTATGCTTATCAAGAATTGATAAGTGCTTATGCTAGCAATGGGAGGTATAGGGAGGCTGTGATGGTGTTCAAGAAGATGGAGGATGAGAGGTGTAAACCTACTTTGATAACTTACAATGTGATTCTGAATGTGTATGGGAAAATGGGTATGCCCTGGAATAAGATTGTGACTCTCGTAGAGGGAATGAAGAATGCCGGAGTTGCCCCAAGTTCTTATACTTATAATACGCTTATAAGTTGTTGTCGGCGGGGTTCTTTGCATGAAGAAGCAGCTTGGGTTTTTGAGGAAATGAAATTAGCGTGTTTTAGTCCAGATAAGATTACTTATAATGCCTTGTTGGATGTTTATGGGAAGTCTAGGCGGCCTAAAGAAGCCATGGAGGTATTAAGGGAGATGGAGGTTAATGGTTTTTCACCCAGTGTTGTGACTTACACTTCATTGATATCAGCTTATGCCAGAGTTGGTTTGATGGAAGAGGCGATGGAGCTTAAAAACCAGATGGTGGAAATAGGGATTAAGCCTGACGTTTTTACTTACACCACCCTCTTATCAGGGTTTGAGAAAGTCGGGAAGGATGAGTCTGCAATGAAGGTTTTTGAGGAGATGAGAAATGCAGGGTGCAAGCTGGACATTTTTACTTTTAATGCTTTGATTAAGATGCATGGAAATAGGGGAAAGTTTGTGGAGATGATGAAGGTTTTTGATGAGATCAAGACATGCAATTGTAACCTGAACATTGTTACTTGGAACACACTTCTGGCAGTATTTGGGCGGAATGGGATGGGCTCGGAAGTGTCAGGTGTTTTCAAGGAGATGAAGAGGGCAGGGTTCAGTACTGAGAGGGACACTTTCAACACCCTAATTAGTGCATACATTCGTTGTGGTTCTTTTGACCAAGCCATGGCTATTTATAAGAGAATGCTGGAAGTTGGGTTTACACCGGATCTTTTCACCTACAATACTGTTTTGGCAGCATTGGCTCGGGTAGGGATGTGGGAACAATCTGAGAAAATGATTGGTGAAATGAAGGATGGTCGGTGTAAACCCAATGAGCTAACATACTGTTCTTTGCTTCGTGCTTATGCCAATGGCAAGGAGATTGAGCGGATGCTTACTCTTGCAGAAGAGATATTCTCTGGTCTGATTGAACCTCATGCTATGCTCTTGAAGACCCTTGTTTTGGTTAATAGTAAAAGTGACTTACTTATAGAAACAGAGTGTGCCTTCTTAGAGTTGAAGAAAAAAGGATTTTCCCCTGACATAACCACTCTAAATGCCATGATTTCGATTTATGGGAGGAGGCAGATGGTTACCAAAACAAATGAGATCTTGAACTTCATGAATGAGAGTGGGTTAACTCCTAGCTTGGCAACCTACAATAGCTTGATTTATATGTACAGCCGTTCTGAAAATTTTGAGAAGTCCGAAGAGATGTTAAGGGAAATTTTGGAAAAAGGATTGAAACCTGATATAATATCATATAATACTGTCATTTATGCCTATTGTAGAAATGGTCGGATGAAAGAGGCTTTGCAGATATTTTTGGAAATGAGAGATTCTGGCCTTGTTCCAGATGTAATCACCTACACTACCTTCGTTTCAAGTTATGCAGCTGATTGTTTGTTTGTGGAGGCTATTGATGTGGTTAGATGCATGATCAAGCAAGGATGTAAACCAGACCAGAGCACATACAACACCATTGTAGATGGTTATTGTAAACTCAATCGTCGAGATGAGGCAATAATGTTTGTTAACAATCTTTCCAAGCTTGATCCGCATACATCTAAGAGGGAAGAATGCAGGTTATCAGACCGTATAGCAAAGAAATGGTCATAGAGGTAACTTTTTCCCAACTTCCTATACCTCTACAAGCATGTTGATATTCTCCTTCGGAGTGTCATTATCTCAAACATTTCTGGTTTCTAAACACGCAATATTTATTCTATCATAACATGTTGTGTATGCAAAAAGTAATCCCAGAAAAGAAACTATTCTCATCGTGAGTGTTTGTCGTGTGGGCATGCTCGAACTTTATTTTGAAACAGAGAGACGTTCATTCACAATGGTAAGTTTGATCATCTTCTTTTTTTCTGACATTTGAGAGGCACATGTATGAAATATGCCCTGATAAATATGCTATTGAAATGAAATGAACATAAATAATTCCTTTTAACTTTCTTTTTGCTCTCCCTCTCGTTTGCTTTTGTGGCCTTTCAGTAGGAATGACCCTATTTGTAATCACTCTTTACAGCATGTGTTGTTGAAATATAATGCTTTGAGCATGCCAATCTTGACTTGCATTTCAGGATACAGCTTTCAAGTCTTTGGTTTGACATTGACTTAACTGCCCATGCATATCACTTATTCATAAGCATGGAGAGGGACGATCATTGGGATAAGATAATTGATCTATACTATGAGCTGCTTGATTTGGAATTCTGAGACTGTGTTGGTTGGATATCGTTATTGAATCAGTTCGTTAGGAATATCTAAAAGATAATAGTGTATTATTTTTGTAGTTATTCTTGTTGTAGTTTGAGATCGAGTGCATGATTTAAGTGATTGAATCAGTTCGTGAAGAATATGCAAAAAACTTCTTGTGAGTACTAATAATTTTTTTTCTCCTAATCAATAATTGATTTTCACATCAATGTAAAATTATCAATTCATATCATGGTAATTTTGCTGTTAGAGTATTGTAAAGCAAGGCAGTAGCTTTTATTCCTTCTCTGCTGATGCAATTGTAATGTTATCACAATAAACAAGTCTTTCTTTTTATTATAATAAGAGCTATCTATGACTGAAATTTGGGAAGTTATCAACATTTTCTTGTTTTAATAGGAGTTGAGTTTTGCCTTCATTCTCTCACAAATATTGTATGCAATTTGGTTTCAGGATGCAATACTTCCATTATCTGCAGCTGCAATGGCTCTACCTCCTTTGTTGATCTGTGATAGATCACATGCAATGCAGGTCTACAATAGGCAAAGGAAGCATAGTAGAGGATCACAAGCTGGGCTGGCAAAACAGTACAGGACAGACGGCAACATGACAGAGGACAGTCAGCACAAGACATATGGCAATATTGGAGAGGAGCAGTACAACATTCTGTTATGGGAATTCTAGACAGATGGCAATATGGGAGAGGAGCAGTACAACATTCTGTTATACTGGGCATTACAAAAAGAGAGCTGATCGTCAAGGAAAGGCAGAAGAGAGGACAAGGAAATTTGGGAGGCAGCTGGCCCTCGAAGCACAGCAGTGTTTATTTTTTTTCTTTGAATCTGTTTTAGTGTTTTGAGTCTTTGATATTGAGTACGTAGTAAACTTTTATTCTGGTTATCTTTTGCAATTCCAAAAGTGTAATACAGTCTGAATCATTCAAATACAACCTTCTGTTCTTGAATATTCTGTTAACATTTTTCTCTTTTAACTGTTACATTTCGTTGCTGGGTTTGTTGAGTTGCTGAATCCTATCAATCTGCAGTGACCTGGGTGTCATTTCCACTGTTGCAGCAAGATATGGTCCCTCTCTGTTGAAATCTTTTGCCCTGATGGGACCTCAAGGAGCTTTGGATGCTACAAAGCTTTTCCGACCGTTTTCTGAGATTGTTGATTCATTGGATTTGAAAGACCCTTTTATACAAAACTGGGTGGACCTTCTAGTTTTCCTGCCTGCAGGGGCGAAATCTAATGGTATACTCTCAGCTGAGGTGGTATCGATCATGAATTAAATCTAAAAGCATTCTTTTATGATTATGATTAGCTTGCTGTAAATTTATGTGCTATGCGGCCAGTCACTTCTACAAAGAGGAAAACTTTAGTTACCGGTTCAATACATGATAATAAACGCGGTTTCTTGCCGAGTTTGAAACTAGCGAGCAGCTAGTTGTACATGCTTTAACAGATGACAGTATTTTGAATTGAATCATTTCACTGATATACTCCAATAATTTAACCTCCTGGTTTTGTTCAATTCATTCTTAATTTTTTTCTAAAATATCTAAGCACAACAATCAAATTTTATGCGCTAATACAAAAGAACTTCATGTTTTGTAATGCACTATTATTGGACTCCTAAAGTGCTCTGATTTAATGTTAGCTGGTAGTTCTTCCATTGACAGAAGGAAACTAGTCTTCTTGCCCCTTCGCACACATTGCCCTTAACCTTGTTGTCTCTAAAATCAGTCTCCTCTCATTCTCACATTTTCATTGGTGCCAAGGCCTCGGGATGATAAAATCTTATTATATTGTGTACTTGTTTGTCGGTTTATTGATAACGTGTATTCTCTTTTCACATTTTGGTATAGTTATACACCTCTGCTTGTATATCTGACTTATAGTGAAAACTAATCTTCTTCTCCAATCTATTCAGATTTAAATGTTTGCAGAATGGTCTAAGCCAGGGATGGGACCTGGATAATGAGGGTGTAGGAAAAGTGAAATAAGATAGCAAGTAATGGATTGAGGGGATGTTGGCAGGGAACTTTCATGGATTTAGGCTAGGACAGGTGGCGATTGGGGGTTGGGACAGCAAAGGAATTCAGTTAGGGAGAGAGAGAGAGCTGGAGGATAAAAAGAGAGGGAGAGAGCTAATTAGGGCAGAGAAGAATATAAGGAAGTTCGGGAGGAGCTAACCCTTGAAGTTAGCAATTAGGGAGGAGCTCTCCCTCGAAGTCCAGCATTTCTATGTCCATTTTTGTTATCCTTTTACTGTTCTTGTGGTTGTGTTAATTTTCATTTTTGGTTGTTTTTGTCTGATACAGTTCTCGTATATATCAATATACTTATCACCTTTCTGGGTTTTGGTTATGCCTTCTCTTGCCCCTTTCTTGGTTTTTGCTATTTTGGTTTGCTGTGGAATTGTTGCTTGGTTCAGTTGTGGAAGAGGGTTCCATCAGCCAGGTTGCTCTCGAGTATCCTCTTAATGGAAATGGTGCTCTTGTTAACGCTTGTTGATGTAGTGATGCTTTGCTGGAAATGTGTCAAATGCTCAAGTCTGCAGGTTGTGCGTGGAAGATGCGAAGGTTACATGCAAGGTTGTGTTTTTAACGTGCATGGGAGTGTCTTTTGTGTTATAACTTGTTTAGAAGTTTAAGGGTATTTAAGTAAACTGTATTAGAAGTAATATGTGTGATGAAATTTGAATTTTGAAAGTTGTAATGCCCTCTTGTAGTTGGTGTAATTAGCAGAGAGTTGTTAAGTGTTATATACTGTCTTTCCTAAAATGAAATGATAAGCCTTTTGCTCTATTTTTTTTTTTATTGTGCTCTGTTTTTCTTTCTCTTGGATGTTCTCCAGCTGAAACCAACAAATGGTATCAGAGCCACTTAAAAAACCAGAAACTTAGCATTGTAAACCTTCGATCACATCTCAAAAAACATTCTTCATCTCAAACGATAGACCTGTGGTTGTTCTTTCTTCTTCTTGTGAAGACACGTAAAACAGAGGCATGGCAACGCAATCTGCATTGATGGCTCCACCGGTATTCAACGGAGATCATTACCACATCTGGGCAGTAAAGATGAAAGCTTTCCTTCGTGGACAGGGACTGTGGCAGTATGTGGAAGAAAACCGGCAGCCACCACCACTTGGACAGAATCCCACGTTGAACCAACTAAGGATGCATGAGGCAGAAACAGCCAAAGCTCCGAGAGCTCTTTCTCACATACATGCTGCTGTGGCTGATCTTGTTTTCACAAGAATCATGGCATACGAAAACCCCAAAGAAGCATGAGATAAATTAAGAGAAGAGTACATGGGGAGCACTACAACAAGGAATATGCAAATTCTTAATCTAAGAAGGGAATTTGAGATGCAAAGAATGCAGGAAACTAAAAAAGTAAAGGATTATGTTGATAGACTAATGAATGTTGTCAACAAAATCAGACTTTTGGGAGTGGAGTTGACTGATCTTAGGGTTGTAGAAAAGGTTTTGGTGAGTCTTCCGGAGAGATTTGAGTCCAAAATCTCCTCCTTAGAGGACTCTAAAGACATGACTCAGATCACTTTGACTGAGCTTGTCCATGCTCTCCAAGCTCAAGAGCAAAGAAGGCTCTTGAGGCAAGAAGACACTAGTGAGGGTGCTTTAGTTGCAAGCTACAAAGGCAAACCTGCACAAGCACATATAAAGAAGAATGCTGGAGATAGGAAAGGGAAAGAGAAAAGTAGCAATCAGTGGGAAAGACCTGGTGGTGTAAAGGAATTTCCAGCTTGCACTCACTGTAAAAAGAAAGGGCATTCGGAGAGAAGATGCTGGTTCAGGCCTAGTATACAATGCAGGAGTTGTAAGCAATTTGGGCATATTGAAAGGGTGTGCAAGAACAAGGCAAATCAATCAATACAACAAGCAAAAGTTGGAGAGGATCAGCAACAATGTCAGGAGGCTGAACAACTTTTTGTGGCTACTTGTTACACGGCACAAACCAGCAGTGAAGCTTGGCTGATAGACAGCGGCTGCACAAATCACATGGCTGCAGACCTGCAAAGTTTTGTGAACTTGGATAGATCATATTGTTCCAAAGTAAAGATAGGAAATGGTGAGTTCATGGAGGTTGAAGGCATGGGGGATGTTGCTGTCCAAACTTGGTCAGGTACAAAAATAATCTTTCATGTGTTATATGTCCCTAGAATTAGCCAAAATTTATTGAGTGTAGGGCAGATGTTAGAGAAAGGTTATTCCTTGCATTTTGAGAACCAAGCATATACCATACTTGATCCTAAAGGAGCCGAATTGATGAGGGTAAAGATGCTAAGAAAAAGTTTTCCGGTTGAGTGGAAAACCACTAGTGAATCAACCTTGTTAACTAGACAAGAGGAGTCAGAAACTTGGCACAAACGGCTTGGACATTACCATTATAATGCTCTCAAAGAGTTGAAGAAAGGGAACATGGTCCAGGACTTACCAGAGATTGAAGAAAAGAGTACCCTCTGCCGTGTTTGTCAAATTGGCAAATTAAGTAGACCTTCATTTCCTTCGGATCAGTCATGGAGAGCAACAACAAAACTTCAGCTAATCCATTTAGATGTTTGTGGCCCTATGCAGACAGCATCATTGAGTGGAAGCAGGTATTTTATACTCTTCATAGATGATTATACACGGATGACATGGGTGTACTTTTTGAAGCTTAAAAGTGAGGTTCCTACAGTGTTTAGAAAGTATAAACTGATGGTGGAAAATGAGGCTGGAGCAAGGATCAAAGTGTTTAGAAGTGACAATGGAACTGAATTTACTTCAAAAGAATTCAGTTCTATTTGTCTTGAAGCAGGAATCAGGCATCAATTTACTACACCATACACCCCACAGCAAAATGGGGTTAGTGAGAAAAGAAACAGGACCATCATGGAGATGGCTAGGTGCATGATGGCAGAAAAACAACTTCCCAAGTGTTTTTGGAACCTGACGATAAACACTGGAGTTCATCTCCTGAATAGGCTGCCAACGAAGTCAGTCAAGGCACAAACTCCAGTTGAAGCTTGGACTGGAATTAAACCTGCAATGGGGTATTTAAAAGTGTTCGGAAGTGTGAGTTATGTCATGGTTCCTACAATGAAGAGAACTAAACTTGATGATAAAGCTGAAGTTGGTATACTCATCGGTTACAACAGTCAATCAAAGGGTTACAGAGTGTATATTCCTGAAACAAAGAAGATTGCGATAACAAGGGATGTGAGGATAGATGAAAATGCAATGTGGAATTGGGAGAGTAAACAGATTGAGGTTGACGAAAACACAGCAGCTAATTGAAAATGTGTTTGATGAAGATGAGATTGAAGCAGATGAGGAATCATCAGTTTGGGGGACCAGGACTCTAGCTGATGTTTATGCAAGGTGCAATGTGGCTGTGTTAGAACCAAAGACATATGCTGAAGCTGCTGGATCAGATGCTTGGAAGAATGCAATGCAGGAAGAGATCTCTATGATTGAGAAGAACAACACATGGAGGCTTGTTGAAAGACCTGAAAACAGAAGAATAATTCAGGTAAAGTGGATTTACAAACTAAAGTTAAATCCTGATGGCACAATCCATAAACACAAGGCTAGACTTGTAGCTAAAGGATTTGCACAACAACAAGGGGTGGATTACACTGATACATTTGCTCCGGTAGCTAGACATGATACTATAAGGTTGATCCTTGCCATGGCAGCTCAATTTGGTTGGAAAATTTTCCAACTTGACGTCAAATCTGCGTTCCTAAATGGCTGCTTAGATGAGGAAATTTTTATAGATCAACCTGAAGGTTATCAGGTTAAGGGTGAAGAAGGGAAGGTGTACCTGCTAGAGAAGGCTTTGTATGGCCTAAAACAGGCACCTAGGGCCTGGTACAGCCGCATAAATGAGCACCTTATCAGCCTAGGCTATGTACGAAGCCCAAACGAACATACCCTTTATGTTAAAGAAGCTGAAGGTGATTTAATTGTGGTGTCACTGTATGTGGATGATCTACTGATGACAGGGAGCAATTCAGACCAATTGAAAATGTTTAAACAATCCATGCAATCTGAATTTGAGATGACAGATTTGGGTGAGATGTCATACTTTCTTGGTATGCAAATTTTTTAGTCCAAAAGTGGAATATTTGTGCATCAAGAAAAGTATGCAAATGAGATTCTCACAAAGTTTGGAATGGAGAATTGTAAACCTGCAGATACACCCTTGGTTTCTAACCTGAAGCTGAGTAAAAATGATGGTGAAAAAGAAGTGGATGAGAGCATGTTTAGAGGTCGGTGGGCTGCCTGCTGTACTTAACCACACGTCCAGACCTGATGTTTGCAGCAAGCTATCTCTCCAAATTTATGAGTTGTCCAAGTGAATCACATCATAGAGCAGCAAAGAGGGTGTTACGGTATGTGAAAGGAACCTCAAACCTTGGCATTTGGTTTAAGAGGACAGAAAAACTGATTTTACAGGGATACACAGACAGTGACTGGGGAGGTTCTTTAGATGACATGAAAAGTACCTCAGGGTATGTGTTTTACATTAATGAAGGAGCTATTAGTTGGTTGTCAAAGAAGCAAGACACGGTGGCTCAGTCCACAGCAGAGGCAGAATACATTTCTGCCGCAGCAGCTGTGAACGAAGCTGTTTGGTTCAGAAAATTTTTATCTGATTTGAAGCAAGATCAAGATAAGCCAACCTCTATATGGTGTCATAACCAATCAGCAGTGGCAATGGCAAAGAATCCTGTCCTCCACGGCAGAACCAAACATATCAAAATCAAATTTCATGCAGTTAGAGAAGCTGAAAATGATGGGGAAGTAACCTTGCTGCACTGCCGGGGTGTGGACCAGATTGCAGACATTATGACTAAGAGTCTGCCTAAAACCAAGTTTGAGGAACTTAGACTCAAACTTGGTGTTTCCAGCATGTGCATCAAGGGGGAGTGTTGATGTAGTGATGCTTTGCTGGAAATGTGTCAAATGCTCAAGTCTGCAGGTTGTGCGTGGAAGATGCAGAAGGTTACATGCAGCTGTGTTTTTAACGTGCATGGGAGTGTCTTTTGTGTTATAACTTGTTTAGAAGTTTAAGGGTATTTAAGTAAACTGTATTAGAAGTAATATGTGTGATGAAATTTGAATTTTGAAAGCTGTAATGCCTGCTGTAGTTGGTGTAATTAGCAGAGAGTTGTTAAGTGTTATATACTGTCTTTCCTAAAATGAAATGATAAGCCTTTTGCTGTATTTTTTTATTGTGCTCTGTTTTTCTTTCTCTTGGATGTTCTCCGGCTGAAACCAACAACGCTATTGTTCGAGGAATATAGAAGTTTGGTCTACGGCTCTCACTGAGAAGTCATGTGGAGAAGATAGTACCGGTCAAAAATGGTAGAGGCATTGTTGTCAAGTGTGTTGAATTTGAGTGATAAAAAGTAGCTCTAACATTGGCTTATATCAGATTATGTACCTTTTTTTTTGTGTGTTAATGATTGAGGAACATTTATACCACTGCAGTTTATACGTGCCAAGAAAGCTGTAGTCAGCAATGCGTCTATGCTAGACACTTTAAAGCTGTTACCAATGGAAGTCCTTCCGAAGTCTTATGTCGACACAACACTGCAATGTAAATCATTTATGCATCTTCAATTGGGGTTTGATGCAGAGGTGAGTAATTATTTACCAATGTCAATCCAGGAAGTATGTTTCAAAATTATGCCACGGACTTGGTGCACGAGTTCAATTAATTATCTTCAAATTGTCTTACTACTGACCAGGGTTTATGAGAGGACTTGAGGATTCATCATATAGTTGTGAATAACTGGGACAGAGGAGTTGATGCTGATCAAAACGTCATCTTAATTTTTGTGCCTCGTGTGCTTAGTCCTGATTTGGCACCCCCTGGAAAACATGTGTTGTATGCTTATAATACTCCAGGAACTGATCATTTGGATTGTGGCAAGGACTTGATCGTAAAACCGGGTACAAAAAACTCAGTCGAACGTTCAGAGGAATTTAATTACATATGTTTGTTTACATTGGCTTTTCTTGTGCTGCATTTTGTGGTAAAACCGAAAGTTCTTGATTCACTGAAAGTTTTGCCAAATAAAGTAAGTTACTTCTTTTCCATAACAAGTAATGTGGAAAGCAGTGGAGCATGGGCTTGGTCCAGGCTTTAGTTGTGACAAATATGACGTTAAGATGGTTGGAACTTCTTTGACACATCCAAGGTTTCTTCGACGAAATAGAGGAACTTATGGCCCAGCAATACAAGCTGGTGAAGACACTTTTCCTGGGCATTCAACTCCCATTCCTCAGCTTTATACTTGTGGAGATTCAACTTTCCCCGGCATTGGAGTCGCTGCTGGTGCTGCTAGCGGTGCCAGTTTCTCAACACTCAGAACTTCTTGACGCCATTGGCATTTGAACTTATTGACGATGAATTCAGTTAAAAATAAATAAATAAATAAAACAGATCTTTTCAATGCCTTCATTAGAGGTAACTTTTTACTACCTATATATCTCTACAAGCGTTGATATTCTCCTGCGGTGTGTCATTGTCTCCAACATTTCTGGTTTGTACACACTATATTTATTCTATCATAACACATTGTGTATGCAAAAAATAATCCTAGAAAAGAAACTATTCTCATCATGAGATGTTTGTAATCTGGGCATGCTCAAACTTTATTTCGAAACAAGAGACGTTCATTCACAACTGTAAATTTCATCATCTTTTTTTTTCTGACATTTGGGAAGTGCATGTAAGGAATATGCCCTGATAAATATGCTATTGAAATGAAATGAACATAAATAATTCCTTTTTACTTTCTTTTTGCTCTCCCCTCTCTCTTGCTTTTGTGACCTTTCAGTAGAAATGGCCCTATTTGTAATCACTCTTCTCAGCATGTGTTGTTGAAATATAATGCTTTGAGCATGCGAATCTTGACTTGCATGCATTTCAGGATACAACTTTCTAGTCTTTGTTTTGACATTAACTTAATTGACTATGCATATCACTTTTTTATAAGCATGGAGAGGGACAATCATTGGGATAAATTATGGGGTCTAATTCAAACCAAAGGATTTGAGGGAGCCATTTGAAAAATATATATTAATTAGCTGTTCAAATTGGAATTCTAAGACTGTGTTGGTCGGATAATGTTATCGAATCAATTCGTTCGGAGTACCTAAAAGATAATAATGCATTGTTTTTGTATCTCTTTGTAGTTTGAGATCGATTGCATGATTTAAGAGATTATGATACGTTCAACCAATCAAAATCACTTCAAAAAGTTATTTATGGAACCTTAAAACTTAACTTTTACATTTTTAAAGAAATAGTCAAGGTTTTTTATTTATTTATTTATTTAATTTTTTTTATTTCCTCTTAATGCTACTTGTTATAGAGTTATTCAATTACAACGACATATTACATTAATATTGGGCTGTTAGAGAGCTTTAATATAATGAATTCAAAGGTTTTATTGATTTGATGACATTATTGGTCAATAGTCCGTAGTATAATTTTATAAATAAAATATGTGAATTGCAAGCATATAATCTAAAAAATAAACTATTAATAATATTATAGTTAAAATAAAATATTTTAATGCGAATGTTATGATCTCAAGAATAAAATACTCGATTAAAAGCAGCATAATTGGAAAGGTACAATATTGCAACATCAATAACATAACATCAAAAAGAAATTATAAAAATTAACAATGATATAACTCACCAAAATAATAATAATAATAATTAATTTTTTTGGTAACCCTAATATAATTCATAAAATATTTTGGTACCTTAAAAACAAAAGAGGTTTGATTTTTCATAATAAATGGAATTTTTTTTTTTTTTTGTTCACAAAAAAAAAAAAAAAAAGAAGGTAATACCCTTGCTACATTACTAGGGAAACTTTTATAGAGTAAACAACATGCTCCCACCCAAGGTTTCATGAATCTACAAGTCCCCACCCTTGTTTTCATATATTCCAGAATCCCACCTTTAAATTAATATAAAATTCTTTAATATAACGGTCAAAGGTTAAATTAGTCATTTTTTGAGAGAGAGAAAAAAGAGAGAGGATCCAAAACACTCTCTCAACTCAATCTCTTCCTCTTCTGCTTTCCTTCATCTTTGCGGCGCCGCCACCAACGCCACTATCGACTGTTTTCTGGTCCATTCTGGTGATTGCACCATCTCCCTCTTGCATTTCTCCATTTTTTCTTCCTCACCGCACGACTTTTGCCTTTCCCGTGAGTGTAGCATCCAACCGCTTGATCACTTCGCCTCGACCAACACTCCAAATGCCAGTTTGCTAATAGCAATGACCATCTTTTTGGGTTGAAATGGAAGAAAGTGAAGAGGAAAGGAGGTGGGAGAGTTTGGTATCTAAGAAAAAGAGTGAAAAGTTTGGTGGGTGTGATTGGTTGGGTTGGGTTCTTTTTCTTTGTTAATTAGTTTATGCTTTCAAGTTTTCAAGATCATCGGCAACGACAAAAATTGTCTCTTATCAATTCATCTTCAGTATCAGCTTCAATGTCAGTTAAGGTAATCTTTTTAATGGTTGAAATTAGTAATTTTTATAACAAATCTAGTTTTTTTAGAAGTTTTATAGGTTGATGCTGATTCAAGATTATGTTTTGTGATTTTTTGTAAAAAGAATTGAAGAAGTTTGTTAAAGGGAAGAGGTCACAGTTTGGTATTTAGGGAAGGATATTGACTTTGGCTGAGGTAATTGAATTTCGAGATTATAGAAATTGATGTAGTTTTTTGTTTGTGAATTTATGAAACACCTTTGATTGAAATGAGATGAAATATTGCTCGCCATTTTCCTGTCGATTCAGCGTATCAGCTACCTGTCAATGGTATGGTTACTATGTAATCAAATCTTTCATCATCTGTTATCTCATCAAGGTTTGAAGTATAAAAATAATGTCAACTTCAAATATACCACCTTGACATGTTCGTATTTGGTAATTTCAAGCTAACAACTTAACGGAACTTGAGTATGAACTCAATTCCATTATGGCTACAATTTTACGATCATTGTCATTTAACGAACTATTCAATGAGATAATACTCTTGTAATCAAGAGTGATAAATCATATGTCAATCCACCATAGCCATAGTATACTTCTTGATGCAACAAATTGTAGGAACTATGTCGTGGCAAGCGCGGAATAACAACAAAATTTTTCTTGCCATGCCATGGTCTTGTTACCCAAGAACACGAGTTTGACTAAATTAATCACATAAAACTAACCATGCAAGATTATGGGATTTTACCTCTGTTGGTGGCTTCTCCTTTGGATCCTTCAAACTACTCGCTACCAATCCAACGTAAGATTGAGTCCGTCTATATCCACACGAAGGTAGGCTCGAGATCACTTTAGGATTGACTGCTAGATCAATCGGAGGGCTTGAGAGAGGTGGTAGATTAGAGAGAGAGAATTTCTCTCCCTAGGGTTGGCGGCTAGGGTTTTGGGAGAGTTGATTTTTTCTCTTTAATGCAAAATAAACTTTATGAATATTAGCTCTCTTGAAATAAACCCAATGCCCCTTTATATAAACAATCCCAAATAAGAGTTAAATAAGGGTTGTGAATCCTTAATTCCTATTTGGATTGGATTACAATCCTTATTTGAATTGGATTGTAATTTTTGACATAAGAGAATATAATATCTCTTAAAGATATTCTCCTAAAACATTCTCCTAATTAAATAAATATTCCTATTTATTTAATTCCTATATAAATACATATTCTAATTAAATAAATATTACTATTTATTTAATCCATATATATTTATCATATTTAGTATATGGGTTTTAATATATATTTAATTAAATTAAATATATATTCTCCATATTAATTAAAATTAATATGAGACCAATTTTGCTAAAAATTCTCCCAATAAATTGGATAATGGCATCAACCCCTTAGCAAAATTGCCAAAGTGACCTTTTCACCCACAATGACGAAAATGCCCTAGAACTCCCAAATTACCGAAATACCCTTTTTGGCCCAAGGACAAGATTGTCCTTCTATTTCCGTTTCTCACTTAACTACTTTCGATGTGTGTAACCCGAAGGCTTTTCACTTTGCTGGCAATGTCCCACTAACTAATTAAGCATCAAAGCAATTAGTGTTTTTGTACACTAATCAAGATTGGCCTCTAGCAAGGCATCATGATTCTCCGGTAAGTAAAGAATCAGCGATTTAGCTTACCTTGTCTTCGTTATAATTACCGTGCAATTCGATTTGTTTCATCATCTTATATCTCCTTAAGATTTGAGGTACAGAAATAGTGTTTACCTCAAAAGCTACATTAACATGTTCTATATTTGGTTCTTGAATCGGACGACTATTGCATTCGAGCACCAAATCGATTTCACCATGGCCACGGATTTGAAGTCATAGTTCTTTAACCAAATATCTCACTGAGATAAGATCTCCTGTAACCAAGAGTGATGAATCATTTGTTGATCCACCATAGCCATAGTGTACTTCTTGATGTAACCAATCACCACCGTTATGGTAATCCCTAAAAGAGACGATGTTAGGCTAGTGTCAAATCACATCGATATTTACACACGGCTCTCTGGTGATCTCAAGTTGAAGAACGACATGCACCACCATCCGTAAGAGGATATATTCCATAGACACTGGGTTTACCATCTCGTGTGGAATCCTCTGATGTGTTAGTTTAGTGTACTTGCACAAGCAAGCACCCATGCATTGCACCAAGTTGATACCCACAACATTGACATGTTAGATCTGTCACTACCTTTCAATAGGGTCATTCGACGTGATGATAAATAAGCAAATACTGATAACCCTGAATACGATTACATTTTATCAGTGTCAAACTACATTAATATTTATACATGACACTCTGGTGATTTCAAGTCTAAGGATCACATACACCACCATCCGTTAGAGGATCTATTCCATAGACATTGAGATTACCATCTATATGAAATCCTCTAGTTGGTCACATCTAGTGAACTTGCCAACCGCAAAAACCCATGCATCACACCAAGTTGTCACCAAACAACTTTAACATGTAAGATATGTTACTATCTTTTGATAGGGTCATTCAACGCTGTGATAGCATTACCGTATTATTTGTGTCCTTACTTCAAGATAAGACTGGGGCTACAGATGATTCTAGCATGACCATTGAATGTGTAGGGATCTCACAATCAAGACTTATCACTGTTTGATTCTCTCGTCACGGTTCTACCATTCTAAGAATATATATCATGATTTTGATGATACCTTACATCACTATATATGGATGATGTCTAACAGTTCCTTTGCCCTTTCACTATGTCTAGTGAAAGGTGACTTGGTCATTTTGCCTCCCAGTGATATGAATTCAAGAAACTAATTCATATTTCATCTCATTCCACCCATGAACACAACAAACTAACACTAAAGCACACTAACTTCGCAAACCACAACACACAAGCATCATCTAGCAACCATTTGGCTGAGGTAACCTCAAACATAAATAATCCCTTCCAACGCCTTAAATCAACATGCCTAATGTGTCAACAATCCTAAGAGACCAAACCACCAGCAGCAACCCCCCACCCCCGCCCCGCCCTGCCGCCCCTACCCTCCGAGACAACTCACAAATTGGGCAAGACATTCAAACACAAGCTAAAACCGAGAAGAAGGAAATATGAACCAAAGTTTAAGTAACTTACTAGGATAAATGACCAAGATACATTCAAGCTTAAAGGAAACTCCATCGGGTTGAATTAATCCACCACCAAGCTTAGGCCAAAAACTTGGATAAAGGAAGAACCAAGAAGATTTCAATCTCCATGGAAACACTATTCATCATTTATTCATTTCTTTTGAAAATGAGATACTTACCTTTATATAGGCTTACAAATGATGGAATAGCCCTTTACAAGATATTACAAAATATTAAAAATATTACAAGTGGAATTAAGGACTTAATTCTCACCCACACATTCAAAAACATAAGGCCATAACCATTTAATGCAAAAGTACAACCACTCCCTTAATTTTAGGATCTATGTCCCTAACCTCTAATTAGCTCGACTAACTCCCATACTTTGAATCAAATAACACCCATTTATTGGACTTGGGCCATTCTAATCCCTTCACACATGATGCTCATGGGTTGGGAAAAACAAAAGGCCTTTAGCAACATCTTGGACCTTTAGCACTCCATGGACAAGCTTGTAGACTTCCTTGATGGATTGGGCCGATTGGTGCACTTCTTGCAAAGCTTAGGCTTCTTGGCTCTTCAATGGAAACTCTTTCTCAACCAAGGAATTATTTGGGCCTATAATCTCATCAACTAGGCATGACTTGCATACCAAACCTCATAAGACTTAAAAGTCAAATACGTTCAAAACTTCATCCTTTTGAAGTTTTGTTATGCAAAGTTTGGCTCACATGGCCAAGCCTACAATGCCATAGGTACATTTGATTAAAGCCATCAACTTTAGCTTTCTTATTCTCAAGCTTACCTAATGAAGAAGGTGCATTCCTCTTCTTGCTTGCTAGGAAGGTCTTGCAATGTTTCCTTCAATGGCTAAGCTTACTACAATAGAAGAAAACTACGTTCCATCGTCACTTATAGACTTAAGAGTATCCTAAGGTTTGGACTTGAGCTCAGGTTTAGCCTTACCCTTACTTTTGTCCACCCCTTTATCAGTGTTAACGACAACTATCACTACTGGCTTCAACTTTTTGATCTACAGTCCTTAAACGAGCTTAGGGAGGGACCTCTCATTCATGCTCATGTTATGTATATGAACTAAGACTGCCAAGTCACTGTCCAAACTAGAACCCAAAGTCTCAAATCTCTTGATATACCCAATCATGTTGAGTACATGAGGACCAACTTTGGTACCCTTATCCATCTTATTGTTCCCATGTGATGCCATCACCATTCTCTTGAGGCAAAGCCTGTCCAATGGTATAATTTTAAGATGATGAATGTGAGCAAGAGGTAATCTAAATGGATTGGTAATCCATAGATGAATCAAAAGTATTAAGCTCACTAAAACAGGTATTTACATGCCATAATATGTTAGGGATGCATATAGACATGATGAAAAATGCGTAAGCATATCCTCGTATACCAGTTGAGGAGAGATGAATATATGCTTTAGATGCTAAATAACGATGATATGAGCTTTAGATGAATTTGAGGCTAGATGAGAGGAAATATGAATATATGCTTTAGCTTGTAAATAATTCGTAAGCATGCCTCTTGATGATATGAGCTCTAGATGAATTTGAGGCTAGATGATATGAAGTGCTTAAGACGCTAAGAAAAGTCCAATCCGCTAGACGTTAAATGATTCATATGCATTTGGTTCTATTACATGAGTTATAATGTTATTTACATCATGAGATGATTTGTATTCATGTTAGATAATATTTAGATGTTATGTCATGACATGTGATGTGTGTGCACTATGTTTACATACTTATTTGTATGTGTACACTTGATGTTTTATATGACCATGGAGAAGATGATGAAAAGTATATGACTTATATTCGTCTAAATTTTTTATCCTTAATCTAGTTATAACATACTATTACACAAAGATTATTTCTCACATGTATAAATTCACATTAAATTTCTTCACTGAGACAGTTTGTGCAATCCTCTTGCCAGCTTGACATCTCCCGACCACTACAATCTAATACCTGCAAAAATAAGGAAAGCAACGGGGTGAGCTATAAATGCTCAGTAAGTAAACCAAATTTAACTATGCTCTTACTTCGCTGTCCCCGTTTTTGCTATATTGCTTCTAAATTTCTGCTTGTTTTCTCTCTTTATTCTCTGGCATACTACTTAGCAGTCTTCTATTTTTCTCAAATATTTCTAAATCCTTTTAGTGTTGTGCTATTCTTTATCATTTTATTTCTCTTCTCTGCTAATTATAACTTTATGTTTCTTTCTCTACTCAACAAATCGCTAAGTTTCTTTGCTATTTGTCATGCTTCTAATTTCTATTCTTTTCTAGTATGTATCTAATTTTTGTTCTTTTCTTGTATACTCTAATTTCTTTTCTATTCTCATAGGCTTCTATTTTCTTTTCTTCTCTATTCTCATGGATTTCTATTTTCTTTTCTTCTCTATTCTCGTCGGTTTCTATTTTCTTTTCTTGGCTGGTTAGACACGCAATAATAAAATAAACGGTTTAATCTATGCATAAATGCATGAGATGCCATGCACATAAAATGCCTGATGCATATGCAAATGATCATGTTTGTATTCTTTCTGAAAAAAAATTTCTAATTCTTTCTGAAAATCTTTCTGTTTTCTATTTCTTATTCTATTTTTTCTTTCTTTCTGAAATTTTCTATTTCTTATTCTATTTTTTTTCTTTCTGAAATTCTTTCTGTATTCTGTTCTGATTTGCCGATTGGACTACGCTGAGGCATGGATTTGGAACCCTAGCCGTGTGAGCATATTCTGAAATTCTTTATAGGTACACTCCTAATCCACATGCATTTCTAGCAGACTATACAATTCTATTTTCTATTATGAGGTTGCTCACTAAAGGCAGCGTGCATGTGGGAAACTTATGCATCTCTGTTGCCACTACATAACGTAGTGAATGCTCATAGGTTCTCCATCACAACAGCCCTTTGAAAACATGTTCTGTAAATCTACAAAATAACTAGCTAGACATTTCCAATAATTATAAAATTTCTGAAATATATGCTATGCTATGTCATGCATTTATATGTCGTCTATGTATGATCCCAAAATACATGTCTGACTCTAGCATGCATTCTATTAATTCTAAGGCTTTTATTTCTGTACTTTTCTGGAAAGCCCAAAGTTCTATTCTAATAACTCGCTTAACTTAAATATTCTCTATTTCATTCTTAATTCTGAATTCTATGTATCGTGTGTACGTACGTGATTCTATAATTTCTACATAATTATGTAATTTTCCTATTCTATTATGCTATGTAAAATGTACACATACACAAGTACATTAACTCTCACAAATTCTTCTCTCCTAACATTTTCTAATATAACAAACATACCTTGTACAACTTTCTAAATACAAATCTTAATGCCATAAATTTTCATTCTCTTAACATGACCATCAACATTGTTATACATGCCCTTCTTTCTTCTTTTCTTTTGACTACATTCTATACATTAATCTATATTGCCATATTAATCATTGTAAATTCAATCTAACATATGGTAAATCATATATACCTTGGTTAAATTCTAATTTCTTTTTAACATTCTTAACTAAACTTTTGGCCAATACAAAATATTCTCAAGATCTTCTAGCACAATTCTATAGCTTTAATATATAATAAGGCATGAAAACTATACTAATCAATTTCTAAAATGGTCATGTATTTAATACATAAACCAAACTTCTATTTCTTTGATGTTTCTTTGATATTTATACTTGGGAAAGCTTTTCTATTCTTTATACAATAAAATCACATATTATATATTGTTTGTAATTAATCTCAAAATAAGAAACAACAATATACTCATTTGGCCAAGCCATTGTTTGGATGATCTTTCTAAATTCAAGTACACGAACTTAAGAATTTATTATGGCATATCGATATGTCATGACTTAATCTACCATTCTCTACTATCAACAATGCCATATCGAAGTAATAATTTAACATGTAAAGCCCTTCTAACACTTTTCCAAAGTCATAAGTTTCACAATTTCTAATTCAATAACTAAATAAAATGTGCTATTGTAGAAATGCTAAGGGCTCAAGTAACTTGAACCATGCACTAAAAGCCATTTATCTCATTGAACTAATATAACCAAGTGATATTCTAAATTTTGGCATAACAAAAAGCACTGTTGAATACTAAAATTTACACTTGGTTAAGCCTAACATAACCTAATTTACACTTGGTTAAGCCTAACATAACCTTTCAACTCCAATTCTTTCCTTTCTCTAACAATTTCTTCAATAAGATTTAACAAACTCATGCATTCATTTCTCTTTGAATTTTCATCAAATAATTTACATACACATGCAAATACTTAGATGGCTACACTTCCATATCTCTCTAAATCCACCAAAATTGGAGCAAAAACTCACTAAATTTAACTTCAAATCTAGCCGGATTCAACACTTCAAAATTTCATTAACAATTCTTCCATATTTCATCCATAATTCCACCAAATCACCACATACACATGAACTACTTCTCATGGCTGGAATTTTACACATCATTCAACATTAAAACAACCAATAATTTTCACCATACAATCACATACAAACATACAAGAATCAACCTACACAATTATTTCTCAAATCAAAACTAAAATTGGATTTACTTACCTTGAATTATATAACCTCCCTTTGCTAAAATTCTCTTCCTCTTGGACCTAAATCATATAAAACCATAAGAATTTAAAACTTTAAAGTTTAATCACACACCTTGTGCTAGAATCTTACCTTTGGATGCTTTAGGATTGAAAATCTACAAAAATTTAACTAGTTTTATAGAGGAATTCTATAAAAGTTTCAATAGGGGCAAAATGGTAATTTCACATAGAATCACGTGTTCAAGTGAAAAGTGAGTATAATAAATATAATGTATTAAGTATGCTAGCCATGGGAATAGAGTGGTAGAAAGATTATGGAAAATACACGTGGTGTGATGCCGAGATAAATACGTGTTTGTAAAGTAATAGAAAGAAATTAAAGAATAAATGTAAAATGGTTTTTTCACTCACAACTAGATGAAAGAGTAGGAAGTGAAAATGACCAAAAACATGTATTAAATCCATTGAAAGTGACGGTATACTGGTAAATGCATGTATGACATTGCTTCTTGGCTAATAGCTATCATTAAATACTAGTCAACCTCTTATTGTCAGCATTGAATGTTGATTAGCCTCTTGTCTCTTTCATGATCTCCTTTGTCATTACTTTGTGCCCTTGGATTGGTGGTTACCATGAGAGGCAAATTGCATGTTTTTAGAAAACCATCTTAATGCTTTCATTTTGATGGATTGAGCTTGTCAGTTTGGGGCAAGCTACCTGTCACAATTCATAGGGTCTTAACTCGAGCCTTACCTTAGCTCTTTGGTCACCAATCCATATGGTTCCTAGGCTAGGTCAAACTTACATTGGGCTTACCTTTTGTCTTGTTTTGGAGTCTCACTCTTTGTTGGACTTTTTTTAACATAATGGGCTTAGTAGGGTCCACATGTAATTTTACCATTTTAGCCTTGATGTGTTTACATTTACCCTTTAAAGTGTTAAATTACTTCTTTATCCATCTAAAGTTAGTTACAATTTTATTGCATTAGGATCAGGGTAGTTTTAGCTGTTTTTTAAGACTTGAAGGTAGAGATGGCAATTGTACATGGATTTCCAAGTACTCGACCTAGCCTAACCTGTACGGGCCATGCATTACCTGCTATTTGCACGGGTGGGCACGAGCTTAGGTATGTTTTTAGGGCTCGCCAGGTACAGGTCGTGCCCATGACATTCATCGCCCGACCTGGCTAGAGTTTTTATCATTTAAAAAAAATTAAAATTTTAAAAAAATTTTAAAAAAATTTTAAAAAAATTTTAAAAAAATTAAAATTTTATTTTATTGGATTATAATTTTAAAATAAATTTATGATAACAATCAATTGCGATTTTAGTCAAACCTAAGATCTCTTGTCCACCATATTAATCTATACATGCAAAAAATATGGTGATTAAAGCAAGAGATACTATTAATTAAGTTAATATGAATGACAAAGAAAAATATATCAAATATTGCCTATGAGAAAATAAATTATAAAAATTAATATGGGTTTGGACTGAGAGTCACAAAAGGCCCACCGGGCTGAGCTTAGGCATTAATCGACATCCCCGCAATGGGCTTGGGCCAGGGTCATGGGCTCGACTTGGGCCTGGGCCAAGGGGTACCTAGTCTCAGCCTGAACCATTGCCATCTCTACTTGAAGGGTGATTTAGTAAAGAGTAAACTGCATGTTCCCACCCAATGTTAAGCGAAATGGAAGTTTCTACACTTGGTTTCATAAATTCCCGATTCCCACCTTTAAATTAGCACTGTTAACGATTTTTAGATTCTGACAAAGTATAAAAAGTTATTACCAAACTGCCATTGACAAATAAATTAATGAATTAGTTTTAGCCCCCAAATTAGTACAATTAAAAAAATAATCATTTTGCTTTTAAATTTATTTAAATAAAACCATCTATAGCCATCCCGCCACTGTCACCACCACTGCCACCACCACCTAGCCACTGTGCCACTGCCACCCAACCACTATCACCATCCAACCAAATTAATAAAATTTCAGTGGTTGTCACCAACTCTCCAAACAAAAACAATATATCTTTTTTTTTTCTTTTTTCTTTTTCATTTTTAGATTTTTTATTTATTTCAATATTAAATCTTCTCTTCTGCATTTCATCTAATCCTCCTCATCAACTCACCACATCCTAAAACGATTCCTTCTCTCATCCTTGATATCACTTAAACTCTCTACAACATGGCAGCTAAATCTTTATTGCATTCCTCTATTTCACCAACGCCTTCTTGTTTCTTCAACTCTTAATCAAATTTGATCAACTTTAGAACATCCCAGTTGGGGTTTAAGCCAAGAAACCTTACAACATCTAAGGGCGTCAAATGGGGAGAAAATTTGTCTTGCATGCTTCAACATCTTGTAAACCAAAGCAAATCTCCATCAATTCATATGAATCATTTTAATACTTAACAGCCTGAACAATTGACCAAACTTGCTCGTATGGACACAAATCAACACAAAATCCCAACCCATCTGGCCTATTGCACCAAATCTGGCCAACTGCAACCCACACCATCCTCAATTTGTCGTCTGTTATGCAACAGAAACATAAGTTCTAGATCCTAGCTATTGAATATAATAATAACAAGTACTAAAGCATAAATAAATAGCCAAAATTAAATGCAAAAATAAAGAATACTAGGAATTAACGAGGTTTGGTATTGAAACCTACGTCCTCAGGCGCTGCAAAAGAAAACTCCACTATCTCTAATCAATATTATAAACTTTTGGGCAATACAACAATACTCAAAACAAAGGGGAGACACAACAAAACTTGCAAACTAAAGGGTCTTTAAAGAAAGAACCCTAACAAAAGAAGTATAATGGAATTACAACTTGGGATACAAATAACAACGATTTAGGTCCTTATATATAGGGCCCAAAAGCTTCCCACTTTTCATTCCTTTCCAATGTGGGACAAACTACCTTTTTAGCCTATTGCATATAAGTCCCTAAACCTTTTTTTTATTATCACTTCTACCCTATGTGATTTTGCTAAATGAGCCATTTTTCCAACAAATCTCTACCTTGGCAAATTAGCAAACCTAAAAAGTTCTGTTTTTTTCAGTCAAATTTTGCAACACCTTCAAATGCGCTAAAAGGCACAGTCAAGCTCGCAGGATGTTGATCAAGTTTAAACAATAAATGAACTTGACCCTTGTCACTACTGAAGTCAACATGTCCGTAGGATTATCTTCTGTGCCAATCTTCTGGAGAATCAATTTCCCATTTTCAATATAATCCCACACAAAAACTAAACCAATATCTATAGTACATAAAATATGTTGTAGAAACCATTTCACAACTTGCAAATGTCCTTTACCAGGATCATGCATATGCCTGCTCACCATACTAACTGCTTGTGAAATATCAAGCCTTGTGTACCCATGGCCCATCATACATTGATCAAATCGCTTTTACCACTGTCTTGGTGACTGCTTCAAACTATATAGTGATTTCTTCAATCTGCAAACCCAATTTTTCTTTCCAGCAACCCTATAATCATCTGGCTGAGTCTTGTAGATTTCCTCTTCCAAACTACTATGTGAAAACGCGATTTTCACATCCAATTGAATTAGTTCAAAATCAAACTGTGCCAGCAAGGTTAGCAAAATTAGAATGGAAGAATACTTAACCACAGGAGAAAACACTTCACTGTAATCAAATCCTTCCATTTGAGCGTATCCCTTTACTACCAACCTAACCTAACCTTGTGCCGAACATCTTCTCTATTAGGAAATCCCTTCTTCTTTGCATACACCCATTTGCACCCAATCGCCTTCTTATGTAGGGATCACATTTCATCATTCATAGTCGGTTTCCATGATTCACAATTTGAACTCCTAACTACTTCTTTATAAGTAGTAGGAATATCATCACCTACAATTAGAAGTGCATAAGCCATCATATTAGCGAAACGAGCAGGCTTGCGAATTTCTCGTCTTGACCTATTGTATGCAATCGATTCCTGTTGCTGAGGAGATTCTTAGGGTAAAATCTCCTTTTCATCTATAGTATCCACATTAGTCACCTTAGAATCATTTTCTGTCTCGTGGACACTTTCTAGTTCAACTGTTGTTTCAAACTCCACCTGCTATCGAGTATGGTCCACACACATATGCCACAGCTTGAGCATTTCTGAATCTGCATCCTCTTGTACGACTACAACTGCCGTTCCAATAACTGTACTACCATTATAGTAATACAAGTTGTTTCTCCTTGTGCCGTTCATTACCACAAGAGCACCTGAAGAAACTTTTAGAATTCCATCTTGCATATTCACCGTGAAGCCTTTAGATTCCAAGGCTCCCAAAGAGATAAGATTCTTTTTCAACTTCGATACATACCAAACATCTGTCAGCGTTCTAGTTAGACCATCATGATTTTTCAACCGAATTGAATCTATCCCAGTTGTTTTACAAGCATCATCATTGCCCATATAAACAACTCCATCACGTTCTTCAAAATTAAAGAACCAGTCTTGGTGAGGACACATATGATAGGTACTACCTAAATCCATAATCCACTTATTTGATCCAGAGATGGATGGTAGGCTAACAAGACAGAAATCTGACTCATCCTCTTCACGCTCAACAACGCATGCATTAGAAGCAGCTTTGCCCTCTTTCTTTTTCAACTTCGGACAATCTTTCTTCCAATGCCCATTCTCACGACAAAAGGCACATTGATCCCTATTGAGTTTTCCCTTCAAACAAGATCTTCCTCTTCTCTCATTCTTACGACTCTAACTCCACCCTCTTGCTACAAGTGCTTCTACTGACTCATCTCTATTCTCCTTCTGATCATTTTTCCGAATTTCATGATTAGACAGAGCAGAACAAACTTCTTCAAAGGATAATTTTTCTTTCCCATGAAGAAGTGTAATACTAAGATGATCCAACTCATCTGGAAGAGATCCAATCAATAACATAGCTTTATGTTCATCTTTGAATGTTTCATCCAAATTTAACAAATCAGCAATTAATCAGTTAAATGTATCAATATGGCTATTGATATTCATACCTAGTCTCAACAGAAGACGAAACAATCTTTTCATCAAATAGAGTCGATTCTCATTACTTCTTTTCATATATTTGTTTTCCAGCGCCTTCCATAACTTATTGGCAGACATCTCTTTCATGAATGGATATTTCTATTCTATACAAAGACATGAGCGAATCATCCCACAAGCTTTTACATTCAACCTCACCCAGTCTTTCTCATAGATATCTTCTGGTTTTTCCTCCTCTAGAACGATATCTAGATCTAGGTGATACAAGTTATCCATTACCTCACTCTGCCACAAGCCAAAATTATTTTGACCATCAAATTTTTCAACATCAATTTTTGCATTTGAAACCGTTATCATCTTTACTAGCATAGATGGTGGTGCCGCGAACTGTGATGCCTCAGATGATGACTCCTCAGACAATGCGCCATTTATGCCTTACTCAATTGGCTTGGTAAACAAAGTTCCCAATAACCAAGCTCCACAAATTATTATATTCAATAGCTAATCAACAAATCAACAATAGCCACCAGAAAAATTCCCAGGAAACAATGGAGGGGTCACAAATGGTCCCACTTAAAATCCACTCTCCTTAGACTTTTATCGTCTTATTGACAGAATTTTCCTAGACATGCATATAACCATACAAATAGCTACTCACTGTCCTAAACCTAGGCTTTGATACCACTTGTTATGCAACGGAAACATAAGTTCTAGATCCTAGCTATTGAATATAATAATAACAAGTAGTAAAGCATAAATAAATAGCCAAAATTAAATGCAAAAATAAAGAATACCGATAAATTAACGAGGTTCGGTATTGAAATCTACGTCCTCAGGCGCTGCAAAAGAAAACTGCACTATCTCCAATCAATATTACAAACTTTTGAGCAATACAACAAATACCCAAAACAAAGGAGAGATACAACAAAACTTGCAAACTAAAAGGTCCTTAAAGAAAGAACCCTAAACAAAAGAAGTATAATGGAATTACAACTTGGGATACAAATAACAATGATTTAGGTCCTTATATATAGGCCCCAAAAGTTTCCCACTTTTCATTCCTTTTCAATGTGGGACAAACTACCTTTTTGGCCTATTGCATATAAGTCCCTAAACCTTTTTTTATTATCACTTCTACCCTATGTGATTTTGCTAAATGAGCCATTTTTCCAACATCGTTTGCCTCTACTGGCTGCGCCAACCGTGTCTTCTTGTTTTCCGCACATTTGCATCTCTAAACTTCACAATCGGTCGATCTCACGACTACATCGAGACAAGTTCGCAGTGTCTTTCGGATTTGGTAGCTGGTGTTGTCGCGACTTTGCTGGGTATTGCTGCTTGTTGCTTTGTGTTGTTGCCTGCAATCGCTATCTCAATCTGATGTCATGCCCTCGACTTCTCTTTACGTCGCTTGCTTCTCATTAGATGCCCACTTGACTGCTCCTTGATGCCTAGAGAGTTCTCTTGTCGGAGGATTAATGACAAGAGTGATGTGGACAGTAAACGCGTTAATCACGACTTCCGATTTGGCCAGATTGGGTTAGGGAGGGAGCGCAACTACTGGTTAGGGAGAGAGTGTGACTGCTGGTTAGGGAGAGAAATGGGAGGTTGTAGTTGAGGGAGTGAGAGAGAAGTGGTAGAAGGGAAGTAGTTTTAGAGAGAGGGAGTTTGTGAGACAAATTTGAGATATGGACGGTTATTTTAAAATGTTTATTTTTATTTCAAATTTAATGATGTTCAAATGATTAATTTACCCTTTAACTGTTTCATTAATCGATTTTTGTTAATTTATGGGTGGGAATTTGGAGTTTATGAAATCAGGAGTCATTTCTTTAAACCTTGGGTGGGAACATGTCGTTTGCTCTTTAGTAAAATAATTTCAAAAGCTCTATCCAAATTTTTAAGACATTGAGGGTGCTAAGTGAAATTGCTCCAATCTGTATTACCCTGTTTGATTTTATCAAACAAATTATCTTGAAGCTTTGTAAGTAGCAATCGAAACACAAACTCAAGTGAATGAAACAACTCGCCAGTCTCTTGGAGCTCGGAAATGGAGATATCTGTAAACCTTAGCACAAGATTTCCCCATATATTATCTTCTCCATTGCCCTCCTCTTTTTCAGCTGTGTCGTCTCTTCCCGCTTTAAGACCATCCCATAACTCTGCAACTGCCGCTAAAACAACAATTACAATTGTTGTCAAAGAACAAACACCAGCTACTGCACTCATATCGCGAAGAAACCACAAATCCAACTCTTATTTATCCAGAAAATCCGCTGTTCTTCAAGTTCAACAATCCTCTGACTTGGCTTCATCTCTTCAAAGGTCTTCTTTTTCTCTCATTTGACTCAATACCCACTTTTTTTTTTTTTTAATCAGTGTTATCTTTGTTTTGTAATGTGCTATTTAATGAGTGAGCCATGAATCTTGAATGCAATTATGTCGTGGGTTGTTTAGTTTTCTTGCGAAATTTGGATTTTTTTTTTTCTGATTTTTTTAATTGGGTATGGTTGCAAATTATGTGTTTGATATATTGCATGGTTGGCATGGAAAGGATGTTAAATTCATTAATTTATTTTCTTGGTTTTGTTCTGGTCTGGATTATTTGGAGGGAAAGAAAGTGAGGGGAAATAAAGGAAGCATCTAAGAGAATTGAAGTGGAGAAAGTTGCATATAGAAAATTGTAATAAGTATGTGTCTTCTTCAATGACACACATGTTACAAAGAAGAAAGAGCAAACTCCCTATTGGTTACAAAAACTTATATAGTGTACTTGATTTTGTTGGCGTTTTATTAGTTCTTCTGAACTGTTTCAATTGACTAATTCAATTTCCTGTGTATTCACATTTCAACTTTGAATATGAGGAGTTAAGTTCTCTGTAGCCCTTCTATCAAGATGCATCAAATAAGATCTTTTTAGTCAGAATCTGTCCGTGTTATGTTAGTTTTTGTAAGGAAATATGCTTATATGATGTATCAAACTTAAATTAGTGTTGTGCATTATATTAGGAAGTTTTCTGTCCTGCTGGGAGATATTGATAGTGGTTCTTATAGGCTCTTAGATAAGGATAGATGGTTTTGGTTAAAATGTGATCATCTGCATTTAATAGTTTAAACTTCCATGTATTGATACCTCGTTGTACTATTTGTTGTAATGGTAAATCTGGGCTAGAATGCTTGACAGGTTTATTCCTTGTTTATAAATGTACACTTTGCTGCAGTTAACGGTGCTTTTTCTTCTGAAATTTAAGATGCTGATCTTATTGGACTTTACTTGTTGACTGAATTTTTGAAAAGTCTTGATTCTTTCAAATTTACAATGACACACTGTTTCACTTAGGGATTTATATGTTGTAGCACAAGTTCTATTGTTGTTGAAACCAGATATGAGTCATGGTATTATAAGTGTTTTTATATTCTACTTTTTAAATTTAGTGGTTGTTGATGGCTTTCTGCTTGATATGTTGGCTAGCAGTTGCATTCATTGTATTGAAGCATCTGAATAAGCAATATAGTATAGTTTGTCTAAGACAATATAATTGAATACCCTGATAAAGATCTTTTGCTTGACTTCACCGTTCATGGGAAAGTTCCTTATCAAGCATAAAATATCTCTAGTTGTCAGTTAGCCATATGTTTTGGTGGCAATAAGTTCACTATGTGTTTTCGTTGCAGAGTCAAAATTTTATGTCAATTAGCTTTGTATTAGAATAAATTTTTATTTTTATTTTTATTTTTTTTATTTTATTTTTTTTATTTATAGGTTTGGCGGGATTTTGAAGGTGCAAGACTTGAATGCTATTTTACGGCACTTTGGGGAGCAAAATAGATGGCCGGATCTTTCGCAGGTGCTACAACTTGAGAACTACTTTATTTTTCTTTGAGATGCTCCCATCTTGCTGAAATTGTTTTCAAAAATGTTTATTATTATCATTTTTATTTTTGCTAATGCTTGGAATCATTGCAGCTTTTTAATTGGATGCAACAACATGGGAAGACAAGTGTTTCTTCTTATAGTAGTTATATCAAGTTCCTTGGGAAAAGCCTCAAACCCTTGAAGGCACTAGAAATCTACAACAACATTACAGATGAATCAACCAAAACCAATGTCTTCATATGTAACTCCGTTCTCAGTTGTCTGGTCAGAAATGGAAAGCTAGATAGCGGCATCAAACTGTTTGATAAAATGAAGCAGAATGGCCTGACACCAGATGCTGTCACTTATAATACGGTATGCCAAGATGAACATGTAATCCAACTCTGATTTGTGAGTTACTACTACAGTCAGCAAAATGATGATAGAAATCTGCATTTTGTATTACGCTTCTTAGTATCAACAATTGGTATATGGGTTGATCACATTCCTTGAATGAATGTTCTGACTGACAACCATATTCATGCTAAAGAAAGAGTCAACCTGTATATGCTGCCGTAAACATATGTATTTCTGTTTTTATTCTACAAGCAAATAACTTCTTCCTCTTGTTTTCCTTCAAAAACATGGTGGTTCCTTTCATGTCAGCTAAAAGATAGCTTTGACAGCACACTTCCTTCTGATTCCTAGCTTTCTTTCCTTTCCAAGGCAAAAACATTCTCCATAAGAATGGATTCACAAGAACCTGATACAGCCAGTGGAAAATTTGTCCACCTTGCTCAACTTAGCCCACAAAATAGAAGCTACTCTGTGGTGCAGGAAGAGATGATCAACTGTCTCTTCATTTTTCTAGACATCCCAAGATGGGGATATGTTGATATTTGAATTCAACTAGTTACCTCTTTTTAGGAAGCTTTTGATTTCACTGTGGATACCTGGTTCCCTCTTCCTTTCCTAAAAATGGAAAAAGTATCAACGTTTATTCAAATGTAATTGAAAACTAATTTCATGCTGATGTGTATATTTATTGTTCTATATTAAAATTTTATACCCCTTAAGTTAGACATCCTTATTTCTCATAGGAGACTGGCAGATATTGTTTCAGATTTATGCCATTTAATCTGTTATATTTTTAATTGATCTTCATTACTCTTTTCTTTTGTCATCCTTAGCTGCTAACAGGTTGTATTAAAGTCAAACGTGGCTATTCAAAGGCGTTGGAGTTGGTTCAGGAATTGAAACATAATGGGCTACAAATGGACAGTGTGATGTATGGGATACTTTTGGCCGTTTGTGCTGCAAATAGTCTACATGAAGGAGCTGAGAGCTACTTTAACTGCATGAAGGATGAAGGTCATTCGCCTAATCCATTTCACTATAGCTCGTTACTAAATGCTTACTCTTCAGTTGGAAACTATGAGAAGGCTGATGAGTTGGTTCAAGAAATGAAATCTTCAGGGTTAGTACCAAATAAGGTTTGTTTTCATATACATCATGCCATTGTATTCTGGAGATTTAGTAGTGCTATACTTATTAATGATAGTTTTTGTTGGTTGAGCTATAAATCTAAAATTCTAGGTGTTGTAATTGGAATAATACTACACATACAACATTCTCATACAACATTTCTCATATAACATTATGTGGCAAAAGATGATTGGCTGTAAGTTTTATTTTAATTTAAAATCAGCCAATCATATTTTGTCACATAATGTTATATGAGAAATGTTATATAAAAATGTCGTATGTGTAGTATTACTTGTTGCAATTGTCTTGTTGCTTTTATATAGTTTAACATCATAGCTTCCATGGTGCATAATATAATGTTGGTCAAATCATAATTATTTTTTTTTTTTTTTTTGTGGAATAGAAACACATTAAAGTTTCATTAGTGAAAACAATTAAAAAGATTTCTTCTTGGTCATTACTTCCTTTTCTCTCTTTGGTTGCTCCATCCATTTCCTTGTCAGGAAGCTATTTAACATCATGCATCTTTCACTTCCTCTTCAAGGGCTGCTGATCATAGTGTTTTTTATGCAGTGCTGATATGCATTGTTTTGATAAGAAATTCTAAGAATTGAACTGAAACCAAGTTTCCTAGCCAGGAGTTGCTTTAAAAAGCTTTTCCTTAGGCATAATAAGGCTTCTTCTCTAAAAATCAGAGTATCTACTTTATAATGTTTTCTGACATGGATAATGGTGCAAAATCCATGTTAACTAATCTGGAATAGAAAAAGGATGGATAATTTGATATATACAAATTTGGTACCGAAGGGAACTGAAAGGAGAATGCTTAATTAAATTTCATATGCACATTAAGAGAAACATCTGTATTCTTCAAATATTAAGTTCTTATTTGAATATGTTTCTAAATTCAAGCTCATCCTTCTCTTCTGCAGTAATAACGGATAAGTAAAGGTTGTGCTTGAGTGCACCTTCATTTATAAACAAAGCTATTCTATCTTAAAGTTAAGGACCATAGTGTTTAGAATTCATTATATACAGAAATCTGATCTGGACTTAATGGAAGAGAGTGCTGTTTTTGCTCTGATGTTGCTAAAACAGGGAGAAACTTTAAATTTGAAAATTTAAATCCTTACATCGATTCTTCTTCGATGAGTATGAGATGGTGAGGTTGCTTAATCATTAATTTCATCTTGTTTGTTGAAAATTATCTTTTGCATGCATCTACTTTGTAGTCTTTGGATATGTTTAGCAAGCAATTTCTCTGTGTGCCCTAATGCCTCTTTTATAAATAGAAAGGAAAATGTTAAGGTCGATTGCCTGAGTGAGGTTGTCCATCTTCTCTCAGAGTATTTTTTTCCCTTTTATTTTTTCTTTGTTTGAAATCCTTCTTACTTATGTTTTATGCTGTAAAATGCTAATGTAGAGCAATCAGTCAGAGTGATTGTTAATTTGTCCTGAATGTATTATTGTGTCAGTCTCAGTCAATGCACATAAAGTGATGGCTTCTCGTTACTTTTCTTGTTATTATCTACCCCTTCAATGTTTTGCTTGATTTGTATGTTCTATAGATGTGTCTCTTGCTCCATTTTATTTTCTGGGCTTCCTTTAACTTTCTGTGAATGCTATCCTTCTCGTTCTGCAAATGCTTGCAGGTAATATTGACTACATTATTAAAGGTGTATGTTAGAGGGGGTTTATTTGATAAGTCAAGGGAACTATTAGCTGAGCTGGACACTTTGGGCTATGCTGAAGATGAGGTAAATTGATGACTTTTTATTGTATTTTATATGATCAAATTTGAGGTTGTGAATCCTGTTGAGGTTATGAATTTCACCTTTAAATATATGTTTCAGACTACAAGTTGTTTCTCATTGATACTGAGATCATAGTAGGTCATCTGTTAAGGTTGTTAGAAGTGCAGTCTAAGAAATGTGCCAGACAATTGGTCTGAGGCTCAAGTTTTTCAAATTTTTATGTTTCATTAAGGTTTATTCTGGTTCTCATAAGAAACGATTAATATTTAATTTTCGAGATTGGTTCCCATTGTTCATTTATCACTGAACTCATATGATACTTGTAAGAACGATATATGTTAAATATTTTTACGCGAGAAGCATTTATACCTTGTAAATCCAAAATGACTGTGGGGTAGCTGTTTAAGTGGGTAGTTAAATGTAGCTTGATAATAATTTTGCTTGCAGCTTTTAGCACTCGCATCTATTTATACCAGATAACATTGGCTCAGTGCACATCTGTTCGTTCAACCTTATACAAGTTACAAAGTGCCTTACCATCCTTTTTTTTTTTTTTTGGTAGATGTACTTATGTAGCTTATTGTATGCAAACCATTTTCCAGATGCCATATTGTTTATTGATGGATGGTCTTGCTAAGGCTGGACGTTTAGATGAAGCAAAAGCAGTTTTCTCAGAACTGCAGGAAAAAAGTGTTAAATCTGGTAAATCTCCTCCATTAGATGATGATCTTTTCTTGCAAGATCTTTAAATATCAAACAGTCCACTTGATCGTTGATGACTAAGAATGCTGCAAACTGCTTGTGTCAATTACAGTGCCATGCTAAAAGATGTTATTACAAAATTAAGTTCAAACCCCATTTTTTTTTTTTTTTAATTCTCAGAAATCTTGTTTTGCTCTGTTTTTAACACATAAATTATCTGCTATTTGGTTTGTGGAATGTTTTTATGTTTGCTGGACTTTTTATGTAGTTTCCTTGTTTTAGTTGATGGAATTAGCCTACTACAGGTCCTTATGATTTTGAGTTTTGAATAGAGTGACCTGGTTTGATCTCCGCATGTTAGGATTGCTTGTGAGGTGTGGAAATCAGTGTTGAGATTATATAACCTTTTCATTATGCTAAATGAATTCTATATCCCACCTGCAGATGGCTATGCCCATAGTATCATGATTTCAGCATTCTGCCGCAGTAAGCTTTTTGAAGAGGCGAAGCAGTTGGCCAAGGATTTTGAAGCAAAGTTCAACAAATATGACTTGGTCTTGTTAAATACAATGCTCTCTGCCTATTGCAGAACGGGTGAAATGGAGAGTGTGATGCATGTAATGAAGAAAATGGATAAATTAGCCATCTGTCCTGATTATTATACCTTTCATATTCTCATAAAATATTTCTGTAAGGAGAAGTTATATTTGCTTGCTTATCGGACCATGGTGGACATGCATAGTAAGGGCCATCAACCAGAGGAGGTAGAGTGAATCTCAACTTATCACTTCTTGACAAGGTCTTTTATTTTTTTAATATCTATTATAGCCCTCCTTTATTTCTTTTCTTTAGTTTTATTCTAATATTGTTGAATTGTGAACATAATCAAGGTCAAGTTACCTTACAAGCTGTCTGTGGTTTTCATTTTGTTTCCATATGCGGGATTAAAAATTGCTTTTGAAATATGAGCTTGCTTACTGAAAAAGGTGTAAGGTTTCTCTTGTAAACTATGGTTCTTTCGTACTTGTTATTTTTGCGGATTATTACGATAACTTTTGTATTCAGATTATTGTTATTCTTTCATTTGAATTTAAATGTTTATCGTTATTCTCTCATGTGAATTTGAATGTTGCGAGCCGTCAGGATTATGGTTTTCCGTTTCTGATGGTTGTAAAGCTAAGAGCTTTAATAAGTGAAACTAGCGTTCAAACTTGACTTTTGTAACTGTGATTGCTGATTATTTTCAAGACTAACAAGGGCAGGTTTTTTGCACATTTTGTTGAAGGAGATCCAAGTCTTAGGAGTTATATTTTTTATCAGGGAGAAGGAGTTTGTTCCATAAGACTCTCTTTCTTGGTTTGTACCATGGGGCATGTCTTTAAGTCATTAAAATCCTTCCTTTCTTTTCCCTGAAGAAGAAGCAAAGAGATATCACTGATTGATACAACGATTACAAATTAGTGACTAATCAGTCCAAAATGTTAAGATCAGATTAGACAATTACAAAAAGAACTATAAGCATATTTTGAACTGCTGATCACAATCATTGTGTCTCCTATTTATCAAGTTTAGACGATATCCATTGCTTTCATTCTTTGACAATATTTCATTTTGGTACCTTTGTTAAGTGTCTTATGTACGTCTAGTTGTTAATAACCAAAGAATATGGGCTGTATGAGTTGCTTCAGAATACAAAGTTAAACTTAGGGAATGCTGTTCAAAGACTTGTAACATCAATTGCTTTTGCAGGAACTTTGTTCCTCCTTTATATTTCATCTTGGTAAAATCAGAGCCCACTCAGAAGCACTCTCTGTCTACAACATGTTGAGATATAGCAAAAGAACGATGTGCAAGGCTCTCCATGAGAAAATTCTTCACATTCTAATAGCTGGAGGGCTTCTCAAGGATGCTTATGTAGTTGTTAAGGTGTGCTATATTGTTTTACAATTTGTTAGATATATTATTCTTGTGTGCAATTGTTGCTATCTTACACCAATATCTGCAGGACAATTCTGGGTCTATCTCTCGTGCTGCTGTAAAGAAATTCGGATCTGCATTTGTAAGGTTGGGTAACATTAACTTGGTCAATGATGTAATGAAGGTTTTGCATGGTTCAGGCTACAAAATTGATGAGGTAAGCAATCAAGGCCTTTAAATGCGTGTGCTTCTGAAACTTCTTATGATTTATCACATTAATTCAACTAGGAAACTTGCATTAGACACAGGCCTATTGCATGTGTTGAAGTTTCATGGTTACAATGATGACACATGTTTGTTAGTGTTAATCTCGTTGTAATTGGATGCACTACAGAGATTGTTGATCTCAATGTGTCTGACTGACAGCTTTCTGCTGTTTGTTTATCCAATCTCAAGTAATCTGTAAAAAATCAGCCATATAGAGAATCTTAGGTGGATTTATGTACAAATGATTTCAATAAGCCTTTTATTGATCAATTAAATGTTTTATTCCGGTGGTGTTCCCAATTGCTTTAATAAGTGCACATTCTACTTGATACACAACTTAGTTAAGATTATCTTTCATCTACTCGGTGTGACTTTACTTGGTCTTTTGCATGGCCTTCTCCCATTTTCTTGTGGACACAAGCATATGCATTTATGGCCAGAAGCAGTTGTACATTAGAATATACACGCACTGATGCATGTTCTCAAAGTTCTGCAGTTAACCTTTTAGGACGTTACATATTCTTTAAACTTTTTTCTACTCTCTCTTTTATTCTCAGGGATTATTTCACATGGCCATATCACGCTATATTGTTGAACCTGAAAAGAAAGAATTGCTCCTCCGATTACTAGATTGGATGTCAGGTCAAGGTTATGTTGTTGATTCAACTACAAGAAACATGATTCTCAAAAACTCGCACTTATTTGGACGACAAGTTATTGCTGACTTATTGTCGAAGCAGCATGTGATGTCAAAATCATTGAGGTCTTCTTAAGGATGAGCAAGTTTGTATTAGAGTTCCAGGTAGAGAAATTAATGTCGTGCCCCTTCATGCTATGAAATTGCTCATTGGGTCCGGGGCTGGTGAGTAATATATGCTTTAGTGCATTCTACTGCTTGTATATTAGAATTAGTAAGTTTTAGCCAGGTTTTGGTTAAACCTAATGTGTTCAACGAGCTACTATGGATTGGCTAATGTAAATTCTTAGCAATGCTGTATCTACACTAGTTTAAATGAAAAAATAATAATAATAAAATAAAATAAAAAGTTAAAACCTCTCCTAAACATTTCATGTAATCAGTTGTCTTGATAGCTTTTGTTGGGATCTCTTTTTCTTAGAACTGCTGAAGCTGTTTACTGATTTGGCTGTTAAGAGATGGATGGTTCATCTACCTCTGAATGATCCATTATTATTTTCTGAAATTTTGAAATCAATTTTGTATGCCAACAATGCCTGTATACTTCAAAAACTGCAATTGAGCAAAATTGGTTTGGTAAATTGCATTTGGAAGGAGCGATTGACAGGAGAGAGAATCTTGTGATAGCAGAGAACCACTCTTCTTTGGAAGGAAGCAAGTAGTGAAGTGGAATTTTAGCTTTTCCCCTTGAAGTGAATGTGGCAAAATTTCACTTGGAGGATGATAGTCTGGTAATTTTTGTAGTTTAATTGAAAGCTGTTTCTGCACAATTGTTTACTGCTGCAACTTATACCTGATGTGATTTCTTCTGTATTTAAAGTTATTGATGGTAGTGTCAGATTTTAAGAGGTGAATTATCTCTTGTGAGTCTAAAATGCTTTGCATGAACATTATTTTGTGCAAATAGCAGAATTCAAACACTTCTATAGCATCTTTGAAATTTCAGCCATTATATTTAGGTTGTGATTTATTGAGAATAAAATGGCTGCGTAATACTTTTGAATTTATAAATCTCACTGTGCAAACCGTTATATCTTTGGCATTGAAGAAATTAAGAAGGACATGAAAGATTAGGATTTGGGCAGGATTAGATTGTTCTAAATTTGGGCTCTAAACTATTTACCATGAAGATCTGAAGTTAGATGTTGGGATACTTTGCCTTTATCTTTTCTCAAGGTCAAGATTACTTCAATTTATTGTCAGCATAATTGCAGTCTTGAGATAGATTCTAATATTAGGTGAATATTATTTGGAGATATACAGAAGGATCCTTGTAAGTTCATGAATGATTTTCAACGTCATAGCCTTAGAGAATATTTGGAATGTTTACAGGGTAGAAATGGATTCTATCTGACCATGCATTTCTGACGTCTGGATTAAGATCTGAAATACATTTCCACACAGCACTGTTAGTCTTAAAGCCACTTCCGAATGCAATTTGCCAAACCCAGTCTCCCTTCTTCATCCTTCCTTTTGCCTCAGGTAGCAAAGCTCATACCAAACTGAAGAAGATGAAGTGTCATCTTTAGCTTCTCCATCTTCCCTATGCAGCCACAGATTATAGTCCTGTTGAAGGTTGATGTTGTGCTGGAAGTTTGGTTTGCCGAATGTATGAAAAGGCTAAAAATGTTTTGCTCTGCATGGACGTGCATGGGGCTGCTTCACGGTTCAGTAGTTTAAGTTCTTTTGTAACTTTAATGTTAATCCTTGTATTTATTGGCTCAGCTCTTTTGTAATGAAGTTGTTAGTTTTTTGAGTGGTTTAGCTGAGATTAAGGAAAAGTCTTTGGTAGTTGTTGAAACAGTAAGTGGAAGTATGTTATATGCAGACTTTTGTCTAATGAAAAGATATCCAGTTTTTCAGTTTGTCTCTCTTCTTCTTTGCACAACCAGCATCATAAAAAACGAACATGGTATCAGAGCTATACTAACCAACCATCGTCTATCAAGTTCACTCAAAAAACTCATCCCAAATCACCATCAAACTTCAGCCTTACGCAAGAACAAAATTTTTCAAAAAACTGCAACCAGTTTTTCGCATGGCTTCTCAATCTGTGTCTCTCTCACCTCCAGTGTTCAATGGGGACCAGTATCACATTTGGGCTATTAGAATGAGAGCCTACCTAAGAGGACAAGGGCTGTGGCAATATGTGGCAGAGGAGAAACAGCCACCTCAACTTGGTCCAAACCCAACTTTGAATCAAATGAGAATGTATGAAGAGGAAATGTCCAAAGCTCCAAGAGCTCTTTCTCACATACATTCGGACCTCCAGTGTTCAATGGGGACCAGTATCACATTTGGGCTATTAGAATGAGAGCCTACCTAAGAGGACAAGGGCTGTGGCAATATGTGGCGAGAGGAAAGCAGACCAATCAACTTGGTCCAAACCCAACTTTGAATCAAATGAGAATGTATGAAGAGGAAATGTCCAAAGCTCCAAGAGCTCTTTCTCACATACATTCGGCAGTGACAGACCTTGTATTTACAAGGATAATGGCATGTGAAACTGCAAAGGAAGCTTGGGATAGATTAAGAGAAGAGTTCATGGGAAGTGATACAACCCGTAACATGCAAGTCATGAACTTGCGCAGGGAGTTTGAAATGCTGAGAATGCAGGAGGTAGAGAAGGTTAAAGAGTATGTAGATAGACTCATGAGTGTGGTGAACAAAATCAGATTGTTGGGAGTTGAGATGAGTGACAAGATGATAGTTGAGAAAGTGTTAGTCAGCCTTCCGGAAAGGTTTGAGTCCAAGATATCTTCCTTAGAAGATTCAAAAGATCTCTCCCAAATCAGCCTCACTGAATTGGTTCATGCCCTACAGGCCCAAGAACAAAGAAGGTTGATGAGGCAGGAGGACTCAAATGAAGGTGCTATGTTGGCTGCTCAAAAGGGAGTGAATATGCAGGGAAGTAATAGAAAATATCTGGGGATAAGAGAGGAAAAGAGAGAGCTGGTGGACAGTGGGGAAAACAGAGTGGAGGAAGAAATTATCCACCATGTTCCCACTGCAAAAAGAAGGGACATCCGGACAGCAAGTGCTGGTTCAGGCCTAGGATTCAATGCAGGGGATGCAAGCAGTTCGGCCACATTGAAAAGGTGTGCAGGAACAAGGCTGCACAGCCACCACAGCAAGCACAAAGTGCAAATGACCAGCAGTAAACCAGTGAACCAGAACAGCCTATTTGTAGCTTCATGCTACTCAATGCAAACCAATAGAGATGTTTGGCTGGTAGACAGAGGATGCACTAACCACATGGCAGCAAATGTGGAGAATTTTGTTAGGCTGGACAGGACCTATAGCTCTAAGGTTAAGATTGGAAATGGTGACTATGTGGAAGCAAGAGGGATTGGAGATGTGGCAGTCCAAACTTAGGCAGGAACTAAGGTTATTTCTAATGTTCTGTTTGTACCTGAAATTGCACAAAATTTGTTAAGTGTAGGTCAAATGTTAGAGAGAAATTATACCTTGCATTTCCAAAACCATTCTTGCATAATAAAGGATAGTGAGGGAAATGAGTTGTTGAGTGTAAGGATGCTTGGTAAAAGCTTTCCTGTGGACTGGAAAAAACCAGAAAACTTAGCATTAATCACCAAGGTTGAAGAGTCTGAGTTGTGGCATAGAAGACTTGGACATTTTCATTACCTTGGAATTAAAGAGCTCAAGTCAAGGGACATGGTGTTAGACCTGCCCGAGATAGAAGAGAAAAGGACTTTGTGCACAGCCTGCCAGCTTGGCAAACTCAGTAGGCCATCATTCCCTTCGGATCAAGCCTAGAGAGCAAGTCACAAGCTGCAATTGATCCACTCGGATGTGTGTGGTCCAATGAAGACAGAATCCTTAAATGGCAGCAGGTACTTTGTACTCTTCATTGATGATTTCTCAAGGGTGGCTTGGGTTTATTTCTTGAAGCAGAAAAATGAAGTGGCTACTGTGTTCAAACAATTTAAGTTGCTGGTGGAGAATGAAGCTGGAACCTTGATCAAAGTAGTAAGGACAGACAATGGAACAGAGTACACTTCAAATGAGTTCAAGACGGTCTGCAGCCTAGCTGGAATAAAACAGCAGTTCACAGCACCATACACCCCTCAACAGAATGGTGTTTGTGAAAGAAGAAACCGAACCACTATGGAAATGGCCAGGTGTATGATGGCTGGAAAAAACCTCCCTAAAGTGTTCTGGGCAGAAGTTGTTAATACAACAGTTTTCCTGCTGAATAGGCTGCCCATCAGGACAGTCAAACATCAAACACCAATTGAGGCATGGACTGGAGTCAAGCCAGAGAGGGAACCCTGAAAGAATTTGGAAGCATAGCCTATGTGATGATCCCAGCCAGCAAAAGGTCCAAGTTGGATGACAAGGCGTAAATTGGGATATTTATAGGCTACAACAACAACTCTAAAGCTTATAGAGTTTATGTTCCTGAGTCCAAAAGGATTGTAATCACAAGGGACATAAAGGTTGATGAATGTGGAGTCTGGAATTGGGAAGAAAAAAGGGTTGATGTGCAGATTGAATCAAGTCAGAATGAGAGAAGAGAGGGCGATTCAAGAGGCGATTCGGATGAGGAAGAAGAACATGCTGTTAGAGGAACTAGAACTCTGGCTGATGTGTATGACAGGTGCAATATGGCAGTGGTGGAACCAAGATGCTACCTGGATGCTACAAAATCTGATTTGTGGAGGGCTGCAATGCAGGAAGAATTGAGTATGATTGATAAGAATCAAACCTGGAAATTGGTACCAAGACTTGAAAAAGGAAAGTCATCCAGGTGAAATGGATTTTCAAGCTGAAAATCAACCCTGATGGCTCAATCTTCAAGCACAAAGCAAGGCTGGTGGTAAAGGGTTTTGCACAGTAACCAGGTATTGATTTTTCAGAAACCTTTGCCCCGGTTGCTAGGCAAGACACAATCAGTCTTGTTGGCACTTGCGGCTTCGATTCAAGCCGGAAAGTTTTCCGTTGGATGTCAATCGGCATTCCCTGAATGGATGGATTTGAGGAGGTGTATGTAGAGCAACCCGAAGGCTACAAGGTTGAGGGAAAGGAGGACTATGTGTACCTACTGAGGAAGGCCTTGTATGGCTTGAAGCAGGCCCCTAGAGCCTGGTACAGCCGAATAAATGACCATTTGTGCAGTCTTGGATATACTAGAAGTCCTAATGAACACACTCTCTACATTAGGAAAAATGAGAAAGGAGTGGCTGTGGTTTCTCTCTATGTTGATGACTTGTTGGTGACAGGGAGTAATCCTGATAAATTGGACTAGTTCAAGTTGGATATGCAAGCTGAATTTGAAATGACAAACTTGAGATTGATGAAGTACTTTCTTGGCATGGAGATAACTCAGGCTGCTGGTGAGATTTTTGTGTGTCAACAAAGGTATGCAACCGAGCTTCTCTTAAGGTTTGGAATGGAGAATTGCAAACCAGTGAATACTCCTCTAGTTCCCAACCTAAAATTAAGCAAAACAGATGGTGCAGAGAGGGTTGATGAAGGGAAATACAGAAGCTTAGTGGGAAGTTTGCTGTATTACACAGCCACCAGACCTGATCTTATGTTCACTGCAAGTTACCTCTCAAGGTTTATAAGCAACCCAAGTGAAATGCACTTTAAAGCTGCCAAACGTGTGCTGAGGGATGTGAAAGGAACCAGTATGTTAGGCATCTGGTTTAAGAAATCTGATAGTCTGAAGTTGTTGGGGTACACTGACAGTGATTGGGGTGGATCCCTGGATGATGCAAAAAGCACCTCTGGTTATGTGTTCTATTTGAATGAGGGTGTAATCAGTTGGCTGTCAAGGAAGCAGGAAACTGTGGCACAGTCTACTGCTGAAGCTGAATATGTATCTGCCGCAGCAGCTGTGAACCAGGCTGTGTGGCTTAGGAAGATGCTGAATGACTTGTAGCAAATGCAAGTGGATCCTACTTTGATTCTATGTGATAACCAGTCGGCTGTAGCATGATACTTAATCTTAACAGCAAATGTTTTGCTTTGCATGGACGTGCATGGGGCTGCTTCACGGTTCAGCAGTTTAAGTTCTTCTGTAACTTTAATGTTAATCCTTGTATTTATTGGCTCAGCTCTTTTGTAATGAAGTTGTTAGTTTTTTGAGTGGTTTAGCTGAGATTAAGGAAAAGTCTTTGATAGTTGTTGAAACAGTAAGTGGAAGTATGTTATATGCAGACTTTTGTCTAATGAAAAGATATCCAGTTTTTCAGTTTATCTCTCTTCTTCTTTGCACAACCAGCATCATAAAAAACGAACAAGTCCTCTCGCTAGCATGTATGCAGAAGTGCTCAAAAGCTTTACCAAAATTTGGCACATGAAGTTCCTTTTTTTCCAGGTATAGACCAAATTTTCCAGCGAAACCCTGACCACCCAAATTGAAGCTGTTCGTAGTATGGTAATATAAGCGGACCTAACTGTAATATATTGGTCCTCGATGCTTTGCGTGCAACAGGTACTAGTGATGGTGATAACGATACTCCTACTTTCCCGTCTTCATCTTGTTGTTGGATGACAGCAAGTACAATTGGTCTTGGGATCCCATGTGGGTTCGGATGAGGTGTTGGAGCTTGTACTTGGCTATGTGCTTGTCTTTGTGCCTGTTTGATAACAAAATAGCTGCTCCTTCCATACGAAATATAGTGTTGGCGATAAGCATGGGCTTAGTACAACCCCTATAACCATTGGGAGTTACAGCTTCAATGCTGAGAACTAAAGCCAGTTAGTTCTTGTAAAATTTAGGAAGATCTTTTACCAGGCTTATCGACAGCATTCCAGCACTGCAACCTATCCCACTTTGGCTGAAGCTCTATATGTTGCTTCGGAGTCCAAACTTGTTTATGATCATACTGGAAATGGAAGTAGGACAGAAAAGGCTACAATTTGACACCAGACCAGAATATCGTTAGATTTTTTTAATGTCTGGAAAGATCTTTCATAACTGTGAAGAGAACTACTTCAGTTTCTTCTCGAGACAACTTCAAAGTCACATCAGGTGGTATCTCATGCAAAGCAGTAGGCATGCAGGCTTTATTACCAATGCCGGCTCTTTCAAGAACTTTCTCTTGAAAATCGAGCTCTCTCAATTAAAGATGTTACTTCTAAATGTTCAACAAAATTGGAGATCGGTGTTCGCAAGTGATCTCCCGGTGTGTAACAGGTAAAGTCGACAAGGTAAACACCATTAGATCTTATACTATAATACAGTATTGTAAATATTAAAGCATATGCAGCAAAGAAATGTGTGAAACGGATGGATGATTCTGCAATGGAGTTGAGTTTGAAAGGATGAAATATGTGAATACAATTATCACCAATGTCAAAAGCTTGGATATCATCTTTGGTGATTTGTTGTCATGCTTTTCCTTGGAGAAATTTAGAACTGGGTCTATGTTACAACATTTTGTTCATAAATATATACAAACGAAAGAAGTTTTAGGATGGAACTGTTGCCTTTGGTTTCTTCTCTCTCTCATGCAGATTGAGGGGCAAAACTGCTGCAACATATTCTCAAATTAATATATGATAGGACCCCAGCTCATTTTACAAAAGGAATAAAAGGGCTAAGTAGTGTGGGATAGCCCTTTTATTCTTTTGTAAAATGAGTTGGGGTCCTATCAATATATGATTTGTGTTAGTTTTTTATCTTTCATACTGATTTTTCAAGCAGAAGTGAAGTTTTGGTTCCTGACATAGTGGTGTGAATGAGAGAAATTGTTACAAGGGAAACACTACCGTGTCGGTCTAGTAGAGTTTAGATTTGGGAAATTCCTGAAAAAAGAAAGAAAGAAACTGAGGGCTCGAGCTCTTGAGTCCTGGTAATTTACCCATTTTTTGTTTACTCAAAATATACACGCACACACAAACTTAGAATGAAAAATGGCAATTGTTTGATAGTCTTGGGAGATAGTTTGAATAAATAAAGTAGGAAATTAACAATATCCCACTTATAACGAGCAATTGTTTACCATATAACAAGACAGTGACGCGAGCTCATTTGTGTTGTTGTTACTCCACCGGAGAATACAAAGAAAAGAAAGAGAGCAACTTTTTTAGAATAAAGTGAGTTGTATTTTATGCATATTCAACTGAGATTATAGCACAACTAATAAAGCAAATATCTTACTGTTTACACCAACTTTGCAGATATATTATATCCTAAATTAATCTAAAGCCATACATTAATACCAACTTACAACAACCATTACAAACACATCCCTTATAACCTGGCAGTACATATCTAAACATTACAAAATGAATTATACTTTGCTGCTTCACAAAATGGACAAACGGCAGGATACATTTCTGTTTTGGCGCCAGAACATGTTCAAAAACAAACTAGTAAACTGCTACATTTCGAGCCAATTATCAGTATTCAACACTCCTCCTTGATGGTTGGCTGGAAACACCAAGTCTGAATCTGAATTCTTCAAACTTGGCTTTGAAGACAGCTTTAGTCATAATGTCAACCACTTATAATTCACTCCTGGAGTGCATCAGTTTCACTTCACCATTTTGTTCAGCCTCTCTCACTGCATGAAACTTTATTTTGATATGTTTTGTTCGTCCATGATGCACCGGATTTTTGGCGATAGCTACTGCAGATTGGTTGTCACACATGATAGCAGTAGGTTTGATCTGTTTCAGCTTCAAGTCTTCAAGGATCTTCCTCAGCCAAATGGCTTGATTCACGGTCGCAGCAACAGATATATATTCTGCTTTTGCTGTGGATTCAGCCACGGTTTCTTATTTCTTGGAGAGCCAATAGATAGCACCATGATTTAAGAAAAATGCATATCCTGAAGTGCTCCTCATATCATCTGTTGAACCAGCCCAATCATTGTCAAAAAAACCAACCAAGTTGAAATCTTCTGATCTCTTAAACCACACTCCAAAGTCAGTGCTACCTTTTACATATCTCAGCACCCTTTTTGCAGTTTTGAAATGTGTCTCGGTTGGCTGACTCATAAATCTGGACAGCAAGCTAGTGGCATACATCAAGTCTAGTCTAGTTGCTATCAAGTATAATAGACAACCTATTAAACTTCTGTACAATCCTTCATCAACCTTCTCACCATCATCATTTTTTGACAATTTCAAATTATGAACCAATGGCAGATCCACTGGTTTACAATTCTCCATGCAGAATTTTTTCAGGACTTCATTTGCATATTTTCTTTGGTTCACAAAGATGCCATCTACCTCTTGATCAATTTCCATCCCAAGAAAATATGACATTACACCCAAGTCAGTCATTTCAAACTCACTTTGCATGGATTTTTTGAACTCATCCACTTGTGCTTGATTGCTTCCAATCACAAGAAGATCATCCACATACAGAGAAATGATCATTACATCATCTTCAGCTTCTCTAATGTATAGACTATATTCATTTGGACTCCTCACAAAGTCTAAGTTGAGCAGGTGATCATTAATCCTGCTGTACCAGGCCCTTGGTGCCTGTTTTAGGCCATACAAGGCCTTTTTCAACAAATAGACTTTTCCCTCTTCTCCTTGGATCTCATACCTTTCAGGTTGTTCAATGTAAATTTCCTCATTTACCCAACTGGTAGCGTGCCGAATGTTCCAAATTAATAACCTTACTAACCTAACTACTAAATTGCATATAGGGTGAGCAAGGGTCGATCCTATAAGGAACGATTCGATTAAATCCTATATTCTAACCAATAACCACAACAAAAACAACAGTAAAATAAAATAAAATCCTAAACACTAAACATGACAACAAAATAAAGAAAGGGGTTGTAGACAATGTAATCTAAAGTGAAACAAATAAATCTCCAATGGTAGAAAATATTAGATTAAAAACAACCACTTCTCGGTTCAAGATCCACCTAAACATGTATTGGATATGAACTAACCGTAACATTATTCTATCTCATTATTATGGAATTATTGACCCTAGGAAACAACAAGCTTTGTTACCCGAATTTTCCCTTAATTGTCACTACTGAAATAAGCTCTTCAATTAGATCCTAACTTTTGAACAACCTAGAATAAGCTCTCTAAGTTTAATTCAATGGCAGCCTTAAGAATTAGGAAAATAGATCAATCCAAGCAACAATCACGCAAGATCGGATTATTTAACTTAGGTTATGTTATTCAAGGTGACAGATTAAGAACTTGTCCGTAATCATCTATCATCATGTGTTACTCATTGAATAGAAAGAGGACAATTACATATCACAATTCCTAATTCTAACAGATAAAATTCCGATTAAACAATTTAGCAGGTCATTACTAAATCACCCAAACAAAAATCATAAACAATTAAAACAGAATAACATAAACAATTCCAATAAGAATGAGATTAAGAACAATGTTACTGAAGTTAAGTTACACCAATGATATGAATTCATGCTTCAAAATCCCCTTGAAGTGAAGAAGAAAGATCAGCCGCACATATTGACGTAGAAGGTAAAAAAAATGAGAAAAAAACCCCACTGCCATTCTCTCACTGTTTAACCTAACAACTCTTGAATAAATAAAATGTTTTTTATCCTCAATTCTGCCCTAGGAAAAATGGAAATTACTTTTCTAGACCTTTCCTAAAAGATAGACTCCCAAAACTGTCAATCCTTATCAAATATGGAAAACAGAATCTGTAATCTAGTTTGCACCAGGATTCTCACAATGTAAAAGAACTTTTCTGGGCTTGGTCACTTCATACAAGTTGTATTCCTGGATGTGTAGATGAATTTGGGCTTTTGAATCACCTGCTTTCGATATCTGAAGCTCCAGTTAGGCCCATTCGAAGACTTTATACTCAGCCAGGAAATCCTTCCACGAATAGGATTCCAGGTCCGGTTTTGCAACAACTAATGATGTCCCAAACGAACTCGGATTCTCACCCATAATACCTTCCTGGAAAGCTTGATTTGTCTACTTTATTTTTTCTGAAGAACACTTTTGCAATTGAGAAATCTGACTCCATGAAAAACCTGAAAAACACAGCATTGGTCAGAATAACAAAAAATCTGGAATTTCCTAATCTTTTCTCAATTATTTCATAAAGTCTATCCAAATATGCCAAACTTACAAAATAAACTCTAATCAACTCAACTAGGAATAAAACATAACAAAAAAACATAATATGGAAGGAATAAAAATATATAAATTACACTCTTATCACCAGCCATTCAAGAAGGCAGATTTTACATCCAATTGATGAACTTTCCAAGAGAATTGAGCTGCCACAGCAAGTAGCAGTCTGATGGTGTCATGTCGAGCAACTGGAGCAAATGTTTTTAGGAAATCCACTCTATATTGCTGAGCAAATCCTTTGACCACAAGCCTAGCCTTATGCTTCAAAACTAACCCATTCAGATTTACCTTTTTCCTGAAAATCCATTTCACGTGAATCACCTTTCTATTTTCTGGTTCGTTCACAAGCTTCCAGGTCTGATTTTTTTCAATCATGGCTAGCTCCTCCTTCATGGCAATCCTCCAAGGTTCTGACTTTACTGCCTCTAAATAGCTTGAAGGTTCCATTTGTAGCAAATTACATTTGTCATATACATCAGCTAGAGAACTTGTTCCTCTAACAGCAACCTCTTCATTTGATTCCTCCCCTGAATCTTCTTCAATTTGATCATCTGGAGCCTCACTCATTTGAGGTTTTGTTTCTACATCAGCCTTGCATTTTTCCCAATTCCAAACTCCACTCTCATTAATTGTAACATCTCGGGACACCACTACTTTCTTTGAGTCAGGAATATATATTCTGTAGGCTTTGGATTGGCTGTTGTAGCCAATAAAAATTCTTGTCATTGCCTTGTCCTCTTTGCAGGTGGCACCAGAACATAGCATATGCTTCCAAAAATTTTCAGATCATCCACTGCTGGTTTGACTCCAATCCAAGCTTCAAATGGTGTTTGACTAATCAAAGCTCTAGTAGGAAGTCTGTTGAGTAAGTACACACGTGTGTTTACAACTTCTACCCAGAAGAATTTTGGAAGTTTTTTTTCAGCCATCAAGCATCCTGCCATTTCCATAACTGTCATGTTTCTCCTGTTGATCAAGATGATATTATGCTGGAAACTCATGAAGTCGGTCACATTTTTGTAATACTGGGGCTACATATTCTGGTGGCAAAAAATATGGAGTTCTGATGCTGTTAGTTTCTATTGCAATGCACTAGCATGTCTTTAATTATTATAATGTATATCTTAGGTGAATTCAGCTAAAAATCTGTTGTTGATTAGGTGTTAATGTAATGTGATGTGTTTGTAGTAGTTAGTAAAGTATGGCTGTTTATTTTTTATTATAAGCTTATGCAGAGTAGGTGTAACTGCAGTGCAAACCATGTTTTATATTCTGCATTTTGTTCAATGAAATATACAATTTTCGTATGCAATATTTTTCAGTGCGTGTGCCAACATAACAGTAGCATTTTTCCTTAGAATTCTCTAGCTCTAAAACCATCACTTGGTATCAAAGCCACCGTAAGCCTCCAAACTAAAAACCTCAACTCCTTTAAGATCTCCTCCATGGCAACAAATGTAGCACCTCTTTCTCCACCTATCTTCAATGGTGAGCAGTACCATGTTTGGGCTGTCAAAATGAAGACCTACTTGAGAGGCCATTCCTTATGGCAATATGTGGAGGAAGAGAGACAAATTCCTTAACTTGGAGCAAACCTAACACTAAATCAGATTAGGATACATGAAGAGGAGGTTGCAAAGGCTCTAAGAGCACTCTCCTGCATCCATTTTGCAATAACTGACCAAGTCTTCTCCAGGATAATGGCATGTCATACTCCTAAAGAAGCTTGGGACAAGCTCAAGGAGGAGTTTGGGGGAAGTAGCCAAACCAGAAACATGCAGATCCTAAAATTGAGGAGAGAGTTTGAAGTGCTCAAAATGCAAGAAACTGAAAATGTCAAGGAGTATGTGGATAGATTAATGAATGTTGTAAACAAGATTAAGCTACTTGGTGAGGAGCTAATTGATTAGACAATTGTGGAGAAGGTTTTGGTCAGTTTACCCGAAAGATTTGAAGCAAAAATCTCCTCACTTGAAGACTCGAAAGACCTGTCCTAGATCATCCTAGCTGAACTTGTGCATTCCCTTCAAGCACAAGAACAGAGGAAGCTACTAAGGTATGAAGATTTGGGTTAAGGAGCAATTTTGCAAGCTAAAAAAAGAAGGGATTTCAAGGGGAAAAGCAAGAGGTATGCTGGAGAGAAGAAGGGAAAACGAAAGTTGAGTAATCAAGGAGGAAAGAATGTAGGTGCAGCAAGAACTTTTGCTCCTTGTCCTCACTGCAGGAAAAAGAACCACTCTTAAAACAGATGTTGGTTCAGGCCTAACGTACAATACAGGTCTTGTAAATGATTTAGGCACATTGAAAGAGTGTGTAAGAACAAAGGGAATTAGTCGGAACAGCAAGTTCAAGCTGTGGAAAGTTCCTAGCACTCCTATCAGACTGAAGAGAGTTTAGAGAAGCTATTTGTGGTCTCTGAATGCATGGTTGCAAGTAGCCCTGACGTGTGGTTGATTGACAATTGCTGCAGCAACCATATGACCCCAAATGCAAGCAATTTCATGAGCCTAGATGAGTGTTATCAATCCAAGGTAAAGGTGGGAAATGGTGAGCTGTTGGAGGTGAAAGGCAAAGGTGATGTTGCTGTCCAAACCAAAATAGGTACTAAACTCATAGCTGATGTTTTGTTTGTGCCTAAAATCAGTTTAAGCCTACTTAGTGTAGGGCAAATGTTAGAGAAAAATTATTCTTTGCATTTCAAGGACCTCACTAATGAAGGTTAGGATGTAAGGAAAAAGTTTTCCTATAGAATGGGGAAATTTTTTTTCAAAAGCACTCAGCTAGGATTGATGATTCAAAGTTGTGGCATAGGAGATTTGGACACTTTCATTATCATGCCCTTAAGGAACTCAAACACAAAAACCTTGTCCATAACCTACCCGAAATTGTCCAAGGTGAAGGATTGTTCAAAACCTGCCAAATTGGAAAACTCAACAAGCCTCCATTCCCTGCAAATAAAGCTTGGAGAGCAAGTGAAAGGCTCCAACTTGTGCACACTAATGTGTGTGGTCCAATGCAACAAACTTCTCTAAATGGAAGTAGATATTTCATCCTTTACATAGATAATTTTTCTAGGATGACATGGATGCATTTCTTGAACCAAAAGAGTGAGGTAGCTGCTACATTCAAAAGGTTCAAGCTGTTGGTTGAAAACCAAACAGGTTTGACACTCAAAACTCTAAGAAGTGATAATGGTGGAGAGTATACATCCAATGAGTTTGAAGAAGCATGCAAAGGGGCTGGAATATGGCATCAATCTAGTAGTCCATACACTCCACAACAAAATGGAGTGAATGAGAGAATGAATAGGACAATGATGGAAATGGCTAGGTGCATGATGATTGAGAAAAATTTGCCAAAAATTTTATGAGCAGAAGCTGTCAACACTGGGATCTATCTCCTTAATCGGTTACCAACCAAAGCACTTGACAACAAGACTCCCTTTGAAGCTTGGTATGATGTCAAGCCAAATGTGGATCATTTGAAAGTATCTGGAAGTGTCTGCTATGTGTTTGTTCCAGCAAACAAAAGGACTAAATTGGATGAGAAGGTTGAAGTAGGCATCATGATAGGATACAGTAGTCGGTCTAAAGCCTATCGAATTTACAATCCAAGCTCCAAAAGGATTGTGATTAGTGATAATCAAAGAATTATACTATTTTATTTAGGCTTTTTGGCCAGATTTTGGATACTTCTGAGTTCGTTTATGCCTGAATTGCTACTTAATTCTATATATTTTGTCTTTGCAGGCTTAAACGATGATTTTAAGCATAAATGATAGTTTTGAGCGTAAATTGCGTAACTTGAGGTTGGAAACTCAGAATGACCTGATTTTAGAAGCCTTGGAAAGCTAAGAAGTAAAACTAAAACTTTCATGTTTTGGGTTTTTCCCAGTTCTTACTGGACAAGGGTGAAAACTTGGCTTGAAGTCGTAAACAGTATGCTGGGAACTGTAGAAAAACGTCTAGACGTGCTTCAGTATTTTTGCCATAACCTGAGCTGTAGACCTCAGATTGGACTGATTATTGAACTAGTAGAAACATAATGGAAAGGGCTACAATTAATATTTTTAACACTTTTCCAGATTCAGAATCTATCATGCTCATATTTGGCCCGAAAGATTCTCGTCGAGGCAAGGAAAAAGCTTCGCCACGGCGAAAACTGCATTAGATGTGAAAAGTGAAACGACGCGTTTTGGCTTGCTAGGTGACAGGCTATTCGCAAGTGTATGAAATTGTGCAAGTAATAAAGCTCGAGTAAACGAGTGTTGAATCCCAAGGGAACTACCTATATATTCTATTGCTATTTGATAAACTAGAATTGTGAGAATAACTTTAATGTAAAAGTAACAACTAAAAACTAAATAAATGCAGAATTTGTAAACACTTTGAAGTAAAGATCAATATGACTAAACCTAGGGCATAGATTTCACACCAATTTAATCCTATGCATTGAAAATTATGGTTAATCTAACTAAGCATATTCTAAAAGCCAAATTCCCTAAAATTCCACTAACTTTCTCTCGAACAATTAGTAAATTAACCCTTAAGCAACAACCCAAGATATCTTTAAAACGGATTTAGAAGCTAAGAGATCATTAAGTTCTATGAAATTTACCAGAGCCTCAAAGATCGCGGTAACCTATCTTTAGTGTTTGCTCAATCTATGGTTTTATTACCTTAGACAAATTAGGTTTCATCTCTCGATCTCAACCCAACCCATGAAATCATTCAACTCTCGGGCCCTTAAGAATTGAAAGCATTACACACGATAATAAAACTTAGAATTAATGCTTAACATAAAAATCAACATAATAACGTCAACACATATTCATAAATTGGGCTACATCTATAGCCCTAGAAAAGAGAGTTAGTTCATAATGACAATAACAAAATCCATCATTCTATTCAATGACATGAGTTCAAGAAAGAAAAACATAAAAACTTCTCTAATCGGTGAACAAGAGCTTCCAGAACCTCGATCTCCAAACTAGTAGCCGTCTTTTTCTCTCTCTCCAAAGATCCTAAAACTTCTAAAAAAATCTTTCTTTTATAGTCCTAGGGTTCTGATCTTAGTTAGGAAAAGAGTAGATGTCTTAGCCCCTTCAGATTCAGATTAGGATAACGCATTAACAATATAAGCCCATGATCCATCGCCGCGGTAGTGAGAACAGTCACCGTGGTGATCGTTCTTCCTGTCCAAGACATCCGTGATCTTCAGAATTTGGTCAAGTCATAAACATGAACTTATTAGCTCTCTGAATAAGCTTTGCAACGCCACAAGAATCGTCAAATTACGATTTCCACAGATCAAGTTATGATCCAAAGAGAGAAGCATGCTCATCTTGAAGAATTTCCAGATTTTACTTTGTATCTTTGACACGTCACAACTTTGTCGTTTCAACTCCGATTCTTGCACGGTTTGTTCCTACTCGTCATGAATTCCATCGACATCATTCTTTTCCCTTCAAATATCTGTTTGAGCCTAAAAACACTAAAAATGCACCCGTGATCCCATAAATGATATTTATGAAAGAATTAATTCAAATTCCACACTTCAAGCACATTTTTCCACAAATAATCCAATTAAATCACTAACAAAATATATAGTTTCAATCTCTTATCACAACCCCTGTAACATCTACTGAAAACTAGTACAATGCATGCATAATAACAATAGAAAATTGGGCCCAAAGTTTTCTTTTCATTACAATTCATGTGTCTTTTATACATAAAGGGTACTGTTTACAAAATGTATTTTAAAAGACGAAACAGGGGAACAATGTAGCTATTGCTCCTCGCTCGCCGATGCCCCTCCAACCACATCAACACCTAGAACCTGCATCCACAAAGGAAAATAACGGGGTGAGCACAAATAATGCTCAGTAAGTAAAACCCTCTAACTGTCTATCCCCGTGTGTGACTCTTAATTCTTTCCTTTTCTAGTTCTGTTTCTATTTCTGTTTCTACTAAATACCATGACCTCATCTTACCGGAGGTACGGCCGGATGGCGTTCACACAGCACCATCTCACTCTCCATAACTATCGGGTGGAATTCACATAGTACCAACCCGTTCTTAGTGACTACCAAGTGGGGATCACAAAGCTCCTACTCGGTTTTCCTAACTATCGGGTGGATACCACTTAGCACCTACCCGTTCCTCATGACTTTTGGGTAACGATCACTAAGCATTAACCCGTCTCTAGTCACTGTCGGGTGATGATCACAAAGCATCAACCCGCTTCTACTAACTGTTGGATGATGATCACAAAGCATCAACCCACTTATCTAATAACTAATCGGATAGTGATCACAAAGCATCTACCCCATTTCTATTACTCATTGGGTGACGATCACAAAGCATCGACCCATCTCTCTAAGGGCTATTCGGATGATGATCACAAAGCATCAATCCGATTCCCATAACGGTCGGGTGATGATCACAAAGCATCATCCCAACTATACTACTCTTCTAATTCATTCTAATGTAGCATTTTTCAATGCTCTCTACCCTTAGAGTAATTTTACCCACTAAGCTCTCTACTCATAGGGTAATTGCATACACCATTTCCTTACACTTTCTTAGGTCACTTTCCATGTACAACTAGTGCCTATGGATGGTTCATCTTCACCAATGCACTTATGATATGCCAACATGCAATGTTGCAAGAATTAAGGTTCATTACTCACACTCAAACCTCTATTAGGCATTTCATCAAACAACTCATGTGCACTATAAAACTCTATCATAGCCATGATTCTAAAACTTTTCCTAACCATCCAAAATGGGGAAAAACCCCTTCACAAAGCCATAATAACCTGTCAAACAAAACACTTCCAAAAAGGGTTCCATAACACCCCTTCAAATCCATCTCAACTACCTTGTCAATCCAACAACCCATTTCTCATATTTGCAAGGAATAAACAATCACAAAGCATAGAAATCTCTATTTAATCCTTCATACATGCCATATTACATGTACATCACATACATACATCAAGTCTATCAAAACCCTAATCAAGAAATTTCATAAATCTCAACTTGGGTTGGGTTTTACTTACCTTGTTATGGAGAGACTTCACCAACTCTTCCTTTCACTTGTTTAGCTTGACTTTTCCTCTAATCTTAACCAAAAGAATGAAAACCCTCAAATACCAAAATGAACTAAAACTCACAAATCACACAACTTAAGGAGAAATCCTTACCTTAGGAAGCCTTAGGTTACTTTTCCACCCCAAATCACTTCAAAACCCCTTGGAATACCTTGATCAAAAGAAGAGAGAAGTTGAGAGGAGTAAAGATGGGAAGTTGCGTTTGAGAAGAAGAAATGAGGGGTTTCTTTGATTCTAATTCCTTTTAATGAAATATAAACACACTCATTCCCATTTTGCCCTTATTCTTCTTTGGGAATTCCATCCATATCCTTTGGTTCATTACAAACTCACCCCTATAACAACATATTCTCCATGAAAATTCCTTACAATTAACTCCCCACTTTTCCTGCTAATTAGGGGTGGAAAGGTCAAATTTCCCTTAGGGAAGAAAATATCTAAAACTCAACAAATAATGTAAACGGTCTCGCCGCGCGAAGAAACTGCGCGCGACGTCTCCCGCAGAGTTTCCCGTGGTTTCAACACATCTTCGCCGCGGCGAAGATTCTTCTTCGCCCCGGCGAAGCTTGGTACACTAAAATTCTTCTATTTTCAACCAATTTCAGGGCAAACATTCAACACCACACTCAAACAAACAATATTACCAAAACCAACTCAAATAAGAGCAAAAGAAGAGACAATAACTACGTACCTCAAGTGGGGCGTACAAAATGGCAACGCAATGTAGTAATCAGACTTTCAAGGGGTCTAGAGCGCCACACTATGCTGCTAATAAACGTAGTGATAGCATTCAGCTAAAGGGGAGGGCCACATTTGCAATGCCAAGGAACGTCAGACCATTTGGTGTCCCCTCGACAAATCCAAAAGCCGGGAAAGTGGAAAATGAGAAGCCAAAGTCAAATAATGAGTTTAGAGAAATGTTCCTTAAGAAGTGAGGTTTGTTCCTGGGGTTACATGTTAACTAGAATAGCACAGTAATTGACAAACTTCTCTTTCTTATAAAAAAACGTAAGGTTTTGCCTTAATATGTTTATGTAAACATAGTTATAACAAAAGATACCTGTTTGGGGACAAAAATATTTGTGCTATTGAGATCAATCTATATCGGTACCCTTCTTGTAAATTTTCTTTCAGATATGTCAAAGTTTATACCCATTTTATTCAAAAGGGTAAAGTTTTAATATGTTTCCTGTGCAACATATATGTCATCCAATCTGTGATGAGGATAGCCTCAATACCTCACCCCAAGATTCAAAGAAATTTTATCCAATTAGATGGCGATCAAGTTCCTTTGTATGTGACAAATGACCAATGGTATAGGATCCAACAAGATCATGAAAACCTATTATGGGTTGGTCGTCTGCTCTTGGTCTAAAATAGCATTGAATGCTCATAGTGTGGCTGTTAGTTTCTTTGCTTTTCTATACCTATTGATTCAATTCTAACGAAGAATCCAGTTTACTATTTGTCATAGATGAAAATCCTAATGTAGAAAGATGGACCAACAGAGCACTATTGAGTTTGTGTATTGAAATAGCAATGGCCTTGCATCTCATGCTTGTGGAAAATGTGAAAAAATGTCTTTGGTCTGGAAAATGTCTAAGGAAGAATATGAAGAATATCATCTGTATGCTCGCCCGATTAAAATTTTCGCACACATATATTCATTTTTATTGCCTGTTTTGAATGAATATCCATATCTCATATGATTATATTTATTTCACTTAGACTCTTCATGACTCTATTGGATGCTTTCATAAAATTTCTCGTAGAATCGAGAATGAGGTTTTCGCTTTTTACATGTTAGATCATGAATAAGTACCATTCTCCAAAAAAGATCTAATTGTTTCACTTTCTATTTTCAAAATGGAATATTTACATAATCCCCATGAATAGGGGTAAACATTGTTCCATGGTATTTGTATGATATTCCTTCTTAATTTTAAGCGAGTACTTGAGAGGGTTTAAGTGATCTATGAATTATGTTTCATTTTTTGTTTCTTTTATGTACTAAGTCACTAAGTGGGAGATTCCCCTTGACAACCATTATTAACTTGTTCCCCTATGGGCTCTTTCCCATGTCGCCTCCTAGAATCAGCTTGTCTTTTAACTTCAAGCCCATGAGTCTCATATCTGGAATTTGCTAACCCCTTTCTCATATTTGGAAGGGGTATTTATACAAGTTTACACCAAAGGATGTAGAGAGAAATATGGGATTGCCATCAGACTTGGAAAGCGATTTCGTGATTGCGCGCTGGGATCACGAATATATTGATTCGTTCTTATCCCTCCCGAGATGTTCGAGATAAGACTTATCCCTTACTCTATCGAACAACTGTATTGGATGGTCGCGACGAGGTTATGCTGAGTTACACTTCAAGATTCCATGACCTTGAGATCACATTGATCTACTGATTTCCGGGCTACCGAGACTTTCGAGCTTACGACAAAAATCACACACAATAGATATTAAAGTAGAGGTTATGATTTGAATCTCTCATGTATTACATCCTGCTATATTTGGGTTGGTCATTCTGTCTGAATTTGGGCTTGGTTTATGTAACACGTGAAGATGCCTCTTACATAGCTTAATTCCTTTTTTAGCTTAAGCTTTTAGATCAAGTTGTTTATCAACAAAATTGTTGTTGAAATTTCGTTATAATTTCAATTTCTCGTGGTCTTGCTTGCTTTTAATATAAGTAATCAGTTTATGCATGCTTAAAGTTAAATGTTTTGCACTTAAATAATATTTTTATAAAAGAGATTAAATTAATAGTAATCATTTTGATTAAGCATTATTGAAGTTATAAAAGTAGTTGTGTTTTCGATTGACATAAGAAAATTTTAATCAATAAGCAAACACTGATTATAAATGTTTAACATTAAAATTCATGGATTCCCTTGAAATTAACTTGGCTTCTATGAGCATCGTGATTAAACATTATTAAAATTGTCTCATAAAATTTGTGGTTCGTAGGATTAAGATGGAAAATTTAATCAATAAACAACAAAGGAACGTTAAATAAATACATAATGATCCATCAACTACTATTGAATAAGAGAAATTAATTGAAAGAATTAGCATGTCAAAATATTAAGAGAAAAGTTCAAGATTCTATCTCATATTTCATTAATTCTCTCGCAGAATATGATGCGTTGAAAAATTAGAATAGAAAAGTCTTATAGCTATAATTTTTTTGTCTCTTCTAATTGATTCTATCTATTATTGGAAGTATAGTCTCTAATGAACTTCAAATCCGACTTCGTTGCCTCGTGGCGCACCTCTAATAATAGTCTCTAACAAGCAACATAAAAACTAATCTTATAAATGAAGAAGTTTTAACTAGAAAGGGATATGGATCTAATGTTGTTTGCTACAATACTTTAATAAGATAGTATTGCAAGAATAAAGAAGTCAACGAAGTTCTTAGTCTTTATCAAGAGAAGATTTAAGAAGGAATTAGGCCTAATGTGATTATAAATAACAATTTGTTAACTTGCCTTTTTCTTAAAGCTAATGTAAAAGATGCACAGAAATTAGTTGGTGAGATGCAACTTAATGGTTTTACCTTATTCTTGGACACATAGCATTTTTAATGATGGACTTTGCAAGAATAAATGTGTTTTGGAAGAAGTGGAAATGTTTCATACTTTAGTAAAAATTAAAAATGATATCCCTTGAATTTTTAATATATCACGTTCGATTATGTGAAATATCGATTTTGGTATACTTGAAAGTTTGAAGAACAAATAGAAAAAAAAAAATTATATATCATTGTAAAATAAATACAAAGTTCTACAGCATGATTTATTTAAATCTTATAATTTTAATAAATAAAAAAAGAAGGTAAATTTGAATACTTATATAAATTGGTTTGTTTGATCAACTGGATAATTTTGGATTTAGTAGAAAACCACCTCAAACCGAAAAACACCTGAACGTGGATTTACATTTTTAACCTTCAAGTGAACAATTTTCGAAATCATAAAGGTGGTTTGAATAGGAAAGATGGATACTTGACATAAGTTTGCAATTTTTAAAACCTTAAAGGTTGTTTGTGAAATTTGTCAAAACATTTCTCTTTAATGTATTTGCCTTTTGCAATGACCTTACTTCGGAAAAAACGACCCACGAAAACACTCTTCTTCATACATGGCTTTGAGATTCAAATCCCTATTTCGTTCGTCTCCAATCTCTCAAAACCCATCTTCGAAAGTTAATGTTTTATTTTTGTTAGCTCACTTACACAACCTCACATCTTCAAGCTCCAAAAATGAAGTTTCGTGTTCTTTCAAAAAACCCCTTGAACGATCCTCACTTGCTAAATTCCTCGAAGAAAATTGTCGATCAGGTAGCTTTACTCTGAATGAAGCATTGTACTTTTTTTATTACATGATTAATATGAGACCCCTTTCTCCAATTTCATCATTCACTACTTTGTTTAGTGCACTAGCTAAGAAGAAGCATCATCATGAAGTGATTTCGCTATATAAGCTGTTGAATTCAACTGGGTTGTCTCCTGATTTAAGATCTTTGAATGTTTTGATGAATTGCTTGTGCAATATTGAAAGGGTTTTGGATAGTTTTGCGGTTTTTGGGGGGATTTTGAAGAAGGGTTTTAGCCCAAATGCCGTGACTTTTAATTGTTTGATTAAAGGTCTGTGTGTAGAGAGAAAGATTATGGAATCAATGGCATTGTTTAAGAAAATGATTGTTGTTGGTTGTAGGGCTAATGTGATCACTTGCAATACTTTGATTGGTGGATTGTGTAAAACAGAGAAAATAAGTGTTGCCATTAAGTTGCTTGAAGAGATGGTTAATAGGAATAAAGAATCTGGTGTTATTTGTAGGCCAGATGTTGTTACTTATAATATTATAATTGATGGTCTTTGTAAGGCTGGATTGGTTGAGAAGGCTAGACAACTATTATTGGAACATATGATTCAGAGAGGTGTGGTTCCTAACATTTATACTTACGCCATTTTAATAAACGGTTATTGGTTGGCCGATAGAATTGGTGATGCAAAGGAGTTGTTTGATTCTATAACTAGAAATGGGTATAGACCTGATGTTGTTTGCTACAATACTTTAATCAATTGGTATTGCAAGAATAAAGAAGTCAATGAAGCTCTTAGTCTTTATCGAGAGATGATTTCAGAAGGAATTAGGCCTAATATGATTACATATAACACATTGTTAACTGGCTTTTTTCTTATAGCAAAGGTGAAAGATACACAGAATTTAGTTGGTGAGATGCAACTTAACGATGCTTTTCCTGATTCTTGGACATATAGCATTTTCATTAATGGACTTTGCAAGAATGGATATGTTTTGGAAGCAGTGGAAATGTTTAATGCTCTAGTAAATAATAAGTTTGCAGTTAGCATTGAAGGTTTGAGTTCCCTCATTGATGGATTATGTAAAACAGGGAGATTCGAAACTGCTTGGGACCTATTTCAGAAGTTTTCTCTTCATGGAAACCTAGTGCCAGATGTTGTAACATATAGCATTTTGATCAATGGGCTGTGTAAAATTGGACAACTAGAAATGGCAAATGAGTTGTTGTCATATATGAAGGAAATAGGCTGTGCTCCAGATGTAGTCACATTTACTACGCTTATGTTTGGTTTCCTCGAGAATAATGAGATACCAAAAGTTGTTGAACTCCTTCATAAGATGGTGGAGAGAAATGTGAAGCCGACTGAATGTACAATGTCCTTAGTCATGCAGTTACTAATGAAGGCCGAAAATTATAGTGAATGTTTGAACGAGCTTCCTCAATTTCCGGTCCAAAAGCGAAATTGAAGTTTACGTGATAAAACTTTAGCAAGTGTCAAACATTTTTTCAGAGCAGAATCCTGCAAAAGTTCATCCAGCTGCCCAAATGCTCTATATTGGTTACGGTAGGCAGCTTTTATCTGTTCAAATTTGATAGGGATAGTGATGGGGATGATTGAGAATGATAGCTTTCCCGATCAGACATTCGATACGTGATCTGTCTCTGTTGTAAGTACATATATTGGAGGTGGCAGCATTGCAGGTTGCGTTTGGATTTGCACATGTAGTAGATCTTAAGGGTTTGAGGATTATTTTTGGTGTAAATTTCAGTAAGCAAAAGTTGTATATGAGGAATCGTGGAATGTTTCTTACTTCAACTACGACAATAGCGGTAGCCGCTCTAGTTCATCTATTCAAGCTAATCAGTTTACTGGACAATGGTGTGTTGCAACTGATTAACTTCATTCATTGATATTCTCAATTATCCAGGCCTGATAAATCTTGATTTATTTATAGTGTTTCACATGTTTCTGTTTCTCAATATATATTCTTTTTTAGTTTAGATCTGATAAGACTAGAACTTACCAGGTGTGTCTCTAATGTAGTTATGCACGAGCATGTGCTCTTTCAGCGACAGTTGTTGAAGACAAAGCAAAAAGAGCATTAGAGAAGGTTTTTCCCTAGACTATCTTAAAGAATATGGATGCACAACAGGGGGTCGGTCAATGGGATATACCTGTTGGAACAGTTAAAATGACAACATTGTGGTCGAGAAAAATATGGTCTGGTGTTTCATATGCAGTTGCTGTAACGATGATCGTGGGGATTTGGTCGATATGGGATTTCAAATTGCCATTGAAATCTATGAAGCAGCATGGTCTGAAAATGCACTCGTGTAAGAACCCCTAAGTTTATTTAAAGTTGTTATCTTATAACTTAGCTAATAGGCTGTTAACTAAGGTATGAGTTTGTGTTTTTTAGATCTAAATCTATCTCAAATTTGTATAGATTTCATTTCATCATCTGTTTTGTCAGTTCATTTATTTTTTTTGGTGGATGTACCGTTTAACCATTTTCTAGTAGATTCTTGATGTTGTGAAATGTTGGACAAAACTCCGGTAGTTATTATGTCTAGTTGATAATATTTTTGCTCCTTAGGTGATGGAGGGGGAGAAGAATATCATAGATAGGATTCTATATAGGGTGATAGAGAAAAATTAATAGGTTAAGAGGAGAAATCAAGAAAGGGATACCAAGGACTCAAATACTCGATCCTAAAATGTAGAACATAAGGACTAAATACCCATTTGCATCCTTCCTTTACGTGCTGCATCATTAGGTTACTGCCTTTAGGATAAATTTCTTTTTATCCTAAAGGTAGTAATGCTGGATAGGCAAATACAGAGAGATAATTCTGATGATTTTAAATTTTTTTTCAGGCAACTTCTGAAGATCTGAAAAATTCTTTAGCAATGTTGGTGCGGTTTAATCTATTCGAATTCTGCAGGACAAGTTCACCGGAAAGTCAAGGGTATGACTCTCTTTCTCTCATTCATTATTTGTCAATGTTCTTTGTGCGTTATGCTTCAAATGAAAAAGGGAAAGCTATCCACTGGACCTTCCATGTGCACATCAGTCTTATAGTCAAATCCTTATTTAACATTGCCTGACCTTTAAACTTCAACATATGTACGCATAATGTGGATTGTACCACAGAAATTAGCCCTAAGAAACTAATTTTAATGAGACTGGGAGATCAGCATGGCTGATGCTTTGGGGAGATAGAAACTGCTAAATGCAGTCCATTCTCCTTGATCAAATTTCTCAAGGGTGCTCACTGAAACTTCAATTTGATTACTTCCTTTCATGCTGTCAATAAATCATTTAGTTCTTACGCTTTTGGTTTTAAGATGAATGTCCTTGCCAGGGACGATTACGCAGTCTCAAATAAACCTGCCGAAGGGTTGAATTCCATAATTATGGTAAAATTGCTTAATTTTCTAAGTATAAAGAGTCTAACTGTCTAAGAGCATATTTCTTCATTTTGATAGCAAGTGATATGCTTAGGAAACTCAACCGAAGTCCCATACAGATTTACCCATATTCCAGCTTGCCCTATGTCTGGAACCGTTGCATACTAATTTATAATATCCTCTGGTCAATTTTTGAAGGGCTTGGCATATATGGATTTTGCCGATGATGCACACCTCACTGCAACTGTAGGAAAGAACAAACAAATGTTTGTTGGGAAGAAGATAAGCATTGCAAGATCAGATCTGAAGCAAAAGAGAAAGGATTTTGCTGGTCATAGGGCCTCTGGAGAACATGGTAGGCTAAGCGGAATTAGGTTTTATCTTTGTTATTATGTGTGTGTGTGTGTGTGTGTGTGCAATGCAGTCTATAGATGTTTGCATGTTTGTGTTTCCCACTTCTACATTTTATTTTCTTACTCCTTTGGGTTAAATGGCAGCGCAAAGTAGTAATCAGTCTTTCAGGGAGTCTAGAGCACCACATTGTGCTGCTAATAAACGTAGTGATAACATTCAGCTGAAGGGGAGGAACACATTTGCAATGCCAAGGAATGTCAGACCACTTGGTGTGCCCTCGACAAATCCAAAATCCAGGGAAGTGGAAGAGGAGAAGCTGAAGTCAAATAATGAGTTCAGAGAAATGTTCCTTCAGAAGTGAGGTTTGTTCCTGGGGTTACATGTTACATGTTAACTAGAATAGCCCAATAATTGACAAACTTCTCTTTCTTATAAAAAAAAAAAAAAAAAAAAAAACATAAGGTTTTGCCTTAATACGTTTCTGTGAACACAATTATGACTAACAATACTTGTTTGAGGACAAAAAAAGCAATGGCCTTGCGTCTCATGCTTGTGGAAAATGTGAAAAAATGTCTTTGGTCATGAAAATATCTAAGGAAGAATATCATCTATATGTTGGTCGATTAAAATTTTTGCACATGTATATTCATTTTTATTGTCTGTTTTGAATGAATATCCATATCTCATATGATTATGTTTGTTTCACTTAAAACTCTTCATGATTCTGTTGGATGTTTTCCTAAAAATTCTCACAGAATCAAGAATGAGGTTTTCACTTTGTAAATGTTATATCTTGAATTAGTACCATTCTTCAAAAAAGACCTAACTGTTTCACTTTATATTTTCGGAATGGAATATTTACATAATCCCCATGATTTAGATTAAACGTTATTCCATGGTATTTGGATGAGATTCCTCCATTTTTTTAAGCAAGTGCTTGAGAGGGTTTAATTGAATTGATCTATGAATTATGTTTCATTTTCAGTTTCCTTTATGTACTAAGGCACTTGTTTTTGTTGATATTGAATAAGTGCACATATGATGTGGTCTTTATGATACTGTTAAACGAGCGTATGAATAACATAATACAATCATTTTACGGAAGAGCATATCACTTCATTTGTATGCCCATCTAAGAGAATAAACGAACAAATTTGGGCAGCAAGAGCTGCACTTGATTTGGGCAATCCACCAAGATCGGCTTTGATGGGGCAAAAGGGCACTCAGATTTATGTTGCACGGTGAAACTTACATGGACTCCTGTTATGTGGCAAGAGTGGGCTCAAGATTAAGCTTCTATTTCAACTGGGTATGTTTTAGTTTTTTCATTTTGTGTTCTTGTTATTGGTTTCATGATTACATTTTGATCACTTAGGGTTTATGGTTAACGAGAGAAAGTATAAAGAGAAAAATTAAATGGATTCGTTTGAAAGGAGGAAGTGATTATCTTTTGGAGTTTAAATGGTGAAAACGATGTTGAATTCAAGTTTATGTGACTTCTATCTACTAAGTCTTAGCTCAAATGTCGGCTTAATTGAGTAAAAGAAATGAAGTTTTGAGCTTTCTTCTTTTTTTTATTATTATTTACTTAATTATTTATTTTGGTATGTTGCAAGTAGGAAGCAGCGATGGTTGACTTGGGAGGTTGGTTTTTGATAATTTGCGACTGTCTGATATTTTGTTTGTTTATAGATTTTGAGTTCCCTCTTGTCATTGCTTTTATGGATAGCCTGCTTGCCCTCTTGCAAAACTCATTTCTCTTGGTACAAGTATATTAGTTTCTCCAAAACATGAAGCTCAATGTTGAAAATCAGTAAGTGTACCTCCTGATGACCGTTACCCCCAAAGCAAAAAAATAAAAGGGGGGTCAGTTAAATTTTTAAGATTTTGATCTTTTCTTGTTCTACATGACCGATACTAAAGCTCTGGGTATACTTTAAGATTTTATCGCTCTATCTAGCTGAAGGTAGTTTCTTGCTGATTCTCTGCTTCAACTTTGCAGACCTGAGGCATTTCTGGGGATTGAGAAGATTTATGAAAGAGGAGCTTCTGATTATCTGGTAGGTTTTTGTTATCAGTATGGATTTTGAAATACTTTATTCGTGGATTTATGGATTAAAACATAGTGATGTTAAAAATTCTCATTTGTGGTATTTATAGTTATTTTCCTAAAAATAACTTTCGGATAAAAAAATTCAGCTTGCCAGATCTATGACTTTTGACTGGCTGAATTATTGCAATAAGCAATTACTAATGACAAAATGGCTCATTAGTCTCATTTGTATGGTAGAGATGATTGTAGGCCTTGCAATTCAGAATGGATATCAATATTCTTACATTTGTGATGGTGTTTAAAGACACATGGTTCCTTTTTGATGCATCATCAAATTTTTCTACCAAATTAGGCGATAGGATAAACTTTTTCAAACTTCTTAGGAATGGAAATCTATTTTTTTAAGTGGCGGTACATTTTGGAAGTTTTAATTGCACGTTGTCGTCTTTTTCCCTACTTTTTGTGGGAAATCAAGTTCTTGCTACTTTCAGTCAGTATTTGCATATATGTGGAATCAGGGGATAAAAATATTAATTTCGTTCTTTGGAGTTCCTTTCACTAAGTAGTTCTTTAAAATTGATCGACTAGAACTTGTTCTGGTGCAGCCTGTCTCACTTTGGTGTGACTACTTGAGATTTGTGCAAGAATATGATCCATCTGTAAGTGAATTTTCACCTGATGGTATTGCGAAGGGAAGAAATCTCTTCAAGCATGCTATAACTACTGCTGGTGTGCATGTTGCTGAAGGCAGTAAGATATGGGAACCATACAGGGAATTTGAGCAGGCTATTCTCCATACGACAGATGAGACCAACAATAAGGTGATAATTTATAATATATATATTAGAAACTTATAAGAATATGTGCCTGAAGGGATGCATTCTATTAATCAATTTACTTGACTATTTAAAGTCTTATTCCATCCTACTGGTTTGGTATTATGGTTAATAACGCTTTTGTGGGTCTTCCTTTATATTTCCTAGAACCATGGCTCAAGTTGCATGCCCTGTTTATTTTAGAAACCTTTTTTCTTCTTTTTGTCATTATGTATAGTTCATAAATTTTGTTCTTTCATTTCCCCATGAAGGGCTATGTACCCAGAAAAAGTATCTGTTTTCAAAATTTACATTTGGAAAATTACTGCTCTTTTCAAGGAAAAAGAAAAACAGGTTCAGCGCATCCGAAGTATATTTCACCGTCAATTGTCTGTTCCCCTTGCTAACATAAGGTCAACCCTTCTCACCTACAAGTCTTGGGAGGTGGAACTGGGGACTGCTCTAGATGTTGAATCAGGTGATTTAGATGGGATTCCTTCTACTGTTGCCACAGCGTATGAAAAGGCATTGGAGATGTATAATGCTCGAGCTAATTTTGAAGAACGGATTGCAAGGCAGGATATATCTGACTCCGAAAAATTTCAACAATTCACGGTATATGGAATTTACTATCAGATATTGTTTTAGACAGCTAAATGATAATTTTGTGCTCTTACATGATACCTTAAGCATTTAGGTTAAACGGTAGCTTAATATGATATTAAAGTAGAGGTCATGATTTGAGTCTCCCATCTATTACATCCTGCTATACTTGGGTTGGTCTTTCTATCTGAATTTGGGATTGGTTTATGTAACATGTGAACATGCCTGTTACAAAGCTTAATACCATTGTTATGCCCTTACCTTTTCAAGCTTAAGCTTTTAGGTCAAGTTGTTTATTCAATAAAGATGCTGTTGAAATTTCATTATAATTTCAATTTTTTATGGTCTTTCTTGCTTCTAATATAAGTAATCAGTTTATGTAAACTTTTGATCTTTCTCTTCTTCTTCTTCTTCTTTTCTTGAGGGTGGAGGGTTGCATAAGAACTTGCAATGTGGCAATAGGTTACTTGTTTTTTTTTTTTTCCTTCTTTAAAGTGTTAATACTATTATTTTAAATTTAAATTTTTGTAGATCTACTTGAAGTTTGAACAGTCTTCTGGAGATCCAGCCCGTGTTCAACTTCTCTATGAATGTGCTATTACCGAGTTTCCTGTATCAAGTGATCTCTGGCTTGATTATACTCACTATTTGGATAAAACCTTGAAGGTTTCACTCATATTTTCTCTTTTCAATTCTTTATGTTTCAGGTATTTGTAATTTTAGCAATTAATCATTTCTTTTTCCCTTCAGGTAGGAAATATTGTGCGGGATGTTCATTCCAAGGCTAGGAAAAATTGTCCTTGGGTTGGTGATCTTTGGGTTCGATCTTTGCTCGTTTTGGAACGTTGCCGTGCGCCTGAGAAAGAGATATCTACTGTAAGTTTCAGTTGTTACCCTTCAGCTGTTGCGAATTATGAGAGATTGTTATAAGTAGCTTAAGAGTAATGAAGTTTCACAAACTTTAGTGTTAGAATTTCATTCTGCTCCTTTTACAAATATAGAGGTTTACTCTTGTTGTTTAAGAAGACTTTCATGTCATATTCAGGTCTTTGAGAAGTCCCTTCTATGGACTTTTTCGACCATTGAGGAGGTAAAGATATTCTTTTCTCTACTTTGCAGGCTTGATTTACTGCTCTTTGGAACTTGTTATTGTTTCATCTACATTTTATGCATTAAAGATCTTTGTTAATCGGGCCCTCTTTGTTTCAGTGCCTAAACTTATTCCTCGCTCGAGTGGATGGTTTGAGACGAAGAATCCTTTTGCCTGGAGCATAAGAGGATGAACTGAATTTTCCATTGATAAGGGAAACCTTTCAGGTTCGCATAGGTATACTGTTCATTTTTCCTTGTTAAAATTGTTTTTACTCGATGCCAAGAACTTGAAGCTTCTCAAGACATTGATGCTCTATTCTTGGTGAATTTTGGATGAAGAAAATGTGGACCTTGTAGCTAGTCGACTCTTTCAGGGTCCAAGCATCGATCTCTTACGAATGGTGTATCCAGTGCTTCTACCCTTAGACTCTGAAGAAAAGTCTATTAATTTACTTCATTTAGTGTGCTGTTGTAGTACCATTATGACCACTTTATGTAGAAATTACAGTGCATAACTCTCGGTACTCCAAGATGGCTTTTGCTAATTACTAGATTGTTACCTTTGTTAATTGTTTTCTCCTGATTTCATGTTTAAATCTCTCTATATGTGATTGTTAGGTCAGTTTGGCTTGTAATTCAAAAATAATTTCGAAAAACTACGTTAAAATTAAAAATTTTAAAGTTTTATCTCTAGATTTTAAATATATTTTGTATGTTAAATCTCTTTATGAGATTTGGGCCCGTTTGGTTTGTGATTAAAAAATAATTTAAAAAAACTAAATTACAGTTAAAAATTTTAAAAGCTTTATCTCAATATTTTAAATATTTGAAAATATATCTAGTATTAAAAATATTTTTTGAAGTTAAAAACTATATAAAGACCGAGAAATGATATCTTTCTCGTTTTCTAATTTTACACTAATTTGCGGGTTTGTATGCAAAAACATTGTTTTTTTAAACATTTAACTTATTTTAATAAAAATTATTTTCATAAAATTCCTTATATTCCTTGTTTTCGAAAATAAAACACTATTTAAAATTTATAACAAATAGGCTCTTATTTAGATTATAAACTTTTCTATGTGTTTATGTTATATTTATAGTTGTGATTGTGGCTGTTTAGCTCTCAAGATTATGTTAAATTTTAAGTATGGTTGTCAACTTTTAACTATCAATTTAAGCTTTTAAGTCAAGTGGTTACGTAACATTGTTAAAGATGTTATTGAATTATGATAAATCGGCTTGGTATTTATTGAATGTATGCAATCTTTGCTATTTTAACTCAATGCGTAAAGATGCTTGTCTTTGTTCCCGTTCTCATATTACACCCCGCTTGGAAGAGCTGCAACTATTTATGTTACAGCAAGAAGTCAAATCTGTTCCTGAACTAATAGATCAAAAAGAGAAGTCACATAAGAAAAGTGTTAATGGAAAGAGTAAAACAAATTCAAACATGACTAATGAACAGTCTCCAGCAAAGCGGCAGAAAAATACTGCCTAAAACCCAAACAAAGTGCATGGGAAAGAATGGGGATGAGCACAGAACTTAGCTGAAGAAAATGAAGTAGAAAAAGCAAAACCCAATTTGAAGAGCATCCAACTGACCAGCACATCAAAGACTCCACCTCTGGAAGAGCCAAAGTATACACTAACGAGTGTACTGCATTTTTATCAGACCTTAACTTTAGGGCAGGTAGAGATTCTCTCGCACTTCAAAGAGAGATTGCTTTTTATTCTTTTTTAGCGTTGGACAAGCAAATATAAAGAGATAATTTTGATGATTTTAAATTTTTTTTCAGGCAACTTCTGAAGATCTGAAAAAATTCTTTAGAGATGTTGGTAGGGTTGAATCTGTTCGAATTCTACAGGACAAGTTCACCTGAAAGTCAAGTGTATGACTCTCTCTCATTCATTATTTGTCAATGTTCTTTGTGCTTTATGCTTCAAATGAAAAAGGAAAAGCTATCCACTGGACCTTCCATGTGCACATCAGTCTTATAGTCAAATCTTTATTTAACATTGCCTGACCTTTAAACTTCAACATATGTACGCATAATGTGGTGTACCACGTAAATTAGCCCTAAGAAACTAATTTTAATGAGGCGGGAGATCGGCATAGGCGATGCTTTGGGGAGATAAGCGCTAAATGCGTCCATTCTCCTTGATCAAATTTCTCAAGGGTGCTAAATGAAACTTCAATTTGATTATTTCCTTTCATCTTTGTCAATAAATCATTTAGTTCTTACGCTTTTGGTTTTAAGATGAATGTCCTTGCCAGGGGACGATTACGCGATCTCAAATAAACCCTCTTTGAAGGGTTGAATTTCCATAATTATGGTAAAATTGCTTAATTTTCTAAGTATAAAGAGTCCAACTGTCTAAGAGCATATTTTTTCATTTTGATAGCAAGTGATATGCTTAGGAGACTCAACCATAGTCCCATCTGATTTACCCATATTTATCCTTTAAAGCGTGCATCTGTATGGGACCGTTGCATACTAATTTATAATATCCTCTGATTGATTTTTGAAGGGCTTGGCATATGTGGATTTTGCCGATGATGCACTGTAAACCCCTCTCCAGTCAGGTATTTTCTGAATATCCCTCAGTGAGAATCCCAAGGATACATGTCTGGAGAACAAGTTGTATTTAGAAAAATCTGTGTAAGGATTATAATAATAATATCCAAAATATGCATGTATAATGTCACGCAGGATCCAAACTTATAATTTACAAACTTTAAGAAATTACACAATCAAAACATATTTATAGGGTGGAAGCTTCCAAAGGTATTTCACAAACATTTATCATTTACATCAAGATAAAAATATCAAGATGACAATAAATCATCTCCCCTCACATGTAGCCCCGCTATCTCTAGCATCCTTCGCTTCTGGTCTACCTATAAAACAATCAATAATGAAAGGGTGAGCGCTAATCGCTCAGTAAGGAATGATCCATTTCATTCTAAATGTGCTATTTGACCTTTATTTAAACATATTTGTTAACATATCACTTATATTTTACATCTAGGGATACTTCCCCTTTTATTATTTTCTTTTCCTTTCTATTTCACATGTCTTTCATCATTTTATCCCATGGCTGTATAAACATCAATGCATAAACGTACAAATAAGTATATAAACATAGTACATGCACAATACATGTCATGATATAACATCTAAATATCATCTAACATGAGTATAAATCATCTCATAATGTAAATAACATCATAACTCATGTAGTGCAACTAAATGCATATGAAACATTTAACGTGTAGCCGATCGGACTTTTCTTAGCATCTTAAGCACTTCATATCATCTAGCCTCAAATTCATCTAGAGCTCATATCATCGGGAGGCGTGCTTACGCGTTATTTAGCATCTAAAGCATATATTCATCTTTCCTCAACCGGTATACGAGGATATGCTTACGCGTTTTCCATCATGTCTATATGCATCTCTAAGATCTTATGGCATGTAAATACATATTTTGGTAAGCTTAATACTTTTAATTCATCTATGGATTATCAATCCATTTACATTACCTTTTGCTCACATACATCATCTTAAAACATGTATTACATTGCAACTTCATGCCATTTCATAACATTAATCATGCATTGACATCATGACCATGTATATCTTTCAAAGATAATCTAACTAATAGGTGAACATTAGTACATGGCATAATTACAATAATACATTAATAATCAATTCATAATCATAAGAATTGATCATGTTAGATCTTAAACTTTAATAACCAGTTTATACTTCAGGCCATTTTCATCATTTTCTCAAATGAATTGGCTCTTGGCATAAACACGAAAGTTATAGGTATGTGTCTTAGCTTTCTAATGCTTCAAGAATCATCTCATTTAGATTTTTATAACTCAAGTTATGGTCGAAATACTGAAGTAGGGTTAACAAAACCCCTAAGCTCACTAAATCTGAATTTTCATATTACCTATGCCACATCAATTCCTATTGACAGTAACCAATAGGTCAACTTATGGATCAAATAAACCTCCCCTTAATAGTCTTTAACATCTTAAAGGGAGTATAAAATCTCATTCCCATAATCATCCATTATTGCTATAACATTGTAAGCTAATGCAAACAACACCTCAACACTTCTAATAGCAACCATTCAACACCATGTAGCCTCCAATACTACAAGTTTTGCCACAATCAGCATCCACACTTCATTTTCTTCAATCAAACATAACAACTCATAAAACATAAAGAGCAATAACTTCATGTATAATGAATTCAAAGCAATAAGTAGAATAAATGAGTTCAACTACACTTGCCATCAACTAATTCTATGCCTTAAAGCCTTAATTTAAGGTTTTATAAAAATCTACAAACCCTAGCATAAACCCTAAAGTTATGGGAGATTCTTCTTTATCTTTTTAAAGACTTCCTCCAACAAATCCTTTGCCTTTGACTTCCTTTACACCTTAATCCTACATATATAACATTATACCTCAACATCTACCTCAAATCTTCAATTCACATCAAAACTAAAGTTTTTAATCCTTACCTTAAACCCTTCAAATTGAAGATCCAAGGCTCCTATCTTGTTCTCCTTCAAAAATTAAGCAAAACTCCTTTAAAACTTAGAGAAAGAAAGCTTGTTTCATGGAAGATTTGAGAGAAAATGGAAGAAATGCTCTCTCCCTTAGCTTGAATGAATTTCATCTCATTTATAGGAAAATATTTCATTTATTTTCCAAAATTATGCTATTGGCCTAATTATTTTAATTGTATAACTTGTAAGTCCTTAATTCTTCATATAAGGGCATTTTGGTCATTTCACACTAGACATAATTATTACTTAATTAATGTCATTAAATGCAATGAAGCCTACTCATCCTTGACTTTCTCAATGCTTATCCATAGGCAAAATGACCATTTCACCCCTAATTCCTTTCTACGGATAATTGATTCATACCGTTCCAAATGAATTGACTACTTTGCCCTTAGTTAGATTTTATGCTTTTTAACATAAAATTAACATCTAAATGACTATTTTGAGTTAGGAACATACCTTTGATATCTTGGGTATTACATGCACACCTTGCTACAGTTGTAGGAAAGAACAAAAAATGTTTCTTGGGCAGAAGATAAGCATTGCAAGATCAAATCCGAAGTAAAAGAGAAACGATTCTGCTGGTCATGGGGCCTCTGGAGAACATGGTAGGCTAAGTGGAATTTTGTTTTATCTTTGTTGTGTGTTTGTTTGTGTGCAATGCGGTGCAGTCTATAGAAGTTTGCATGTTTGTGTTTCCCACTTGTACCTTTTATTTTCTTACTCTTTTGGGTTAAATGGCAGCGCAATGTAGTAATTAGACTTTCAAGGGGTCTAGAGTGCCACAATGTGCTGCTAATAAACGTAGTGATAGATTCAGCTGAAGGGGAGGAGCACATTTGCAATGCCAAGGAACGTCAGACCATTTGGTGTCCCTTCGACAAATCCAAAAGCCGGGGAAGTGGAAAATGAGAAGCCGAAGTCAAATAATGAGTTTAGAGAAATGTTCGTTAAGAAGTGAGGTTTGTTCCTAGGGTTACATGTTAACTAGAATAGCACAGTAATTGACAAACTTCTCTTTCTTATAAAAAACGTAAGGTTTTGCCTTAATATGTTTATGTAAACACAGTTATGACAAAAGATACCTGTTTGGGGACGAAAAATATTTGTGCTATTGAGATCAATCTATATCAGTACCCTTCTTGTAAATTTTCTTTCAGATATGTCAAAGTTTATACCCATTTTATTCAAAAGGGTAAAGTTCTAATATGTTTCCTGTGGAACATATATTTCATCCAATCTGTGATGAGGATAGCCTCAATACCTCACCCCAAGATTCAGAGAAAATTTATCCAATTAGATGGCGATCAAGTTCCTTTTTATGTGACAAATGACCAATGGTATAGGATCCAACAAGATCATGAAAACTATTATGGGTTGGTGGTCTGCTCTTGGTCTAAAATAACATTGAATAGTCACAGTGTAGCTGTTAGTTTCTTTGCTTTTCTATACCTATTGATTCAATTCTAGCGGAGAATCCATTTTACTATTTGTCATAGATGAAAATCCTAATGTAGAAAGATGGATCAACAGAGCACTATTGAGTTTGTGTACTGAAACAACAATGGCCTTGCATCTCATGCTTGTGGAAAATGTGAAAAAATGTCTTTAGTCTGGAAAATGTCTGAGGAAGAATATGAAGAATATCATCTGTATGCTCGCCCGATTAAAATTTTTGCACACATATATTCATTTTTATTGACTGTTTTGGATGAATATCCATATCTCATATGATTATGTTTGTTTCACTTAGACTCTTCATGATTCTATGGGATGCTTTCATAAAATTTCTCATAGAATCGAGAATGAGGTTTTCGCTTTGTACATGTTAGATCATGAATTAGTACCATTCTCCAAAAAAGATCTAATTGTTTCACTTTCTATTTTCGGAATGGAATATTTACATAATCCCCATGAATAGGGTTAAACGTTGTTCCATGGTATTTGTATGATATTCCTTCTTAATTTTAAGCGAGTACTTGAGAGGGTTTAAGTGATCTATGAATTATGTTTCATTTTTCGTTTCTTTTATGTACTAAGTCACTAAGTGGGAGATTCCCCTTGATGACGATTATTAACTTGTTCCCCCATGGGCTCTTTCCCATGTCGCCTCCTAGAATTAGCTTGTCTTCTAACTTCACGCCCATGAGTCTCATATTTGGAATTTGCTAACCCCTTTATCATATTTGGAAGACAAGCTGAAAAATTAGAATAGAAAAGTCTTATAGCTATAATTTTTTTCTCTCTTCTAATTGATTCCATCTATTATTGGAAGTATAGTCTCTAATGAACTTCAAATCCGACTTCTCTGCCTTGTGGCGCACCTCTAATAATAGTCTCTAATAAGCAACATAAAAACTAATCTTATAAATGAAGAAGTTTTAACTAGAAATGGATATGGACCTAATGTTGTTTGCTACAATACTTTAATTAGATAGTATTGCAACAATAAAGAGGTCAACGAAGTTCTTAGTCTTTATCGAGAGAAGATTTAAGAAGGAATTAGGCTTAATGTGATTATAAATAACAATTTGTTAACTGGCCTTTTTCTTAAAGCTAATGTAAAAGAAGCATAGAAATTAGTTGGTGAGATGCAACTTAATGGTTTTACCTTATTCTTGGACACATAGCATTTTTAATGATGGACTTTGCAAGAATAAATGCGTTTTGGAAGAAGTGGAAATGTTTCATACTTTAGTAAAAAGTAAAAAACAATATCTCTTGAATTTTTAATATATCACGTTCGATTATGTGAAATATCGATTTTGGTATACTTGAAAGTTTGAAGAACAAATAGAAAAAAAAAAATTATATATCATTGTAAAATAAATACAAAGTTCTATAGCATGATTTATTTAAATCTTATAATTTTAATTAAAAAAAAAAAAAGAAGGTAAAATTGAATACTTATACAAATTGGTTTGTTTGATCAACTAGATAATTTTGGATTTAGTAGAAAACCACCTCAAACCGAAAAACACCTGAACGTGGATTTACATTTTTAACCTTCAAGTGAACAATTTTCGAAATCATAAAGGCAGTTTGAATACGAAAGATAGATACTTGACATAAGTTTGCAATTCTTAAAACCTTAAAGGTTGTTTGTGAAATTTGTCAAAACATTTCTCTTTAATGCATTTGCCTTTTGCAATGACCTTACTTCGGACAAACGACCCACAAAAACACTCTTCATACATGGCTTTGATATTCAGATCTCTATTTCGTTCGTCTTCAATCTCTCAAAACCCATCTTCGAAAGTTAATGTTTTATTTTTGTTAGCTCACTTACACAACCTCACATCTTCAAGCTCCAAAAATGAAGTTTCGTATTCTTTCAAAAAACCCCTTGAACGATCCTCACTTGCTAAATTCCTCGAAGAAAATTGTCGATCAGGTAGCTTTACTCTGAATGAAGCATTGTACTTTTTTTATTACATGATTAATATGAAACCCCCTTCTCCAATTTCATCATTCACTACTTTGTTTAGTGCACTAGCTGAGAAGAAGCATTATCATGAAGTGATTTCGCTATATAAGCTGTTGAATTCAACTGGGTTGTCTCCTGATTTAATATCTTTGAATGTTTTGATGACTTGCTTGTGTAATATTGAAAGGGTTTTGGATAGTTTTGCGGTTTTTGGGGGGATTTTGAAGAAGGGTTTTAGCCCAAATGCCGTGACTTTTAATTGTTTGATTAAAGGTCTGTGTGTAGAGAGAAAGATTATGGAATCAATGGAATTGTTTAAGAAAATGATTGTTGTTGGTTGTAGGGCTAATGTGATCACTTGCAACACTTTGATTGGTGGATTGTGTAAAACAGAGAAAATAAGTGTTGCCATTAAGTTGCTTGAAGAGATGGTTAATGGGAATAAAGAATCTGGTGTTATTTGTAGGCCAAATGTTGTTACTTATAGTATTATAATTGATGGTCTTTGTAAGGCTGGATTGGTTGAGAAGGCTAGACAACTATTGTTGGAACATATGATTCAGAGAGGTGTGGTTCCTAACATTTATACTTACGCCATTTTAATAAACGGTTATTGCTTGGCCAATAGAATTGGTGATGCAAAGGAGTTGTTTGATTCTATAACTAGAAAGGGGTATAGACCTAATGTTGTTTGCTACAATACTTTAATCAATTGGTATTGCAAGAATAAAGAAGTCAATGAAGCTCTTAGTCTTTATCGAGAGATGATTTCAGAAGGAATTAGGCCTGATGTGATTACATATAACACCTTGTTAACTGGCTTTTTTCTTATAGCAAAGGTGAAAGATGCACGGAATTTAGTTGGTGAGATGCGACTTAACGATGCTTTTCCTGATTCTTGGACATATAGCATTTTCATTAATGGACTTTGCAAGAATGGATATGTTTTGGAAGCAGTGGAAATGTTTAATGCTCTAGTAAATAATAAGTTTGCAGTTAGCATTGAGGGTTTGAGTTCCCTCATTGATGGATTATGTAAAACAGGGAGATTCGAAACTGCTTGGGACCTGTTTCAGAAGTTTTTTCTTCATGGAAACCTAGTGCCAAATGTTGTAACATATAACATTTTGATCAATGGGCTGTGTAAAAATGGACAACTAGAAATGGCAAATGAGTTGTTGTCATATATGGAGGAAATAGGTTGTGCTCTAGATGTAGTCACATTTAATACGCTTATGTTTGGTTTCCTCAAGAATAATGAGATACCCAAAGTTGTTGAACTCCTTCATAAGATGGTGGAGAGAAATGTGAAGCCGACTGAATGTACAATGTCCTTAGTCATGCAGTTACTAATAAAGGCCGAAAATTATAGTGAATGTTTGAACGAGCTTCCTCAATTTCTATTCCAAAAGCAAAATTGAAGTTTACGTGATAAAACTTTAGCGAGTATCAAATTTTTTTCGGAGCAGAATCCTGCAAAAGTTCATCCAGCTGCCCAAATGCATTATATTGGTTACGGTAAGCAGTTTTTATCTGTTCGAATTTGATAGGGATAGTGATGGGGATGATTGAGAATGATAGCTTTCTCGATCAGACATACGATACATGATTTGTCTCTGTTGTAAGTACATGTATTGGAGGTGGCAGCATTGCAGGTTGCGTTTGGATTTGCACATGTAGTAGATCTTAAGGGTTTGAGGATTATTTTTGGTGTAAATTTCAGTAAGCAAAAGTTGTATATGAGGAATTGTGGAATGGTTCTTACTTCAACTACGACAATAACCTTAGCCACTCAAGTTCATCTATTCAAGCTAATCAGTTTACTGGACAATGGTATGTTGCAACTGATTAACTTCATTCGTTGATATTCTCAATTATCCAGGCCCGATATATCTTGATTTATTTATAGTGTTTCACAGGTTTCTGTTTCTCAATATATATTCTTTTTTAGTTTAGATCTGATAAGACTAGAACTTACCAAGTGTGTCTCTAATGTAGTTATGCATGAGCATGTGCTCTTTCAGCGATAGTTGATGAAGACAAAGCAAAAAGAGCATTAGAGAAGGTTTTTCCCTAGAATATCTTAAAGAATATGGATGCACAACAGGGGCCGGTCAATGGGATCTACCTGTTGGAACAGTTAAAATGACAACATTGTGGTCGAGAAAAATATGGTCTGGTGTTTCATATGCAGTTGCTGTAACGATGATCGTGGGGATTTGGTCGATATGGGATTTCAAATTGCCATTGAAATCTATGAAGCAGCATGGTCTGAAAATGCACTCGTGTAAGAACCCGTAAGTTTATTTAAAGTTCTTTTCTTATAGCTTAGTTAATAGGCTGTTAACTAAGGTATGAGTTTGTGTTTTTTAGATCTAAATCTATCTCAAATCTGTATAGATTTCATTTCATCATCTGTTTTGTCAGTTCATTTATTTTTTTTGGTGGATGTACCGTTTAACCATTTTCTAGTAGATTCTTGATGTTGTGAAATGTTGGACAAAACCCCTGTAGTTATAATGTCTAGTTGATAATATTTTTGCCCCTTAGGTGATGGAGGGGGAGAAGAATATCATAGATAGGATTCTATATAGGGTGATAGAGAGAAATTAATAGGTTAAGAGGAGAAATCAAGAAAGGGATACCAAGGACTCAAATACTCGATCCTAAAATGTAGAAGATAAGGACTAAATACCCATTTGCATCCTTCCTTTACGTGCTGCATCATTAGGTTACTGCCTTTAGGATAAATCATTAGGTTACTGCCTTTAGGATAAATTTCTTTTTATCCTAAAGGTAGTAACGCTGGATAGGCAAATACAGAGAGATAATTCTGATGGTTTTAAATTTTTTTCAGGCAACTTCTGAAGATCTGAAAAAATCCTTTAGCAATATTGGTGCGGTTTAATCTATTCAAATTCTGCAGGACAAGTTCACTGGAAAGTCAAGGGTATGACTCTCTTTCTCTTATTCATTATTTGTCAATGTTCTTTGTGCTTTATGCTTCAAATGAAAAAGGGAAAGCTATCCATTGGACCTTCCATGTGCACATCAGTCTTATAGTCAAATCCTTATTTAACATTGCCTGACCATTAAACTTCAACATATGTACGCATAATGTGGACTGTACCACAGAAATTAGCCCTAAGAAACTAATTTTAATGAGACTGGGAGATCAGCATGGCTGATGCTTGGGGAGATAGAAACTGCTAAATGCAGTCCATTCTCTTTGATCAAATTTCTAAAGGGTGCTAACTGAAACTTCAATTTGATTACTTTCCTTTCATGCTGTCAATAAATCATTTAGTTCTTACGCTTTTGGTTTTAAGATGAATGTCCTTGCTGGGGACGATTACGCAGTCTCAAATAAACCTGCTGAAGGGTTGAATTCCATAATTATGGTAAAATTGCTTAATTTTCTAAGTATAAAGAGTCGAACTGTCTAAGAGTATATTTCTTCTTTTTGATAGCAAGTGATATGCTTAGGAGACTCAACCGTAGTCCCATAAAGATTTACCCATATTCCAGCTTGCCCTATGTCTGGAACCGTTGCATACTAATTTATAATATCCTCTGGTCAATTTTTGAAGGGCTTGGCATATATGGATTTTGCCGATGATGCACACCTCACTGCAGCTGTAGGAAAGAACAAACAAATGTTTGTTGGGAAGAAGATAAGCATTGCAAGATCAGATCTGAAGCAAAAGAGAAAGGATTTTGCTGGTCATGGGGCCTCTGGAGAACATGGTAGGCTAAGCGGAATTAGGTTTTACCTTTGATATTATGTGTGTGTGTGTAGTGTGTGCAATGCAGTCTATAGATGTTTGCATGTTTGTGTTTCCCACTTCTACATTTTATTTTCTTACTCCTTTGGGTTAAATGGCAGCGCAAAGTAGTAATCAGACTTTCAGGGAGTCTAGAGCACCACATTGTGCTGCTAATAAATGTAGTGATAACATTCAGCTGAAGGGGAGGAACACATTTGCAATGCCAAGGAATGTCAGACCACTTGGTGTGCCCTCAACAAATCCAAAATCCGGAGAAGAAGATGAGAAGCTGAAGTCAAATAATGAGTTCAGAGAAATGTTCCTTAAGAAGTGAGGTTTCTTCCTGGGGTTACATGTTACATGTTAACAAGAATAGCATAGTAATTGACAAACTGCTTTTCTTATAAAAATAAAATAAATAAAAAAAAAAAAAAAAAAAAACATAAGGTTTTGCCTTAATATGTTTCTGTAAACACAATTATGACTAACAATACTTGTTTGAGGACGAAAAAAGCAATGGCCTTGCATCTCATGCTTGTGGAAAATGTGAAAAAATGTCTTTGGTCTGGGAAATATCTAAGGAGGAATATGAAGAATATCATCTATATGTTGGTCTATTAAAATTTCCGCACATGTATATTCATTTTTATTGTCTGTTTTGAATGAATATCCATATCTCATATGATTATGTTTGTTTCACTTAAAACTCTTCATGATTCTGTTGGATGTTTTCCTAAAAATTCTCACAGAATCGAGAATGAGGTTTTCACTTTGTAAATGTTAGATCTTGAATTAGTACCGTTCTTCAAAAAAGACCTAACTGTTTCACTTTATATTTTCGGAATGGAATATTTACATAATCCCCATGATTTAGATTAAACGTTATTCCATGGTATTTTTATGAGATTCCTCCTTTTTTTTAAGCAAGTGCTTGAGAGGGTTTAGTTGAATTGATATATGAATTATGTTTCATTTTCCGTTTCCTTTATTTACTAAGGCACTTGGTTTTAGTTGATATTGAATAAGTGCACATATGATGTGGTCTTTATGATACTATTAAACGGGCGTATGAATAATATGATACAATCATTTTACGGGGGAGCATATCACTTCATTTATATGCCCGTCTAAGAGAATAAACAAACAAATTTGAGCAGCAAGAGCTGCACTTGATTTGGGCAATCCACCAAGATCGGCTTTGATGGGGCAAAAGGGCACTCAGATTTATGTTGCACGGTGAAACTTCCATTGACTCTTGTTATGTGGCAAGAGTGGGCTCAAGATGAAGCTTCTGTTTCAAATGGGTACGTTTTAGTTTTTTCATTTTGTGTTCTTGTTATTGGTTTCATGATTACATTTTGATCACTTAGGGTTTATGGTTAACGAGAGAAAGTATGAAGAGAAAAATTAAATGGATTCGTTTGAAAGGAGGAAGTGATTATCTTTTGGAGTTTAAATGGTGAAACGATGTTGAATTCAAGTTTATGTGACTTCTATCTACTGAGACTTAGCTCAAATGTCGGCTTAATTGAGTAAAAGAAATGAAGTTTTGAGCTTTCTTTTTTTTTTTTTTTTCGTATGTTGCAAGTAGGAAGCAGCGATGGTTGACTTGGGAGGTTGGTTTTTGATAATTTGCGACTGTCTGATATTTTGTTTGTTTATAGATTTTGAGTTCCCTCTTGTCATTGCTTTTATGGACAGCCTGCTTGCCCTCTTGCAAAACTCATTTCTCTTGGTACAAGTATATTAGTTTCTCCAAAACATGAAGCTCAATGTTGAAAATCAGTAAGTGTACCTCCTGATGACCGTTACCCCCAAAGCAAAAAAATAAAAGGGGGGTCAGTTAAATTTTTAAGATTTTGATATTTTCTTGTTCTACATGACTGATGCTAAAGCTCTGGGTATACTTTAAGATTTTATCGCTCTATCTAGCTGAAGGTAGTTTCTTGCTGATTCTCTGCTTCAACTTTGCAGACCTGAGGCATTTCTGGGGATTGAGAAGATTTATGAAAGAGGAGCTTCTGATTATCTGGTAGGTTTTTGTTATCATTATGGATTTTGAATTACTTTATGCGTGAATTTATGGATTAAAACATAGTGATCTTAAGAATTCTCATTTGTGGTATTTTTAGTTATTTTACTAAAAATAACTTTTGGATAAAAAAATTCAGCTTGCCAGATCTATGACTTTTGACTGGCTGAATTATTCCAATAAGTAATTACTAATGACAAAATGGCTCATTAGTTTCATTTGTATGGTAGAGATGATTGTAGGCCTTGCAATTCAGAATGGATATCAATATTCTTACATTTGTGATGGTGTTTAGAGACACATGGTTCCTTTTTGATGCATCATCAAATTTTTCTACCAAATTAGGTGATAGGATAAACTTTTTCAAACTTCTTGGGAATGGAAATCTATTTTTTCAAGTGGCAGTACATTTTGGAAGTTTTAATTGCACTTTGTCGTCTTTTTCCCTACTTTTTGTGGGAAATCAAGTTCTTGCTACTTTCAGTCAGTATTTGCATATATGTGGAATCAAGGGATAAAAATATTAATTCCATTCTTTGGAGTTCCTTTAACTAAGTAGTTCTTTAAAATTGAACGACTAGAACTTGTTCTGGTGCAGCCTGTCTCACATTGGTGTGACTGCTTGAGATTTGTGCAAGAATATGATCCATCTATACGTGAATTTTCACCTGATGGTATTGCGAAGGGAAGAAATCTCTTCGAGCGTGCTATAACTGCTGCTGGTGTGCATGTTGCTGAAGGCAGTAACATATGGGAACCATACAAGGAATTTGAGCAGGCCATTCTCCATACGACAGATGAGACCAACATTAAGGTGATAATTTATAATATATATATATTAGAAACTTATAAGAATATTTGCCTGAAGGGATGCATTCTATTAATAAATTTACTTGATTATTTAAAGTCTTATTCCATCCTACTGGTTTGTTATTATGGTTAATAATGCTTTTGTGGGTCTTCCTTTATATTTCCTAGAACCATGGCTCAAGTTGCATGCCCTGTTTATTTTAGAAACCTTTTTTCTCCTTTTTGTCATTATGTATAGTTCATAAATTTTGTTCTTTCATATCCCTATGAAGGGCTATGTACCCAGAAAAAGTATCTGTTTTCAAAATTTACATTTGGAAAATTACTGCTCTTTTGCAGGAAAAAGGAAAACAGGTTCAGCGCATCCGAAGTATATTTCACCGTCAGTTGTCTGTTCCCCTTGCTAACATAAGGTCAACCCTTCTCACCTACAATTCTTGGGAGGTGGAACTGGGGACTGCTCTAGATATTGAATCAGGTGATTTAGATGGGATTCCTTCTACTGTTGCCACAGCGTATGAAAAGGCATTGGAGATGTATAATGCTTGAGCTGATTTTGAAGAACGGATTGCAAGGCAGGATATATCTGACTCCGAAAAATTTCAACAATTCACGGTATATGGCATTTACTATCAGATATTGTTTTAGACAGCTAAATGATAATTCTGGGCTCTTACATGATACCTTAAGCATTTAGGTTAAACGGTAACTTAATATGATATTAAAGTAGAGGTCATGATTTGAGTCTCCCATCTATTACATCCTGCTATACTTGGGTTGGTCTTTCTATCTGAATTTGGGATTGGTTTATGTAACATGTGAACATGCCTGTTACAAAGCTTAATACCATTGTTGTGCCCTTACCTTTTCAAGCTTAAGCTTTTAGGTCAAGTTGTTTATCAACAAAGATGCTGTTGAAATTTCATTATAATTTCAATTTTTTATGGTCTTTCTTGCTTCTAATATAAGTAATCAGTTTATGTAAGCTTTTGATCTTTCTCTTCTGCTTCTTCTTTTCCTGAGGGTGGGGGGTTGCATAAGAACTTGCAATGTGGCAATAGGTTACTTTTTTTTTCCTTCTTTAAAGTGTTAATACTATTATTTTAATTTTAAATTTTTGCAGATCTACTTTAAGTTTGAACACTCTTCTGGAGATCCAACCCGTGTTCAACTTCTCTATGAAGTGCTATTACCGAGTTTCCTGTATCAAGTGATCTCTGGCTTGATTATACTCGCTATTTGGATAAAACCTTGAAGGTTTCACTCATATTTTCTCTTTTCAATTCTTTATGTTTCAGGTATTTGTAATTTTAGCAATTAATCATTTCTTTTTCCCTTCAGGTAGGAAATATTGTGCGGGATGTTCATTCCAGGGCTAGGAAAAATTGTCCTTGGGTTGGTGATCTTTGGCTTCAATCTTTGCTCGCTTTGGAACATTGCCGTGCGCCTGAGAAAGAGATATCTACTGTAAGTTTCAGTTGTTACCCTTCATCTGTTGCGAATTATGAGAGATTGTTATAAGTAGCTTAAGAGCAATGAAGTTTCACAAACTTTAGCGTTGGAATTTCATTCTGCTCCTCTTACAAATATAGAAGTTTACTCTTGTTGTTCAAGAAGATTTTCATGTCTTATTCAGGTCTTTGAGAAGTCCCTTCTATGGACTTTTTCGACCATTGAGGAGGTAAAGATATTCTTTTCTCTACTTTGCAGGCTTGATTTACTGCTTTTTGGAACTTGTTATTGTTTCATCTACATTTTATGCATTAAAGATCTTTGTTAATCGGGCCCTCTTTTGTTTCAGTACCTAAACTTATTCCTCACTCGAGTGGATGGTTTGAGACGAAGAATCCTTTTGCCTGGAGCAGAAGAGGATGAACTGAATTTTCCATTGATAAGGGAAACCTTTCAGGTTCGCATAGGTATACTGTTCATTTTTCCTAGCTAAAATTGGTTTTACTTGATGCCAAGAACTTGAAGCTTCTCAAGGCATTTGTAGATGCTCTATTCTTGGTGAATTTTGGATGAAGAAAATGTGGACCTTTTAGCTAGTCTACTCTTTCAAGGTCCAGGCATAGATCTCTTACGAATGTGTATCAAGTGCTTCTACCCTTAGACCCTGAAGAAAAGTCTATTAATTTACTTCATTTAGTGTGCTGTGGTAGTACCATTATGACCACTTTATGTAGAAATTACAGTGCATAACTCTCGGTACTCCAAGATGGCTTTTGCTAATTACTAGATTGTTACCTTTGTTAATTGTTTTGTCATGGAATAGTGTCCTTTGCTAAAAAATTTCTCGTTCAGCATTGGAGTTGCATGCACGGAAGATATCTTTATGGATCTGTGAATTTATAAAATTGGCATGTCATTTTCTACTGGTACATCGTTGTTGTGTAATGGTTGTCTTCAATATTTGTGTTTATAAACAATTAGCCTGATGTCTCTTTAGTGTACCATTGAAATTGCAGGCTCTATATGATTGGATGTATTATATATACTTGAATATTTAACTGTGTAGTTTCTTCCTTTCAGCGTGCATCAGATTACTTATCTCAGCGGATGAAGAATACAGATGGTTTGCTGCATTTACATGCTTATTGGGCTCGTTTGGAGCTAAATTTGGCTGCAGCTCTGGGTGTTTGGGGGAGCCTGGTTAAGATCTGGTTTGGCCCATTCATCCTTTTCTCTTTCATATTCTGTATAGTTCAATATGATTGATTTATGATTCATCTTTGTATTTTTTCTGTATAACTTGCTTTTTGTCTGTGCAGCAGGTCAATGTTGGAAGCCTGGCAAGGTTATATAACTATGGAAATTGAATTGGGACATTTAAATGAAGCTAGGTCCATCTATAGGAGATGCTACAGTAAAAGATTTAGTGGGACAGCTTCAGACGTACAATTCTTTTACATTACTTGCTTTTTATTATACTAGATTGATTTATGGACAGAATTTGAATTTGAATGTTTCTATACTGGTTTTTTTTGTAATTTTTTTTTTTTTAGAAAATTGTTGCTTTTAGTAGTATACGATGCAGCTTTATTTAATCAATTGATATTTGTCATCTACAATGCAAACATATCTTTCTTTATTCTCTTTTTGCAGCTGATGGAAGTTGAAACCAGACAAATGGCTTAAGTCAAGGTTGTTAAAATGTTGTTTATCAAGTAGGGCAATTTATGGAGATCTTTTGAACTCTTAATATAGAATTATGCTTTACAGCTGAGAATATTTTTAGAGAGTAACCTTGCAATAGGTCAACCTGTTACTTGGGCACCAGAATCACAATGGTTTAATATGTCATACGTAAATGATATAGGACAGTATCTCCAGGGATCATGCTAGTCGAAAATCCATGACGTTTATTTTTTTAACTTTAAACTTTGGAGTTATTGATACTCTAATGAAATTATTGCATATATGAAGCAGTCACATTTAAGCCATGGGTAGGGGAGTATTTTTTGGAAACCCAATAGGCTGATATAAGAGTAGACTAGGACTCCCTAGCTTGACTTATTTACGAGAATTGTACCCATTGTTATTCAAAAATGAAAGTTTATTTTCTTTAAAAGTGTGAAACTTGTCAACTTGCAAAATACACCAAGTCTATTTATCTAGCTCATAAATATAAGAGTTCTAGGCTTTTTTAATAATTCATAGTGATATTTGGGGGCCATCTAGAGTTGCAAATATTGTAGGGTCTAAGTGGTTCATTACGTTTATTGATGATCACACTAGAGTATGTTGGGTATACTTGATGAAAAACAAGTTTGAAGCAGGTCAATTGTCCAAAAGGATTGCCTAGACAGTTGTTTGTTAATCTGTTTCCAAGCTGGGAATGGTAAATATCTATTCACCGGCTTGAGGGGAAGTGTAGGATTTCTAGATTAGAATATGATCAATTTAAGAGTTATCTAAGTCTTATCTAGTTTAAGAGATTAAAATAAAAAGATTATCAAGATTTGTTTTCTCTTGATTTCATGTTTAAATCTCTCTATATGAGATTTGGGCAAGTTTGGTTTGTAATTCAGAAATAATTTTGAAAAACTAAGTTACAATTAAAAGTTTTAAAGTTTTATCTCTAAATTTTAAATATATTTTGTATTTTAAATCTCTTTATGAGATTTGGGCCAGTTTGGTTTGTGATTCAAAAATAAGTTTAAAAAACTAAATTACAGTTTAAAATTTTAAAAGCTTTATCTCAATATTTTAAATATTTGAAAATATATGTGGTATTAAAAATATTTTTTGAAGTTAAAAACTATATAAAGATTGAGAAATGATATTTTTCTAGTTTTTTAATTTTACACTAATTTTTGCGATTATATGCAAAAACATTTAACTTATTTTAATAAAAACTATTTTCATAAAATTCCTTATATTCCTTGTTTTCGAAAATAAAACACTATTTAAAATTTATAAGAAATAGGCTTTTATTTAGATTTTAAACTTTTATATGTGTTTATGCTATATTTATGGTTATGATTGTGGTTGTTCAGCTCATGAGATTGTGTTAAATTTTAAGTATGGTTGTTGAACGCTTAACTATCAATTTAAGTTTTTAAGTCAAGTCGTTACGTAACATTGTTAAAGATGTTACTGAATTATGATACATCTGCTTGGTATTTATTGAATGTATACAATCTTTGCTATTTTAACTTAATGCGTAAAGATGCTTGTCTTTGTTCCCGTTCTCATATTACACCCCGCTTGGAAGAGTTGCAACTATTTAGGTTACAGCAAGAAGCCAAATCTGTTCCTGAACTAATAGATCAGAAAGAGAAGTCGCATAAGAAAAGTGTTAATGGAAAGAGTAAAACAGATTCAAACATGATTGAAAAACAGTCTCTAGCTAAGTGGCAGAAAAATACTGCCTAAAACCCAAACAAGGTGCATGGGAAAGAAAGGGACGAGCACAGAACTTAGCTAAAAAAAACGAAGTAGAAGAAGCAAAACCCAAATTGAACAGCATCCAAATGACCAGCACATCAAAGACTCCACCACTGGAAGAGCCAAAGTATATACTAACGAGTGTACTGCATTTTTATCAAACCTTAACTTTAGGGCATGTAGAGATTCTCTCGCACTTCAGAGAGAGATTGCTTTTTATTCCTTTTTAGTGTTGGACATGCAAATATAGAGAGATAATTTTGATGGTTTAAAATTTTTTTTTTTAGGCAACTTCTGACGATCTGAAAAAATTCTTTAGCGGTGTTGGTGGGGTTGAATCTGTTTGAATTCTGAAGGACAAGTTCACCGGAAAGTCAAGGGTATGACTCTCTTTCTCTCATTCATTATTTGTCAATGTTCTTTGTGCTTTATGCTTCAAATGAAAAAGGGGAAGCTATCCACTGGACCTTCCATGTGCACATCGGTCTTATTGTCAAATCCTCATTTAACATTGCCTGACCTTTAAACTTCAACATATGTATGCATAATGTGGACTGTACCTACGTTAGATAAGAAACTAATTTTAATGCTTTAGGGAGATCAGCATTGTTGATGTTTCAGGGAGATAGAAACTGCTAATTGTAGTCCATTGTCTTTGATCAAATTTCTCAAGGGTGCTCACTGAAACTTCAATTTGATTTCTTCCTTTCATGCAATCAATAAATCATTTAATTCTTACGCTTTTGGTTTTAAGATGAATGTCCTTTTCAGAGACAATTATGCAGTCTCAAATAAACCTGCAGAAGCATTGAATTCCATAATTATGGTAAAATTGCTTAATTTTCTAAGTATAAAGAGTCTAACTATTTAAGAGCATATTTTTTCATTTTGCTAACAAGTGATATGCTTAGGAGACTCAACCATAGTCCCATACAGATTTACCCATATTTCAGGTTTCTTATAAACTGTAGTGCATCTGTATGGGACCGTTGCATACTAAGTTATAATATCCTCTGATCGATTTTTGAAGGGCTTGGCATATGTGGATTTTGCCGATGATGCACACCTTGCTACAACTATAGGAAAGAACAGAAAATGTTTCTTGGGAAGAAGATAAGCATTGCAAGATCAAATCCGAAGCAAAAGAGAAACGATTCTGTTGGTCATGGGGCCTCTGGAGAACATGGTAGGCTAAGTGGAATTATGTTTTATCTTTGTTAGTACCTGTGTGTGTTTGTTTGTGTGCAGTGCAGTGCAGTCTATAGAAGTTTGCGTGTTTGTGTTTCCCACTTGTACCTTTTATTTTCTTATTCTTTTGGGTTAAATGGTAGTGCAATGTAGTAATTAGACTTTCAAGGGGTCTAGAGCGCCACACTGTGCTGCTTATAAACGTAGTGATAGCATTCAGCTGAAGGGGAGGAGCACATTTGCAATGCCAAGGAACGTCAGACCACTTGGTGTCCCCTCGACAAATCCAAAAGCTGGGGAAGTGGAAAATGAGAAGCCGAAGTCAAATAATGAGTTTAGAGAAATGTTCCTTAAGAAGTGAGGTTTGTTCCTAGGGTTACATGTCACATGTTAACTAGAATAGCACAGTAATTGACAAACTTCTCTTTCTTATAAAAAACGTAAGGTTTTGCCTTAATATGTTTATGTAAACACAGTTATGACAAAAGATACCTGTTTGGAGACGAAAAATATTTGTGCTATTGAGATCAATCTATATCAGTACCCATCTTATAAATTTTCTTTCAGATATGTCAAAGTTTATACCCATTTTATTCAAAAGGGTAAAGTTCTAATATGTTTTATGTGGAACATATATTTCATTTAATCTGTGATGAGGATAGCCTCAATACCTCACCCCAAGATTCAGAGAAATTTTATCCAATTAGATGGCGATCAAGTTCCTTTTTATGTGACAAATGACCAATGGTGTAGGATCCAACAAGATCATGAAAACTATTATGGGTTGGTGGTCTGCTCTTAGTCTAAAATAACATTGAATACTCATAGTGTAGCTGTTAGTTTCTTTGCTTTTCTATACCTATTGATTCAATTCTAGCGGAGAATCCATTTTACTATTTGTCATAGATGAAAATCCTAATGCAGAAAGATGGACCAATAGAGCACTATTGAGTTTGTGTACTGAAATAGCAATGGCCTTGCATCTCATGCTTGCGGAAAATGTGAAAAAATGTCTTTGGTTTGGAAAATGTCTTTGGAAGAATATGAAGAATATCATATGTATGCTCGCCCGATTAAAATTTTCGCACACATATATTCATTTTTATTGTCTGTTTTGAATGAATATCCATATCTCATATGATTATGTTTGTTTCACTTAGACTCTTCATGATTCTATTGGATGCTTTCATAAAATTTCTCATAGGATCGAGAATGAGGTTTTCGCTTTGTACATGTTAGATCATGAATTAGTACCATTCTCTAAAAAAGATCTAATTGTTTCACTTTCTATTTTCGGAATGGAATATTTACATAATCCCCATGAATAGGGTTAAACGTTGTTCTATGGTATTTGTATGATATTCCTTTTTAATTTTAAGCGAGTACTTGAGAGGGTTTAAGTGATCTATGAATTATGTTTCCTTTTTCGTTTCTTTTATGTACTAAGTCACTAAGTGGGAGATTTCCCTCGACGACCATTATTAACTTGTTCCCCCATGGGCTCTTTCCCATGTCGCCTCCTGGAATCAGCTTGTCTTCTAACTTTACGCTCATGAGTCTCATATTTGGAATTTGCTAACACCTTTCTCATATTTGGAAGGGGTATTTATACAAGTTTACACCAAAGGAAGTAGAGAGAAATATGGGATTGCCATTAGACTTGGAAAGCAATTTCGTGATTTTAGTGATTGCGCGCTGGGATTGCGCATATATTGATTCGTTCTTATCCCTCCCGAGATGTTCGAGATAAGGCTTAAAGTTAAATGTTTCGCACTTAAATAATATTTTTATAAAGGAGATTAAATTAATAGTAATCATTTTGATTAAGCATTATTGAAGTTATAAAAGTAGTTTTGTTTTCGATTGACATAAGAAAATTTTAATCAATAAGCAAACACTGATTATAAATGTATAACATTAAAATTCATGGATTCCCTTGAAATTAACTTGGCTTCTATGAGCATCGTGATTAAACATTATTAAAATTGTCTCATAAAATTTGTGGTTCATAGGATTAAGATGGAAAATTTAATCAATAAACAACAAACAAATGTTAAATAAATACATAATGATCCATCAACTACCATTGAATAAGAGAAATTAATTGAAAGAATTAGCATGTCAAAACATTGAGAGAAAAGTTCAAGATTCTATCTTATATTTCATTAATTCTCTCGCAGAATATAATGCATTGAAAAATTAGAATAGAAAAGTCTTATAGCTATAAATTTTTTCTATCTTCTAATTGATTCCATATATTATTGGAAGTATAGTCTCTAATGAACTTGAAATCCAACTTCGCTGCCTCGTGACGCACCTCTAATAATAGTCTCTAATAAGCAACATAAAAATTAATCTTATAAATGAAGAAGTTTTAACTAGAAAGGGATATGGGCCTAATGTTGTTTGCTACAATACTTTAATCAGATAGTATTGCAAGAATAAAGAAGGCAACGAAGTTCTTAATCTCTATCAAGAGAAGATTTTAAAAGGAATTAGGCCTAATGTGATTATAAATAACAATTTGTTAACTTGCCTTTTTCATAAAGCTAATGTAAAAGATGCGCAGAAATTAGTTGGTGAGGTGCAACTTAATGGTTTTACTAGAGATGGCAATGGGCCCGATATTTTCGGGTACCCGGCTCGGCCCGGCCCGAAAGGGGTGGGCTTTACCCGAGGTTGGCGGGCTTGGGCTTGGGCTCAGGGCTTGATTTTAAGGCCCGACCTCGGGAGTGCGGGCCGGGCATGGGTATATCTTTAGGCCCGGCCCGGCCCGGCCCGTCTCGAAAATTTTAGTATTAATTTTACTAATTTACCCTTATACTATATATTTAATTACAATATTATATATATATATATATCCATTTTTCCCAAACTCTAACCTCAATTTTCATCCCATATTAAAGGTTTAACATGTTAAAATTGCCTTTAAATGAGTTAGATGGGTTTAGTTCAACTTATTAAAGTGGATTTCACCATAACATATTATGCACAGCTGAAAAGTTAGTATAATCAACTATTATAGAGTTTTAATTGCTCACTTATTGCTTAAATTATTTGTGGAAATAACTTCAATTAATATTTAAAAACCATTTCTAAAATTAAAAAATATAAAAAAATTTGAAATTTATTAATATTTAAAAATAAACATTATTAAAAAAGGCGGGCTTGGGCCAGGGCTGCGGTTATAAAAAACCCGTCGGGCGGGCTTGGGCTTTGCCTATCATACCCGTGAGCGGGCTCGGGCCGGGCTTGGGCTGTGTCATGAGGTCGGGCTTGGGCCTGGGCCAAGGGGTACCCGGCCCAAGCCCGGCCCATTGCCATCACTAGGTTTTACCTTATTCTTGGACACATAGCATTTTCAATGATGGACTTTGCAAGAATAGATGTATTTTGGAAGAAGTGGAAATGTTTCATACTTTAGTAAAAAGTAAAAAACAATATCCCTTGAATTTTTAATATATCACTTTCGATTATGTGAAATATCGATTTTGGCATACTTGAAAGTTTGGAGAACAAATAGAAAAAAAAAAAAATTTTATATATCATTGTAAAATAAATACAAAGTTCTATAGCATGATTTACTTAAATCTTATAATTTTATTAAAAAAAAAAAAAAAAGGGAAGGTAAAATTGAATACTTATATAAATTGGTTTGTTTGATCAACTAGATAATTTTGGATTTAGTAGAAAACCACCTCAAACCGAAAAACACCTGAACGTGGATTTACATTTTTAACCTTCAAGTGAACAATTTTCGAAATCATAAAGGCAATGTGAATAGGAAAGATAGATGCTTGACATAAGTTTGCAATTCTTAAAACCTTAAAGGTTGTTTGTGAAATTTGTCAAAACATTTCTCTTTAATGCATTTGCCTTTTGCAATGACCTTACTTCGGACAAACGACCCACAAAAACACTCTTCATACATGGCTTTGATATTCAGATCTCTATTTCGTTCGTCTTCAATCTCTCAAAACCCATCTTCGAAAGTTAATGTTTTATTTTTGTTAGCTCACTTACACAACCTCACATCTTCAAGCTCCAAAAATGAAGTTTCGTATTCTTTCAAAAAACCCCTTGAACGATCCTCACTTGCTAAATTCCTCGAAGAAAATTGTCGATCGGTAGCTTTACTCTGAATGAAGCATTGTACTTTTTTTATTACATGATTAATATGAAACCCCCTTCTCCAATTTCATCATTCACTACTTTGTTTAGTGCACTAGTGAGAAGAAGCATTATCATGAAGTGATTTCGCTATATAAGTTGTTGAATTCAATGGGTTGTCTCGATTTAATATCTTTGAATGTTTTGATGACTTGCTTGTGTAATATTGAAAGGGTTTTGGATAGTTTTGCGGTTTTTGGGGGATTTTGAAGAAGGGTTTTAGCCCAAATGCCGTGACTTTTAATTGTTTGATTAAAGGTTTGTGTGTAGAGAGAAAGATTATGGAATCAATGGAATTGTTTAAGAAAATGATTGCTGTTGGTTGTAGGGCTAATGTGATCACTTGCAACACTTTGATTGGTGGATTGTGTAAAAGCGAGAAAATAAGTGTTGCCATTAAGTTGCTTGAAGAGATGGTTAATGGGAATAAAGAATCGGGTGTTATTTGTAGGCCAAATGTTGTTACTTATAGTATTATAATTGATGGTCTTTGTAAGGTGGATTGGTTGAGAAGGCTAGACAACTATTGTTGGAACATATGATTCGAGAGGTGTGGTTCCTAACATTTATACTTACGCCATTTTAATAAACGGTTATTGCTTGGCCAATAGAATTGGTGATGCAAAGGAGTTGTTTGATTCTATAACTAGAAAGGGGTATAGACCTAATGTTGTTTGCTACAATACTTTAATCAATTGGTATTGCAAGAATAAAGAAGTCAATGAAGCTCTTAGTCTTTATCGAGAGATGATTTCAGAAGGAATTAGGCCTGATGTGATTACATATAACACCTTGTTAAGCGGCTTTTTTCTTATAGCAAAGGTGAAAGATGCACGGAATTTAGTTGGTGAGATGCGACTTAACGATGCTTTTCCTGATTCTTGGACATATAGCATTTTCATTAATGGACTTTGCAAGAATGGATATGTTTTGGAAGCAGTGGAAATGTTTAATGCTCTAGTAAATAATAAGTTTGCAGTTAGCATTGAGGGTTTGAGTTCCCTCATTGATGGATTATGTAAAAGCAGGGAGATTGAAATCGCTTGGGACCTGTTTCAGAAGTTTTTTCTTCATGGAAACCTAGTGCCAAATGTTGTAACATATAACATTTTGATCAATGGGCTGTGTAAAAATGGACAACTAGAAATGGCAAATGAGTTGTTGTCATATATGGAGGAAATAGGTTGTGCTCTAGATGTAGTCACATTTAATACGCTTATGTTTGGTTTCCTCAAGAATAATGAGATACCCAAAGTTGTTGAACTCCTTCATAAGATGGTGGAGAGAAATGTGAAGCCGACTGAATGTACAATGTCCTTAGTCATGCAGTTACTAATAAAGGCCGAAAATTATAGTGAATGTTTGAACGAGCTTCCTCAATTTCTATTCCAAAAGCGAAATTGAAGTTTACGTGATAAAACTTTAGCGAGTATCGAACTCTTTTCGGAGTAGAATCCTACAAAAGTTCATCCAGCTGCCCAAATGCTCTATATTGGTTATGGTAAGCAGCTTTTATCTGTTCGAATTTGATAGGGATAGTGATGGGGATGATTGAGAATGATAGCTTTCCCGATCAGCATACGATACATGATCTGTCTCTGTTGTAAGTACATGTATCGGAGGTGGCAGCATTGCAGGTTGCATTTGGATTTGCACATGTAGTAGATCTTAAGGGTTTGAGGATTATTTTTGGTGTAAATTTCAGTAAGCAAAAGTTGTATATGAGGAATTGTGGAATGGTTCTTACTTCAACTACGACAATAACGGTAGCCGCTCAAGTTCATCTATTCAAGCTAATCAGTTCTTGGACAATGGTATGTTGCAAGCCGATTAACTTCATTCATTGATATTCTCAATTATCCGTGCCCGATAAATCTTGATTTATTTATAGTGTTTCACATGTTTCTGTTTCTCAATATATATTCTTTTTTAGTTTAGATCTGATAAGACTAGAACTTACCAAGTGTGCTCTAATGTAGTTATGCACGAGCATGTGCTCTTTCAGCGATAGTTGATGAAGTCAAAGCAAAAAGAGCATTAGAGAAGGTTTTTCCTTAGAATATCTTAAAGAATATGGATGCACAACAAGGGTCGGTCAATGGGATCTACCTGTTGGAACAGTTAAAATGACAACATTGTGGTCGAGAAAAATATGGTCGTGTTTCATATGCGATTCTTTATAACGATGATCATGGGGATTTGGTCGATATGGGATTTCAAATTGCCATTGAAATCAATGAAGCAGCATGGTCTGAAAATGCACTCGTGTAAGAACCTGTAAGTTTATTTAAAGCTGTTTTCTTATAGCTTAGTTAATAGGCTGTTAACTAAGGTATGGGTTTGTGTTTTTTAGATCTAAATCTATCTCAAATCTGTATAGATTTCATTTCATCATCTGTTTTGTCAGTTCATTTTTTTTTTTTTTTGGTGGATGTACCGTTTAACCATTTTCTAGTAGATTCTTGATGTTGTGAAATGTTGGACAAAACTCCGGTAGTTATAATGTCTAGTTGATAATATTTTTGCTCCTTAGGTGATGGAGGGGGAGAAGAATATCATAGATAGATAATATAGGATTCTATATAGGGTGATAGAGAGAAATTAATAGGTTAAGAGGAGAAATCAAGAAAGGGTTACCAAGGACTCAAATACTCGATCCTAAAATGTAGAAGATAAGGACTAAATACCCATTTGCATCCTTCCTTTATGTGCTTTATCATTAGGTTACTGCCTTTAGGATAAATTTCTTTTTATCCTAAAGGTAGTAATGCTGGATAGGCAAATACAGGGAGATAATTCTGATGGTTTTAAATTTTTTTCAAGCAACTTCTGAAGATCTGAAAAAATTCTTTAGCAATGTTGGTGAGGTTTAATCTATTCGAATTCTGCAGGACAAGTTCACCGGAAAGTCAAGGGTATGACTCTCTTTCTCTTATTCATTATTGGTCAATGTTCTTTGTGCGTTATGCTTCAAATGAAAAAGGGAAAGCTATCCACTGGACCTTCCATGTGCACATCAGTCTTATAGTCAAATCCTTATTTAACATTTTCTGACCTTGAAACTTCAACATATGTACGCATAATGTGGACTGTACCACAGAAATTAGCCCTAAGAAACTAATTTTAATGAGACTGGGAGATCAGCATGGCTGATGCTTTGGGGAGATAGAAACTGCTAAATGCAGTCCATTCTCTTTGATCAAATTTCTCAAGGGTGCTAAATGAAACTTCAATTTGATTATTTCCTTTCATGCTGTCAATAAATCATTTAGTTCTTACGGTTTTGGTTTTAAGATGAATGTCCTTGTCAGAGACGATTACGCAATCTCAAATAAACCTGCTGAAGGGTTGAATTTCATAATTATGGTAAAATTGCTTAATTTTCTAAGTATAAAGAGTCCAACTGTCTAAGAGCATATTTCTTCATTTTGATAGCAAGTGATATGCTTAGGAGACTCAACCGTAGTCCCATACAGATTTACCCATATTCCAGCTTGCCCTATGTCTGGAACCGTTGCATACTAATTTATAATATCCTCTGGTCAATTTTTGAAGGGCCTGGCATATATGGATTTTGCCGATGATGCACACCTCACTGTTGCTGTAGGAAAGAACAAACAAATGTTTGTTGGGAAGAAGATAAGTATTGCAAGATCAAATCTGAAGGAAAAGAGAAAGGATTTTGCTGGTCATGGGGTCTCTGGAGAACATGGTAGGCTAAGCGGAATTAGATTTTATCTTTGTTATTATGTGTATGTGTGTGTGTTTGTGTGCAATGCAGTCTATAGACGTTTGCATGTGCTCTTTCAGCGATAGTTGATGAAGATAGAGAAGGTTTTTCACTATAATATCTTAAAGAATATGGATGCAAAACAAGGCCCGGTCAACGGGATCTACCTGTTGGAACAGCTGACATGACAACATTGCGGTCAAGAAAAATATGGTCTGGTGTTACATATGCAGTTGCTATAACGATAATTGTGGAGATTTAGTCTATATGGGATTTCAAATTGCCATTGAAATCTATGAAGGAGCGTGGTCTGAAAATGGACTCGGGTAAGAACCCCCTATGTTCATCGGACGCTGTTATCTTATAGCTTAGTTAATAGGCTGTTAACTAAGGTATGAGTTTGTGTTTTTTAGATCTAAATCTATCTCAAATCTGTATAGATTTGATTGCATCATCTGTTTTGTCAGTTCAATTATTTTTTTTGGTGGATGTGCCATTTAACTGCTTTCTAGTAGATTCTTGATGTTGTGAAATGTTGGACAAAACTCCGGTAGTTGTGATGTCTAGTAGATAATATTTTTGCTCCTTAGGTGATGGAGGAGGAGCAAAAATATTAATGGGGAAATTAATAGATTAAGAGGAGAAATCAAGAAAGGGATACCAGGGACTCAAATATTCTATCCTAAAATGTAGAAGATAAGGACTAAATACCTAGTTGCACCCTTCCTTTTATGTCCTGCATCGTCAGGTTACTGCCTTTAGATAATTTTCTGCCAATTACAATTGGAAACTTTACATTTTGCATAATTTACACTGAAAATTATCTACTCCAAAACTATTTGTTCCTGATAATTCACTGACTCGTTGTTTTTTTGCGTAGTTATTCTTTCTAAACTCCTAAAGCTTGGACCACCATTGATTGTTTTAGAGCGCTAAGCTAGATGCATTCTTTGGCCATATGGGCAATGGGCTCTTACAAGGCCAAAACCTTGTAAGAATGGGATGAAACCAACAATAAATGAAGAATGTCTGTATAGATATCTTGCAAGATTCTGCAAAGTTGCTCGCCTTCTAAAGACATTGGATGAGAAAACACTTAAAGGTCTTTTACAGTCTCTCTTGTATTACACTTGCAAGAGGATGTTTCCATAATTGATTGGTTCTTGTGACTTATTATCGTCATGCAATTTTATGCATAGTAATGAGTTGTATTTTAAAAGAAAACATTTGAAATGCTTATGTAGATTATATTGTTATACTATTAGTTATCCGATTCTTATAACTATTTTCAAAATTTAGTTTTGATGGGTACCATTGTTTCCAAATTTTGCAAACAATAAGCGTTATAACAGAGATTATAATGTTATAGGAACTAGGAAGCACATTCATAACAAAAATTCTTTATTGAGATGGGTGTATATTTGACTGTTTAATCACTTGATATGTGCTTCTCATATATATTAATGTATCAGTTAACGTATATGATCAATTGCTAGTTTTATAAGATCAGATCAATTTTCCATTTCACAAAATTAGAATTTTGAATAATTATTAGTTTATGATATCAGATCATTTATCAGTTATTAGTTTTAATGTATCAGAAATGAACCAATAAAGTAAATAGTTAATAATAATAGTTTCAATACCAGATATTAGACATTAAAAATACAGAACCAGAGAAAATATATAATATATCTCTAGTTTATTAATATCAGTTTTTAAGAAATAATTCAGATAATTGTACCATAGTTACATAGAAATTATTTTTAGAAAAGTATAAGTAAAGAAAAAATGTTTTACAAAATCATCTATTCATTGAATATTTTTAGGTCATCACAGGAATCGTGTTGAGCAGTGATTTCTGCTGGAGGTTGGGTCCATGCGATAGTTTCATTTTGCATGTCATGTCGCATGTAATGATGTAAACTGCATGAGGGTTATCACCTATAGACTTATTATATGCATATTTCCATATGAATTTATGATATACACCATTTTGTTTTCAGAAAAAAAATTTGGTAATAAAGAGTTTTCTTTCAAAGAAAAATATGAAATACTATAATAAAATGAATAATTATAACATAAAAAAAACATCTATTTACCTTTGGTTTTGTTTCTATTTTTGCTATTATATATTTGTCAAGAAAAATAAGTCATAATTAGTAAATATATTATAATTATTACTTGTGCGACTAGTATACCTGCTATATATTGTACGTTGTAGGAAACACGCATCACGAGGATAGGGCGGGCTGGGTTAGGTCGGGCTAGGGATTGCACTATCCCCTACCCCGGCCCGTCCCAAGGTGCAGGGATTTTTCTGAGGATCGTCCCCAGCCCTATCCCCGAATCTTTAGGGGATTCCTCGCCCCATTCGGGCTAGGTCCGGTCGGATCCCCGCGGCCTGAATGATGAGTGAGTATCGTTCCCACGAGGATTGTTGCTAAGCACTAAGTTTTCTACCGTTTTCAAGTTGAAGAAATCGAATTCTTTTGGATTTAAGGGAGCAATTTAAACTATAACTAAGACAAAGTTTTACTAAAATAAAATTTTACTATGAAAGCAAGATTTAAAACGGGATAAAATCAATTTAAACAAACGAGTAGGGTTTTGACTTCATTCGAACTCTATGGGTTAAACTTAAAGAATTAAACTAAATTCATATTCACATGCATTGATTGTAAATCGAACTCCCTAAAGTGTCCAACATACCTTCTCAGGCTATGTTGTCCTACTCTTCCCTATTAACCTTCCGCACCCAACAAAATGAAAGTTAATAAATCTAAGCTCATTAAGCGCAAGAATCCTAGATTGATTTCATCGGTTCTTGAATCTATCTCTAGCATCCAATAATACAATGGTGATTACCCAAGAAGCTTAACATGAATTATCTCTCAATCTCATCATGTTCATCACATACGAACAATAAATACAGAATAATCACACAATCAAAGCAAATAATATGAAATTAATAATCATCAACTCTCTAACCCATTAGAATCCGAACTACATCAAAACCCTAACCCAAAATAGGTTAGTTCATGGCTAAATCAATAAAACAATTAAAAGGAACGAAAAACTCCAAGTTCAACATAATGGAAACAAGAGAAAAGGAAAAGAATCTCCCCAAATTGATGAATCCACTGATTTCCTCGGATCTTCCACTTTGTTCAATCCAAAATCATTCAAAAATCAATCTAAGAAAATGTAAAACTGCTGTCTATCTCTCCACGAACACCCTCAACAAAAAGACTAAGTCCCTCTTTTATACCTCGCCCAAAAATCTTAAAACCTAGCCTAAAAACGAAACAGTGCATTTTACAAAAACTGGAGTACGCAGACTTCGCCGCGGCGAAGAAGGAATCTCTCTGCGGTGACAAAGGAGCTGAATCTGGTGCGTCACTAGCCCATTTCACCACAGCAAAGAAGAACCTTTGCCGCGGCGAAGCTTCCTGAAGAATTCTGAAATTCTAGAATTGCCCTCCGCTTGCTTCTGAGTCCAAAAACTCCAAATCTGCCTTTATTCGCTCAAAATTTCCATTTTAACCTGAAACACGAAATGTAAAGAATCAAGTATCAATTCACGCAAAAATAGACTGAGAAGTATCTAAAATCCAGCCTAAAAGCTTAAATCAAATAGCATAATCCTCGGATTATCAAATACCCCCAAACTAAGGACATGCTTGTCCTCGAGCATCAAGTACAAAACAAGATAAAAGAAAAACACAAACGTTCAAAAATACAAAACAGCAAATGACGAAAATTAAATAAGAGAAACAAAAGACTCGACTCACAAAACAACTGCCTAGAATTTATACCAATCTCAAAAGTTGTTGCAAAATTATTAAAAGAAAAATGTTTAACACTCCAAGAAGTTATAAGTTGCATCGACTTTCTTTCTCAATTGGTCCCCCGAGTAGGTAATCCCCACTTTGATCCACCTTCCGACTTCCCGGATTTTTTTATGCAGGAATGCAAAGTTTATCAAATGGTGGCAGACTCCATAAGCTTAAATATCGAACTACTCTCCACTAATGAGGACTAGACAGAGATAAGAATCAGCAGGTCTTTATAAGCTTGTAACGCTAGACTCGGGAAGTGTGTTCCAAGAAAAAGGATAGGAAATACAATGTAAGAGAACTCGGTTTTCCTAATACAAACACTCAAATCAAATCGAACTTCACTTCTTCTCAACCACCAATCAATGTGTCCACTAATTTATATCCCTCAAACTTGTATGTTTCTTATTTCTGATACCATAAATGCGCGGACGGGAAGTGCGTTTAAGGTGTACGTGGCGTTGTTAAACCAGAGGTTGCCAAGTACTGCTAGACAGTTTTTAAGGGGGTTACTGGTTTCCAGCCGAGATACCCTTAAACTTGGCACAATTTTTTTTTTTTCTTACATCAATCAAAACAAATCCATTGAATTGAGGTGAACTACCTCTTTTATTGTTATTGCCCTTCTCACAACCCCCAAACTATTCTTTTAGTCTATTCGTACAACTCTTCCCATTCTTTGTGTTTGCATTAGGATCGAATTCTCCTAAGGGTACGACAGAGTGTTTAGGGTACAAGGATCAGAAAATTTTTGGTTAGCCAAGAAAAATAAAGCAATAATGATTCATACGGCTTAAACGGGTGACTAGGGACAATTTCATTCCTAAGTCGACTAGAAAGGCTCAAACGTTCCAAAAAGAATGCCTAAATCATCTCCTCAGCCATGTCTAATCCTAGAATTTCGCCTCAAGCACTTCTCTACTAGGTTCTAGAGTCCATCAACATTATCAAAACTTTACCTAAGTACATAAAATGAATCTAAGCATGCCGAAAAAGCGAAAAAGGTGGTTGAACCACTCAGCAAACCTCAATCAAAATTCAGTCAATAAACCTAAACTTGAAGCGATGCTTAACATTTCTCAACAATAAAAACGCAACAATCCAATTCGCATCATTGATTTATACAATTCATCATCAGTGAAAACAATCAAACCAAAATACAATAAATAGAATCAAATTTTTTTCAAATTTTCATACCCCCAAACGAAAGATGACATTGTCCCCAATGTCCCATTACGCATAAATTAGGAATAGAAAAAAAAAAAAAAAAAAAAAAAATAACAAAGGTACGAGATAGTTCCCTGATTAATCCGTGAAGTTTCGCTCCACAGTGCACACCCGATCTGTGACCTTTTCATCACCCAACATCTGTCAAAACAATTGAAACTGTGGTGTCCCCTAGGTTAGAAAAATTTACAGACTAATATGAAAGTATTACAACCTAATCTCGTCCTTGCACAAACTACAAATGAAAAGAAAAATGAAACAACGAAAACAACTATAGCAATCCAAAACACAAATATAAACTGAGTTTAATGTTTGAAATGAAAAACAAATTCAATGAAAAACAATTAAAAATAAAGAAAAACAAAACAGGTGTTTCAGTGCTCATTCTTCGCCTCCCTCGTCTTCCTCTTCGTCTTCTTCTTCCTCTTCCGACTCTGAACCCATCCATTCATCTGAATCCCAATCGGCCCATTGGAATCCTGAAGTGTCAACGTTGAGCTTGTTAAACTACTCTTCTGCATCTCATACATCATCTGGGTCTGCTCAACCAACCGATCTTGACGTTTTTGCCATCCGTTTCATCATACCCATTCATCTGCTGCATCATCTCCTTCTGTGTAGCTGTGGAGCTGGAGGATGTGACAGGGCTTGTGTGGTTCTCTGCCGTTTTGTTCCTGCCCTTGGTTGCTCAGCTTCTGGACGTTCAAGATGCTTCTGAAAATAATCTGAATTGAGGATAGGGGCATCATGAATACATTTCTCATCACCTTCCACCTTGGCTCCCGCTCTAATGCACAAGGCTGTAATGAGATGTGGGAAAGAATAACTTGATCGCCCTGGTTTGGCGGCATGTTGGATGTTGTTAAAGATAATTCATCCCACATTTATACTATTTCCTGTGGCAATAGCATAAAGCAATAATGCTTTCTCGTAAGTTACCATGCTATAGTGCATTTCTGGCATCAATCTCGCACTAACAAAATACTACCACAGTCTCGCCATCAGTGTCGAAGAAGTTCCCTTAATAGTCTTCTTTTGTTTCTTCGACACTGCCCAAGTTGTATCCGGTTTGGCAATGACTGGAAGAATGATACTATCTTGAAACTATGATGCCCTAAACTTTGCGTACTCATCCTGATAAAGCCTAGGCAGGTTATAAAACTCATTGATCACATCTTCTGTAAGCGGCACATCAATCCCTCTGACAAATGCGGTACCCTCTTCACAATCCGAGAGATTGGCACAAAACTCCCTTACTAGCGGCTCTACAGCCGGTTGTGCAGGAGCACTCATAAACAGTTACCACTTTCTCCCTCGACTCCAATCTAACGCCTAACTCGCGGTCAATCCGCGCTCAGGAATAAAACCCTTATCTTTCCTTTCGATAGCCCCTTGATATCGTTTCTGGGCCTCTTCACTCACAAAGCGGCTGTCCACTTTCTTTCCTTTCCCTTTGCCCTTGTATGGAACCTTAACCTTGGGTGCCATTTTCTATAATTCAAATAACAATGCAACCCAAAAATTCAAGCCTAGGGTCCCCTCAACAAACAATTCAAACCTGGAAAAGACAATTGAAAACACTTCCAAAAACTCTCAATCAGACCCCCAAACTACGATTTCTCCAAATTCAACAAAACACTCCAAAACTCAAAACCCACACTCCTCTATATCACAACATGTACAATCAACCCTTCCTCAACAAAATTGAACCCACAATCACCCAAAAATTCGCAACTCAACCAAAAATAAATTTTCAGATCTATAACTTAAAACTTGAAATTGTGCGAAAATGAGTTTAGGGAACTTGAGATCTTACCAATACGAAGGATTATTCACCACCAATTGACGTAGAATCAGCCCAGATTGGAAAGCCCCAAATTTCTTGAACCTGAAATTTTCATGAAATTTTCGAAAATTTTTTTGTTGAAATGAGTTGTTTTGGTGTTTAGGAGGGTTAAGGAGTGAAAACTTTGGTTGGGAAAGCACTTGGGAGGCACAGGATTGAAATTGGAAATTTTTTCTCTCAAAAGGATATGAAAAGTCGCGTGAAAAATGAAAAGTCAAAGTGAGTATTTATAGAAAACAGTCTTTGCCTCGGCGAAGTTCTTCGTTCTTAGAACCCTAATTTGAAACCCAGGTTTCTCTGAAATAAAACACATTGAAATAAAAAAAAAAAAAAGAACAAAAATTTAAAACACTTGGGTTGCCTCCCAATAAGCGTTTGTTTATAGTAGGTAAGCTCGACTCTCTCAATTTTTCATGTCGGAATGTCAAGCCTTATTGGGATGGATTTGCAACTCATCACCCATCAATGTATGGCTTCAATCTCTGTCCATTGGCTGTAAAGGTGCCCTTTTCTTCATGTGTAACTTCCACTGCTCCGGATGAGTGAATTCTTGTAATCGTGAACGGTCCGGACCATCTAGACTTAAGTTTTCCGGGGAAATAGCCTAAGTCTAGAATTGAACAACAACACTTTTTGCCCCACTTCAAAATTCTTCTTCCTGATATGCTTGTCATGCCACCTTTTTGTCTTATCCTTGTAAATTCGAGCATTTTCTCATATGCTTCAAGACGGAACTCATCGAGTTCGTTCAAAGTCAACATCTTTTCCTCCCCAGCAGCTCTTAAATCCATATTTAGTCATTTGACTGCTTAGTATCCTTTATGCTCAAGTTCCACCGGTAAGTGACATGCTTTCCCATAAACCATCCTAAAGGGGGACATACCAATCGGATTCTTAAATGTAGTTCGGTAGGCCCATAATGCATCATCCAATTTCTGTGACCAATCCTTCCTAGATGCATTAACTGTCTTTTCTAAAATGCCTTTAAGCTCTCTATTAGACAGTTCCACTTGCCCGCTCGTTTGTGGATGGTAAGGCGTTGCAACTCTATGTGTCACTCTATATTTACCCAACAGTGCATCCAATTGTCTATTGCAAAAGTGGGAACCTCCATCACTAATAATTGCTCGTGGTACCCCAAACCTTGAGAAAATATGTTTTCTCACAAAGTTAATCACTACCCTAGCATCATTAGTCGGCAATGCAACTGCTTCTACCCACTTCGACACGTAATGCACCGCTACCAAGATATAGGTGTTCCCAAAGGAATTTGGGAAGGGACCCATGAAATCAATCCCCCACACATCAAAAAGCTCAACCACCAGGATGTTGTTCAATGACATCTCATCTCTTTTTGAAATATTACCACTCCGTTGACACTGGTCGCACTTATGAATCATCCGGAAAGAATCCTTAAAGAGAGTTGGCCAATAAAACTCCGATTGTAGAACCTTGGCTACTGTCCTAGTTCCTCCAAAATGGCCACCTACTTCCCTCTCGTGACAATGCCGTAGAATGCTTTTCATCTCCTCCTCTAGGACACATCTCCGTATCACTTGGTCACACAGTGTCTGTATAGAAATGGCTCTTCCCAAAAGTAGTACTTCAAATCTGAGAAGAATTTTCTCTTTTGTTGGTACGTCATACCACTTGGGAGCACCCTTGATGACAAATAGTTTGCAAAATCTGCATACCATGGTGCTTCATCCACTCTCATCAACTTCTCATCCGGAAAGGTTTCTCCAATTGGGATTTCCCCCACATTTCCTTGAAGTGGTCTCTCAATTCTCGACAAGTGATCTGCCACCACATTTTCTGACCCTTTCTTATCGCGAATTTCTGACTCAAACTCCTGAAGCAATAGGATCCATCTTATAAGCCAAGGTTTCGCTTCTTGCTTTGCCAATAGGTGCCTAAGTGCTGAATGGTCCGTGTAGACGATCATCTTTGCACCTAACAAATACGAACGAAATTTATCAAAAGCAATAACCACAGCCAACAATTCTTTTTCAGTGGTGGTGTAATTCAATTGTGCATCAGTGAGTGTTTTGCTAGCATCTTGAATTACATGCAACACTTTGTTTTTCCTCTGTCCTAACACTACCCCTAAAGCAAAATCACTAGCATCACACATTAATTCAAATGGCAGTCCCTAATCGGGAACTACAATAATAGGTGCAGATACTAATAATTTTTTTAGAGTTAGAAAGGCATGCATGCATTCATCATTAAAATCAAAGACAACATCTTTATTCAATAAATTGCAAAGGGGTTTAGAGATCTTTGAAAAATCCTTCTTGAATCGTCTGTAAAACCCCGCATGCCCCAAGAAACTTCGGACTGCTTTGACATTTGATGGTGGTGGCAGCTTCTCAATCACTTCTGTCTTTGCGCGATCAACTTCTATTCCGTCCTTTGAAATCTTATGGCCAAGCACTATTCCCTCATGGACCATGAAGTGACACTTCTCCCAATTGAGCACCAAGTTCATCTCCTTACATCACTGAAAAACAAGAGAAAGATTTGTTAGACAACTATCAAAAGACGAACCAAAAACTAAGAAGTCATCCATGAAGACTTCTATGAACCGTTCCACCATGTCTCCAAAGATCGACATCATGCATCTTTGGAATGTTGCTGGTGCATTGCATAACCCAAAAGGCATCCTTCGCTAAGCAAAGGTGCCATAGGGGCAAGTAAAGGTCGTTTTCTGTTGATCCTCAGGAGCAATGGCAATCTGATTGTATCCTGAACACCCATCCAAGAAACAATAATAGGCATGTCCTGCCAACCTCTCCAACATCTGATCGATGAAAGGTAGTGGAAAATGATCCTTCTTTGTCGCCTCATTCAATTTCCGGTAATCAATGCACACTCTCCAGCCTATCACCTTCCTAGTTGGTATTAATTCGTTACTCTCATTCTTTACTACTGTGATACCTCCCTTCTTCAAAACCACTTGTACTGGGCTCACCCATGGACTTTCGAAAATAGAATAGATAATCCCTGCATCTAAGAGTTTCACCACCTCCTTTCTCACCACTTCCTTCATCGAAGGATTCAATCTTCGTTGTGGTTGCACCCTAGGCTTAATATCATCCTCCATGAGTATCTTATGCATGCAAATGATGGCGAGATTCCCCTAATGTCCAAAATAGTCGATCCAATTGCTAGTCTATGTTCCCTCAACACCCTAATCAACCTCTCTTCCTCCAATTTACTCAATCCTGAACTAATGATCACTGGGAAGGTTTCTGAGTCCCCAAGATATGCATATTTGAGGTGGGAAGGTAAAGGTTTCAACCCAAGCTTTGGAGGTTCTTCAATTTTTTCCTTTTCCTTCTCTTTTTCAAAATCAAACTCCTCAAATTCTAAATCTTGACTCTCATCAATCAGTTGAAATACTTCTAACAACCTAGCACATTCATTACTCGCCGAATCATTTACCTCTACTATTTTGGATTTGGTTATACACGCTTCTAGAGGTAATTGTGGGGTGTTTTCTTCAATAGATTCCACAACCAATTTATCCACCACATCAACACTAAAACACAAATCTGATTCGGATGGAAACTTCATCGCCTCAAAGACATTGAAAGTTGCTGTTTCATCTTGAACTCTCAACAGTAGCTTTCCTCCTTGCACATCGATTAGTGCTCTCCCCGTGGCCAAGAATGGTCGGCCCAAAATGAGAGGAATTTCCTTATCCTTTTCCATATCCAGAACCACAAAATCATCTGGAAAAATTATCTTATCCACCTTTACCAACACAACTTCTTCCAAATCAGCTGGTCCATGTTTTATGGACCTACATGGTCATTGGCTTCACTTCACCAATTCCCAATCTCCTGAAAACAGAAAAGGGCATTAAATTAATGCTAGCACCTAAATCACATAAAATACGATCAAACATAATATCTCCTATAGTGCAAGGAATAGTAAAACTCCCTGGATCTTTGAGCTTCAAGGGTAACTTCTTCTAGAGAATGGCACTGCACTCCTTCGTAAGCATCACCACTTCCTTATCTTCTAACTTCCTTTTGTTTGATAGGATTTCCTTAAGGAACTTCGCGTAGCTCGGCATCTACAAAAGGAATGTTAATATGCAATTTTTTAAAAATTTCAATAAATTTTAAAAACTGCTTATCTTGATTTTTTTTCTAGTCCCTGAGGAAAAGGCACAGGTGGAGTGTGATGTGCCAACTCTGGTGGTATCTCGGGGAATGGCAATTTATCCTTCTTCTTTTGCCTTTCATCCTTCTTCTTGTTCTCTTCCTCCAAACCGCTTGGTTTCTCATCAACTTCCTCTTTAGATTCTTCATTTTCAGATTCTTTCTTTCTAGCCTGTTCAACCTCTTCCAAAACTGTCACACTCCTCAAAATTATGGCATTTGCTTGCTCACGTGGGTTAGTCATTATATTGCTTAGTAAGGAACCCTGCGGTCTCTCATTTAGCTTCTCGGCCAATTGGCCCATCTGTACCTCAAGATTCCGAATGGACGCCCCTTGATTTCTGAAATTCATCCTTGTCTCATTCATAAATCCCGTGGTCTCCTGCATAAATTTCCCAAACATGTCCTTCAACTTTGTCATTCTTGGATATCCCGGTTGATTATTCACCCCTGGTTGGTTATTCGGCAAAGTCCTTTGGTTCCATTGATTATTTTGCTGGTTCTGATTGCCTCAAACCAGATTTGGATGATTTCTCCACCCTGTATTGTATGTGTTGGAGTACGGGTTGTTTGGTTGCCTCTGATTTCCTGCCAAGTAGTTCACTTGCTCCGATGATGAAGATGACAAAGCAAATGTGTTCCCCACTTGACACTCACTACTCACATGGTTTCCTGCACAAAAATCATAAGTTAGTTAAGGTGTTTGAATAGAGTTTACCTGCATACTTCCCAACTGTTTCTGAAGTGTCGTGAGTTGGGTTGAGATGGCTGTGAAGGCATCAACTTCATGAAGACCCATAGATTTTCTTGGTATTGCTCTCTCATTTGGTCTTTGATAGTTGTTGCTTGCCAAAACCTCAAGCAACTCATAAGCCTCCTCTAGTGTCTTATTCTGCAAAGCTCCTCCCGATGCTGCATCCATCATGGTTTGCACATTACCCATCAATCCATTGTAGAAAGTTTGAACTTGAAGCCAAACTGGCAACCCATGGTGTGGACATTTCCTCATCAATTCCTTGTACCTCTCCCAAGCCTCACACAATGACTTAGATTCATCTTGCAAAAATGATGTGATATCATTTCTCAGTTTTGTTGATTTTGCTGGAGGAAAGAACTTGGTCAAGAATTTCTATGCCAGATCATTCCAAGTTGTGATAGTCCCCGCTGGTAGTGCCATTAACCACCCCTTTGCTTTAACCCCCAATGAGAATGGGAATAACCTCAACCTAATGGCGCCATCTAACACTCCATTTGACTTGAAGGTGTCACAAATTTTCAAGAAGTTTGCAATATGCTGATTCGGATCTTCCTTCAAATCACCATTAAACCTTACCGACTGCTGGATCATCTGAATGATTGCCGACTTAATCTCAAAGTTGTTGGCTTGGACCGTATGCCAAGTAATACTCGACCCTCTGCCATTAACCGTGGGAACTGAGAATTCCTTTAGTGTCCTGTTTTCTGGTTCTGCCATTTCAACAACTATTTCTTCTGTTTCAACCACTAAATCCTCTCTTTCTCTTCTTTCTCTGTTAAGTCGTTTGGCAGTTCTCTCAATCTCAAGATCAATAGGAAACACTGGATGACGTCTTGCTCTTCGCATAAACTGCACAGAATTAACGAAAGAAAGTCAAATCACAAACCAACTGTAAATTGAAAACAAAAATTAACACTTCAATCTAGCTAACTAGTCGCACAAGTATACTGTTAACTTAATGTTAACTTAAAACTCAATCCCCAGCAACGACACCAAAAACTTGATGCGTGTTTCTTACAACATGCAATATGTAGCAAGTATAATAGTCGCACAAGTAATAGAGTGATGAGTGAGTATCGTTCCCACGAGGATTGTTGCTAAGCACTAAGTTTTCTACCGTTTTCAAGTTGAAGCAATCGAATTCTTTTGGATTTAAGGGAGCAATTTAAACTATAACTAAGACAAAATTTTACTAAAATAAAATTTTACTATGAAAGCAAGATTTAAAATGGGATAAAATCAATTCAAACAAACGGGTAGGGTTTTGACCTCATTCGGACTTTATGGGTTAAACTTAAAGAATTAAACTAAATTCATATTCACATGTATTGATTGTAAATCGAACTCTCTAAAGTGTCCAACATACCTTCTCAGGCTATGTTGTCCTACTCTTCCCTATTAACCTTCCGCACCCAACAAAATGAAAGTTAATAAATCTAAGCTCATTAAGCGCAAGAATCCTAGATTGATTTCATCGGTTCTTGAATCTATCTCTAGCATCCAATAATACAATGATGATTACCCAAGAAGCTTAACATGAATTATCTCTCAATCTCATCATGTTCATCACATACAAACAATAAATACAGAATAATCACACAATCAAAGCAAATAATATGAAATTAATAATCATCAACTCTCTAACCCATTAGAATCCGAACTACATCAAAACCCTAACCCAAAATAGGTTAGTTCATGGCTAAATCAATAAAACAATTAAAAGAAACGAAAAACTCCAAGTTCAACATAATGGAAACAAGAGAAAAGGAAAAGAATCTCCCCAAATTGATGAATCCACTGATTTCCTCGGATCTTCCACTTTGTTCAATCCAAAATCATTTAAAAATCAATCTAAGAAAATGTAAAACTGCTGTCTATCTCTCCACGAACGCCCTCAACAGAAGACTAAGTCCCTCTTTTGTACCTCGCCAAAAAATCTTAAAACCCAGCCTAAAAACGAAACAGTGCATTTTACAAAAACTGGAGTACGCAGACTTCGCCACGGCGAAGAAGGAATCTCGCCGTAGCGAAGAAGGAATCTCGCCGCGGCGACAAAGGAGCTGAATTTGGTGCGTCACTGGCCCATTTCGCTGCGGCGAAGCTTCTTGAAGAATTCTGAAATTCTAGAATTGCCCTCCGCTTGCTTCTGAGTCCAAAAACTCCAAATTTGCCTTTATTTGCTCAAAATTTCCATTTTAACCTGAAACACGAAATGTAAGGAATTAAGTATCAATTCAGGCAAAAATAGACTGAGAAGTATCTAAAATCCGGCCTAAAAGCTTAAATCAAATAGCATAATCCTCGAATTATCACCTCGTGGAGCCCCGCCCTACTTTTTTGAAGATTTTTTTTTTTTTTTCCCTTTGCGAGATGTTGTATATAAAATTAGAGTTTAAATTATGATTTTAAGTAATGTATCCAAATTTATGATATTTACTTTTATAATACTTTCTAATGTTTGTATTAAATTTATAGAAAAATGATTTATACAAGGGAGTCTAATAATTAAATATATCTATTATTACTTTGTGAATTTCACAAAATAATAATACATGGCCCAAATTTTTTTTGATTAGAATATTATAATTTACCAAACCAATATATTATGAGGTTTATGTCGCAATGTATGATTTTTGTATATTATGAGGTTTATGTCGCAGCCTGGAGGATGTTTATATTTTATTGCTTTGAAATCCATGAGCATGTTCCAATTTTTGCCATGAAATTGTTGTTATTCATCATATTCATATCAATTCTTAGCGAAATTTTCTTTTAGGGTTTAAATGATGAAAATGATGTTGAATTCAAGCTTATGTGACTTCTATCTACTAAGCCTTAGCTCAAATGACGGCTTAATTGAGCAAATGTAATGACTTCTTTCTACTAGTATTCTTTATAAAATATACAATAAAACATACATACTTAGTATATGAAAATAGTTGGGCCCAAATTTTTCTTTACTTACAAAACATAATTCTTTACATATATCAAAATAACAAGCACAAAAACTTAGCAATGGTGGACAGTAATGCCAATCCTCTCCGCTTGTCAACGTCCCTCCGACCGCTGCTCACCTGTTTCCTACAAAAACATGGAAAAACAACGGGATGAGCATAAAAATGCTCAGTAAGCAAGTCCCTTAACTCTTCTCCTTCTTTGGTTCTTTCCTTACTTAATTCTCCTCTTCTTTCTTTCTTCCTTAATTCTTTCTCTTTTCATTCTCTGTTTCTCATTCTCACTGTTCTTTTCTTTCTTTCTGTTTTTTCTTCCTTACTCTTTCTATTCTTTCTACTCTTTCTATTTTTTCTAACCATGATGGAATTCATGGTAATATGCATGAATGGAATGTATATGCAATAATGCATTTTATTTCTTCTTTCTATTCTTTTCTTATCTTCCTTTTCTTTTCTTTTCTTTCTTGTTTTTCTTTCCTTTTCTTCTTCTTTGCTTGTTCAAGCCTTCTCATTCTTTCTTATTCTTACTCTTTCTCATTCTTATTCTTTCTTATTCTTTCTTTTCTCATTCTTTCTTATTCTCTCTTATTCTTTCTTTTCTTATTCTTTGCTGATCGGACTCGGTTGATGCATGGATTTGGAACCTTGGCCATGTGAGTGAGTACAGTCCTCATCTACATGCACTCTTGCGGACCGTACAACTTCTTCTTTCTTCTTTCTTCTTAGGCCACTCAATTAAGGTGGCATGCATGTAGGAATTCTTCTTGGTACAATCCTCATCCACATACACTCTTACGGGTCATACAATTCTTCTTCTTCTTATGCCACTCAATTAAGGTGGCGTGTATGTGGGAATTTTTTCTTAACACTCACGGTTCCCCATCACAACAACCTATTCTTTTCTCTTCTTTAACACTCCTTAATTCTTTAATGCTTATTCTTCCTTTCTCTTCATTCTTAGTGTTTTATTCTTTCTTTCTTTATTCTTTATTCTTTTATTCTTCCTTAAGTTTCTACACATACAAATTATATGCATATAATTGGCTCATGCTTAAAATTTCTTACTTAAATGCACTTATGAAATGCACATATGCAATGTTGCATAAAAGTAAGGTTTCTACTCAAACTTATACTTCTCTTAGGCATTTCATCAAACAATACTTGTGCATAAACAAACCCTAATTTAATTATCATTCAATTTGTTTCTCAACCATCCAAAAATGAGAGAAAATCTCTCTTGTAGCATCACCATACCTACACGGCAAACACACTCCCAAAAATTTCTCCAATTCTTCCAATTTCAACCCATCATCAAACCATCACATACACTTCTCATATTCAAATATATCCAACAACAAGCATAATTCATCATCAATCTCATCTCAATTTCTTAATAATCATAACATATGCATACTTAAAAGAAATCTCTACTCACTTGAATTCTTAAACTTTAACTTGAGTTGGATTTTGAGTGGAATTTACTTACCTTATGCTTGAGTAATCTCTACTAAGCTCTCTACTCTGGTTGGATTCAAAACTTCTTCTAACCCTAAGCATAAACTTCATAAGAACTCAACTTTTACACAAATAAATCGTAAATAAAGAGCACGAATTCTTACCTTTTGAAGTCTAGAATCCAAACCCTATTAAAAATCACTCAAAAGCCCTCAAAATCCTTGGAGGAGTGAATGAAAATTTGAGAGAAAATGGAGGAGCAGTGTCGCGGTGGAATGAAAGAAATAAGGGTTACAAACCCATATCATCTTATTTTATAAACTCACTTTCCCATTTTGCCCTTACACTTTTATGGAAATTCCATCCTTGTCCCTTCGTCAATTATCATAATGCCCTCATTTTTATTGTATTCTCTATGTAATTCTATCTCTTTTCAGTCCCCACAATTTCAACTAATTTTGAGTGAAAAGACCATTTTACCCTTAATGCAAGTTTAAGGCATTTTCTTCATATTCTCTTAAAATAACTTTAATAAAAATTAACTAAGGGCTATAAAACATAATTTAAATCATGTACCTCCATGTTGGGCATTACAGTAAAAGAAATGAAGTTTTGAGCTTTCTTCCTTTCTATTTTTTTTTTTTTCGTATCTTGCAACTAGGAAGTAGTGATGGTTGACTTGGGAGGTTAGTTTTTGATAATTAGAGGCTCTGTCTGATATTTTGTTTGTTTATAGATTTTGAGTTCCCTCTTGTCATTGCTTTATGGACAACCTGCTTGCCCTCTTGCAAAACTCATTTCTCTTAGTATAAGTATATTAGTTTCTTCAAAACATGAAGCTCAATGTTGAAAATCAGTAAGTCTACCTCCTGATGACAGTTACCCCTAAAGCAAAAAAAATAAAAGGGCAATCAGCTAAATTTTTAAGATTTTGATCTTTTCTTGTTCTGCATGACTGATACCAAAGCTTTGGGTATACTTTAAGATTTTATCGCTCTGTCTAGCTGAAGGTAGTTTCTTGTTGATGCTTTGCTTCAACTTTGCAGACCTGAGGCATATATGGGGTTTGAGAAGATTTATGAAAGAGGAGTTTCTTATTATCTGGTAGGTTTTTGTTATCATTATGGATTTTGAATTACTTTATGTGTTGATTTATGGATTAAAACATACTGATCTTAAGAATTCTCATTTGTGGTATTTTTAGTTATTTTCCTAAAAATAACTTTCTGATAAAAAAATTTAGCTTGCCAGATCTATGACTTTTGACTGGCTAAATTATTCCAATAAGAAATTACTAATGACAAAATGGCTCATTAGTTTCATTTGTATGGTGGAGATGATTGTTGGCCTTGCAATTAAGAAAGGATATCAATATTCTTACATTTGTGATGGTGTTTAAAGACACACGGTTCCTTTTTGATGCATCATCAAATTTTTCTACCAAATTAGGCGATAGGATAAACTTTTTCAAACTTCTTGGGAATGGAAATCAATTTTTTTAAGTGGCAGTACACTTTGGAAGTTTTAATTGCATGTTGTCATCTTTTTCCCTACTTTTTGTGGGAAACCAAGTTCTTGCTACTTTCAGTCAGTATTTGCATATATGTGGAATCAGGGGATAAAAATATTAATTTCATTCTTTATAGTTCCTTTAACTAAGTAGTTCTTTAAAATTGAACGACTAGAACTTGTTCTATTGTAGTTTGTCTCACTTTAGTGTGACTGCTTGAGATTTGTGCAAGAATATGATCCATATGTACGTGAATTTTCACCTTATGGTATTGCGAAGGAAGAAATTTCTTCAAGCGTGCTATAACTGCTGCTGGTATGCATGTTGCTGAAGGCAGTAAAATATGGGAACCATACAGGGAATTTGAGCAAGCCATTCTCCATACGATAGATGAGACCAATATTAAGGTGATAATTTATAATATATATATTAGAAACTAATTAGAATATGTGCCTGAAGGGGATGAATTCTATTAATCAATTTACTTGATTATTTAAAGTCTTATCCCATCCTACTGGTTTGGTATTATGGTTAATAATGCTTTTGTGGGTCTTCCTTTATATTTCCTTCAACCATGGCTCAAGTTGCATGCCCTGTTTATTTTAGAAACCTCTTTTCTTCTTTTTTTCATTATGTATAGTTCATAAATTTTGTTCTTCATTTCCCTATGAAGTGTTATGTACCCAGAAAAAGTATCTGTTTTCAAAATTTACATTTGGAAAATTACTGCTCTTTTGCAGGAAAAAGAAAAACGAGTTCAAGCACATCCAAGTATATTTCACCGTCGCTTGTCTGCTTCCCCTTGCTAACGTAAGGTCAACCCTTCTCACCTACAAGTCTTGGGAGGTTGAACTGGGAACTGCTCTAGATGTTGAATCAGGTGATTTAGATGGGATTCCTTCTACTGTTGCCATAACGTATGAAAAGGCATTGTAGATGTATATGCTCGAGCTAATTTTGAAGAACGAATTGCAAGGCAGGATATATCTGACTCCGAAAAATTTCAACTATTCACGGTATATGGCATTTACTATCAGATATTGTTTTAGACAGCTAAATGATAATTTTGGGCTCTTACCTGCTACCTTAAGCATTTAGGTTAAATGGTAACTTAATATGATATTAAAGTAGAGGTCATGATTTGAGTCTCCCATCTATTACATCCTGCTATACTTGGGTTGGTCTTTCTGTCTGAATTTGGGATTGGTTTATGTAACACGTGAAGATGGCTGTTACAAAGCTTAATACCATTGTTGTGCCCTTACCTTTTCAAGCTTAAGCTTTTAGGTCAAGTTGTTTATCAACAAAGTTGCTGTTGAAATTTCATTATAATTTCAATTTCTTATGGTCTTTCTTGCTTCTAATATAAGTAATTAGTTTATTTAAACTTTAGATCTTCTCTTCTTCTTCTTCTTCTTTTCTTGAGGGTGGGGGTTGCATAAGAACTTGCAATGTGGCAATAGGTTACTTTTTTTTTTTTCCCCTTCTTTAAAGTATTAATGCTATTATTTTAATTTGAAATTATTGCAGATCTACTTGAAGTTTGAACAGTCTTCTGGAGATCCAACCCGTGTTCAACTTCTCTATGAACGTGCTATTACCGAGTTTCCTGTATCAAGTTATCTTTGGCTTGATTATACTCGCTATTTGGATAAAACCTTGAAGGTTTCACTCATATTTTCTGTTTTCAATTCTTTATGTTCCAAGTATTTGTAATTTTAGCAATTAATCGTCTCTTTTTCCATTCAGGTGGGAAATATTGTGCGGGATGTTCATTCCAGGGCTAGGAAAAATTGTCCTTGGGTTGGTGATCTTTGGGTTCGATCTTTGCTCGCTTTGGAACGTTGTCATACACCTGAGAAAGAGATATCTACTATAAGGTTCAGTTGTTACCCTTCATCTGTTGAGAATTATGAGAGATTGTTATAAGTAGCTTAAGAGCAATGAAGTTTCACAAACTTTAGTGTTTGAATTTCGTTCTGCTCCTTTTACAAATATAGAGGTTTACTCTTGTTTAAAAATATTTTTATATCATATTCAGGTCTTTGAGAAGTCCCTTCTATGCACTTTTTCGACCATTGAGGAGGTAAAGATATCTTTTCTCTAATTTGCAGGCTTGACTTACAACTTTTTGTAACTTGTTATTGTTTCATCTACATTTTATGCATTAAAGATGTTTGTTAATCGGGCCCTCTTTGTTTCAGTACCTAAACTTATTCCTCACTCGAGTGGATGGTTTAAGACGAAGAATCCTTTTGCCTAGAGCAGAAGAGGATGCACTGAATTTTCATTGATAAGGGAGACGTTTCAGGTTCGTACATGTATACTGTTCATTTTTCCTTGTTAAAATTGTTTTTACTCGATGTCAAGAACTGGAAGCTTCTCAAAGACATTTGTAAATGCTCTATTCATGGTGATTTTTAGATGAAGAAAATGTGGACCTTGTAGCTAGCCTACTCTTTCAGGGTCTAGGCATAGATCTCTTACGAATGTGTATCGAGTGCTTCTACCCTTAGACTCTGAAGAATAGTCTTTTAATTTACTTCATTTAGTGTGCTGTTATAGTACCATTATGATCACTTTATGTAGAAGTTATAGTGCATAACTCTTGATACTCCAAGATGGCTTTTGCTAATTGCTAGATTGTTACCTTTGTTAATTGTTTTGTCATGGAATAGTGTCCTTTGCTAAAAAATTTCTCATTCAGCATTGGAATTGCATGCACGGAAGATATCTTTATGGATTTGTGAATTTATAAAATTTGCATGTCATATTCAACTGGTACATTGTTGTTGTATAATGGCTGCTTTCAATATTTGTTTCTATAAACAATTAGCGTGATGTCTCTTTAGTGTACCATTGAAATTGCAGGTCCTGTATGATTGGATGTACTATATGTACTTGAATACTTAACTGTGAAGTTTCTTCCTTTCAGCGGGCATCTAATTACTTATCTCAACAAATGAAGAATACATATGGTTTGTTGCATTTGTACTCTTATTAGGCTTATTTGGAGCTAAATTTGAGAAAAGATCAAGCTGCAGCTTAGGGCTTTTGGGAGAGCCTAGTTAAGATCTGGTTTGGCCCATTCATCATTTTCTGTTTCTTATCCTGTATAGTTCAATATGATTGATTTATGATTCATCTTTGTATTTTTTCCGTATAACTTGCTTTTTGTCTGTGCAACGGGTCAATGTTGGAAGCCTGGCAAGGTTATATAGCTATGGAAATTGAATTGGGACATTTAAATGAAGCTAGATCCATCTACTAGAGATGCTATAGTAAAAGATTTAGTGGGACAGGTTCAGAGGTATAATTCTTTTACATTACTTGCTTTCAATTATTCTAGATTGATTTATGGACAAGATTTGAATTTGAAAGTTTTTAAATTGGTTTTTTCCTCCTTCCTTCTCATTTTTTTTTTTTTTTTTTTTTGGAAATTGTTGGTTTTAGTAGTGTACAATGCAGCTTTATTTAATCAATTGATATTTGTCATCTGCAATGCAAACATTTCTATCTTTATTCTCTTTTTGTTGCTGATGGAAGCTAAAACCAGACAAATGGCTTAAGTCAAGGTTGTTAAAATGTTGTTTATCAAGACAATTTATGGAGATCTTTTGAACTCTTAACATAGAATCATGCTCTGCAGCTGAGAATATTTTTAGAGAGTAGCCTTGCAATAGGTCAACTTGCTACTTGGGCACCAGAATCATAATGGTTTAATATGTCATTTTGAATAATTTTTCCAAATCATACGTAAATGATATATGACAGTATCTCTGGGCATCATGCTAGTTGAAAATCCATGATGTTTATTTTTTTAACTTCAAACTTTAGAGTTACTGATACTCTGATGAACTTGTGGCATATATGAAGCAATCACATTTAAACCATAGGTTGCAAAGTAGTTCTTGAAACACAATAGGCTGATATCTTTTTCCACTTGGCTTATTTTTTCCAATATGTTTGAAGAAAAGTTTCTTAGTTCAAGCTTTACTTTCTGAGTTTCATGTCAAAATATGCTATAGGTTAAAGAAAACTTATTGATGTAAATAATTTATATGACATATCATAAAATCATCTAAGTTCTCTCTTTTCTATGATCAATTTAGGGTTTAGTTTGTGTAACGCCCACTTTGAGGTATTTCATTTATATATGCTTATTGGCCCTTAATGTTGTTCGTTTGTCCTTGGTTAAATTTGTATATTGTGAATAATGCTTGGTTGCCCCAAATTTGGGGAAGGATTGGCGAAATTAGAGAATTGCAGACCTCGCCGAGGCGAAGAATAAGCCTTGCTGCGATACATACGCTCTGTAATTTTTCGCTGAGGCAAAGAAAAATCTTCATCGAGGCGAAGAGCTGGCTGAATTTCTTGGGAAGTTTCTAGAGGATTTTTCCATAGGGGTAAACTGACCATTCTACCTCTACTCATTAAAAACATCATTCTCAACAATCAAACTGAAAATTATAAGCATATACATGCATATAAAATCTCTACACAAATTGATTACTTGAAGCTTAGCTTGGGTTGGATTTACTTACCTTGTGCTTGAGTAAGTCCACAAGAATCTCTCTATCTTTGGTAGACTTGTTTTTTCTCTCAAACCCTAAGCATAAACTTTATAAGAATTCAACACTTACACAAATCAATCTCATATTTATAACAAGAATCCTTACCTTTTGATGCTTAGGATCAAATCTCTATCAAAATCCAACCAAAAGCCCTTAAATCTTCCTTGGGAATTTGATGAAAAGATGAGAGAAATGGAGAGTGGAACTGATGTGTGGGGTGTAGAGAATGAGAGGGTTTGTAAAACTAAACCCTTAATATCTCATACAAATACACATTCTTTCCCATTTTGCCCTTACATTTTCTTGGAAATTCCATCTTTGTCCTTTAATTCTTTACAGATACACCCCCATATCCAATGTATTCTCTATGAAATTTTCTTACTTTTCACTCCCCACTTTTCCTGCTAATTAAGGGTAGAATGGTCACTTTACCCCTATGAAAAATCCTCTAAAAACATCCCAACAAATTCAGCCAGCTCTTTAACGAGGCGAAGATTTTTCTTCGCCTCTGCGAAAAATTACAAAGCGTATGTCGCCGTGGCGAGGCTTATTCTTCACCCCGGCAAAGTCTGTAATTCTCTAATTTCGCCAATCCTTCACCAAATTCAGGGCAACCAAGCATTATTCACAATATACAAACTTAACCAAGGACAAGCGAACAACATTAAGGGTCAATAAGCATATATAAATGACATACCTCAAAGTGGGCGTTACAATTCTCCCCTCTTAAAAGAATTTCATCCCCGAAATTCAGACGAACAACTCCGAGTAACGGTTCTGCATATCTTTCTCTACCTCCCATGTAGCTTCTTCAACTTTGTGGTTCCTCCAAAGGACTTTCACTATAGGGATACTCTTGCTTCGGAGCTCTTTAATCTTTCTGTCCAATATCTGAACTGGACACTCCTCATACACAAGTTTCTCTTCCAAGTCTACGTCCCCTATGCTAAGTATATGGGAGGGATCATTTACATACTTCCGAAGCATCAAGACATGGAATACATCATGCACCCTATCCATGCTGGGTGGTAGTGCCAACCTATAGGCTATCTTTCCCACTCACTGTAATACTTCAAATGGACCAATGTATCTCAGTGCTAACTTTCCTTTGCTACCAAAACGCATTAGTCGTTTATAGGGGGCAACTCTTAGAAACACTTTATCACCCACTTTGAATTCAAAATCTTTCCTCTTCAAGTCTGCATAACTTTTCTGCCTGTCTTGGGCTTGTTTCATTATACTTTTGATCAACTTTACATCTTCTATCATTTTCTGAGCTATTTCTGGCCCAAGAGTTGTATTCAACTCATCATTCTCGCCTATCTCATCCCAATGCAGTGAAGATCTACAACGTTTACCATACAAAGCCTCGTAAGGAGCCATCTTAATTGTAGGCTGATAGCTATTATTATAAGCAAACTCCACCAAGGGTAACATCTCATGCCAGGACATTCTGTAATCCATATAGCAAGCTCTTAACATATCCTCAAGCACTTGATTTGTTCTCTCTGTCTGGCCATCTGTCTGAGGATGGTAGGTGGTACTAAAAGCCAATTTGGTACCCAAGTTCCTCAGTAAACTAGTCGAGAAAGTTGAGACAAATCTGGAATCTCTATCTGATACTATTGTCTTGGGTACTCCATGCAGTCTCACCATCTCTTTAATGTATATTTGGGCCAATTGATCTGAAGTAGTGCTTCCTTTACTAGAAGAAAATGGGTTGATTTAGTCAGTCAGTCTACTATCACCCATATGGCATTATACCCTTTCTGCACTCTTGGGAGACCTATAATAAAATCCATTGAAATACTCTTCCCATTTCCATTCAGGAATACTAAGTGGCTGAAGCAATCGTCACAGCCTTTGGTGTTCTGCTTTCACTTGTTGACAAACCAGACACTTAGCTACAAAAGCTCCAATATCCTTCTTCATACCTTGCCACCAATAGCCTTTCTTTAAGTCTTGATACATCTTTGTTGCTCCAGGATGAGCAGCGTATGGTGTGTCATGAGCCTCCGTAAGAATTCTCTTCTTTAACTCATCATCTTGAGGAATGCACAAACGACTCCTGAAACGGAGGACACCATCTAACAGATGGAACTCTGATATCTTGCCCTTATGCACTTGCTGAATTATTTTCTAACACCACTCATCGGCAACTTGCTTTCCTCTGATTTCTTCTAGTAAAGTAGGCTGAACCTCTAACCTGGCAATCCTTCCTAGTATGACCTCAATCAGTTCTTTGCAATATTCTTCTATTAATTCTTTCTGCCTTGTGAGTCGGGACAAGTAAGCTTTTCTGCTCAAGGCATCGGCTACTACATTAGCTTTCCCTAGTTGATACTTAATCTCACAGTCATAATCTTTAACCAGCTCCAACCATCTCCTCTGTCTCATATTCAGCTCCCTCGAGGGTAAAGAAATACTTCAAACTCTTATGGTCGGTGTAGATATTACTCTTGGCACCATATAGGTAATGCCTCCAAATCTTTAATGCAAAGACCACCGCTTCCAACTCTAGATCATGTGTAGGGTATCTTGTCTCGTACTCTTTCAATTGTTGAGATGCATAAGCTATTACCCTACCTAACTGCATTAACACAGCACTAAGTCCCTGCAGTGAGGCATCTATATAAATATCATAATCTATACCCTCCTGTGGTAACACTAAAACGGGAGCAGTGGTTAATCTTTTCTTCAACTCTTGAAAACTCTCTTCACAGGAATCTGACCATATAAAAGGAGTTCTATATTTGGTAAGAGTTGTCAATGGCTTAGCCAACTGGGCAAACCCTACTACAAACTGTCGATAGTAACCTGCTAGTCCCAATAGACTTCTGACTTCCTTCTCTGTCTTTGGCCTTTGCCATTCTAGGATTGCCTTTACTTTACTGGGATCCACTTATATCCCTTCTTTAGAGACAGTATGGCCCCGAAATATCACATGATCTAGCCAGAACTCACACTTAGAAAACTTGGCATACAACTTCTTTTCTCTCAATCGCTGCAGCACAAATCTTAAGTGTTCTTCATGCTCTTCTCTTGACTTAGAATAAACCAGGATGTTATCAATAAATACCACTATGAACTAATCAAGGCAATCATGGAACACCCGGTTCATTAAGTCCATAAAGACTGCTGGGGCATTGGTTAACCCAAAAGGCATCACCACAAATTCATAATGCCCATATCTTGTCCGAAAGGCAGTCTTAACTATATCTTGTTCTGCCATTCTTACTTGATGGTAACCCGACCTCAAACCAATCTTCGAAAACACTAGCAGCACATTTCAACTGATCAAATAAGTAATTTATATAAGGTGGCGGGTACTTATTCTTTACTGTCACCTTATTTAGCTCTCTATAGTCTATACACATTCATAATGATCCGTCTTTCTTCTTTACAAATAAAATTAGAGCTCCCCAGGGAGAATGACTAGGTCTGATAAAACCTTTATCTAAAAGCTCTTGGAGTTTCTTCTTCAATTCCTAAAGCTTGACTGGGGCCATTCGATAAGGGGCTTTAGAAATCGGTGTTGTCCTTGGTACTAGTTCAATACTGAACTCTACTTCTCTTTTCGGAGGTAAACCCGGTAAATCTTTTGGAAATACATCTAAAAATTCCCAGACTACTAGCACATTCTGAATCTCTGATTGTGGTACATCACTACTTTGCACCACATGGGTTATGTACCCAGAACACCCTTTTCTTAACGTCTTTCTAGCCTTTATGCTACTAATCAACATACTCAACTGATGGCCCTCTCCAAAACTAAGCTTATCCCCATTATCAAGGTTAAATCTCGCTTTCTTCTTCCGAAAATCAATTTCTACTCCATACCTCCCTAGGAAATCCATGCCCAAGATCACATCAAAGTCGGGCATATCAAATACTATTAAATCAACTACTAACTCTCTTCCATGGATCATTACGGACTTTCCTGAAAGCGTCTCATGGGTCACCACACTAACCCCATCAGGTAACTCTATCTTAATGGGTTCACTTACTTTAACAGGTTTCAAACCTAATCTTTCTATCATCCCGTGAGTAATAAATGAATGAGTGGCTCCAAAATCAATCAAAGCATATAAAGGAACTGCATGAAATAATAACTGACTAGTAATAGCTGATGGACTGGCCTCTGCTTCACCTTGTGCCACTGTAAACACCCTAGCATTAGTACCTCTAGAAGTCTATGCTACAGGTGGAAGAAGAGCTTTACAATTTTTCATCAGATGCCCTGGCTGTCGACATCTATAACATACATACGGCCCAACTCTCTCAGACCCTCTCCTGGATGAGTCTTCCCACACTTTGGACATGGGGGAAACTCCATTATTCTAGGCTGTTTACTCTGCCAATCTTCGGCTGGAATTTCTTCTTATTCCTCATTTCCCCATTTCTCACAACATTAATTCTTTCTCTCTGTGGAGCGAGAGATGGTTCACTTGGTCCCGCTAGGGTGAGCTTGTTTACAAAAATCTCTGCCCTTAAAGCCCGCTCTAAAGCTTCACTATAAGTTTGAGGGGGCTATGCTCCTGCCATTACATCACGGGCTATCTCTGGCTTCAGCCCATGAACGAACTTGTCTTTTCTCAGCTCTGGAGTATTTACTATACCAAGTGCAAACCATGCAAGAGAATTAAATTTCACCGAATAGTCTTTCAATGTACTCGACCCTTGCTTCAAACTGATAAACTCTTGAATCTTCTCATGAACTCGGTCGACTGTTCTATACTCAGCCTCAAAAAATCTTCTGAACTCTCCCTTAGTCATCACAAGTATATCATGAGTATCCTCCATCAATTCCCACCAGATTCGGGCATCACTTCAAAACAAGAAACTAGCATACCGGATCTTCTCCTATATGTCATAGAAAACAATGTTGTCATGCGCTCCACAGACCTAAACCATTCTTTTGCTACTAATGGGTCCGTTGTACCTTTAAATTCTGACGGCTAGTGCTGACTTGGGAGCCCATATATCGGCTCAATCCGATTATGTACTATCGACAGTACCAACCTTTCTCTTTCTTCCCAGGTGGTCAGTACTCGAACAGGGGTTTCAATTCTTTCTGATTCAACTCTCTCCTAGCTTTCTACTAATACTTGCTGTATAATACCCTGAATTCTAGCTTCATCAAGAGTAGGGGAAGTAGGGTCTGGCGGGTTAGAAGGTTCCCCCGCACTTATTATCTTCTTACTACTTGCTCAAGTTCTATGCCTCATCTACAAAACAACAATACTTAATCAACTCAAATAACACTTTAAGTAAGGAAAGAATTAACTTACAACTGTCGGCTATAGAACATCGTGGCGGTGAGAGTGGCACATTGTTAAATCCCAAAATCTTGCTCTGATACCAAAAATGTAATAACTTCTTTCTTAACTAGTATACTCGGAAATTATATTATGAAAACATACGTACATCTAATATGAAAAATACTGGGCCCAAAATTTTTCTTTATTTAACATATAATTCTTTACTTATAAAATATTATTTTGTACATAGCAAAATAACATATACAAGAACTTTGATAACGGTGGACAATAATGCCATGTCTCTCTGCTTCTCGACGTCCATCTGACCACTTCTCACCCATTTCCTGCAAAACAAGGAGAAACAACGGGGTGAGCACTAATTGCTCAGTAAGTAAATCCTCTATTCTTACATCCCCACAACTTACTCGTGAGTTCTTCCCTTACTCTATTCGTTTTCTTCTTCATTCTCACTTGTTCTTTCTCTTTTCTTTCTCTGTTTCTACTTCTCACAATTCTTCCATTCTAACTTTCTCTGTTCTTTCTCTCTAATTCTCTCTATTCTTTTTTATTCTCACTATTCTTTCTTTCTTTCTTATTCTCACTAACCATGATGGAAATCATGGTAACATGCATGGATGAGATGCATGTTAGAGTAGATGCCCTAGAGCCAATCAATTATTGTAGAATTGACTCTTTGTAATAATGTTTATTAATCAATAATAAAAGGCATTTTATCCTATATCGCGTAAATCATTATTATTGCAATATATATTGATATATGTCCTTAGAATGGTAGAACTGTGATGAGGGTATCAAGTGTTTCAAATCTTGATAGTGAGAACCCTATGAGCACATATGGTGGCCATTCTAGAAACGTCCGTAGCCCCAGATTATTCTCAAGTAAGGGCACGTATAATACTGGTAAGGCTATCATAGTGTTGAAGCGACCTCTCGAAAGGCGATGGTGATCTCACTTGTCAAGGTTGTTTGGTGACAACCTGGTGCAACACATGGGTGCTTCTTTGTGGCGATTATACCGCGGCAAGTTCACTGGGATCGACCCACTAGAGGATTCCATATGGATGGTAACCCCAGTGTCTATGGAACAAATCCTCTAACGAATGGTGGTGCATGTGATCCTTAGACTTGAGATCACCAGAGCGCCTTGTGCACCGATTGGTGCAGTTTGACACTAGCCTAACGCAGCTTCTTTTTGAGTGTCAATACGGTGGTGATTGGGTCGCATCGAGGAGTGTATCAAAACTATGGTGGATTGTCAGAGGATTCATCACTCCCAGGAACGGGAGAAGTTATCTCATGGCGTAATTCAGTATATGGTGATGACACTAAAACTGTGGCCACAATGGGATTGAGTTGTTGCTCTATCCGGATTATAATACAGGTTATTGGTCCAGAAACTGAATAAATAATATCTAGAGTAACCGAAGGTTGACACTATTTCTATGCCTTCATCTCGTCGAGATAACGTATGATGAAAGGATCGTATTGTACGGTAACCATATTGTTGACAGGTAGCTACTTTGTTGAATCTGAATCTATCGGGTGGCCATGATGCCTCGCTAGGGGCCAATCTTGGTCTGTGTATAAGTGAGAAGATTAATTGGTGTTAATCATGATACTATACACTACCGGTATGATGAGGAGCCTATGGGTCACACACATAGAAGATAATTTAAGACTCAGGAAGAAAGAAGGGCATTTTTGTCTTTTTGGGTGAAAGGGTATTTTGGTAATTTCACAGTGCAATTAAATTTGCTGAGGTCGTAGCCTTTATTTAATTTGTTAGAAAAATTAAATAAGTGAAATTCCGTTTAAATATATGTTCGCATATATTTAAATACATTATCATTATTGTTAAATGTTAATATATATATTAAATATATATTAATTGATTTTTAATTGAGATAATGATGAATTAAATTAAAATATCTAATTGGGAGTGTTTGGCAAATTTGGGGGTGTTTGGGTTGGAGCCTAAGCCCATTCCATATGGGAATAAGGGCAACTTAAATTGGACTATAAAAGAAAAGTGTTAATTGAAAATATGTGTGAATTCATTTTATTCATTTTGATTATTTTTCATTGAAAAGAGAAAAACTCTCCAACCCTTAAACACTCTCACTCTCACGCCACTTTTGCTTTTGCAAAGAATCAAAGTTCTTCTTTGGTTTGTTCTTTTTGATTTCTTAAGGCCAAGGAGGATCTAGCAAATCCCTCCTTGGTTCTTGTTGATTGTCTTCGTGTGGACCTCTACGGTTCGATCCTACACTTGGATCGGTAGCAAACACGTTCAGAGACAATATTGGTGGAGCCTCCAAATGTGGGTATGGTTTCTTAAACCTTAAACTGATTTTTAGCAGATTTGATTATTTTAATGTAAACTGTGATTTTTGTACCCGGATCTTGGTTCTAAGGAACGATCCATAGAGTTTATGTTTTTGTTTTCCGTGCGTAACTAGGTTGTTCACTAACAATGCACATGTAGTAATGCAAAGAAATACATTTTCTTTTCTTCTTTTCTTTTTCTTATTCTGTTTCTTTCTTTCTGTTTATTTTCTTTCTCTATGTTTATTTATTTCTGTTTATTTTCTTTCTCTATGTTTCTTCTTTCTGTCTTTCTTTTCTTTCTTGCTCTCTCTTTTCTTTTCTTTCTTTTCTTTTCTTGCTTGCTCATGATTTTTCTTTCTTTCTCATTCTTATTCTTATTCTTTCTTATTCTTTGCCGATCAGACTCGATTGATGCATGGATTCGGAACCCTGGCTGTGTGAGTGAGTACAATCCTCATCTACATGCACTCTTGCAGATTGTACAAATTATTTCTTCTTCTAAGGCCACTCAATTAAGGTGGCATGCATGTAGGAACTTCTTCTTTGTACAGCCCTCATCCACATACACTCTTACGGGCTGTACATATTCTTCTTCTCCTTAGGCCACTCACTTAAGGCGGTGTGTATGTGGGAATTTCTTCTTCTTGTCACCCATGGGTTCCCCATTGCAACAACCTATTCTTTTCTCTTCTTTAGCGCTTTTCTTTCTTTTATTTCCTTACTGCTTTTCTTTCTTTATCTTTGTTGTTAAAATTCTTTATTCTTTCTTTAAAGTCTTATACATATGCAAATATATGCATGTGGATGGCTCATGCTTATAATTCTTTCTAAGTGCAAACATGTAATGCAAATATGTAATGTTGCACAAAGTAAGGTTATCTCTACTCATACATACACTTCTCTTAGGCCTTTCATCAAACAACATGCATGCATACCCAAATACTAGCTTTGGTAAATTTCTACTTCTTTCTTAAACCATCCATTCTTGGAGTAAAAATCCTCTATAAAAAGTTAAACCTGGCCAGGAAACACACTTCAAATATTCTACTCAAATTCTTTCTAATTTCAACCAAACTACACTAGGTCAGGATAATATCAACTCCACTTCTCATGGCTTAAATCTACTCATCAAAAGGCAGGAAAAGTGGGGAGTGAAAAGTAAGAAAATTTCATAGAGAATACATTGGAAATGGGGGTGTATTTGTAAAGAATTAAAGGGCAAAGATGGAATTTCCAAGAAAGTGTAAGGGCAAAATGGGAAAGAATGTGTATTTATATGAGATATTAAGGGTTTAGTTTTACAAACCCTCCCATTCTCTACACCCCACACACCACTTCCACTCTCCATTTCTCTCATCTTTTCATCAAATTCCCAAGGAAGATTTAAGGGCTTTTGGTTGGATTTTGATAGAGATTTGATCCTAAGCATCAAAAGGTAAGGATTCTTGTTATAAATATGAGATTGATTTGTGTAAGTGTTGAATTCTTATAAAGTTTATGCTTAGGGTTTGAGAGAAAGAACAAGTCTACCAAAGATAGAGAGATTATTGTGGACTTACTCAAGCACAAGGTAAGTAAATCCAACCCAAGCTAAGCTTCAAGTAATCAATTTGTATAGAGACTTTATATGCATGTATATGCTTATAATGTTGAGATTGATTGTTGAGAATGATGTTTTTGATGAGTAGATAGCTTTTGATGAGTAGATTTAAGCCATGAGAAGTGGAGTTGATATTATGGTGACCAAGTATAGTTTGGTTGACTTTAGAAAGAATTTGAGTAGAATATTTGAAGTGTGTTTCCTGGCGAGGTTTAACTTTGTTATAGAGGAGTTTTACTCCAAGAATGGATGGTTTAAGAAAGAGGTAGAAATTTACCAAAGCTAGTATTTGGGTATGCATGCATGTTGTTTGACGAAAGGCCTAAGAGAAGTGCATGTATGAGTAGAGATAACCTTACTTTGTGCAACATTACATATTTGCATTACTTGTTTGCACTTAGAAAGAATTATAAGCATGAGCCATCCACATGCATATATTTGCATATGTATAAGACTTTAAAGAAAGAATAAAGAATTTTAAGAATAAAGAGAAAGAAAGAAAAGCACTAAGGAAATAAAAGAAAGAAAAGTGCTAAAGAGGAGAAAAGAATAGGTTGTTGCGATGGGGAACCCGTGGGTGACAAGAAGAAGAAATTCCCACATACATGCCGCCTTAAGTGAGCGGCCTAAGAAGAAGAAGAATTTGTATGGCCCGTAAGAGTGTATGTCGATGAGGGCTGTACCAAGAAGAAGTTCCTACATGCACGCCACCTTAATTGAGTGGCCTAAGAAGAAGAAAGAATTTGTACAATCTGCAAGAGTGCATGTAGATGAGGACTGTACTCACTCACACGGCTAGGGTTCCGAATCCATGCATCAACCGAGTCTGATCGGCAAAGAATAAGAAAGAAGAAGAAAGAATAAGAATAAGAATAAGAATGAGAAAGAATGAAAAAGCATGAGCAAGAAAGAAAAGAAAAGAGAGAGCAAGAAAGAAAGGAATAGAAAGAAAGAAAAGAAACAGAAAGAAAGAAACATAGAGAAAGAAAAGAAACATAATAAGAAAGGGAAAAAAAGAAAAGAAAATGCATTTCTTTGCATTACTGCATGTGCATCTCATTTATGCACGTTACCATGATTTCCATCATGGTTAGTGAGAATAAGAAAGAAAGAAAGAATAGAGAGAATTAGAAAGAAAGAACAAAGAAAGTTAGAATGGAAGAACTGTGAGAAGTAGAAACAGTGAAAGAAAAGAGAAAGAACAAGTGAGAATGAAGAAGAAAAAGAATAGAGTAAGGAAAGAACTCACAAGTAAGTTGTGGGGATGTAAGAATAGAGGATTTACTTATTGAGCAATTAGTGCTCACCCCGTTGTTTCTCCTTGTTTTGCAGGAAATAGGTGAGAAGCGATCGGATGGATGTCGAGAAGCAAAGAGACATGGCATTACTGTCCACCGTTATCAAAGTTCTTGTATATGTTATTTTGCTATGTATAGAATAATATTTTATAAGTAAAGAATTATATGTTAAATAAAGAAAAATTTTGGGCCCATTATTTGTCATATTATATGTACGTATGTTTTTCATTATATAATTTCTGAGTATACTAGTTAAGAAAGAAGTTATTACAGTTTGATAAAGTTAACCTTGTTATTTTCATCCTATCTTGATTGGCCTTACTATATTTAATCGAATTGTTTCCCAACTCTCTGCTCCTGCTTCCTCTCCTATTCATATTATATGATCTCATTGATGATCTCACTACATCATCTAAAGTTACTGACAATTCTTGCTTCTTGATTTTATGATATTGAAAATATTGTTTTGGGTCCACAACTCCGGGGTGGCTTTCTTCAATTGTTATGTACTACCTTTTGGATTTGTTGATATATTCTTTTCCTAAAAAACAAAGTTATTCAGGACATATGCCACAACTAGTTGCGTTTTGAGAGGGAATCCGAGACACTTGAAGATTTTGACCACGCTATATAGAAGGTACACATTCCTGCTACAATTTTAATTTATTTGTTTTAAGTGCCAATTAATCACGTATTTTTTTTCAGTCTAATGTGTATGATGCATTTGCATTGCTATTGAGAATTAGTATGTATAGATTTATTAAAAAACAATTGAAGTGTTTAACTAATGATATTTTAGCTAGTTGCGATGTTCGCCTTATCTAGTAACCATATGTGTTTGACTGAAATGTGCCACGTTAGCAGTTGTCTTTGATGACCTCAAATGATGTGCTCGTAAATGAGTTGTGTTTATGGGCCTCTGTACATATTATGAACTCTTTGCTTCTCTCTTGTCAGAGCTTAAATACTATTGGTGGATCATTGCCTATCTGTTTAAATTTTTAGTTTAAGTGATAACTTAATAGAGTATTGTAGCAAGGTGGTCCACACAGTCTTGTGTTTAAATCTCCCTATGAGATTTGGGCCATTTTGGTTTGTGATTCAAAAATAATTTTGAAAAACCAAGTTACAATTAAAAATTTTAAGTTTTATCTCTGTATTTAAAATATTTGAAAATATATTTTTTATTTTAAATCTCTTTATAAGATTTGGGCCAGTTTGGTTTGTGATTCAAAAATAATTTTGAAAAACTAAGTTACAATTAAAAATTTTAAAAGTTTTATGTCAATATTTTAAATATTTGAAAATATATTTGGTATTCAAAAATTCTTTTTGAAGTTATAAACTATATAAAGCCTGAGAAATGATATTTTTCTTGTTTTCTAATTTTACACTAATTTTTAGGATTATATGCAAAAACATTGTTTTAAAAACATTTCAACTTATTTTAATAAAAACGTATTTTCATAAAATTCCTTATATTCCTTGTTTTTGAAAATAAAACACTATTTAAAATTTATATCAAATAGGCTCCTATTTAGATTATAAATTTGTGTTTGTATTTATGTTATATTTATGGTTGTGATTGTGGGTGTTCAGCGCACGAGATTGTGTTAAATTTTAAGTATGGTTGTTGGATCCTTAACTATCAATTTAAGCTTTTAAGTCAAGTTGTTACGTAACATTGTTAAAGATGTCATTGAATTATGATACATCTGCTTAGTATTTATTGAATGTGTGCAATCCTTGCTCTTTTAACTCAATGTGTAAAGATGCTTGTCTTTGTTCCTTTTCTCAGGTTACACCCCGCTTGGAAGAGCTGCAATTATTTAGGTTACAGTAGGAAGCCAAATCTGTTCCTGAACTAATAGATTAGAAAGAGAAGTCACATAAGAAACGTGTTAATGGAAAGAGAAAAATAGATTCGAACATGGCTGACGAACAGTCTCGAGCTAAGTGGTAGAAAAATACTGCCCAAAACCCAAACAAAGTGCATGGGAAAGAAAAGGGATGAGCACATAACTTAGCTGAAGATAACGAAGTAGAAGCAAAACCCAAGTTTGAAAAGCATCCAAATGACCAGCATATCAAAGACTCCACCACTAGAAGAGCCAAAGGATACACTGCACTGCATTTTTATCAAACCTTAACTTCAGGGCAAGTAGAGATTCTCTCGCACTTTTGGAGATCTGAAAAAATTCTTTAGCAATGTTGGTGGGGTTGAATCTATTCGAATTCTGCAAGACAAGTTCACTGGAAAGTCAAGGGTATGACTCTCTTTCTGTCTTTCATTATTTGTCAATGTTCTTTGTGCTTTATGCTTCAAATGAAAAAGGGGAAACTATCCATTGGACCTTCCATGTGCACATCAGTCTTACAGTCAAATCCTTATTTAACATTGCCTGACCTTTAAACTTCAACATATCTATGCATAATGTGGACTGTACCACAAAAATTAGCCTTAAGAAACTAATTTTAATGAGTCTAGGAGATCAGCATGGCTGATGCTTCAGGGAGATTGAAACTTCTAAATTCGGTATATTCTCTTTGATCAAATTTCTCAAGGGTGCTCGCTGAAACTTCAATGTGATTTCTTCCTTTCATGCAGTCAATAAATCATTTAGTTCTTACGCTTTTGGTTTTAAGATGAATGTCCTTTCCAGAGACGATTAGGCAGTCTCAAATAAACATGTAGAAGGGTTGAATTCCATAATTATGGTAAAATTGCTAAATTTTCTAAGTACAAAGAGTCTAACTCTCCAAGAGCATATTTTTTTCATTTTGATAGCAAGTGATATGCTTAGGAAACTCAACCATAGTCCCATACAGATTTACCCATATTCCAGCTGGCCTTTAACTGTAGAGAATCTGCCTGGGACCATTGCATATTAATTTATAATAACCTCTGATCGATTTTTGAAGGGTCTGGCATATGTGGATTTTGCCGATGATGCACACCTTGCTGCAGCTATAGGAAAGAACAAACAAATGTTTCTTGGGAAGAAGATAAGCATTGCAAGATCAAATCTGAAGTAATAGAGAAAGGATTCTGCGAGTCATGGGGCCTCTGGAGAACATGATAGGCTAAGTGGAATTATGTTTTATCTTTGTTATTACTTGTGTGTGTTTGTTTGTGTCCAATGCAGTCTATAGACATTTGCATGTTTGTGTTTCCCACTTCTACATTTTATTTTCTCACTTCTACATTTTATTTTCTTACTCCTTTGGGTTAAATGGTAGCACAAAGTAGTAATTAGAATTTCAGGGAGTCTAGAGTGCCACACTCTGCTGCTAATAAACGTAGTGATAACATTCAGCTGAAGGGGAGGAACACATTTGCAATGCCAAGGAACGTCAGACCACTTGGTGTCCCCTCGACAAATTCAAAAGCCGGGGAAGTGGAGGATGAGAAGCTGAAGTCAAATAATGAGTTCAGAGAAATGATTTTTAAGAAGTGAGGTTTGTTCCTGAGGTTACTTGTTACATGTTAACTAGAATAGCACAATAATTAACAAACTTATCTTTCTTATAAAAAACATAAGGTTTTGCCTGAATATGTTTCTGTAAACATAGTTATGACAAACGATACCTGTTTGAGGACGAAAAAATATATATCAGTACCCTTCTTGTAAATTTTCTTCCAGATATGTCAAGTTTATACCCATTTTATTCAAAAAGGGTAAAGTTCTAACATGTTTCCTATGGAACACTTATTTCATCCAATTTGTGATGAGGATAGCCTCAATACCTTACCACAAGATTTAGAGAAATTTTAGTCAATTAGATGGCGATCAAGTTCCTTTTTATGTGACAAATGACCAATGGTATAGGATCCAACAAGATGATGAAAACTATTATGGGTTGGTGGTCTATTCTTGGTCTAAAATAACATTGCATACTCACAGTGCAACCATTAGGTTCTTTGCTTTTATGTACCTTTTTATTCTATTCTAGTGGAGAATCCATTTTACTATTTGTCATAGATGAAAATCCTAATGCAGAAAGATATACCACTAGAGCACTATTGAGTTTGTGTACTGAAACAGCAATGGCCTTGCATCTCATGCTTGTGGCAAATGTTTGGGGAAGAATATGAAGAATATCATCTGTATGCTCGCCTGATTAAAATTTATGCACACATATATTCATTTTTATTGTCTATTTTGAATGAATATCCATATCTCATATGATTATGTTTGTTTCACTTAGACTTTTCATGATTCTATTGGATGCTTTCATAAAATTTCTCATAGAATCGAGAATGACGTTTTCGCTTTGTACATGTTAGATCATGAATTAGTACCAATCTTCAAAAAAGATCTAATTCTTTCACTTTCTATTTTCAAAATGGAATATTTACATAATCCCAATGAATAGGATTAAACGTTGTTCCATGGTATTTGTACGATATTCCTTCTTAATTTTAAGCGAGGACTTGAGAGGGTTTAAGTGATCTATGAATTATGTTTCATTTTTTGTTTCTTTTATGTACTAAGTCACTAAGTGCGAGATTCCCCCTGACGACCATTATTAACTTGTTCCCCCATGGCCTCTTTCCCATGTCGCCTCCTGAAATCAGCTTGTCTTCCAACTTCACGCCCATGAGTCTCGTATTTGGAATTTGCTAACCCCTTTCTCATATTTGGAAGGGGTATTTATACAAGTTTGCACCAAAGGAAGTAGAGAGAAATATGGGATTGCCATCAGACTTGGTAAGCGATTTTGTGATTTTAGTGATTGCGCGCTGGGATCGCGTAGATTTTGATTCGTTCTTATCCCTCCTGAGATGTTCGAGATAAGGCTTATCCCTTAGTTTGTCAAATAGTTGTATTGGATGGTTGCGATGAGGTTATGCTGAGTTAGATTTCAAGATTCCATGACCTTGAGATCACGTCGATCTACTGATTTCCGGGCTACTGAGACTTTTGAGCTTACGACAAAAATCACACACAACAGATATTAAAGTAGAGGTCATGATTTGAATATCTCATGTATTACATCTTGCTATATTTGGGTTGGTCTTTCTGTCTGAATTTGGGCTTGGTTTATGTAACACGTGAAGATGCCTCTTACAAAGCTTAATACCTTTTTTAGCTTAAGCTTTTAGGTCAAGTTGTTTATCAACAAAATTGTTGTTGATATTTCATTATAATTTCAATTTCTTGTGGTCTTTCTTGCTTTTAATGTAAGTAATCAGTTTATGCATGCTTAAAGTTAAATGTTTCTCACTTAAATAATATTTTTATAAGGGAGATTAAATGAATAGTAATCATTTTGATTAAGCATTATTGAAGTTATAAAAGTAGTTGTGTTCTCGATTGACGTAAGAAAATTTTAATTAATAAGCAAACACTGATTATAAATATTTAATATTAAAATTCATGGATTCCCTTGAAATTAACTTGGCTTAAGCATTGTGATTAAACATGATTAAAATTATCTCATAAAATTTGTGGTTCATAGGATTAACATAAAAACAAAGAGGAGAAGATAGAAAATTTAATCAATAGAAAGCAAACGAATGTTAAATAAATACATAAAGATCCATCCACTACCATTGAAGAAGAGAAATTAATTGAAAGAATTAGCATGTCAAATCATTGAGAGAAAAGTTCAAGATTCTATCTCATATTTCATTAATTCTCTTGCAGAATATGATGCATTGAAAAATTAGAATAGAAAAGTCTTATAGCTATAAATATTTTCTCTCTTCTAATTGATTCCATCTATTATTGGAAGTATAGTCTCTAATGAACTTTAAATCTGACTTTGCTGCCTCGTGGCGCAACTCTAATAATAGTCTCTAATAAGCAACGTAAAAACTAATCTTATAAATGAAGAAGTTTTAACTAGAATGGGATATGGACCTAATGTTGTTTGCTACAATACTTTAATTAGATAGTATTACAAGAATATAGAAGTCAATGAAGTTTTTAGTCTTTATCAAGAGAAGATTTTAGAAGGAATTAGGCCTAATGTGATTATAAATAACAATTTGTTAAATTGCCTTTTTCTTAAAGCTAATGTAAAAGATGCACAGAAATTAGTTGGTGAGAGGCAACTTAATGGTTTTACCTTATTCTTGGACACATAGCATTTTCAATGATGGACTTTGCAAGAATAGATGTGTTTCGGAAGAAGTGGAAATGTTTCATACTTTAGTAAAAAGTAAAAAACAATATCCCTTGAATTTTTAATATATCACGTTCGATTATGTGAAATATTGATTTTGGTATACTTGAAAGTTTGAAGAACAAATAGAAAAAAAAAAATAATAATTTTATATATCATTGTAAAATATATACAAAGTTCTATAGCATGATTTATTTAAATCTTATAATTTTATTAAAAAAAAAAAGAAGGTAAAATTGAATACTTATATAAATTGGTTTGTTTGATCAACTGGATAATTTTGGATTTAGTAGAAAACCACCTCAAATCGAAAAACACCTGAATGTGGATTATATTTTTAACCTTCAAGTGAACAATTTTTGAAATCATAAAGGTGGTTTGAATAGGAAAGATGGATACTTGACATAAGTTTGCAATTTTGAAAATCTTAAAGGGTTACTGCTTGGCCAATAGAATTGGTGATGCAAAGGAGCTGTTTGATTCTATAACTAGAAAGGGGTATAGACCTGATGTTTTTTGCTACAATACTTTAATCAATTGGTATTGCAAGAATAAAGAAGTCAATGAAGCTCTTAGTCTTTATCGAGAGATAATTTTAGAAGGAATAGGCCTAATGTGATTACATATAACACCTTGTTAACTGGCTTTTTTCTTATAGCAAAGGTGAAAGATGCACGGAATTTAGTTGGTGAGATGCGACTTAACGATGTTTTTTCCTGATTATTGGACATATAGCATTTTCATTAATGGACTTTGCAAGAATGGATATGTTTTGGAAGCGGTGGAAATGTTTAATGCTCTAGTAAATAATAAGTTTGCAGTTAGCATTGAAGGTTTAAGTTCCCTCATTGATGGATTATGTAAAACAGGGAGATCCGAAACTGCTTAGGACCTATTTTAGAAGTTTTCTCTTCATGGAAACCTAGTGCCAGATGTTGTAACATATAGCATTTTGATCAGTGGGCTGTGTAAAAATGGAAACTAGAAATGGCAAATGAGCTGTTGTCATATATGGAGGAAATTGGTTGTGCTCCAAATGTAGTCACATTTACTACGCTTATGTTTGGTTTCCTTAAGAATAATGAGATACCAAAAGTTGTTGAAGTCCTTCATAAGATGGTGGAGAGAAATGTGAAGCCGACTGAATGTACAATGTCCTTAGTCATGCAGTTACTAATGAAGGCCAAAAATTATAGTGAATGTTTGAACGAGCTTCCTCAATTTCTAGTCCAAAAGCGAAATTGAAGTTTACGTGATAAAACTTTAGCGAGTATCAAACTTCTTTTCGGAGCAGAATCCTGCAAAAGTTCATCCATCTGCCCAAATGCTCTATATTGGTTACGGTAAGTAGTTTTATCTGTTCAAATTTGATAAGGATAGTGATGGGGATGATTGAGAATGATAGCTTTCCCGATCAGACATACGATACGTGATCTGTCTCTGTTGTAAGTACATGTATTAGAGGTGGCAGCATTGTAGGTTGCGTTTGGATTTGCACATGTAGTAGATCTTAAGGGTTTGAGGATTATTTTTGGTGTAAATTTCAGTAAGCAAAAGTTGTATATGAGGAATTGTGGAATGGTTTTTACTTCAACTACAACAATAACGGTAGCCACTCAAGTTCATCTATTCAAGCTAATCAGTTTACTGGACAATGGTATGTTGCAACTGATTAACTTCATTCATTGATATTCTCAATTATCCAGGCCTGATAAATATTGATTTATTTATAGTGTTTTACATGTTTCTGTTTCTCAATATATATTCTTTTTTAGTTTAGATCTGATAAGAAAAGAACTTACTAGGTGTGTCTCTAATGTAGTTATGCACGAGCATGTGCTCTTTTAGCAATAGTTGATGAAGACAAAGCAAAAGGAGCATTAGAGAAGGTTTTTCCCTAGAATATCTTAAAGAATATGGATGCACAACAGGGGTCGGTCAATGGGATCTACCTGTTGGAACAGTTAAAATGACAAAATTGTAGTCAAGAAAAATATGGTCGGTGTTTCATATGCGATTCTTTATGAACGATGATCGTGGGGATTTGGTCGATATGGGATTTCAAATTGCCATTAAAATCTATGAAGCATCATGGTCTGAAAATGCACTCGTGTAAGAACCCCTAAGTTTATTTAAAATTGTTATCTTATAGCTTAGTTAATAGGCTATTAACTAAGGTATGAGTTTGTGTTTTTTAGATCTAAATCTATCTCAAAGCTATATAGATTTCATTTCATCATCTGTTTTGTCACTTCATTTATTTTTTTTTGGTGGATGTACCGTTTAACAATTTTCTAGTAGATTTTTGATGTTGTGAAATGTTGGACAAAACTCTGGTAGTTATAATGTCTAGTTGATAATATTTTTGCTCCTTAGGTGATGGAGGGGGAGAAGAATACCATAGATAGATAATATAGGATTCTATATAGGGTGATAGAGAGAAATTAATAGGTTAAGAGGAGAAATCAAGAAAGGGATACCAAGGACTCAAATACTCGATCCTAAAATGTAGAAGATAAGGGCTAAATACCCATTTGCATCCTTCCTTTACATGCTGAATCATTAGGTTACTGCCTTTAGGATAAATTTCTTTTTATCCTAAAGGTGGTGACGGTCGATAGGCAAATACAGAGAGATAATTCTGATGGTTTTAAATTTTTTTTTTTCAGGCAACTTCTAAAGATCTGAAAAAATTCTTTAGCAATGTTGGTGCGGTTTAATCTATTCGAATTCTATGGGACAAGTTCACCGGAAAGTCAAGGGTATGACTCTCTTTCTCTCATTCATTATTTGTCAATGTTCTTTGTGCATTATGCTTCAAATGAAAAAGGAAAGCTATCCACTGGACCTTCCATGTGCACATCAGTCTTATAGTCAAATCCTTATTTAACATTGTCTGACCTTTAAACTTCAACATATGTACGCATAATGTGGACTGTACCACATAAATTAGCCCTAAGAGACTAATTTTAATGAGACTGGGAGATCAGCATGGCTCATGCTTCACGAAGATAGAAACTGCTAAATGCAGTCCATTCTCTTTGATCAAATTTCTCAAGGGTGCTAACTGAAACTTCAATTTGATTACTTCCTTTCATGCTGTCAATAAATCATTTAGTTCTTATGCTTTTGGTTTTAAGATGAATGTCCTTGCCAGAGACGATTACGCAATCTCAAATAAACCTGTTGAAGGGTTGAATTCCATAATTATGGTAAAATTGCTTAATTTTCTAAGTATAAAGAGTCTAACTGTCTAAGAGCATATTTCTTCATTTTGATAGCAAGTGATATGCTTAGGAGACTCAACCTTGTCCCATACAGATTTACCCATATTCCAGCTCACCCTATGTCTAGAACCGTTGCATACTAATTTATAATATCCTCTAGTCAATTTTTGAAGGGCTTGGCATATATGGATTTTGTCGATGATGCACACCTCACTGCTGCTATAGGAAAGAACAAACAAATGTTTGTTGGGGAGAAGATAAGCATTGCAAGATCAAATCTGAAGCAAAAGAGAAAAGATTTTGCTGGTCATGGGGCCTCTGGAGAACATGGTAGGCTAAGCGGAATTAGATTTTATCTTTGTTATTATGTGTGTGTCTCTGTGTTTATGTACAATGCAGTCTATAGACGTTTGCATGTGCTCTTTCAGCGATAGTTGCTGAAGACAAAGCAAAAAGAGCATTAGAGAAGGTTTTTCACTATAATATCTTAAAGAATATGGATGCACAACAAGGCCCGGTCAATGGGATCTACCTGTTGGAACAGCTGACATGACAACATTGCAGTCAAGAAAAATATGGCTGGTGTTACATATGCAGTTGCTATAACGATAATTGTGGAGATTTGGTCTATATGGGATTTCAAATTGCCATTGAAATCTATGAAGGAGTGTGGTCTAAAAATTGGCTAGGGTAAGAACCCCCTATGTTCATCAAACGCTGTTATCTTATAGCTTAGTTAATAGGCTATTAACTAAGATAAGAGTTTGTGTTTTTTAGATCTAAATCTATCTCAAATCTGTATAGATTTGATTATATCATCTGTTTTGTCAGTTCAATTATAATTTTTTTTTTTTGGTGGATGTGCCGTTTAACCGCTTTCTAGTAGATTCTTGATGTTGTGAAATGTTGGACAAAACTCTTGTAGTTGTGATGTCTAGTAGATAATATTTTTGCTCCTTAGGTGATGGAGGAGGAGCAAAAATATTAATAGGGAAATTAATAGGTTAAGAGGAGAAATCAAGAAAGGGATACCAAGGGCTCAAATACATTATCCTAAAATGTAGAAGATAAGGACTAAATACCTAGTTGCACCCTTCCAGGTTACTGCCTTTAGATAATTTTCTGCCAATTACAATTGGAAACTTTACATTCTGCATAATTTACACTGAAAATTATCTGCTCCAAAACTATTTGTTCCTGATAATTCACTGACTCGTTGTTGTTTTCTGCATAGTTATTCTTTCTAAACTCCTGAAGCTTGGACCACCATTGATTGTTTTAGAGTGCTAAGCTTGATGAATTCTTTGGCCATATGGGCAATGGGCTCTTACAAGGCCAAAACCTTGTAAGAATGGGATGAAACCAACAATAAATGAAGAATGTCTGTATAGATATCATGCAAGATTCTGCAAAGTTGCTCGCCTTCTAAAGATATCGGATGAGAAAACACTTAAAGGTCTTTTATAGTCTCTCTTGTATTACACTTGCAAGAAGATGTTTCCACAATTGATTGGTTCTTATGACTTATTACCGTCATGCAATTTTATGTATAGTAATGAGTTGTATTTTAAAAGAAAACATTTGAAATGCTTATGTAGATTATATTGTTATACTATTAGTTATCCGATTCTTATACCTATTTTCAAAATTTAGTTTTGATGGGTACCATTGTTTCCAAATTTTGCAAACAATAAGCGTTATAACACAGATTACAATGTTATAGGAACTAGGAAGCACATGCATAACAAAAATTCTTTATTGAGATGGTTGTATGTTTGACTGTTTAATCACTTGATATGTGCTTATCATATATATTAATGTATCAGTTAACGTATACGATCAGTTACTAGTTTTATAGGATCAGATCAATTTTCCATTTCACAAAATTAGAATTTAGAACAATTATTAGTTTATGATATCAGATCATTTATCAGTTATTAGTTTTAATGTATCAGAAATGAACTAATAAAGTAAACAGTTAATAATAATAGTTTCAATACCAGATATTAGACATTAAAAATACAGAACTAGAGAAAATATATAATATATCTCTAGTGTATTAATATCAGTTTTTAAGAAATAATTCAGATAATTGTACCATAGTTACATAGACATTATTTTTAGAAAAGTATAAGTAAAGAAAAAATGTTTTACAAAATCATCTATTCACTGAATATTTTTAGGTCATCACAGGAATCATGTTGAGCAATGATTTCCGCTGGAGGTTGGGTCCACACGATAGTTTCATTTTGCATGTCATGTCGCATGTAATGATGTAAACTGCATGAGGGTTATCACCTATAGACTTATTATATGCATATTTCCATATGAATTTATGATATCCACCATTTTGTTTTCAGAAAAAAAGATTTGGTAATAAAGAGCTTTCTTTCAAAGAAAAATATGAAATACTATAATAAAATGAATAATTATAACAGAAAAAAAACATCAATTTACCTTTTGTTTTGTTTCTATTTTTGCTATTATATATTTGTCAAGAAAAATAAGTCCTAATTAGTAAATATATTTTTTTTAAATTATTAGACAATTTGTGGTTTATAATTTGTCTTCTTTTCAAAATGGATACTATGAAAGATAATTTTCCTGATAAATTTAAGATCTTAATTTAGTTTATTTTCTTATTTTTTTTATTTTTTATTTTTCCTTATGTTATGCCAAAGGAAAATAGCCAAAATAGAAAAATATATATACATACAAATATATATATATATATATATATATATATATATATATATATATATATATATATATATATATATATATATATATATGGGAGTGAAGTGTGATTTTCAAAAATTAGGGAAAAAGTTTTCACGCCAAACCTTTGGGTAGTAGTGCAATAAACCCTTCAGTACACTTAGAGATGGGCATTTGCCTCGGCCCCGCGGGGATTCGACCCGACCCGGCCTGAATGGGGCGAGGAATCCCCTAAAACTTTGAGGATAGGGCTGGGGATGGTCCTCAGAAAAATCCCTGCACCCTGGGACGGGCCGGGGTAGGGGATAGTGCAATCCCTTGCTTGACCCGACCTAGGCTGCCCTGTCCTCGTGGAGCCCCGCCCTACGTTTTTGAGAAATTTTTTTATTTTTTTTATTTTTGTTCCTTTTGCGAGATGTTGTATATAAAATTAGAGTTTAAATTATGGTTTTAAGTAATGTATCCAAATTTATGATATTTACTTTTATAATACTTTCTAATGTTTGTATTAAATTTATAGAAAAATAATTTAAAGAAGGGAGTCTAATAATTAAATATATCTATTATTACTTCGTGAATTTCACAAAATAATAATACATGGCCCAAAAATTTTTTGATTAGAATATTATAATTTACCAAACCAATATATTATGAGGTTTATGTCGCAATGTATGATTTGAGTATATTATGAGGTTTATGTCGCAGCCTAAAGGATGTTTATATTTTATTGCTTTGAAATCCATGAGCATGTTCCAATTTTTGCCAAGAAATTGTTGTTATTCACCATATTCATATCAATTCTCAGTGAAATTTTCTTTTAGGGTTTAAATGGTGAAAATGATGTTGAATTCAAGCTTATGTGACTTCTATCTACTGAGCCTTAGCTCAAATGACAGCTTAATTGAGTAAATGTAATGACTTCTTTCTACTAGTATTCTTTATAACATATACAATAAAACATACATACTTAGTATATAAAAATAGTTGAGCCCAAATTTTTCTTTACTTACAAAACATAATTCTTTACATATGTCAAAATAACAAGTACAAAAACTTAGCAACGGTGGACAGTAATGCCAATCCTCTTCACTTGTCAACGTCCCTCCGACCGCTGCTCACCTATTTCCTGCAAAACATGGAAAAACAACAGGGTGAGCATAAAAATGCTCAGTAAGTAAGTCCCTTAACTCTTCTCCTTTTTTGGTTCTTTCCTTACTTAATTCTCTTCTTCTTTCTTTCTTCCTTAATTCTTTCTCTTTTCTTTCTCTGTTTCTCATTCTCATTGTTCTTTTCTTTTTTTTTCTTTTTTCTTTCCTTACTCTTTCTATTCTTTCTACTCTTTCTATTCTTTCTATCCATGATGGAATTCATGGTAATATGCATTAATGGAATGGATATGCAATAATGCATAAAATGCATTTTATTTCTTCTTTCTATTTCTTTTCTTTTCTTTTCTTTTCTTCCTTTTCTTTTCTTTTCTTTCTTGTTTTTCTTTCCTTTTCTTCTTCTTTGCTTGTTCAAGCCTTCTCATTCTTTCTTATTCTTACTCTTTCTCATTCTGATTCTTTCTTATTCTTTCTTTTCTCATTCTCATTCTCATTCTTTCTTATTCTTATTCATTCTTATTGTTTCTTATTCTTTGCCGATCGGACTCGGTTGATGCATGGATTTGGAACCTTGGCCGTGTGAGTGAGTACAGTCCTCATCTACATGCACTCTTGCTGACCGTACAACTTCTTCTTTCTTCTTAGGCCACTCAATTAAGGTGACGTGCATGTAGGAATTCTTCTTGGTACAACCCTCATCCACGTACACTCTTACGGGTCGTACAATTCTTCTTCTTCTTATGCCACTCAATTAAGGTGGCGTGTATGTGGGAATTTCTTCTTAATACTCACGGTTCCCCATCACAACAACCTATTCGTTTCTCTTCTTTAACACTCCTTAATTCTTTAATGCTTTTCTTCCTTTCTCTTTATTCTTAGAGTGTCTTATTCTTTCTTTCTTTATTCTTTATTCTTTTATGCTTTCTTAAGTTTCTACACATACACAATTATATACATATGGATGGCTCATGCTTAAAATTTCTTACTTAAATGCACTTATGAAATGCACATATGCAATGTTGCATAAAAGTAAGGTTTCTACTCAAACTTATACTTCTCTTAGGCATTTCATCAATCAATACTTGTACATAAACAAACCCTAATTTAATTATCATTCAATTTTTTTCTCAACCATCCAAAAATGAGAGAAAATCTCTCTTGTAGCATCACCATACCTACACGGCAAACACACTCCCCAAAATTTCTCCAATTCTTCCAATTTCAACCCATCATCAAACCATCACATACACTTCTCATATTCAAATATATCCAACAACAAGCATAATTCATCATCAATCTCATCTCAATTTCTCAATAATCATAACATATGTATACTTAAAAGAAATCTCTACTCACTTGAATTCTTAAACTTTAACTTGAGTTGGATTTTGAGTGGAATTTACTTACCTTATGCTTGAGTATTCTCTACTAAGGTCTCTACTCTTGTTGGATTAAAACTTCTTCTAACCCTAAGCATAAACTTCATAAGAACTCAACTTTTACAAAAATAAATCATAGATAAAGAGCATGAATTTTTACCTTTTGAAGTCTAGAATCAAAACCCTATTAAAAATCACTCAAAAGCCCTCAAAATCCTTGGAGGAGTGAATGAAAATTTGAGAGAAAATGGAGGAGTAGTGTGGCGGTGGAATGAAGGAAATAAGGGTTACAAACCCATATCATCTTATTTTATAAACCCACTTTCCCATTTTGCCCTTACACTTTTGTGAAAATTCCATCCTTGTCCCTTAGTCAATTACCATAATGCCCTCATTTTTATTGTATTCTCTATGAAATTTTATCTCTTTTCATCCCCAAATTTCAACTAATTTTGAGTGAAAAGACCATTTTACCCGTAATACAAGTTTAAGGCATTTTCTTCATATTCTCTTAAAATAACTTTAATAAAAATTAACTAAGGGCTATAAAACATAATTTAAATCATGTACCTCCATGTTGGGCATTACAGTAAAAGAAATGAAGTTTTGAGCTTTCTTCCTTTCTATCTTTTTTTTCGTATGTTGCAACTAGGAAGCAGTGATGGTTGACTTGGGAGGTTAGTTTTGGATAATTAGCGGCTATCTGATATTTTGTTTGTTTATAGATTTTGACTTCCCTCTTGTCATTGCTTTTATGGACAACCTTCTTGCCCTCTTGCAAAACTCATTTCTCTTAGTATAAGTATATTAGTTTCCTCAAAACATGAAGCTCAATGTTGAAAATCAGTAAGTGTACCTCCTGATGACAGTTACCCCCAAAGAAAAAAAATAAAAGGGGGGTCAGCTAAATTTTTAAGATTTTGATCTTTTCTTGCATGACTGATACTAAAGCTTTGGGTATACTTTAAGATTTTATCGCTTTGTCTAGCTGAAGGTAGTTTCTTGTTGATGCTCTGCTTGAACTTTGCAGACTTGTGGCATATCTGGGGATTGAGAAGATTTATGAAAGAGGAGTTTCTAATTATCTGGTAGGTTTTTGTTATCATTATGGATTTTGAATTACTTTATGTGTTGATTTATGGATTAAAACATAGTGATCTTAAGAATTCTCATTTGTGGTAATTTTAGTTATTTTCTTAAAAATAACTTTCGGATAAAAAAATTTAGCTTGCCAGATCTATGACTTTTGACTGGGTAAATTATTCCAATAAGTAATTACTAATGACAAAATGGCTCACTAGTTTCATTTGTATGGTAGAGATGATTATTGGCCTTGCAATTCAGAATGGATATCAATATTCTTACATTTGTGATGGTGTTTAAAGACACATGGTTCCTTTTTGATGCATCATCAAATTTTTCTACCAAATTAGGCAATAGGATAAACTTTTTCAAACTTCTTGGGAATGGAAATCTATTTTTTTAAGTGGCAGTACATTTTGGAAGTTTTAATTGCATGTTGTCATCTTTCTCCCTACTTTTTGTGGGAAATCAAGTTCTTGCTACTTTCAGTCAGTATTTGCATATATGTGGAATCAGGGGATAAAAATATTAATTTCGTTCTTTGGAGTTCCTTTAACTAAGTAGTTCTTTAAAATTGAACGACTAGAACTTGTTCTAGTGCAGTCTGTCTCACTTTGGTGTGATTGCTTGAGATTTGTGCAAGAATATGATCCGTATTACGTGAATTTTCACCTGATGGTATTGCGAAGGAAGAAATCTCTTCGAGCGTGCTATAACTGCTGCTGGTGTGCATGTTGCTGAAGGTAGTAAAATATGGGAACCATACAGGGAATTTGAGCAAGCCATTCTCCATACGATAGATGAGACCAACATTAAGGTGATAATTTATATTATATATATTAGAAACTAATTAGAATATGTGCCTGAAGGGGATGAATTCTATTAATCAATTTACTTGATTATTTAAAGTCTTATCCCATCCTACTGGTTTGGTATTATGGTTAATAACGCTTTTGTGGGTCTTCCTTTATATTTCCTAGAACCCTGGCTCAAGTTGCATGCCTTGTTTATTTTAGAAACCTCTTTTCTTCTTTTTGTCATTATGTATAGTTCATAAATTTTGTTCTTTCATTTCCTTATGAAGTGCTATGTACCCAGAAAAAGTATCTGTTTTCAAAATTTACATTTGGAAAATTACTGCTCTTTTGCAGGAAAAATAAAAACAGGTTTAGCACATCCGAAGTATATTTCACCGTCAGTTGTCTGTTCCCCTTGCTAACGTAAGGTCAACCCTTCTAACCTACAAGTCTTGGGAGGTGGAACTGGGGACTGCTCTAGATATTGAATCAGGTGATTTAGATAGGATTCCTTCTACTGTTGCCACAACGTATGAAAAGGCATTGGAGATGTATAATGCTCGAGCTGATTTTGAAGAACGGATTGCAAGGCAGGATATATGACTCCGAAAAATTTCAGCAATTCACGGTATATGGCATTTACTATCAGATATTGTTTTAGACAGCTAAATGATAATGTTGGGCTCTTACATGATACCTTAACCATTTAGGTTAAACGGTAACTTAATATGATATTAAAGTAGAGGTCATGATTTGAGTCTCCCATCTATTACATCCTACTATACTTGGGTTGGTCTTTCTGTCTAAATTTGGGATTGGTTTATGTAACACATGAAGATGGCTATTACAAAGCTTAATACCATTGTTGTGCCCTTACCTTTTCAAGCTTAAGCTTTTAGGTCAAGTTGTTTATCAACAAAGTTGCTGTTGAAATTTCATTATAATTTCAATTTCATTATAATTTCAATTTCTTATGGTCTTCCTTGCTTCTAATATAAGTAATTAGTCTATGTAAACTTTAGATCTTCTCTTCTTCTTCTTCTTCTCTTGAGGGTGGGGGGTTGCATAAGAACTTGCAATGTGGCAATAGGTTACTTTTTTTTTTTTCCTTCTTTAAAGTGTTAATATTATTATTTTAATTTGAAATTATTGCAGATCTACTTGAAGTTTGAACAGTCTTCTGGAGATCCAGCCCGTGTTCAACTTCTCTATGAATGTGCTATTACTGAGTTTCCTATATCAAGTGATCTCTGGCTTGATTATACTCGCTATTTGGATAAAACCTTGAAGGTTTCACTCATATTTTCTCTTTTCAATTCTTTTTGTTCCAGGTATTTGTAATTTTAGTGATTAATCGTCTCTTTTTCCCTTTAGGTGCGAAATATTGTGCGGGATGTTCATTCCAAGGCTAGGAAAAATTGTCCTTGGGTTGGTGATCTTTGGGTTCGATCTTTGCTCGCTTTGGAACGTTGCCGTGCGCCTGAGAATGAGATATCTACTGTATGTTTCAGTTGTTACCCTTCATCTGTTGAGAATTATGAGAGATTGTTTTAAGTAGCTTAAGAGCAATGAAGTTTCACAAACTTTAGTGTTTGAATTTCATTCTATTCCTTTTACAAATATAGAGGCTTACTCTTGTTTAAAAGGATTTTCATATCATATTTAGGTCTTTGATAAGTCCCTTCTATGCACTTTTTCGACCATTAAGGAGGTAAAGATATCTTTTCTCTAATTTGCAGGCTTGACTTACTACTCTTTGTAACTTGTTATTGTTTCATCTACATTTTATGCATTAAAGATCTTTGTTAATCGGGCCCTCTTTGTTTCAGTACCTAAACTTATTCCTCACTCGAGTGGATGGTTTAAGAGAAAGACTTTTGCCTCGAGCAGAATTGGATGCTCTGAATTTTCATTGATAAGGGAAACGTTTCAGGTTTGTATATGTATGCTGTTCATTTTTCCTTGTTAAAATTGTTTTTACTTGATGTCAAGAACTGGAAGCTTCTTAAAGACATTTGTAGATGCTCTATTCATGGTGAATTTTAGATGAAGAAAATGTGGACCTTGTAGCTAGCCTACTCTTTCAAGGTCCAGGCATAGATCTCTTACGAATGTGTATCGAGTGCTTCTACCCTTAGACTCTGAAGAACAATCTTTTAATTTACTTCATTTAGTGTGCTGTTATAGTACCATTATGACCACTTTATGTAGAAGTTATAGTGCATAACTCTTGATACTCCAAGATGGCTTTTGCTAATTGCTAGTTTGTTACCTTTGTTAATTGTTTTGTCATGGAATAGTGTCCTCTGCTAAAAAAATTCTCATTCAGCATTGGAGTTGCATGCACGGAAGATATCTTTATGGATTTGTGAATTTGTATGTCATATTCAAATGGTACATTGTTGTTGTATAATGGTTGTTTTCAATATTTGTGTCTATAAACAATTAGCCTGATGTCTCTTTAGTGTACCATTGAAATTGCAGGTCCTGGATGATTGGATTTACTATATATACTTAAATACTTAACTGTAAAGTTTCTTCCTTTCAGCGGGCGTCTGATTACTTATCTCAACAGATGAAGAATACATATGGTTTGCTGCATTTGTACTCTTATTGGGCTTATTTGGAGCTAAATTTGGGAAAAGATCAAGCTACAACTCGGGGCTTTTGGGAGAGCCTAGTTAAGATCTGGTTAGGCCCATTCATCATTTTCTCTTTCTTATCTTGTATAGTTCAATATGATTGATTTATGATTCATCTTTGTATTTTTTCCATATAACTTGCTCTTTATCTGTGCAGCGGGTCAATGTTGGAAGCCTGGCAAGGTTATATAGCTATGGAAATTGAATTGGGACATTTAAATGAAGCTAGGTCCATCTATAGGAGATGCTACAGTAAAAGATTTAGTGGGACAGCTTCAGACGTACAATTCTTTTACATTACTTGCTTTTTATTCTTTTTATTCTCTTTTTGTTGCTGATGGAAGCTAAAACCAGACAAATGGCTTAAGTCAAGGTTGTTAAAATGTTGTTTATCAAGACAATTTATGGAGATCTTTTGAACTCTTAACATAGAATCATGCTCTATAGCTGAGAATATTTTTAGAGAGTAGCCTTGCAATAGGTCAACCTGCTACTCGGGCACCAGAATCACAATGGTTTAATATGTCATTTTGAATAATTTTTCCAAATCATACGTAAATGATATATGACAGTATCTCTGGGCATCATGCTAGTTGAAAATCCATGATGTTTATTTTTTTAACTTCAAACTTTAGAGTTACTGATACTCTGATGAAATTGTGGCATATATGAAGCAATCACATTTAAACCATAGGTAACAAAGTAGTTTTTGAAACACAATAGGCTGATATCTTTTTCCACTTGGCTTATTTTTTCCAATATGTTTGAAGAAAAGTTTCTTAGTTCAAGCTTTACTTTCCGAGTTTCATGTCAAAATATGCTATAGGTTAAAGAAAACTTATTGATGTAAATAATTTATATGACCTATCATAAAATCAACTAAGTTCTCTCTTTTCTATGATCAATTTAGGTTTTAGTTTGTGTAATGCCCACATTGAGGTATGTCATTTATATATGCTTATTGGCCCTTAATGTTGTTCATTTGTCCTTGGTTAAGTTTTTATATTGTGAATAATGCTTGGTTGCCCCGAATTTGGTGAAGGACTGGCAAAATTAGAGAGTTACAGACTTCGCCGAGGCGAAGAATAAGCCTCGCTGCGGTGACGTACGCTCTGTAATTTTTTGCTGAGGCAAAGAAAAATCTTCATTGAAGCGAAGAGCTGGCTGAATTTCTTGGGAAGTTTCTAGAGGATTTTTCCATAGGGGTAAAGTGACCATTCTACCCATACTCATCAAAAGCATCATTCTCAACAATCAATCTCAAAATTATAAGCATATACATGCATATAAAATCTCTACAGAAATTGATTACTTGAAGCTTAGCTTGGGTTGGATTTACTTACCTTGTGCTTGAGTAAGTCCACAATAATCTCTCTATCTTTGGTAGACTTGTTCTTTCTCTCAAACCCTATGCATAAACTTTATAAGAATTCAACACTTACACAAATCAATCTCATATTTATAACAAGAATCCTTACCTTTTGATGCTTAGGATCAAATCTCTATCAAAATCCAACCAAAAGCCCTTAAATCTTCCTTGAGAATTTGATGAAAAGATGAGAGAAATGGAGAGTGGAAGTGGTGTGTGGGGTGTAGAGAATGGGAGGGTTTGTAAAACTAAACCCTTAATATCTCATATAAATACACATTCTTTCCCACTTTGCCCTTACATTGTCTTAGAAATCCCATCTCGGCCCTTTAATTCTTTACAAATACACCCCATTTCCAATGTATTCTCTATGAAATTTTCTTACTTTTCACTCCCCATTTTTCCTGCTAATTAGGGGTAGAATGTTCACTTTACCCCTATGGAAAAATCCTCTAAAAACTTCCCAACAAATTCAGCCAACTCTTTGCCCTTTTTCTTCGCCTCGGCGAAAAATTACAGAGCGTATGTCGCCACGGCGAGGCTTATTCTTTGCCCCGGCAAAGTCTATAATTCTCTAATTTCGCCAATCCTTCACCAAATTCAGGGCAACCAAGCATTATTCACAATATACAAACTCAACCAAGGACAAACAAACAACATTAAGGGCTAATAAGCATATATAAATGACATACCTCAAAGTGGGCGTTACAATTCTCCCCCTTAAAAGAATTTCGTCTCGAAATTCAGACGAACAACTCCGGGTAATGGTTCTGCATATCTTGTTCTACCTCCCATGTAGCTTCTTCAACTTTGTGGTTCCTCCAAAGGACTTTCACTATAAGGATACTCTTGCTTCGGAGCTCTTTAACCTTTATGTCCAATATCTGAACTGGACACTCCTCATACACAAGTTTCTCTTCCAAGTCTACGTCCTCTATGCTCAGTATCTGGGAAGGATCATTTACATACTTCCGAAGTATCGAGACATGGAATACATCATGCACCCTATCCATGCTGGGTGGTAGTGCCAACTCATAGGCTACCTTTCCCACTCGTTGTAATACTTCAAATGGACCAATGTATCTCAGTGCTAACTTTCCTTTGCTACCAAAATGCATCAGTCGTTTATAGAGGGCAACTCTTAGAAACACTTTATCACCCACTTCGAATTCAACATCTTTCCTCTTCAAGTCTGCATAACTTTTCTACCTGTCTTGGGCTTGTTTCATTCTACTTCTGATCAACTTTACATCTTCTATCATTTTCTGAGCTATTTTTGGCCCAAGAGTTGTATTCAACTCATCTTTCTCGCCTATCTCATCCCAATGCAGTGGAGATCTACAACATCTGCCATACAAAGCCTCATAAGGAGCCATCTTAATTGGGGACTGATAGCTATTATTATAAGCAAACTCAACCAAGGGTAACATCTCATGCCAGGACATTCTGTAATCCATACATCAAGCTCTTAACATATCCTCAAGCACTTGATTTGTTCTCTCTGTCTAGCCATCTGTCTGAGGATGGTAGTGTTAGTGAACGACCCAGTTACGCAGCGGAAAACAAAAACATAAACTCTATGGATCGTTCCTTAGAACCAAGATCCGAGTACAAAAATCACAGTTTATATAAAATAAACAAATCTGTAGAAAAATCAGTTCAAGGTTTAAGAAACCATACGCACGTTTGGAGGCTCCACCAATATTGTCTCTGAACGTGTTTGCTACCGATCCAAGTGTAGGATTAAACCGTATAGGTCCACACGAAGACAATAAACAAGAACCAAGGAGGGATTTGCTAGATCCTCCTTGGCCTTAAGAAATCAAGAAGAAACAAAAATGTTTGTTTTTCAATGGAACAGTAAAAGTGGCGTGGGAGAGTTTTTGTGACTTAAGGGTTTTTTTTGCTTTTTCAATGAAATTGAAAGAATAAAATAACGCTCACCTTTTTCCAACTAAAACCTTTTCTTTTATAGTCTTATTTTAGTTGCCCTATTCCCATATGTAATGGGCTTGGGCTGTAACGCCCCACTTGAGGTACGTAGTTGTTGTTTCTTCCTTTGCTCTTATTTGAGTTGGTTTTTGGTAATATTGTTTGATTGAGTGTTGTGTTGAATACTTGCCCTGAAATTGGTTGAAAATAGAAGAAGTTTAGTGTGCCACGCTTCGCCGGGGCGAAGAAGAATCTTCGCCTCGGCGAAGAAGTGTTGAAGCCACGGGGAAGCTGCTGGACAGTTTCGCCGCGGCGACATAAGTTTCCTCGCCGCGGCGACAGGCCGACCAAAATGTTTATTAAGTTTTGGATATTTTCTTCCCCAAAGGCAATTTGACCATTCTACCCCTAATTAGCAGGAAAAGTGGGGAGTAAAATGTAAGGATTTTTCATGGAGAATATGTTGATATGGGGGTGTGTTTGTAATGAATCAAAGGACATAGATAGAATTCCCAAAGAAGAGTTAGGGCAAAATGGGAATGCTTGTGTATAAATTTCATTAAAAGGGTTTAAGACTTTGCAAACCCCTCATTCTTCTTCTTCAACGCCACTTTCTTCTCTTGTTTCCTCTCAACTTCTCTTTCTTTCGATCAAGGAGTTTTAAAGGGTTTTTGAAGTGATTTGGGGTAGAAAATCAACCTAAGGCTTCCTAAGGTAAGGATTCCTACTTTGATTGTGAAACTTTGTGAGTTTTAGTATATATATTGACTTTTGAGGGTTTTGTTCTTTTGGTTAAGAGTAGAGAAGAAGTCAAGCAAACCAAGTGAAAGGAAGAGTTAGTGAAGTCTCTTCATAACAAGGTAAGTAAATCCCAACCCAAGTTGAGATTTAAGAATTTTCTTGATTAGGGTTTTAATAGAAATGATGTATGTATGTGATATACATGTTATATGCCATGTTATTGAGGCTTAAATAGAGATTTCTAGTGCTTGTAATTGTTTATACCTTTCAAACATAAGAAATGAGTTGTGGATTGGAAAGGTAGTTTGAGATGGGATTGAAGGGGTATTGTGGAACCCTTTTTGGAAGTGTCTTTCTTTGGCAGGCTTGGTAGTTATGTGAAGGGGTTTCTCCCCATTTTGGATGGTTAGAGAAAGATTTAGAATTATTGTTATAGTAGAGTTTTATTATGCACTTGAGTTGTTTGATGAAATGCCTAATAGAGGTTTGAGTATGAGTAGTGAACCTTAATTCTTGCAACATTGCATGTTGGCATTTCATAAGTGCATTAGTGGAGATGAACTATCCATAAGCATTAATTGTGCATTGAGAAGTGACCTAAGAAAGAGTAGGAAACTTTGTGTATGCACTTACTCTATGAGTAGAGAACTTGGTGGATGCAACTACTCTAAGGGTAGAGAGAATGAGAAGTGCTAGAATAGAGTGAATGAGAAGAGTATTAGAAATGGGTTAATGCTTTGTGATCATCACCCGATAGTTATGGGAATCGGGTTGATACTTTGTGATCACCACCCGAATAGCCATTAGAGATGGGTCGATGCTTTGTGATCATCACCCGATAAGTATTAGAAACGGGTGGACGCTTTGTGATCCCCACCCGGTTAGTCATTAGAGAAGGGGTTAATGCTTTGTGATCATCCTCCGACATTTATTAGAAGTGGGTTGATGCTTTGTGATCATCACCCGACAGTGATTAGAGACGGGTTAATGCTTGGTGATCGTTGCACGAAAGTCTGAGGAGCGGGTAGGGTGCTGGGTGGTCTCCACCCTCCCGTGATCCCGACTTCGGGTAGTCACTAGGAACGGGTAGGTGCTAGGTGGTCTCCACCCGGATAGTTACGAGAACCGAGTAGGTGCTTCGTGATCCCGACTCGGTAGTCACTAAGAAACGGGTTGGTCTTGTGTGAATTCCACCCAATAGTCATGGAGTGAGATGGTCTTTGTGTGAACACCATCCGGCCGTACCTCCGGTAAGATGAGGCCATGACGTTTAGTAGAAACAGAAATAGAAACAGAAATAGTATAAGGGAAGAATTAAGAGTAATACATACGGGGATAGACAGATAAAGGGTTTTACTTACTGAGCATTATTTTGTGCTCACCCCAGCTTATTTTCCTTTGTGGATGCGGGATCTAGGTGATGATGCGGTCGGAGGGGCGTCGGCAAGCGGAGGGCAATAGCTACTTGTTTCCCCTGTTTTGTCTTTTTAAAAAATGACTTTTTGTAAACAATACTCTTTGTGTATAAAAGACATATGACTTATAATGAAAAGAAAGTTTTTGGGCCCCATTTTCTATTGTTATTATGCATGCATTGTATTAGCTTACAGCAGTTGTTACATGGGCTCCAACCCAAACACCCCCAAATTTGCCAAACACTCCCATTTAGATATTTTAATTTAATTCATCATTATTTCAATTAAAATCAATTAATATTTAATTAACAGTTAACAATAATGATGATTTAATTAAATATGTGCGAACACACATTTAACCGTAATTTCACTTATTTAATTTTTCCTAACAAATTAAATAAAAGGTTACGACCTCGCAAATTTAATTGTACTGTGAAATTACCAAAATACCTTTTCGCCTAAAAAGATGAAAACGCCCTTCTTTCTTCTTGGCTCTTAAATTATCTTCTATGTGTGTGACCCATAGGCTCCTCATCAAACCGGTAGTGTATAGCATTGCGATTAACACCAATTAATCGTCTCACTAATACACAGACCAAGATTGGCCCCTAGCAAGGCATCATGGCCACCCGATAGATTGATTGACAAAGTAGCTACTCAGCGATATGGTTACCGTACAATTCGATCCTTTCATCATTCGTTATCTCGCGAGGCGAAGGCATAGAAATAGTATCAACCTTCGGTTACTCTCGATATTATGTATTCGTTTGCGGACCAATGACTGTATTATAATCGAATAGAGCAACAACTCAATCCCACTTTGTGGCCCACGGTTTTAGTGTCATTGCCATATCTTGAATTGCGCCGTGAGATAACTTCTCTGTGCCGAGAGTGATGAATCCTTTGTCAATCCACCATAGTCTTGATACACTCCTCGATGCAGCCAAGCACCCTTTGTATTGTGACTCAAAAAAAAGAAGCTGCGTTAGGCTAGTGTCAAAGCGCACCTTGTCCGGTGCACAAGGCGCTCCGGTGATCTCAAGTCTAAGGATCACATGCACCACCATTCGTTAGAAGGTTTGTTCCATAGACACTAGGGTTACCATCCATATGGAATCCTCGGTGGAGGGTCAGTCGGTGAACTTGCTTTGCGGTATATCCGCCTACAACAAGCACCCATGTGTTGCACGAGGTTGTCACCAAACAACCTTCCTTGACAAGTGAGATGCACTACCTTTCGACAAGGTCGCTTCAACACTATGATATCCTTACCGTATTATCTGTGCCCTTCTTTATAATAATACCCGGGGCTACTAACGCTTTCTAGAATGGCCACCATATGTGCTCATAGGGTTCTCACTATCAAGATTTGAAACACTTGATACCCTCGTCACGGTTCTACCATTCTAAGGACATATATCAATACATATTGCAATAATAATGATTTACGCGATATGGAATAAAATGCCTTTTATTATTGATTAATGAACGTTATTACAAAAAGTCAATTCTACAATAATTGATTGGCTCTAGTGTAACATCTACTGAAAACTGTACAATGCATGCATAATAACAATAGAAAAGTTGGGCCCAAAGTTTTCTTTTCATTACAAATCATGTGTCTTTTATACATAAAGAGTACTGTTTACAAAAAATGTATTTCAAAAAGACAAAACAGGGGAAACAGTGTAGCTATTCCTCATTGCTTGCCGACGCCCCTCCGACCGCAACATCATCTAGAACCTGCATCCACAAAGGAAAATAACGGGGTGAGCACAAAATAATGCTCAGTAAGTAAAACTCTCTATCTGTCTGTCCCCGTATGAATAACTCTTAATTCTTTCCTTATGCTATCTCTGATTCTATTTCTGTTTCTAATAACATCATAGCCTCATCTTACCGGAGGTACGGCCGGATGGCTTTCACACAGCACCATCTCACTCTCTATGGCTATCGGGTGGAATTCACACAGTACCAACCCGTTCTTAGTGACTACCGAGTGAGGATCACAAAGCACCAACTCGGTTATTTCTAACTATCGGGTGGAGATCACCTAGCGCCTACCCGTTCCTCATAAATTTTTGGGTAACGATCACCAAGCATTTACCCGTCTCTAGTCACTATCGGGTGATGGTCACAAAGCATCAACCCGTTTCTACTAAATGTCGGATGATGATCACAAAGCATCAACCTACTTATCTATCACTAACCGGGTAGCGGTCACAAAGCATCTACCCAATTCTACTACTCATCGGGTGACGATCACAAAGCATCGACCCATCTCTCTAAGGGCTATTCGGATGACGATCACCAAGCATCAATCCGATTCCCATAACGGTCGGGTAATGATCACACAGCATCATCCCAACTATACTACTATCCTAATTCATTATATTGTAGCATTCTTCAATGCTCTCTACCCTTAGAGTAATTTTATCCACTAAGCTCTCTACTCATAAGGTAATTACATAAACCATTTCCTTACACTTTCTTAGATCACTTTTCCATGTACAACTAGTGCCTATGGATGGTTCATCTTCACCAATGCACTTATGAGATGCCAACATGCAATGTTGCAAGAATTAAGGTTCATTTCTCACACTCAAACCTCTATTAGGCATTTCATCAAACAACTCATGTGCACTACAAAACTCTATCATAGCCATGATTCTAAAACTTTTCTTAACCATCCAAAATGGGGAAAAACCCCTTCACAAAGCCACAAAACCTGCCATAGAAAACACTTCTAAAAAGGGGATACATAATACCCCTTAAATTCCATCTCAACTACCTTGCCAAACCAACAACCCATTTCTCAATTTTGCAAGGTATAAACAATCACAAAGCATAGAAATCTCTATTTAATCCTTCATACATGCTATATTACATGCACATCACATACATACATCATTTCTATCAAAACCCTAATCAAGAAAATTCATAAATCTCAACTTGGGTTGGGTTTTACTTACTTTGTTAAGGAGAGACTTCACAAACTCTTCCTTTCACTTGTTTAGCTTGACTTCTCCTCTAATCTTAACCAAAAGAATGAAAACCCTCAAACTTCAATATGGGTTAAAACTCCCAAATCACACAACTTAAGAAGAAATCCTTACCTTAGGAAGCCTTAGGTTGCTTTTCTACCCCAAAACCCTTCAAAAATCCCTTGAAAATCCTTGATCAAAAGAAAAGAGAAGTTGAGAGGAGAAGAATGGAGAGTCACGTTTGAGAAGAAGAAATGAGGGGTTTCTTTGATTCTAATTCCTTTTAATGAAATATTAACACACTCATTCCCATTTTGCCCTTGTTCTACTTTGGGAATTCCATCCATATCCTTTGATTCATTACAAACTCACCCCTATCTCAACCTATTCTCCATGAAATATCCTTACAATTAACTCCCCACTTTTCCTGCTAATTAGGGGTAGAAAGGTCAAATTGTCCTTAAGAAAGAAAATATCTAAAACTCAATCAACCTTTTATTCGGCCCGTCGGTTTCTTCGCCACGGCGAAACTTTCCAGGGAGTTCCCCTTGGTTTCAACACATCTTCGCCACGGCGAAGCTTCTTCGTTCCGCCCGTAAGCATGACAGAACTTATTCGCTTTTCATCCAATTTTCAGGGCAAACATTCAACACAACACTCAAACCAATAATAATAACAAAAACCAACTCGATTAAGGGCAAAAAAGGAAACAATAACAACGTACCTCAAGCGGGGCGTTACAATTCTCCCCCCCCTAAAAGAATTTCGTCCCCGAAATTCATGCAAATAACTCTGGAAAACGATTCTGCATGTCTCGTTCTACTTCCCAAGTGGCCTCTTCCACTTTGTGATTCCTCCAAAGGACCTTCACTAGCGGAACACTCTTGTTCAAGTTCTTTAACCCTTCGATCTAAAAATCTAAGGCGGACGTTCTTTATATACTAGATTCTCGCTTACTTCAACGTCTTCTACGCCTCGGGATGTGGAGGGATCACTTACATACTTCCGTAGCATCGAGACATGGAAGACATCATGCACCCTGTCCAAACTAGGTGGTAGTGCCAATCTGTAAGCCACCTTTCCTACTCGTTGTAAGATCTCAAAAGGACCTACATACCTCGGTGCTAACTTCCCTTTGCTTCCAAGCGCATTACTCGCTTGTAGGGAAACTTTCGAAACACTTTGTCGCCCACTTGGAATTCTACCTCTTTCCTCTTCAGATCGGCATAACTCTTCTCTCGATCTTGGGCTTGCTTCATTCTATTTCTGATTAACTTCACATCTTCTACTAGTTTCTGAGTCATCTCTGGCCCAAGAGCAATACTCAACTCATCTCTTTCGCCTACTTCATCCCAATGAAGCGGAGACCTACACCGTCTACCATACAAAGCCTCGTAAGGCGCCATTCTAATTGTAGGCGATAAGCGTTGTTGTAGGCAAATTCCACTAAGGGTAACATCTCATGCCAGGATACTCTATAATTCATGCAACAGGCTCTCAACATATCCTCGAGTACCTGATTCGTTCTCTCGGTTTGGCCATCAGTCGAGGATGATAGGCAGTACTGAATGCTAAACGGGTACCCAAACTCCTCTGTAAACTTGTCCAGAAGGCTGAAACAAATCTGGAATCTCTATCTGACACTATAGTCTTGGGCACACCATGCAATCTGACTATCTCCTTGAGGTAAATCTGAGCCAATTGATCTGTAGTGGTACTTTCCTTTACTGGGAGAAAATGGGCTGACTTGGTTAACCTATCCACAATCACCCATATGGCATTACACCCTTTCTGCACTCTAGGAAGACCCGTGATAAAATCCATTGAAATGCTCTCCCATTTCCACTCCGGAATACTCAATGGTTGAAGCAACCACGGCGTTAGTTGGTGTTCTGCTTTCACCTGCTGGCAAGTTAGACATTTAGCCACAAACTCTGCAATGTCTTTCTTCATACCCGACCACCAATAGCCTTTCTTAATATCCTGATACATCTTGGTTGCTCCCGGATGAGCGGTGTACGGTGTGTCATGAGCCTCCATAAGAATTTTCTGTTTTAACTCCTCAATTGGAGGTATACACAACCGAGTTCTAAAATAGAGGACACCATCTCTCACAAAGAACTCTGATGTCTTGCCCTCATGCACTTGCTGAACTATTTTCTGACACCACTCATTAGCCATTTGCTTTTCTCTAATTTCCTCTAGTAAAGAGGACTGTACCACAAGGCTGGCAATTCTTCCCGGAACCACCTCAATCTGTTCCTTAGACAATTCTTCTATTAACTCTTTCTGTCTGGTAAGCCGGAAAACATGGGCTTTTCTACTCAAGGCATCGGCTACCACATTGGCTTTCCCTGGTTGATATTTGATCTCACAATCATAATCCTTGACCAGCTCTAACCACCTTCTCTGCCTCATATTCAACTCCTTTTGGGTGAAGAAGTACTTTAGACTCTTATGATCGGTGTAGATATTACTCTTCACATCATAAAGGTAATACCTCCAAATCTTTAAGGCAAAGACCACGGCTGCCAATTCTAAGTCATGCGTAGGGTATCTGGTCTCGTACTCTTTCAATTGACGAGAAGCATAAGCTATAACCCTACCCAACTGCATTAACACAGCACCAAGTCCCTGCAAAGAGGCGTCTGTATAAATGTCATAATCTACACCCTCCTGCGGTAACACTAGTACAGGAGCTGATGTTAACCTCTTCTTCAACTCTTGAAAGCTTTCTTCACAAGCTGCTGACCAGACAAAAAGAGTCTTCTGCTTAGTAAGAGCTGTCAACGGTTTAGCCAACTGGGCGAATCCCGCTACGAATCGCCGGTAGTAGCCTGCTAAGCCTAGGAAACTCCCCGATTTCTTTCACTTGTTCTTCGGGCTCGCCATTCCGGGGATTGCTGCACTTTACTCGGATCTACCGAAATCCCTTCCTTTGATACGGTATGACCCAGGAATATCACTTGGTTCAGCCAAAACTCACACTTGGAAAATTTAGCACACAACTTCTTTTCTCTCAGCCGTTGTAATACTAATCTCAAGTGTTTCTCATGTTCTTCTCTAGACTTTGAGTAAATCGGAATGTGTCGATGAAGACAACGATGGTTGATCCAAATACTCATGAAATACCCTGTTCATCAGGTCCATAAAAACTGCTGGGGCATTAGTCAAACCAAAAGGCATCACTACAAATTCATAATGCCATATCTTGTACGAAAGGCAGTCTTAGCCACATCTTGCTCAACCACTCGTACAGATGATACCCGGACCTCAAATCAATTTTGGAGAACACGCGCTCCTTTCAGGCGATCAAAAAGGTCATCTATCCAGGGGTAGCGGGAACTTATTCTTCAATGTAACTTTATTCACTCCCTATAATCAATACACATCCTTAGTGATCCATCCTTCTTTTTCACAAACAGGATTGGAGCTCCCCAAGGAGAATGACTCGGTCGGATAAGGCCTTTATCTAAAAGCTCTTGGAGTTGCTTCTTTAATTCTTGGACCTCAGCTGGGGCCATTCGATAAGGGGCTTTAGATATTGGTGCTGTCCGGGTGCTAGTTCGATACTAAATTCTACCTCCCTCTCTTGAGGCAAACCCAGTAACTCTTACGGAAACACATCTAAAAAGTCTCGAACTATTGGCACCCTCTGAATTTCTAACTGTGGAACATCACCACTCTGCACTACATGGGCAATATACCCCGAACACCCATTTCTCAACATCTTCCTGGCTTTCACACTACTAATCAGCATGCTTAACTGTTGGCCTTCTCCAAAACTAAACTTATCTCCACAATCGAGGTTAAACCTCGCCTTCTTTTTCCGACAGTCAATCTCTACTCCATATCTTCCTAGGAAGTCCATACCCAGAATTACATCAAAATCGGGCATATCGAAAACTATTAAGTCAACGATTAACTCTCTACCCTGGATCACTAAGGACTCTCTTAACAAAATCTCTTGAGTCACAACACTAACCCCATCGGGTAATTCTATCTTAATGGGTTGTGTCGTTCTAGTAGGTTTCAAACCTAATCTCTCAAGCATCCCATAAGATATAAACGAATGGGTAGCACCTGAATCAATTAAAGCATATAAAGGGTTGCATGAAATAATAAGCCCGACCGATGTGGTGATGGGTGGCCTCTGCTTCACCCTGTGCCACAGTAAACACTCTGGCATTCGCAATACCTCCTGAACCCTGGGTGGTTGGTGGAAGAGGAGCTTTACAATCTCTCATCATGTGTCCTGGCTGTCGGCACCTATAGCACACTCTCTGATCCCTCAGACACTCTCCCGGGTGATTCTTCCCACATTTAGGGCAAGGAGGAAACCCCTCGTCAGAGTCGTTTATTCTTCCACTCTTTTTCTATTGTTTATACTGAAACTTCTTCTTCTGGTTCTTCATTTCTTTGCCTCTTACACCCTCATGCTTCTCTCTCTAGGGAGCAGAGGGTAGCTCCTTCGGTCCTCCTGTCGAGGATCCTACAGGGAAGATTTTATTCTCAAAAATCTCCGCCTTCATTGCCCGCCTCAAGGCCTCACTGTAATTCCGAGGAGGGTTGGAGCTTGTCATAATATCCCGGGCTATCTCGGCTTCAATCCATGCACAAACTTATCCCTTCTCAAGGCCGGGAGTACTAACTATTCCCGGTGCAAACCTTGCAAGAGCGTTGAACTTTACTGAGTACTCTTTCACAGCGCTTATCCCTTGCTGTAGACTGATAAATTCTTGGACCTTCTCATGAACTTGGTCCTCTGTTCTATACTCAGCCTCAAACTCTTGCCTAAACTCTCCCCACGTCATCACTGTCGTGTCATGAGTTTCTTCCATTAATTCCCACCAAATTTGGGCATCACCCCGAAACAAGAAACTCGCATACCGGATCTTCTCCCGGTCTGACATGGGAAATAAACCTGTGGCTCGTTCTACTGACCCAAGCCACTCTTCTGCTATCTCTGGATCTGTAGTACCCTTAAACTCTGAGGGTTGATGCTGACTAGAAAGACCGTAGATCGGTTCCACTCTGTTCGGTACTGGGGGAGGTACCGTTTGCCCTCTTTCGACAGGCGTAAGCGGCGGTGTGCATGCGGGGGTACAACTCTCCCCGAGTTTCCGCCATAACTTGTTTGTATAATTCCCGGATTCTAGCTTCATCCAAGGGAGGGGCGTAGACTGCAGTGGGTTAGAAGGTTCTCCTTCATTCACCATACCTTTACCGCGATTTCGATAACTACGCCTCATCTACAAAATGATCACACTAATGAACTCAAGAGACAATTACATAAGGAAAGAATTACTCACACGGTCGGTTATAGGACGTCGTGGGGATGAGAATAGTACCTTTGTTCAATCCCAAAATCTTTGCTCGATACCAAAAAATGTAACATCTACTGAAAAGCGTACAATGCATGCATAATAACAATAGAAAAGTTGGGCCCAAAGTTTTCTTTTCATTACAAATTCATGTGTCTTTTATACATAAAAGTCTTGTTTACAAAAAATGTATTTCAAAAGACAAACAGGGAAATGATGTAGCTATTCCTCATTGCTTGCCGACGCCCCTCCGACCGCAACATCATCTAGAACCTGCATCCACAAAGGAAAATAACGGGGTGAGCACAAAATAATGCTCAGTAAGTAAAACTCTCTATCTGTCTGTCCCCGTATGAATAACTCTTAATTCTTTCCTTATGCTATCTCTGATTCTATTTCTGTTTCTAATAACATCATAGCCTCATCTTACCGGAGGTACGGCCGGATGGCTTTCACACAGCACCATCTCACTCTCTATGGCTATCGGGTGGAATTCACACAGTACCAACCCGTTCTTAGTGACTACCGAGTGAGGATCACAAAGCACCAACTCGGTTATTTCTAACTATCGGGTGGAGATCACCTAGCGCCTACCCGTTCCTCATAAATTTTTGGGTAACGATCACCAAGCATTTACCCGTCTCTAGTCACTATCGGGTGATGGTCACAAAGCATCAACCCGTTTCTACTAAATGTCGGATGATGATCACAAAGCATCAACCTACTTATCTATCACTAACCGGGTAGCGGTCACAAAGCATCTACCCAATTCTACTACTCATCGGGTGACGATCACAAAGCATCGACCCATCTCTCTAAGGGCTATTCGGATGACGATCACCAAGCATCAATCCGATTCCCATAACGGTCGGGTAATGATCACACAGCATCATCCCAACTATACTACTATCCTAATTCATTATATTGTAGCATTCTTCAATGCTTTCTACCCTTAGAGTAATTTTATCCACTAAGCTCTCTACTCATAGGGTAATTACATAAACCATTTCCTTACACTTTCTTAGATCACTTTTCCATGTACAACTAGTGCCTATGGATGGTTCATCTTCACCAATGCACTTATGAGATGCCAACATGCAATGTTGCAAGAATTAAGGTTCATTTCTCACACTCAAACCTCTATTAGGCATTTCATCAAACAACTCATGTGCACTACAAAACTCTATCATAGCCATGATTCTAAAACTTTTCTTAACCATCCAAAATGGGGAAAAACCCCTTCACAAAGCCACAAAACCTGCCATAGAAAACACTTCTAAAAAGGGGATACATAATACCCCTTAAATTCCATCTCAACTACCTTGCCAAACCAACAACCCATTTCTCAATTTTGCAAGGTATAAACAATCACAAAGCATAGAAATCTCTATTTAATCCTTCATACATGCTATATTACATGCACATCACATACATACATCATTTCTATCAAAACCCTAATCAAGAAAAATTCATAAATCTCAACTTGGGTTGGGTTTTACTTACTTTGTTAAGGAGAGACTTCACAAACTCTTCCTTTCACTTGTTTAGCTTGACTTCTCCTCTAATCTTAACCAAAAGAATGAAAACCCTCAAACTTCAATATGGGTTAAAACTCCCAAATCACACAACTTAAGAAGAAATCCTTACCTTAGGAAGCCTTAGGTTGCTTTTCTACCCCAAAACCCTTCAAAAATCCCTTGAAAATCCTTGATCAAAAGAAAAGAGAAGTTGAGAGGAGAAGAATGGAGAGTCACGTTTGAGAAGAAGAAATGAGGGGTTTCTTTGATTCTAATTCCTTTTAATGAAATATTAACACACTCATTCCCATTTTGCCCTTGTTCTACTTTGGGAATTCCATCCATATCCTTTGATTCATTACAAACTCACCCCTATCTCAACCTATTCTCCATGAAATATCCTTACAATTAACTCCCCACTTTTCCTGCTAATTAGGGGTAGAAAGGTCAAATTGTCCTTAAGGAAGAAAATATCTAAAACTCAATCAACCTTTTATTCAGCCCGTCGGTTTCTTCGCTGCGGCGAAACTTTCCAAGGAGTTCCCCTTGGTTTCAACACATCTTCGCCGCGGCGAAGCACGGCAGACTGAACTTCTTCTGTTTTCATCCAATTTTCAGGGCAAACATTCAACACAACACTCAAACCAATAATAATAACAAAAACCAACTCGATTAAGGGCAAAAGAGGAAACAATAACAACGTACCTCAAGCGGGGCGTTACATCTAGGGCATCTACTCTAACAGGTAGGCGGTACTAAAAGCCAATCTGGTACCCAAGTTCCTCGTAGAAACTAGTCCGTAAAGGGCCCGAGACAAATCTGGAATCTCTATCTGATACCATTGTCTTGGGTACTCCATGCAGTCTCACCATCTCTTTAATGTATATCTGGGCCAATTGATCTGAAGTAGTGCTCTCCTTTACTAGAAGAAAATGGGCTGATTTAGTCAGTCAGTCTACTATCACCTATATGGCATTATACCCTTTTTGCACTCTTGGAAGACCTGTAATAAAATCCATTGAGATACTCTCCCATTTCCATTCAGGAATACTAAGTGGCTGAAGCAACCCTCACAGCCTTTGGTGTTCTGCTTTCACTTGTTAACAAACCAGACACTTAGCTACAAAATCTCCAATATCCTTCTTCATACCTTGCCACCAATAACCTTTCTTTAAGTCTTGATACATCTTTGTTGCTCTAGGATGAGCAGTGTATGGTGTGTCATGAGCCTCCGTAAGAATTCTCTTCTTTAACTCATCATCTTGAGGAATGCACAAATGACTCTAGAAACGGAGGACAGCATCTAACAGATGGAACTCTGATATCTTGCCCTCATGCACTTGCTGAATTATTTTCTGACACCACTCTTCGACAACTTGCTTTCCTTTAATTTATTCCAGTAAAGTTGGCTGAACCTCTAACCTGGCAATCCTTCCTGGTATGACCTCAATCAGTTCTTTGCACAATTCTTCTATTAATTCTTTCTGCCTTGTGAGTCGAGACAAGTAAGCTTTTCTACTCAAGGCATCGACTACTACATTAGCTTTCCCTGGCTGATACTTAATCTCACAGTCATAATCTTTAACCTGCTCCAACCATCACCTCTGTCTCATATTCAGCTCCCTCCGAGTAAAGAAATACTTCAAACTCTTATAGTTGGTGTAGATATTACTCTTGGCCTCATATTCAGCTCCCTCCGAGTAAAGAAATACTTCAAACTCTTATAGTTGGTGTAGATATTACTCTTGGCACCATATAGGTAATGCCTCCAAATCTTTAATGCAAAGACTATAGCTACCAACTCTAGATCATGTGTAGGGTATCTTGTCTCGTACTCTTTCAATTGTCGAGATGCATAAGCTATTACACTACCTAACTGCATTAACACAGCACCAAGTCCCTGTGGTGAGGCATCTGTATAAATATCATAATCTACACCCTCTTGTGGTAACGCTAAAACGGAAGCAGTGGTTAATCTTTTCTTTAACTCTTGAAAACTCTCTTCACAGGAATCTGACCATAAAAAAGGAGTTCTCTATTTGGTAAGAGTTGTCAATGGCTTAGCCAACTAGGCAAACCCTGCTACAAGCTGTCAATTGTAGCCTGCTAGTCCTAAGAAACTTTTGACTTCTTTCACTGTCTTTGACCTTTCCCATTCTAGGATTGCCTTTACTTTACTAGGATCCACTGATATCCCCTCTTTAGAGACAGTATGGTCCAAAAATATCACGTGATCTAGCTAGAACTCACACTTAGAAAACTTGGCATACAACTTCTTTTCTCTCAATCACTGCAGCACAAATCTTAAGTGTTCTTCATGCTCTTCTCTTGACTTAGAATAAACCAGGATGTTATCAATAAATACCACTATTAATTGATCAAGGCAATCATGGAACACCCTGTTCATTAAGTCTATAAAGACTACTGGGGCATTGGTTAACCCAAAAGGCATCACCACAAATTCATAATGCCCATATCTTGTCCAGAAGGCAATCTTAACTATATCTGGTTCTGTCACTCTTACTTGATGGTAACCCGACCTCAAACCAATCTTCGAGAACACTGTAGCTTCTTTCAGCTGATCAAATAAGTCATTTATACGAGTTAGTGGGTACTTATTCTTTACTGTCACCTTATTTAGCTCTCTGTAGTCTATACACATTCATAATGATCCGTCTTTCTTCTTTACAAATAAAATTAAAGCTCCCAAGGGAGAATGACTATGCCTGATAAAACCTTTATCTAAAAGCTCTTGGAGTTGCTTCTTCAATTCGTGAAGCTTGGCTAGGGCCATTTGGTAAGGGGCTTTAGAAATCGGTGTTGTCCTTGGTACCAGTTCAATATTGAACTTTACTTCTCTTTCCGAAGGTAAACCCAGTAAATCTTTTGGAAATACATCTAAAAATTCCCGGACTACTGGCACATTCTGAATCTCTAGTTGTGGGACGTCACTACTTTGCACCACATGGGTTATGTACCCAGAACACCCTTTTCTTAACATCTTTCTATCCTTTATGCTACTAATCAACATACTCAGCTGATGGCCCTCTCCAAAACTAAACTTATCCCTATTATCAAGGTTAAATCTCGCTTTTTTCTTCCGACAATCAATTTCTACTCCATACCTCCCTAGGAAATCCATGCCCAAGATCACATCAAAGTCGGGCATATCAAATACTATTAAATCAACTACTAACTCTCTTCCATAGATCATTACGAACTTTCCTGAAAGCATCTCATGGGCTACCACACTAACCCTATCAGGTAACTCTATCTTAATAGGTTGACTTACTCTAATAGGTTTCAAACGTAATCTTTCTATCATCCCATGAGTAATAAATGAATGAGTGGCTCCAGAATCAATCAAAGCATATAAAGGAACTACATGAAATAATAACTGACCAATAACAGTTGATGGGCTGGCCTCTGCTTCACCTTGTGCCACTATAAACACACTGGCATTAGTACCTCTGGAAGTCTGTGCTGCAAGTGGAAGAGGAGCTTTACAATTTTTCATCAGATACCCTGGCAGTCGGCATCTATAACATACATTATGGCCCAACTCTCTCAGACACTCTCCTGGATGAGTCTTCCCACACTTTGGACATGGGGGAAACTCCATTATTCTAGGCCATTTACTCTGCCAATCTTCGGCTAGAATTTCTTCTTATTCCTCATTTCCCTATTTCTCACAACATTAATTCTTTCTCCAAGTGTAGTTTGGTTGACTTTAGAAAGAATTTGAGTAGAATATTTGAAGTGTGTTTCCTGGCCAGGTTTAACTTTGTTATAGAGGAGTTTTACTCCAAGAATGGATGGTTTAAGAAAGAAGTAGAAATTTACCAAAGCTAGTATTTGGGTATGCATGCATGTTGTTTGATGAAATGCCTAAGAGAAGTGCATGTATGAGTAGAGATAACCTTACTTTCTGCAACATTACATATTTGCATTACTTGTTTGCACTTAGAAAGAATTATAAGCATGAGCCATCCACATGCGTATATTTGCATATGTATAAGACTTTAAAGAAAGAATAAACAATTTTAAGAATAAAGAGAAAGAAAGAAAAGCACTAAGGAAATAAAAGAAAGAAAAGTGCTAAAGAGGAGAAAAGAATAGGTTGTTGTGATGGGGAACCCGTGGGTGACAAGAAGAAGAAATTCCCACATAGACACCGCCTTAAGTGAGCGGCCTACGAAGAAGAAGAATTTGTACGACCCGTAAGAGTATATATGGATGAGGGCTGTACCAAGAAGAAGTTCATACATGCACGCCACCTTAATTGAGTGGCCTAAGAAGAAGAAAGAATTTGTACAGTCCGAAAGAATACATGTAGATGAGGACTGTACTCACTCACGCAACCAGGGTTCCGAATCCATGCATCAACTAAGTCTGATCGGCAAAGAATAAGAAAGAAGAAGAAAGAATAAGAATAAGAATAAGAATGAAAAAGAATGAAAAAGCATGAGCAAGCAAGAAAAGAAAAGAGAGAGCAAGAAAGAAAGGAATAGAAAGAAAGAAAAGAAACAGAAAGAAAGAAAAGAAATAGAATAAGAAAAAGAAAAGAAGAAAAGAAAATGCATTTCTTGCATTACTGCATGTGCATCTCATCCATGCATGTTACCATGATTTCCATCATGGTTAGTGAGAATAAGAAAGAAAGGAAGAATAGAGAGAATTAGAAAGAAAGAACAAAGAAAGTTAGAATGGAAGAACTGTGAGAAGTAGAAATAGTGAAAGAAAAGAGAAAGAAAAAGTGAGAATGAAGAAGAAAAAGAATAAAGTAATGAAAGAACTCACGAGTAAGTTGTGGGGATGTAGGAATAGAGGATTTACTTATTGAGCAATTAGTGCTCACCCCATTGTTTATCCTTGTTTTGCAGGAAATAGGTGAGAAGCGATCGGATGGACGTCGAGAAGTGAAGAGACATGGCATTACTGTCCACCATTATCAAAGTTCTTGTATATGTTATTTTTCTATGTACAGAATAATATTTTGTAATTAAAGAATTATATGTTAAATAAAGAAAAATTTTGGGCCCATTATTTGTCATATTATATGTACGTATGTTTTTCATTATATAATTTCCGATACACTAGTTAAGAAAGAAGTTATTACAGTTTGATAAAGTTAACCTTGTTATTTTCATCTTATCTTGATTGGCCTTACTACATTTAATTGAATTGTTTCCCAACTCTCTGCTCCTGCTTCCACTCCCATTCATATTATATGATCTCATTGATGATCTCACTACATCATCTAAAGTTACTGACAATTCTTGATTCTTGATTTTATGATATTGAAAATATTGTTTTGGGTCCACAACTCCCGCGTGACTTTCTTCAATTGTTATGTACTACCTTTTGGATTTGTTGATATATTCTTTTCCTAAAAAACAAAGTTATTCAGGACATATGCCACAACTAGTTGCGTTTTGAGAGGGAATATGGGACACTTGAAGATTTTGACCACGCTGCACAGAAGGTACACATTCCTCTCGTTTTAATTTATTTGTTTTAAGTGCCAATTAATCACGTATTTCTTTTTTCGGTCCCTAATGTGTATGATGCATTTGCATTGCTTATTGAGAATTAGTATGTATAGATTTATTAAAAAACAATTGAAGTGTTTAACTAATGATATTTTAGCTGGTTGCGATGTTCGCCTTATCTAGTAACCATATGTGTTTGACTAAAATATGCCATGTTAGCAGTTGTCTTTGATGACCTCAAATGATGTGCTTGTAAATGAGTTGTGTTTATGTGCCTCTGTACATATTATGAACTCTTTGCTTCTCTCTTGTTAGAGCTTAAATACTACTGGTGGATCATTGCCTATCTGTTTAAATTTTTAGTTTAAGTGATAACTTAATAGGAGTATTGAAGCAAGGTGGTCCACACGGTCTTGTGTTTAAATCTTTATGAGATTTGGGCCATTTTGGTTTGTGATTCAAAAAATAATTTTGAAAAACCAAGTTACAATTAAAAATTTTAAGTTTTATCTCTATTTTATTTTATGAGATTTGGGCGCTTTGGTTTGTGATTCAAAAATAATTTTGAAAAACTAAGTTACAATTAAAAATTTTAAAAGTTTTACGTCAATATTTTAAATATTTGAAAATATATTTGGTATTCAAAAATTGTTTTTGAAGTTAAAAATTATATAAAGACTGAGAAATGATATTTTTCTTGTTTTCTAATTTTACACTAATTTTTAGGATTATATGCAAAAACATTGTTTTGAAAACATTTCAACTTATTTTAATAAAAACGTATTTTCATAAAATTCCTTATATTCCTTGTTTTCGAAAATAAAACACTATTTAAAATTTATATCAAATAGGCTCTTATGTAGATTATAAATTTGTGTTTGTATTTATGTTATATTTATGGTTGTGATTGTGGGTGTTCAGCGCACGAGATTGTATTAAATTTTAAGTATGGTTGTTGGATGCTTAACTATCAATTTAAGCTTTTAAGTCAAGTTGTTACGTAACATTGTTAAAGAGGTCATTGAATTATGATACATCTTCTTAGTATTTATTGAATGTGTGCAATCCTTGCTATTTTAACTCAATGCGTAAAGATGCTTGTCTTTGTTCCCTTTCTCAGGTTACACCCCGCTTGGAAGAGCTACAATTATTTAGGTTATAGTAGGAAGCCAAATCTATTCCTGAACTAATAGATCAGAAAGAGAAGTCACATAAGAAAAGTGTTAATGGAAAGAGAAAAACAGATTTGAACATGATGACGAACAGTCTCCAGCTAAGTGGTAGAAAAATACTGCCCAAAACCCAAACAAAGTGCATGGGAAAGAAAAGGGATGAGCACATAACTTAGCTAAAGAAAACGAAGTAGAAGCAAAACCCAAGTTTGAAAAGCATCCAAATGACCAGCACATCAAAGACTCCACCACTGGAAGAGCCAAAGGATACACTGCACTGCATTTTTATCAAACCTTAACTTCAGGGCAAGTAGAGATTCTCTCGCACTTCTGAAGATCTGAAAAAATTCTTTAGCAATGTTGGTGGGGTTGAATTTATTCGAATTCTGCAAGACAAGTTCACTAGAAAGTTAAGGGTATGACTCTCTTTCTGTCATTCTTCAAATGAAAAAGGGGAAGCTATCCACTAGACCTTCCATGTGCACATCAGTCTTACAGTCAAATCCTTATTTAACATTGCCTGACCTTTAAACTTCAACATATGTATGCATAATGTGGACTGTACCATAGAAATTAGCCTTAAGAAACTAATTTTAATGAGACTGGGAGATCAGCATGGCTGATGCTTCGGGGAGATTGCAACTGCTAAATGCAATATATTCTCTTTGATCAAATTTCTCAAGGGTGCTCGCTGAAACTTCAATTTGATTTCTTCCTTTGATGCATCAATAAATCATTTAGTTCTTACGCTTTTGGTTTTAAGAGGAATGTCCTTTTCAGAGACGATTAGGCAGTCTCAAATAAACATGTAGAAGGGTTGAATTCCATAATTATGGTAAAATTGCTGAATTTTCTAAGTATAAAGAGTCTAACTCTCTAAGAGCATATTTTTTTCATTTTGATAGCAAGTGATATGCTTAGGAGACTCAACCATAGTCCCATACAGATTTACCTACATTCCAGCTTGCCTTTAACTGTAGAGAATCTGTTTGGGACAATTGCATATTAATTTATAATATCCTCTGATCGATTTTTGAAGGGTTTGGCATATGTAGATTTTGCCGATGAATGCACACCTTGCTGTAGCTATAGAAAAGAACAAACAAATGTTTCTTAGGAATAAGATAAGAATTGTAAGATCAAATCCGAAGCAACAGAGAAAGGATTCTGCTAGTCATGGGGCCTCTAGAGAACATGATAGGCTAAGTGGAGTTATGTTTTATCTTTTTTATTACTTATGTGTGTTTGTTTGTGTCCAATGCAGTCTATATACATTTGCATGTTTGTGTTTCCCACTTCTACATTTTATTTTCTTACTCCTTTGGGTTAAAAGGCAGCACAAAGTAGTAATCAGAATTTCAAGGAGTCTAGAGTGCCACACTCTGCTGCTAATAAACGTAGTGATAACATTCAGCTGAAAGGGAGGAACACATTTGCAATGCCAAGGAATGTCAGACCACTTGGTGTCCCCTCGACAAATTCAAAAGCCAGGGAAGTGGAAGATGAGAAGCTGAAGTCAAATAATGAGTTCAGAGAAATGATTTTTAAGAAGTGGGGTTTGTTTCTAAGGTTACATGTTACATGTTAACTAGAATAGCACAGTAATTAACAAACTTCTCTTTCTTATAAAAAACATAAGGTTTTGCCTTAATATGTTTCTGTAAACACAATTATGACAAGCGATAACTGTTTGAGGATTAAAATTATATTTCGATACCCTTCTTGTAAATTTTCTTCCAGATATGTCAAGTTTACACCCATTTTATTCAAAAAGGGTAAAGCTCTAATATGTTCCCTATGGAACACTTATTTCATCCAATTTGTGATGAGGATAGCCTCAATACCTTACCACAAGATTTAGAGAAATTTTAGTCAATTAGATGGCGATCAAGTTCCTTTTTATGTGACAAATGACCAATGGTATAGGATCCAACAAGATCATGAAAACTATTATGGGTTGGTGGTCTATTCTTGGTCTAAAATAACATTGAATACTCACAGTGCAACTGTTAGGTTCTTTGCTTTTCTGTACGTATTTATTCTATTCTAGCGGAGAATCCATTTTACTATTTGTCATAGATGAAAATCCTAATGCAGAAAGATGTACCACTAAAGCACTATTAAGTTTGTGTATTGAAACAGCAATGGCCTTGCATCTCATGCTTGTGGAAAATGTTTGAGGAAGAATATGAAGAATATCATCTGTATGCTTGCCCGATTAAAATTTATGCACACATATATTCATTTTTATTGTCTGTTTTGAATGAATATACATATCTCATATGATTATGTTTGTTTCACTTAGACTTTCCATGATTCTATTGGATGCTTTCATAAAATTTCTCATAGAATCAAGAATGAACGGGGTTTTCGCTTTGTACATGTTAGATCATGAATTTAGTACCAATCTTCAAAAAAAGATCTAATTGTTTCACTTTCTATTTTGGAATGGAATATTTACATAATCCCCATGAATAGGAATTAAACGTTGTTCCATGGTATTTGTATGATATTTTTCCTTCTTAATTTTAAGCAAGTACTTGAGAGGGTTTAAGTGATTTATGAATTATGTTTTGTTTTTGTTTCTTTTATGTACTAAGTCACTAAGTGCGAGATTCCCCCTGACGACCATTATTAACTTGTTCCCCTATGGCCTCTTTCCCATGTCGCGTCCTGGAATCAACTTGTCTTCTAACTTAACACCCATGAGTCTCATATTTGGAATTTGCTAACCCCTTTCTCATATTTGGAAGGGGTATTTATACAAGTTTACACCAAAGGAAGTAGAGAGAAATATGGGATTGCCATCAGACTTGGTAAGCGATTTCGTGATTGTAGTGATTGCGTGCTGGGATCACGCAAATACTGATTCATTCTTATCCCTCCCTCAGTCTGTCAAACAGCTGTATTGGACGGTTGCAATGAGGTTATGCTGAGTTAGACTTAAAGATTCCATGACCTTGAGATCACGTCGATCTACTAATTTTCGAGCTACCGAGACTTTCGAGCTTACGACAAAAATCACACACAACAGATATTAAAGTAGAGGTCATGATTTGAATCTCTCATGTATTACATCTTGCTATATTTGGGCTGGTCTTTCTGTCTGAGTTTGGCCTTGGTTTATGTAACACGTGAAGATGCCTCTTACAGAGCTCAATACCTTTTTCAGCTTAAGCTTTTAGGTCAAGTTGTTTATCAACAAAATTGTTGTTGAAATCTTGTTATAATTTCAATTTCTTGTGGTCTTTCTTGCTTTTAATGTAAGTAATCAGTTTATGCATGCTTAAAGTTAAATGTTTCGCACTTAAATAACATTTTTATAAAGAAGATTAATGAATAGTAATCATTTTGATTAAGCATTATTGAAATTATAAAAGTAGTTGTGTTCTCGATTGACGTAAGAAAATTTTTAATTAATAAGCAAACACTGATTATAAATATTTAACATTAAAATTCATGGATTCCCTTGAAATTAACTTGGCTTAAGCATCATGATTAAACATGATTAAAATTATCTCATAAAATTTGTGGTCATAAAATTTGTGGTTCATAGGATTAACATAAAAACAAAGAGGAGAAGATAGAAAATTTAATCGATAAGAAACAAACGAATGTTAGATAAATACATAAAGATCTATCTACTACCATTGAATAAGAGAAATTAATTGAAATAATTAGCATGTCAAAACATTGAGAGAAAAGTTCAAGATTCTATCTCATATTTCATTAATTCTCTCGTAGAATATGATGCGTTGAAAAATTAGAATAGAAAAGTCTTATAGCTATAAATTTATTCTCTCTTCTAATTGATTCCATCTATTATTGGAAGTATAGTCTCTAATGAACATCAAATCCGACTTTGCTGCCTCGTGGCGCACCTCTAATAATAGTCTTTAATAAGCAACATAAAAACTAATCTTATAAATGAAGAAGTTTTAACTAGAAAGGGATATGGACCTAATGTTGTTTGCTACAATACTTTAATCAGATAGTATTGCAAGAATAAAGAAGTCAACGAAGTTTTTAGTCTTTATCAAGAGAAGATTTTAGAAGGAATTAGGCCAAATGTGATTATAAATAACAATTTGTTAACTTGCCTTTTTCTTAAAGCTAATGTAAAAGATGCACAGAAATTAGTTGGTGAGATGCAACTTAATGTTTTTACCTTATTCTTGGACACATAGCATTTTCAATGATGGACTTTGCAAGAATAGATGTGTTTCGGAGGAAGTGGAAATGTTTCATTCTTTAGTAAAAAGTAAAAAAACAATATCCCTTGAATTTTTAATATATCACATTCGATTATATGAAATATCGATTTTGGTATACTTGAAAGTTTGAAGAACAAATAGAAAAAAAAAAATTTTATATATCATTGTAAAATAAATACAAAGTTCTATAACATGATTTATTTAAATCTTATAATTTTATTAAAAAAAAAAAAAAAAAGGTAAAATTGAATACTTATATAAATTGGTTTGTTTGATCAACTGGATAATTTTGGATTTAGTTAGAAAACCACCTCAAACCGAAAAAACACTGAATGTGGATTTACATTTTTAACCTTCAATTTTCGAAATCATAAAGGTGGTTTGAATAGGAAAGATGGATACTTGACATAAGTTTGCAATTTTGAAAACGTTAAAGGTTGTTTGTGAAATTTGTCAAAACATTTCTCTTTAATGCATTTGCCTTTTGCAATGACCTTACTTCGGAAAAAACGACCCACAAAAACACTCTTCATACATGGCTTTGAGATTCAGATCCCTATTTCGTTCGTCTTCAATCTCTAAAAACCCATATTTGAAAGTTAATGTTTTATTTTTGTTAGCTCACTTACACAACCTCAAATCTTCAAGCTCCAAAAATGCAGTTTCATATTCTTTCAAAAAACCCCTTAAACGATCCTCACTTGCTAAATTCCCTCGAAGAAAATTGTCGATCGGGTAGCTTTACTCCGAATGAAGCATTGTACTTTTTTTATTACATGATTAATATGAAACCCCTTTCTCCAATTTCATCATTCATTACTTTGTTTGGTGCACTAGCTTAAGAAGAAGCATTCATCATGAAGTGATTTTGCTATATAAGGTGTTGAATTCAATGGGTTGTCTCTTGATTTAAGATCTTTGAATGTTTTGATGAATTGCTTGTGTAATATTGAAAGGGTTTTGGATAGTTTTGCGGTTTTTGGGGGGATTTTGAAGAAGGGTTTTAGCCCAAATGTCGTGACTTTTAATTGTTTGATTATAGGTTTGTGTGTACAGAGAAAGATTATGGAATCAATGGAATTGTTTAAGAAAATGATTGCTGTTGGTTGTAGGGCATAATGTGATCACTTGCAACACTTTGATTGGTGGATTGTGTAAAACAGAGAAAATTAAGTGTTGCCATTAAGTTGCTTGAAGAGATGGTTAATGGGAATAAAGAATTTGGTGTTATTTGTAGGCCAAATGTTGTTACTTATAAGTATTATAATTGATGGTCTTTGTAAGGCTGGATTGGTTGAGAAGGCTAGACAACTATTGTTGGAACATATGATTCAGAGAGGTGTGGTTCCTAACATTTATACGTACGCCATTTTAATAAACGGTTATTGCTTGGCCGATAGAATTGGTGATGCAAAGGAGTTGTTTGATTCTATAACTAGAAAGGGGTATAGACCTGATGTTGTTTGCTACAATACTTTAATCAATTGGTATTGCAAGAATAAATAAGTCAATGAAGCTTTTAGTCTTTATTGAGAGATGATTTCAGAAGGAATTAGGCCTAATGTGATTACATATAACACCTTGTTAACTGACCTTTTTCTTATAGCAAAGGTGAAAGATGCACGGAATTTAGTTGGTGAGATGCGACTTAACGATGCTTTTCTTGATTCTTGGACACATAGCATTTTCATTAATGGACTTTGCAAGAATGGATATGTTTTGGAAGCGGTGGAAATGTTTAATGCTATAGTAAATAATAAGTTTGCAGTTAGCATTGAAGGTTTGAGTTCCCTCATTGATGGATTATGTAAAACAGGGGAGATTAACTTACGCAAGGGACCTATTTTAGAAGTTTTCTCTTCATGGAAACCTGGTGCCAGATGTTATAACATATAGCATTTTGATCAATGGTCTGTGTAAAAATGGACAACTAGAAATGGCAAATGAGTTGTTGTCACAAATGGAGGAAATAGGTTGTGCTCCAAATGTAGTCACATTTACTACGCTTATGTTTGGTTTCCTCAAGAATAATGAGATACCAAAAGTTGTTGAACTCCTTCATAAGATGGTGGAGAGAAATGTGAAGCCGACTGAATGTACAATGTCCTTAGTCATGCAGTTACTAATGAAGGCCGAAAATTATAGTGAATGTTTGAATGAGCTTCCTCAATTTCCAGTCCAAAAGCAAAATTGAAGTTTACGTGATAAAACTTTAGCGAGTATCAAACTTTTTTTCGGAGCAAAATCCTGCAAAAGTTCATCCAGCTGCCCAAATGCCCTATATTGGTTACGGTAAGCAGAAGGTTCAGTAAACACTTTTATCTATTCGAATTTGATAGGGATAGTGATGGGGATGATTGAGAATGATAGCTTTCCCGATCAGACATACGATACGTGATCTGTCTCTATTGTAAGTACATATATTGGAGGTGGCAGCATTGCAGGTTGCATTTGGATTTGCACATGTAGTAGATCTTAAGGGTTTGAGGATTATTTTTGGTGTAAATTTCAGTAAGCAAAAGTTGTATATGAGGAATTGTGGAACGGTTCTTACTTCAACTACGACAATAACGGTAGCCGCTCAAGTTCATCTATTCAAGCTAATCGGTTCTTTGGACAATGGTATGTTGCAAGGCCGATTAACTTCATTCATTGATATTCTCAATTATCCAGGCTTGATAAATCTTGATTTATTTATAGTGTTTCACATGTTTCTGTTTCTCAATATATATTCTTTTTTAGTTTAGATCTGATAAGACTAGAACTTACCAGGTGTGTCTCGAATGTAGTTATGCACGAGCATGTGCTCTTTCAGCGATACTTGATGAAGACAAAGCAAAAAGAGCATTAGAGAAGGCATTTCCCTAGAATATCTTAAAGAATATGGATGCACAACAATGGCCGGTCAATGGGATCTACCTGTTGGAACAGTTAAAATGACAACATTGTTGTCGAGAAAAAATATGGTGCGGTGTTTCATATGCATTCTTGTAATGATGATCGTGGGGATTTGATCGATATGGGATTTCAAATTGCCATTGAAATCTATGAAGCAGCATGGTCTAAAAATGCACTCGTGTAAGAACCCCCCCTAAGTTTATTTAAAGCTGTTATCTTATAGCTTAGTTAATAAGTTGTTAACTAAGGTATGAGTTTGTGTTTTTTAGATCTAAATCTATCTCAAATCTGTATAGATTTCATTTCATCATCTGTTTTGTCAGTTCATTTATTTTTTTTGGTGGATGTACCGTTTAACCATTTTCTAGTAGATTCTTGATGTTGTGAAATGTTGGACAAAACTCCGGTAGTTATTATGTCTAGTTGATAATATTTTTGCTCCTTAGGTGATGGAGGGGGAGAAGAATATCATAGATAGATAATATAGGATTCTATATAGAGTGATAGAGAGAAATTAATAGGTTAAGAGGAGAAATCAAGAAAAGGATACTAAGGACTCAAATACTCGATCCTAAAATGTAGAAGATAAGGACTAAATACCCATTTGCATCCTTCCTTTACGTGCTGCATCATTAGGTTACTACCTTTAGGATAAATTTCTATTTATCCTAAAGGTAGTAACGTTGGATAGGCAAATGCAGAGAGATAATTCTGATGGTTTTAAATTTTTTTCAGGTAACCTCTGAAGATCTAAAAAAATTCTTTAGCAATGTTGGTGCGGTTTAATCTATTCGAATTCTGTGGGACAAGTTCACTGGAAAGTCAAGGGTATAAGTCTCTTTCTCTCATTCATTATTTGTCAATGTTCTTTGTGCATTATGCTTCAAATGAAAAAGGGAAAGTTATCCTCTGAACCTTCCATGTGCATATCAGTCTTATAGTCAAATCCTTATTTAACATTGCCTGACCTTTAAACTTCAACATATGCACGCATAATGTGGACTATACCACAGAAATTAGCCCTAAGAAACTAATTTTAATGAGGCAGGGAGATCGGCATGGTGATGCTTGAGGGAGATAAGCGCTAAATGCAGTCCATTCTCCTTGATCAAATTTCTCAAGGGTGCTCATTGAAACTTCAATTTGATTACTTCCTTTCATGCTATAAATAAATCATTTAGTTCTTACGCTTTTGGTTTTAAGATGAATGTCCTTGCCAGGGACGATTACGCAGTCTCAAATAAACCTACTGAAGGGTTGAATTCCATAATTATGGTAAAATTGCTTAATTTTCTAAGTATAAAGAGTCTAACTGTCTAAGAGCATATTTCTTCATTTTGATAGCAAGTGATATGCTTAGGAGACTCAACCATAGTCCCATACAGATTTGCCCGTATTCCAGCTTGCCCTATGTCTAGAACCGTTGCATACTAATTTATAATATCCTCTGGTCAATTTTTGAAGGGCTTGGCATATATGGATTTTGCCGATGATGCACACCTCACTACAGCCGTGGGAAAGAACAAACAAATGTTTCTTGGGAAGAAGATAAGCATTGCAAGATCAAATTTGAAGCAAAAGAGAAAGGATTTTGCTAGTCATGAGGCCTCTGGAGAACATGGTAGGCTAAGCGGAATTAGGTTTTATCTTTGTTATTATGTGTGTGTGTGTGTTTGTGTGCAATGCAGTCTATAGACGTTTGCATGTTTGTGTTTCCCACTTCTACATTTTATTTTCTTACTCCTTTGGGTGTTAAATGGCGCGAAAAGTAGTAATCAGACTTTCGGGGAGTCTAGGCGCCGCCATTGTGCTTGCTAATAAACGTAGTGATAACATTCAGCTGAAGGGGAGGAACACATTTGCAATGCCAAGGAATGTCATACCACTTGGTGTGCCCTCGACAAATCCAAAATCCGGGGAAGTGGAAGATGAGAAGCTGAAGTCAAATAATGAGTTTAGAGAAATGTTCCTTAAGAAGTGAGGTTTGTTCTTGGGGTTACATGTTACATGTTAACTAGAATAGCACGGTAATTGACAAACTTCTCTTTCTTATAAAAATAAAAACATAAGGTTTTGCCTTAATATATTTCTGTAAACACAATTATGACTAACAATACCTGTTTGAGGATGAAAAAAGCAATGGCCTTGCATCTCATGCTTGTGGAAAATGTGAAAAAAATGTCTTTGGTCTGGAAAATATCTAAGGAAGAATATGAAGAATATCATCTGTATGTTGGCCGATTAAAATTTCTGCACATGTATATTCATTTTTATTGTCTGTTTTGAATGAATGTCCATATCTCATATGATTATGTTTTTTTCACTTAAAACTCTTCATGATTCTATTGGATGTTTTCCTAAAAATTCTCACAGAATCGAGAATGAGGTTTTCACTTTGTAAATGTTAGATCTTGAATTAGTACCATTCTTCGAAAAAGACTAATTGTTTCACTTTATATTTTCGGAATGGAATATTTACATAATCCCCATGATTTAGATTAAACGTTATTCCATGGTATTTGTATAAGATTCCTCCTTTTTTTTAAGCAAGTGCTTGAGATGGTTTAATTGAATTGATCTATGAATTATGTTTCATTTTCCGTTTCCTTTATGTACTAAGGCACTTGTTTTTTGTTGATATTGAATAAGTGCACATATGATGTGGTCTTTATGATACTGTTAAACAAGCGTATGAATAATATGGTACAATTATTTTATGGAAGAGCATATCACTTCATTTGTATGCGCATCTAAGAGAATAAACAAACAAATTTGCGTAGCAAGAGCTGCACTTGATTTGGGCAATCCACCAAGATCGGCTTTGATGGGGCAAAAGGGCACTTAGATTTATGTTGCACAGTGAAACTTCCATTGACTCCTGTTATGTGGCAAGAGTGGGCTCAAGATGAAGCTTCTATTTCAACTAGGTATGTTTTAGTTTTTTTCATTTTGTGTTCTTGTTATTGGTTTCGTGATTACATTTTGATCACTTAGGGTTTATGGTTAACGAGAGAAAGTATAAAGAGAAAAATTAAATGGATTCATTTGAAAGGAGGAAGTAATTATCTTTTGGAGTTTAAATGGTGAAAACGATGTTGAATTAAAGTTTATGTGACTTCTATCTACTGAGCCTTGGCTCAAATGTCGGCTTCATTGAGTAAAAGAAATGAAGTTTTGAGCTTTCTTCTTTTTTATTTTTTTATTCGTATGTTGCAAGTAGGAAGCAGTGATGGTTGACTTGGGAGGTTGGTTTTTGATAATTTGCGACTGTCTGATTTTTTGTTTGTTGGTAGATTTTGAGTTCCCTCTTGTCATTGCTTTTATGGACAACCTTCTTGCCCTCTTGCAAAACTCATTTCTCCTAGTATAAGTATATTTGTTTCTCCGAAACATGAAGCTCAATGTTGAAAATCAGTAAGTGTACCTCCTGATGACCGTTACCCCCAAAGCAAAAAAATAAAAGGGGGCTCGGCTAAATTTTAAGATTTTGATCTTTTCTTCTTCTGCATGGCTGATCCTAAAGCTTTGGGTATACTTTAAGATTTTATCACTCTATCTAGCTGAAGGTAGTTTCTCGCTGATTCTCTGCTTCAACTTTGCAGACCTGAGGCATTTCTAGGGATTGAGAAGATTTATGAAAGAGGAGTTTCTGATTATCTGGTAGGTTTTTGTTATCACTATGGATTTTGAATTACTTTATGCGTTGATTTTTGGATTAAAACATAGTGATCTTAAGAATTCTCATTTGTGTTATTTTTAGTTCTTTTCCTAAAAATAACTTTCGGATAAAAAAATTCAGCTTGCCAGATCTATGACTTTTGACTGGCTGAATTATTCCAATAAGTAATTACTAATGACAAAATGGCTCATTAGTTTCATTTGTAGGGTAGAGATGATTGTAGGCCTTGCAATTCAGAATGGATATCAATATTCTTACATTTGTGATGGTGTTTAAAGACATATGGTTCCTTTTTGATGCATCATCAAATTTTTCTACCCAATTAGGTGATTGGATAAACTTTTTCAAACTTCTTGGGAATAGAAATCTATTTTTTTAAGTGGCAGTACATTTTGGAAGTTTTAATTGCACGTTGTCATCTTTTTCCCTATTTTTTGTGGGAAATCAAGTTCTTGCAACTTTCAGTCAATATTTGCATATATGTGGAATCAGGGGATAAAAATATTAATTTCGTTCTTTGGAGTTCCTTTAACTAAGTAGTTCTTTAAAATTGAATGACTAGAACTTGTTCTGGTGCAGCATGTCTCACTTTGGTGTGACTGCTTGAGATTTGTGCAAGAATATGATCCATCTATATGTGAATTTTCACCTGATGGTATTGCAAAGGGAAGAAATCTCTTCGAGTGTGCTATAACTGCTGCTGGTGTCCATGTTGCTAAAGGCAGTAAAATATGGGAACCATACAGGGAATTTGAGCAGGCCATTCTCCATACGACAGATGAGACCAACATTAAGGTGATAATTTATAATATATATATTAGAAACTTATTAGAATATGTGCCTGAAGGGATGCATTCTATTAATCAATTTACTTGATTATTTAAAGTCTTATTCCATCCTACTGGTTTGGTATTGTGGTTAATAACGCTTTTGTAGGTCTTCCTTTATATTTCCTAGAACCATGGCTCAAGTTGCATGCCCTGTTTATTTTAGAAACCTTTTTTCTTCTTTTTGTCATTATGTATAGTTCATAAATTTTGTTCTTTCATTTCCCTATGAAGTGCTATGTACCCAGAAAAAGTATTTGTTTTCAAAATTTACATTTGGAAAATTCTTTGCTCTTTTGCGGGAAAAAAGAAAAAGAGTTCAGCGCATCCGAAGTATATTTCACCGTCAGTTGTCCGTTCCCCTTGCCAACGTAAGGTCAATCCTTCTACTGTTGCCACAGCGTATGAAAAGGCATTGGAGATGTATAATGCTCGAGCTGATTTTGAAGAACGGATTGCAAGGCAGGATGTATCTGACTCTGAAAAATTTCAACAATTCACGGTATATGGCATTTACTTTCAGATATTGTTTTAGATAGCTAAATGATAATTATGGGCTCTTACATGATACCTTAAGCATTTAGGTTAAATGGTAACTTAATATGATATTCAAGTAGAGGTCATGATTTGAGTCTCCCATCTATTACATCCTGCTATACTTGGGTTGGTCTTTCTATCTGAATTTGGGATTGGTTTATGTAACATGTGAACATGCATGTTACAGAGCTTAATACCATTGTTGTGCCCTTACCTTTTCAAGCTTAAGCTTTTAGGTCAAGTTGTTTATCAACAAAGATCTTTGTTGAAATTTCATTATAATTTCAATTTTTTATGGTCTTTCTTGCTTCTAATATAAGCAATCAGTTTATGTAAACTTTTGATCTTTCTCTTCTTCTTCTTCTTTTCCTGAGGGTGGGGGGTTGCATAAGAACTTGCAATGTGGCAATAGGTTACTTTTTTTTTTTTCCTTCTTTAAAGTGATAATACTATTATTTCAATTTTAAATTTTTGCAGATCTACTTGAAGTTTGAGCAGGTCTTAGAGATCCGGCCCTAGGTGTTCAACTTCTCTATGAACATGCTATTACCGATTTTCCTGTATCAAGTGATCTCTGGCTTGATTATACTCGCTATTTGGATAAAACCTTGAAGGTTTCACTCATATTTTCTCTTTTAAATTCTTTATGTTTCAGGTATTTGTAATTTTAGCAATTACTCATTTCTTTTTCCCTTCAGGTAGGAAATATTGCGCGGGATGTTCATTCGAGGGCTAGGAAAAATTGTCCTTAGGTTGGTGATCTTTGGGTTTGATCTTTGCTCACTTTGGAACGTTGCCGTGCACTTGAGAAAGAGATATCTACTGTAAGTTTCAGTTGTTACTATCATCAGTTGTGAATTGTGAGAGATTATTATAAGTAGCTGAAGAGCAATGAAGTTTCACAAACTTTAGTCTTAGAATTTCATTCTGCTCCTTTTACAAATATAGAGGTTTACTCTTGTTGTTTAAGAAGATTTTCATGTCATATTCAGGTCTTTGAGAAGTCCCTTCTATGGACTTTTTCGACCATTGAGGAGGTAAAGATATTATTTTCTCTACTTTGCAGGCTTGATTTACTGCTCTTTGGAACTTGTTATTGTTTCATCTGCATTTTATGCATTAAAGATCTTTGTTAATCGGGCCCTCTTTGTTTCAGTACCTAAACTTATTCCTCACTCGAGTGGATGGTTTTAGACGAAGAATCCTTTTGCCTGGAGTAGAAGAGGATGAACTGAATTTTCCATTGATAAGGGAAACCTTTCAGGTTCGCATAGGTATACTGTTATTTTTCCTTGTTAAAATTGTTTTTACTCGATGCCAAGAACTTGAAGCTTCTCAAGACATTTGTAGATGCTCTATTCTTGGTGAATTTTGGATGAAGAAAATGTGGGCCTTATAGCTAGTATACTATTTCAGGGTCCAGGCATAGATCTCTTTCGAATGTGTATCAAGTGCTTCTACCCTTAGGCTCTGAAGAAAAGTCTATTAATTTACTTCATTTAGTGTGCTGTTGTAGTACCATTATGACCACTTTATGTAGAAATTACAGTGCATAACTCTCGGTACTCCGAGATGGCTTTTGCTAATTACTAGATTGTTACCTTTGTTAATTGTTTTGTCATGGAATAGTGTCCTTTGCTAAAAAATTTCTCATTCAGCCGGCTTCACATTTCTCTCCACCATCTTATGAAAGAGTTCAACAACTTTTGGTATCTTATTATTCTTGAGGAAACCAAACATAAGCGTATTAAATTTGACTAAATCTGGAGCACAACCTTTTTCCTCCATATATGACAAAAACTCATTTGCCATTTCTAGTTGTCCATTTTTACACAGTCCATTGATCAAAATGCTATATGTTAATATGTTACAACATCTGGCACCAGGTTTCCATGAAGAGAAAAATTCTGAAATAGGTCCCAAGCAGTTCCCAACCTCTTTGTTTTACATAATCCATCAATGAGGGAATTCAAAACTTCAATGCTAACTGCAAACTTATTATTTACTAGAGCATTAAACATTTCCATCGCTTCCAAAACATATCCATTCTTGCAAAGTCCATTAATGAAAATGTTGTATGTCCAAGAATCAGGGAAAACATCGTTAAGTCGCATCTCACCAACTAAAGTTCGTGCATCTTTCACCTTTCCTATAAGAAAAATGCCAGTTAACAAGGTGTTATATGTAATCACATTAGGCCTAATTCCTTCTGAAATCATCTCTCGATAAAGACTAAAAGCTTCATTGACTTCTTTATTCTTGCAATACCCATTGATTAAAGTATTGTAGCAAACAACATCAGGTCTATACCCTTCTTAGTTATAGAATCAAACAACTCCTTTGCATCACCAATCTATGTGCCAAGCAATAACCGTTCATTAAAACGCTGTAGGTATAAATGTTAGGAACCACACCCCTCTGAATCATATGTTCCAAAAGTAATTGTCTAGCCTTCTCAACCAATCCAGCCTTATGATTTCGAAAATTGTTCACTTGAAGTTAAAAATGTAAATCCACGTTGAGGTGTTTTTCAGTTTGAGGTGGTTTTCTACTAAATCCAAAATTATCAGTTGATCAAACAAACCAATTTATATAAGTATTCAATTTTACATTTTTTTTTTTAAATAAAATTATAAGATTTATATATATTATGCTATTGAACTTTGTATTTAATTTACAATGATATAATTTTTTTAATTTACAATTATAAGATTTAAATAAATCATATTCTGTGAGAGAATTAATGAAATATGAGATAGAATCTTGAACTTTTGTCTCAGTGTTTTTGTTAGTGAACGACCCGGTTGCGCAGCGGAAAACAAAAATTTTACAACTACGGATCGTTCCTTAGAACCCAAAAATCGGGGCATAGATTTTACGGTTTATGCATAATATGAATGCAGAAAAAATAAATCCATTTGTTTAGATTCATACCCACGTTTGGAGGCTCCACCGATGTTGTCTCTGAATGTGTTTGCTACCGATCCAAGTGTAGGATCGAACCGTAGAGGTCCACACGAAGACAACCACCAAGAACCAAGGAGGGATTTGCTAGATCCTCCTTGGCCTTAAGAAATCAAGAAGAAGATCAGTATTTGATTTTTTTCAATCAAACAGTGAGATTGGCGTGGGAATGAGTGTCTAAGGGGCTTCTGTGTTTTCTTTTAAAAATAAAGAATGAATCACTTAAATAACACACACACACTATTCTTTTTATAGGCAAACCAAGTTGCCCTATTCCCACATGGAATGGGCTTGGGCTCCAACCCAAACACCCCATGTTGCCAAACACTCCCAATTTGATATTTTAATTTAATTCATCATTATCTTTAATTAAAATCAATTAATATTTAATTAACATTTAACAATAATGATGATTTAATTAAATATGTGCGAACACACATTTAACCGTAATTTCACTTATTTAATTTCTTTAACAAATTAAATAAAAGGCTACGACCTCAGCAAATTTAATTGCCATTTGTGAAATTACCAAAATACCCTTTCGCCTAAAAAAGGACGAACGCCCTTCTTTCTTCTTGGCTCTTAAATTATCTTCTATGTGTGTGACCCATAGGCTCCTCATCATACCGGTAGTGTATAGTATCGTGATTAACACCAATTAATCGTCTCACTAATACCACAGACCAAGATTGGCCCCTAGCAAGGCATCATGGCCACCCGATAGATTCGGATTGACAAAGTAGCTACATCAGCGATATGGTTACCGTACAATACGATCCTTTCATCATCCGTTATCTCGGCGAGGCGAAGGCATAGAAATAGTGTCAACCTTCGGTTACTCTCGATATTATATATTCGATTACGGACCAATGACCCGTATTATAATCGGATAGAGCAACAACTCAATCCCACTTTGTGGCCGCTTTTAGTGTCATTACCATATCTTGAATTGCGCCGTGAGAATAACTTCTCCGTGCCGGGAGTGATGAATCCTTTGTCAATCCACCATAGTCTTGATACACTCCTTGATATAGCCAATCACCGTCTTGTGCTGATCTGAATAGAAGCTGCGTTAGGCTAGTATCAAAGCGTACCAATCGGTGCACAAGGCACTCCGGTGATCTCAAGTCCAAGGATCACATGCACCACCGTTCGTTAGAGGATTTGTTCCATAGACACGGGGTTACCATCCATATGGAATCCTCTCGGTGGGTCGATCCAGTGAACTTCTTGCGGTATATCCGCCTACAACAAGCACCCATGTGTTGCACCGGTTGTCACCAAACAACCTTGACAAGTGAGATCGATCCAACGCCTTTCGGTGAGTCGTTCAACACTATGATAGCCTTACCGTATTATCTGTGCCCTTACTTCAGAATAATACTGGGCTACGGACGTTTCTAGAATGGCCACCATATGTGCTCATAGGGTTCTCACTATCAAGATTTGAAACACTTGATACCCTTGTCACGGTTCTACCATTCTAAGGACATATATCAATACATATTGCAATAATAATGATTTACGCGATATAGAATAAAAATGCCTTTTATTATTGATTAATGAACATTATTATAAAGAGTCAATTCCACAATAATTGATTGGCTCTAGGGCATCTACTCTAACAGTTTTGACATGCTAATTCTTTCAATTAATTTATCTTATTCAGTGGTAGTGGATGGATCATTATGTATTTATTTAACATTTGTTTGTTGTTTATCGGTTAAATTTTCAATCTTAATCCTATGAACCACAAATTTTATGAGATAATTGTAATAATGTTTAATCACGATGCTCATAGAAGCCAAGTTAATTTCAAGGGAATCCATGAATTTTAATATTAAACATTTACAATCAGCGCCCATCACCCCGAAAAAAATACTCCCCTCTTCCTCTCGACCAAAACCCACCTCACCCCACCCCCATTAGCCTCGCCAATCGCCGATAAAAGCCAATTGTTGCCACTGCCATTAATAAATTATTTGAACATTAGTTGCCACAGAACAAGACATGGGATTCAAATCAATAACCTTCCCTTGCTTCCCAAAAACTCCACCAATCCCAATGGCAATAACACTAGAATAGTCCCCAAATCAACCCACAACCCTTCTCTCAACTCCTCATTCTTCTCAATCATATCACTCACCAAATCAACCATCAACTCGGTCTCCGACCTCAGAATAAAAACTTTCCACAAACAATACAACTCATCCAAATCCACCCTCAAGTTCACATTTTGGGGACTTTCTTAAATACCCGGTTGGGGAATGAGTGAGTGGTCTTCGAGAGAGTCCTCCAATAGCCAATTCAGATCTCTACAAAGAGGCGTCGAGGCCATTGTCTTAGTGAAGAAAGGTGGGGCTGACTGAGAAGGGGAGAATTTTGGTCCAAGTCTACCATTTTTTGAGGTGTGAGAGAGAAGTTGAGTGGGGTTTTGGGTTTTAGAGAAGAAGAAGATGATGAAAAGGAAATGGGTTTATGCAAAGTAGGTCAGACGGTGACTTGGTGCTGCTGGCGCAGTCAGTTTTGGCAAACAGGTGGAATTTTCAAAGATTGAAGATGCCAGAGTCCCAACGTAGATTAGGGTGTCGAATGAGATTGAAAAAGGGATTTAGAATTTTTTATTTTAGGAATTGAGTTAAGTCAGTTTTGGCACAAAGCTGGTTAGACTAGTGGTTCGTTACAATAACCCCGATCCAACGCAGGTCATACCGGGTTAACTGTAATTCCCTGGTTTTCCATCTCAACTTACCCGACTTAGCCACCAATTCCCGGTTCGATCGGTTGAACCGACAGGGTTTTAAAATGTTGATTCAACCCCTCAATATCCCAATTACTTTAAACATTTTAGCAGACAGAATCCCGTTGATATAATACACAAGAGCCACTACATGGATAACAATGAAAACATGCAGATGACACAAGGAAAATATCTTGTATTCAAAAGATTCAAAAGATTCCTACTTTCATTTACGTCCTTGTTTTCCAGGTTTACAATACTAGTAACACCATTGAATACAACTTTTTAACAAGAATTCCCAAAAACAGGCATCACAACCATACAAACATAAAATTTATAAGGCAAACCAACAATAAGAAGAAAATAAAAAATTACTGAAAAATCTCACGCACCAAAAATGATGCAAATTGTTTTGATGTCACGACTGACCCTATACTTGTAGCGAATACTGAATGACTCTGTACATGTATTTTTGCTGCATGCTTAATTGATGACAAAGACATGTAGAGGGCCATCAATGCAATAACCAACAAGCTCAACAACATTTTCTTTTTTAAGTCTTGATACCATAGAAACCTGTAAAATCATGAAGGACAAAATATTTATTGACACAATAGAAGAACTGAAGATAATGCACAATAATAAGCCAAACCTGTGCTAGCAATTCGTGTCAGTTGCAATCGGAATCTAACCCTTTCGGAACGTGCCAGATTTGCCCACTTCTCAGAACATCTTCTAAGCACTTAAAAATTCTAAATAAACTTAGATTAAGATAGATTAAAGTTCTCAATTACCCCATTTTAACATGCTGCCCTAGCTGATATTACTAATTTTATCGTTTTTTTTAATCTAAAATTAGTAAAAAACAAAAAAAGGGAGGGTCATTATACACTAAAATTATTGAATCAAGAATATATATTATTACACATTGTTACAACTTAAGACCTTAATTCAATTATCACACCAACATAAAACATATGTATAGTAGAAAACAGATTTCAATGGCAATTTGAAATCCCACATCGACTAAATCTCCATTAAAAATCGTTACAGCAACTGCATATGTAACACCAAACCATATTTTTCTTGACTGCAATGTTGTCATTTTAACTGTTCGAACAGGTAGATCCCATTGACCGGCCCCTATTGTGCATCCATATTCTTTAAGATATTATAGTGAAAAACCTTCTCTAATGCTCTTTTTGCTTTGTCTTCATCAACTATCGCTGAAAGAGCACATGCTCATGCATAACTACACTAGAGACACACATGGTAAGTTGTAGTCTTATCAGATCTAAACTAAAAATGAATATATATTGAGAAACAGAAACATGTGAAACGCTATAAATAAATCAAGATTTATCAGGCCTGCATAATTGAGAATATCAATGAATGAAGTTAATCAATTGCAACATACCATTGTCTAGTAAACTGATTAGCTTGAATAGATGAATTTGAGCGGCTACCATTATTATCGTAGTTGAAGTAAGAACCCTTCCACAATTCCTCATATACAACCTTTGCTCAGGGAAATTTACAACAAAAATAATCCTCAAACCCTTAAGATCTACTACATGTGCAAATCCAAACGCAACCTGCAATGTTACTACCTCCAATATATGTACTTACAATAGAGACAGATCACGTATTGTATGTCTGATCAGGAAAGCTATCATTCTCAATCATCCCTATCACCATCCCTATCAAATTTGAACAGATGAAAGTGTTGACTAAGCCTTATGCTTACCGTAACCAATATAGAGCATTTGGGCAACTAGATGAACTTTTGCAGGATTTTGCTCTGAAAAAAAGTTTAATACTCGCTAAAGTTTTATCACGTAAACTTTAGTTTTGCTTTTGGACCAGAAATTGAGGAAGCTCATTTCAAACATTTACTATAATTTTTGGCCTTCATTAGTAACTGCATGACTAAGGACATTGTACATTCAGTCGGCTTCACATTTCTCTCCGCCATCTTTGGAAGGAGTTCAACAACTTTTGGTATCTCATTATTCTTGAGGAAACCAAACATAAGCGTATTAAATGTGACTACATCTTTGAAAGAATACGCAACTTCATTTTTGGAGCTTGAAGATGTGAGGTTGTGTAAGTGAGCTAACAAAAATAAAACATTAACTTTTGAAAATGGGTTTTGAGAGAATGAAGACGAATGAAATGGGGATCTGGATCTCAAAGCCATGTATGAAGAGTGTTTTTGTGGATCTTTTTTTCTGAAGTAAGGTCATTGCAAAAGGCAAATTCATTAAAGAGAAATGTTTTGACAAATTTCACAAAAAACCGTTAAGGTTTTCAAAATTGCAAACTTATGTCAAGTATCGATCTTTCCTATTCAAACCACCTTTATGATTTCGAAAATTGTTCACTTGAAGGTTAAAAATGTAAATCCATGTTCAGGCATTTTTCGGTTTGAGGTGGTTTTCTACTAAATCCAAAATTATCCAGTTGATCAAACAAACTGATTTATATAAGTATTCAATTTTACCCCTTTTTTTAATAAAATTATAAGATTTAAATAAATCATGCTATTGAAATTTGTATTTAATTTCATTGTTTTAAAACCTGGCCTAGCTCGGCCCGGCCTGGTTGGTTTAACTATTTGAATTGGGACCCCGGAAGCTTAAACGAGTCGGGTTTATGTTTTTCCTATTCACCAAAAACCCTAAGATTTGGGAGAATGATCGGCAAACAATTGCCGGCCGAGATGTTAGGGCTTTTGAAGAGAAATTGTAGGTGAAAGCAGTGGTGGTGATGGCGTTGATTTTCGGTGAGTGAATTGACTAGAAATCGAACAAAACAAGCAGCGACAACCACCAGCTTTTGCCTGCAATTGGCAAGGCTAACGGGGGTGGCGTGAGGTGGGTTTTGGTTGGGAGGAAAAGGGGAGTAATTTATGGGTGACAGGGAGGGTTGTCGACGTTGGCGTCAATTAGATCTAGCTTGGAATGCCGACGTCGGCATTAGTGAGATTTGGTCGAAATCGAACCTATTTCGGCCAAATCTTAGGTATATTTTAAGGGGAATGGACTCAAGGGACGATTGGGGTTGCATCAGGGGTGTCGCCGCCACCAACCAATCGCCGGCCGATTTGTATTTGGGGTGTGTTTGCTAAATTTCAAACGTATATGGATGTAACTGTAATTTTTAGGGGTGTATTTGCTAAATTTTAAAAGTTTTTGTCAACCGGTCAACCTGGGACCCGACAACCTGCAATTTTTAATTTACAATGATGTATAATTTTTTTTTTCTATTTGTTCTTCAAACTTTTAAATATACCAAAATCAATATTTCACATAATCGAATGTGATATATTAAAAATTCAAGGGATATTGTTTTTTACTTTTTAGAAGTTACATGAATAATATTTCGTTATCATGTTAATAAGATTATTACGCTAATTGTATTACTGAAATATCTATATTACTAAAATAATAGTACGTATAGTTTAATATAATTACTAGTTTAGTATTATACAATAGAGTTATATTGACATCCTTGAGGTTTAATATAATAAAAATAATCAAATTTATAAAATAATAAAAATCTCTACTGTTAAATTATAAGAGTTAAAATAATAGAATCAATGCAATTTAATAAATATTTATTAATTTTATAGATATATGTTCTAGCGGACTAATAGTTTATTAATAACGAGGGAAATTTTATTATTTCAAAAACCTTAAGTGAATTTATGTAATTATAGTGAAGCTCAAAGGAGTTGATTTGACGTCCTTAACACTTTATGATACTATTGTAATGTTCTATATTACCTTATCCACAACATGCACTATACATTAACATATATGATCAGCACATATCAAGTGATTAGACAGTCGTACATACATAGATCTCAGCAAAGAGCTTTTGGTATGAGTGTGTTTCTTATAACATTGTAATCTCTATTATGACCCCAATTGCTTGTAAAATTTGGAAATAGTGGTATCCATCAAAACTAAATTCTAAAAACAGTTACGAAATTTCTGACAACAATGTTTGGCACTAGGCTTTCAATGAGAGAAATTTCTAAAATAGCTACCGAGTAGTATCGGATATCCCTGTTTTACATAATCCATCAAAGAGGGAATTCAAGCTTTCAAGGTCAACTGCAAACTTATTATTTAATAAAAGTATGAAACATTTCCACTTCTTCTAAAACAAATCCATTCTTGCAAAGTCTTGGTAGCCCAGAAATCAGTAGATCGACGTGATCTCAAGGTCATGGAATCTTGAAGTCTGACTCAGTATAACCTCGTCGCTACCATCCAATACAGATGTTCGATAGACTAAGGGATAAGCCTTATCTCAAACATCTCAGGAGGGATAAGAACAAATCAATATCTGTGCGATCCCAACGCACAATCACTAAAATCACGAAATCACTAGCCAAGTCTGATGGCAATCCCAAATTTCTTTCTACTTCCTTTGGTGTAAACTTGTATAAATACCCCTTCCAAATATGAGAAAGGGGTTAGCAAATTCCAAATATGAGACTCATGGGCGTGAAGTTAGAAGACAAGATGATTCCAGGAGGCGACATGAGAAAGAGCCCATGGGGGAACAAGTTAATAATGGTCACCGGGGGGAATCTCGCACTTAGTGACTTAGTACATATAAGAAACAAAAAATGAAACATAATTCATAGATCACTTAAACACTCTCAAGTGCTCGCTTAAAATTAAGAAGGAATATCATACAAATACCATGGAATAACGTTTAATCCTATTCATGGGGATTGTGTAAATATTCTATTCCGAAAATAGAAAGTGAAACAATTAGATCTTTTTTGAAGATTGGTACTAATTCATGATCTAACATGTACAAAGCGAAAACTTCACTCTCGATTCTACGAGAAATTTTATGAAAGCATCCAATAGAATCATGAAGAGTCTAAGTGAAACAAATATAATCATATGAGACATGGATATTCATTCAAAACAGACAATAAAAATGAATATATGTGTGTGGAAATTTTAATTAGGTGAGCATATAGATGATATTCTTCACATTCTTCCTCAGACATTTTCCAAACCAAAGACATTTTTTCACATTTTCCACAAGTATGAGATGCAAGGCCACTGCTGTTTCAGTAACAAACTCAATAGTGCTCTAGTGGTCCATCTTTCTACATTAGGATTTTCATCTACAAAAAATAGTAAAATGGATTCTCCGCTAGAATAGAATCAATAGGTATAGAAAAGCAAGGAACCTAACAGTTGCACTATGAGTATTCAATGTAATTTTAGACCAAGAATAGACCACCTAACCCATAATAGTTTTCATGATCTTGTTAGATCCTATACCATTGGTCATTTGTCACATAAAAAGGAACTTGATCGCCATCTAATTGGCTAAAATTTCTCTAAATCTTAGGGTAAGGTATTGAGGCTATCCTCATCACAAATGGGATGAAATATATGTTCCATAGGAAACATATTAGAACTTTACCCTTTTGAATAAAATGGGTATAAACTTTGACATATTTGGAAGAAAATTTACAAGTACTGATATAGATTGATCTCAATACCACATATATTTTTCGTCCTCAAACAGGTTTCTTTTGTCATAACTATGTTTACAGAAACATATTAAGGCAAAACCTTACGTTTTTTATAAGAAAGAGAAGTTTGTCAATTACTGTGCGATTCTAGTTAACATCTAACATGTAACCCCAGGAACAAACCTCACTTCTTAATAAACATTTCTCTGAACTCATTATTTGACTTCGGCTTCTCATCTTCCACTTCCCTGGCTTTTGGATTCATTGAAAGGACACCAACTGCTCTGACGTTCCTTGGCATTGCAAATGTGTTCCTCCCCTTCAGCTGAATGCTATCACTACGTTTATTAGTAGCATAGTGTGGCGTTCTAGACTCCCTGAAAGTGTGATTACTACTTTGCGCTACCGTTTAACCCAAAAGAGTAAGAAAATAAAAGGTAAAAGTGTGATCACAAATGGGATGAAATATATGTTCCATAGGAAACATCTGTAGACTGCATTACACACAAACAAACAAGCACAAGTAATAACAAAGATAAAACATAATTCCACTTAGCCTACCATGTTCTCCAGAGGCCCCATGACCAGCAGAATCCTTTCTTTTTTGCTTCGAATTTGATTTGCAATGCTTATCTTCTTCCAAACAAACATTTTTTTTTTGTTCTTTCCTACACTGCAACAAGATGTGCATCTTGGCAAAATCCACATATGCGAGGGCCTTCAAAAATCAATTAGAGGATATTATAAATTAGTATGCAACGGTCCCATACATATGCTCTACAATTTAAAGGCAAGCTGGAATATGGGTAAATCTGTATGGGACTATGGTTGAGTCTCCTAAGCATATCACTTGCTAGCAAAATGAAAAAAATATGCTCTTAGACGGTTAGACTCTTTATACTTAGAAAATTAAGCAATTTTACTATAATTATGGAACTCAACACTTCTGACGGTTTATTTGAGACTGCATAATCGTCTCTGGAAAGAACATTCATCTTAAAACCAAAAGTGTAAGAACTAAATGATTTATTGACTACATGAAAGGAAGAAATCAAATTGAAGTTTCAGTAAGCACCGTTGAGAAATTTGATCAAAGAGAATGGATTGCAATTAGTAGTTTCAATCTCCCTAAAGCATCAGCCATTCTTGTTTGCCCTTAGTTAAGCTTATTTTATGCTTGCCCTTAGAAATCAAATTGAAGTTTCATTGAGCACCCTTGAGAAATTTTATGTGGGCGTTATAATGGGGGAGAATTGTAACGCCCACATTGAGGTACGTAACTTATTTTATGCTTGTTTGCTCTTAGTTAAGCTTATATGCTCTTAGTGTTGTTTGGTTGCCCTAGGTTTTGCTTGTTTCAAGGTGGAAGATTGGTGATGTTGGAAATTTTAGACTTCGCTGCGACCAAGAAGAAAGTTCGACGTGGTGACGTATGCTCTAGAATTTTTCATCGAGGTGAAGAAAAAGCTTAGCTGGGGCAAAGAGCTAGTTGAAATCTTTGAGAAGATTCTAGAGAAAATTTCATTAAGGGATAAATGACCATTCTACCCCTAATTAGTTGTAATTGTGGGTAATGAAAAGTAAGGAAATTTTATGGAGAATGCAATGAAGGTGAGGGCATTCTTGTAAATGACTAAAAGGTAAAAGATGGAATTTCTAAGAAATTGTAAGGGCCAAATGGGAAAGTATGGATATTATATGAGATATTAAGGGTTCAAGACCACAAACTCTATCATTCTCTACTCCCTCACACGCCACCTTTACTCTCAAATTCTCTCAATTCCTTTATCAATTTCCAAGGAGATTTAGAAGACTTTTGGTTGGATTTTGAGTAGATATTCATTCCTAAGTATCCCAAGGTAAGAATTCTTGTGAATAGATGTGAGATTAATTTTTTTTAAGTATTGAGTTCTTATAATTTATATGCTTAGGATTTTAGAGAAAGAGGAAGTCTACCAAAGAGAGAGATTCTAGTGGAATTATTCAAGTTCAAGGTAAGTAAATCCAACCCTAATCCATTTATTGAGCAATAAAAGTGTAGAGATTCTCTTATATGGATTTATATGCTTGAGATTTGTTAATGGAATTGTGGTTAGTTTGTTGATGATCCATGATTGGATTTACACCATGAGAAGGGATGGTTTTGTCAATAGAAATTGATGGAAGTTTGGTTGAATTTAGAAAGAGTTTGAGTATAATTTATGGAGCGTATTTCCTGGCCAGGTTTAATATTGCTTTAAGGGAGTTTTACTCCAAATATTGGTGGTTTGAAAAAGAATTAGAAGCATAACTAAATTAGAATTTGAGTATGCATGCATTATGTTTGATGAAATGTCCAAGAGAAGTGTATGCATGAGTGTATTTATTTGTGATCTTAACATGAGCTTGTAGATGATAGAGAAAGACTTATTTTTATGCTACATGGCATTCTTGCATTAGATATTTACATATAGAAAGAATAATAACATGAATCATCTACCTGCAATCATATGCACATGTATGAGAACTTAAAGAATAAAGAGAAAGAAAGAAAATCACTAAAGAACAAAAAGAAAGAAAGAAAGAAGAGTGCTAAAAAATAGAAAAGAAAGGTTGTTGTGATGAGGAACCCGTGGGTGACAAGAAGAAGAATATTCCCACACGCACGCTGCCTTCAGTGAGCTGCCTAAGAATAAGAAGAAGTATTTGTACGGTCTGTAAGAGTGCGTGTGGATAAGGGCTGTACCCAGAAGAATATACCTATATGCACGCCACCTTAAATGAGTGGCCTAAGAAGAAAAGAATTCATATAGTCTGTAAGAGTGCATGTAGATGAGGACTGTATTCACTCATACGGCCAGGGTTCCGAATCCATGCATCAACTAAGTCCAATCGGCAAAGAATAAGAAAGAATAAGAAAAGAAAAGAAAGAATAGAAAAGAAAAGAAGAAGAAGAAGAAGAAGAATAGAAAAGAAAGAAAGAAAAGAGAGAAAGAAAGAAGAGAAAAGAAAGAAGAGAAATAGAAAAAAAGAAATATAGAAAAGAAACAGAAAAGCAGAATAAGAAATAGAAAAGTCAAAAGAAATGCATCTCCATGCATTTGTGCATTTGCATCACACCTATGCATGATACCATAATTTCTATCATGGGTAGTGAGAAATTAGAATAAAGAAAGAAAGAACAGAGAGAACTAGAAAGAAAGAACAAAAAAACTGAGAACGAAAGAACAGTGAGAACTATAAAATAGTGAAAGAAAAGATAAAGAACAAAGAAAGAATCAAGAGGAAGAAAAAGAGTAATGTAAGGAAAGAATTCAGAATATGAGCAACGGAGATAGAAGAATAGTGTAGCGGATTTACTTACTGAGCAACTAGTGCTCACCCCATTGTTTCTAAATGTTTTTGTAGGAAATAGGTGAAAAGCGATCGGATGGACGTCGAGAAGCAGAGAGAAATCGCACTACTGTCCATTGTTTTTAAGTTATTGTATATAATTTTTTTGTTATGTAAAGAAGTTAATATATAAAGTAAAGAAAATTTTCGGGCCCATTATTTTTCACTTATATGCTTATGTGTTATATTATATTATATTTCCCAAGTATACTAGCTAGAAAGAGATACTACAGCTGAACAACCACAATCACAACCATAATGTAACGCCCATGCGCTCTGCTCTTGGTTCCGCCTGAGCCACGAGTTCACTCCTACACGTGGCAGGATATCTCTCCCCCCCTTAAGGAGATTTCTTTCGCCTTCCCCACCACTCGAACCCAAGACCAAGGGGCTAAAGTCATTTGGGAAGCATGGTGAGTACCATCGAGCTAGGCCGGCCCGATGGTACTCACCATGCTTCCCAAATGACTTTACGCAGGTGTTGAAATCTCCTTGGGGGAGGGGAGATATCCCTGCCACGTGTAGGAGCTATGTGCTCCGTGGCCAGACCAACGTGATAGCGGCCATGGGTTCATCATAAAAAGCGCCTTTTATTGTAGGGTCCCGGATTCGGCACTGCCCACCCGTGACCCAATCATCTGGGCCCGTCCCCCTTAAGGGATTTCTTTCGCCTCCCCCGTGGTTCGATCCCATTCCCCAAGGGGCTATAGGTGAATGAGCAATACCACGAGTACCATCAGGCCAGCTAAAATGTAACATCTACTGAAAACTGTACAATGCATGCATAATAATAATAGAAAAGTTGGGCCCAAAGTTTTCTTTTTCATTACAACTCATGTGTCTTTTATACATAAAGAGTACTGTTTACAAAAAATGTATTTTAAAAGACAAAACAAGGGAAACAGTGTATCTGTTCCTCGTTGCTTGCCGACGTCCCTCCGACCGCAACATCACCTAGAACCTGCATCCACAAAGGAAAATAACGGGGTGAGCACAAAATAATGCTCAGTAAGTAAAACTCTCTATCTGTCTGTCCCCGTATGAATAACTCTTAATTCTTTCCTTATGCTATCTCTGATTCTATTTCTGTTTCTAATAACATCATGGCCTCATCTTATGGGAGAGTACGCGGATGGTGTTCACACAAAGACCATCACACTCTATGGCTATTGGGTGGAATTCACACAGTACCAACCCGTTCTTAGTGACTACCGAGTGAGGATCACAAAGCACCAACTCGGTTCTTTCTAACTATCGGGTGGAGATCACCTAGCACCTACCCGTTCCTCATGGATTTTGGGTAACGATCACCAAGCATTTACCCGTCTCTAGTCACTATCGGGTGATGGTCACAAAGCATCAACCCGTTTCTACTAAATGTCGGATGATGATCACAAAGCATCAACCTACTTATCTATCACTAACCGGGTAGCGGTCACCAAGCATCTACCCATTTCTACTACTCATCGGGTGACGATCACAAAGCATCGACCCATCACTCTAAGGGCTATTCGGATGATGATCACCAAGCATCAATCCGATTCCCATAACGGTCGGGTGATGATCACAAAGCATCATCCCAACTATACTACTCTTCTAATTCATTCTATTGTAGCATTTTTCAATGCTCTCTACCCTTAGAGTACTTTTACCCACTAAGCTCTCTACTCATAGGGTAATTGCATAAACCATTTCCTTACACTTTCTTAGGTCACTTTTCCATGTACAACTAGTGCCTATGGATGGTTCATCTTCACCAATGCACTTATGAGATGCCAACATGCAATGTTGCAAGAATTAAGGTTCATTACTCACACTCAAACCTCTATTAGGCATTTCATCAAACAACTCATGTGCACTATAAAACTCTATCATAGCCATGATTCTAAAACTTTTCTTAACCATCCAAAATGGGGAAAAACCCCTTCACAAAGCCACAATAACCTGTCAAACAAAACACTTCCAAAAAGGGTTCCATAACACCCCTTTCTAATCCGTCTCAACTACCTTGCCAAACCAACAACCCATTTCTCGAATTTGCAAGGTATAAACAATCACAAAGCATAGAAATCTCTATTTAATCCTTCATACATACTGTAAAACCCCTCCCTAGCCGGGTATTTCCTAAGTATCCCTTGGCCATTGAGAACCTAGAAAACGCACGCCTAGGAAAGAAGTTTATTTTTAAACTATAATAAGTTCATTGTATAATCAAAAAATATAATTTCCCTTCTTGGAGTAAATTATGAAATCCATAGTAATACTTACTAGAACATACATACTTTTATAAAATTTACTAGCAATTTGATTTCCTTTATTAATACAACATATTTACTCCATTATAGAACATAGACATAATTACTACATTATGAGATATGAACATAATTACTACACTAAATATTAGCAAAACCATTCAATAGTCATCATTAAAGCATCCCCTCATGCTCATAGCGTCCCTTGGAATCTTCTCCCAGCTTCATGCCTTAATCCTGTCATCCAGCAAAACATTTTAGGGGTGGGGAGGCGCTAATCGCTCAGTAAGGAATATGGCCATTTATAAACTATTAAGGTTCATTATACAAGTAAATTACTTAGGACTTTACCTACCTACAAAACATGACCTTCATTCTTTGACATAACAAGTTCATAAAACATATCATACATTTTGGGACTTTTCTCATAAACATAAGTCAAAACATAACCATACATAATATAACATAGAACATAAATGACTTATGAAATATTCATGTACATGGCATGCTTATTTGTTTTGTCTATATACTTGACAATTTCATTAGTCTTTGTTATCCGATCGGATTCATTTGAACCATTACCTTGTTCTTGGTCGTCACCTCAAAGGACTCATGGTTTCCATAAGAATTCCATTCCTCTGATCTTGGTTTATACCTCAAGAGACTCATGGAATTCATTCATTAACATTTCATAATTTTTTTGATAAGACAACTAAATAAGCTATATGCATTACCATTATGAATGCAAACATATGGACTAACATCTCCCATGCTCAATCATACTATATTCTCCTACTAAACTTCTTAAATTAATTCATTTAATTTCTCATACAATTAAAGGAATTTTGGTATTAAGTTTATTCAGGGGTTTATTAGAATTAGAAACAAATGGGAATTTCCATTAAGAAGTTGGATGCCATATAGTTCATCACTTTTCAAGAAATTTTTACCTTATCTTCCAATTCGAACTGGTTCTTTCCTAAAACACAAAAGTTTTAGGTCTGTTTCTTAAATTTTTAACACTTCAAGAATCAACTCAATCGGACTTCTATAACTTCAGTTATGACTGATTCAGTGAAGCATGTACAGTATAAGTCTTAAAACAGCCAAATCCGAATTCTATTCATTTTAACCATGTCACCTTCATTTGCACATTCATATTATTTGCCATATCATTCTAAGTATAAAAGGCCATAAAAACCTCCCTTTTTACAGAACCAAAAAGTGCCAAAACATCGTCCAACTACAAATCTCTTAATTGGCATAATCATCCTCCATATGCACACATACACCAATCAACACACCCATTTAAACAACTCATAACCAAAACATAGCATCATACTCATATTAACATAAATAAATGTAAGTTTCATAAACCCTAGGTGTTATCAATTGTAGTCATAAGGGAGATTTTTTTTTCCTTACCTTATTATTCAAAGCACAAAGGTACTCCTCCTTGGCTCCAAAGTTTCACCTTTCTACCTTACACACATAACCACTTATGAATTTCTCTTTTAACTAAAGAATTCAGAAAAACTAGGGTTTTGAAACTCACCTTTAACCCTGAAATTGAAGTTCTTTAAGGGTAGATGGTGATCTCCTTTAAAAATCAACTTGAAATCCTAAGAAAATTTGAGAATAAAAGCTTGGATTAGTGGCTTTTATGGTGGATTTGAGAGATGAAGAAGAAGATGATATATTTGGGGTCTCCAAGGCCGACTACTCTCTCTTTAAACCTTGTAAATATTCATTCCATTGATACTCAAATATGATTGGTCAATAAAAGTTAGATATAAAGGTCATTTGGCATAAATTTTTCATATAAGGGCGTTTTGGTCATTTCCACCTCAACATAAAGATAAGTACTCATTTAATGCCATTTGACTTCTTTAAAACACTTAACCATTAAGTAATTCTACTAGGTAAATGACTAATTTACCCTTGGTGCACTTTTATGGACACTTAAATCATATGGTTTTGTATGAAAAGACCATTATACCCTTGGTTACCGTTTATGCCATTTAACCTTATCAATCAACTTTATAACCATTCTACCCTCATTTCTCTTCAATGACATCATCCTTTACACTTTATAATGGCCACATCTCGAAATACATGTAAATTGACCATTTTACCCTTCTGTTCAAAAAAGAAAATTACTTGAAAAGGTAAATTTCATACCTTAGGGCATCGGAATGATAACGTGGGGTTTACACATACTATATTACATGCACATCACATACCTACATCATTTCTATCAAAACCCTAATCAAGAAAATTCATAAATCTCAACTAGGGTTGGGTTTTACTTACCTTGTTAAGGAGAGACTTCACAAATTCTTCCTTTCACTTATTTAGCTTGACTTCTCCTCTAATCTTAGCCAAAAGAAAGAAAACCCTCAAACTTCAAGATGGGTTAAAACTCCCAAATCACACAACTTAAGAAGAAATCCTTACCTTAGGAAGCCTTAGGTTGCTTTTCTACTCCAAATCCCTTCAAAAATCCCTTGAAAATCCTTGATCAAAAGAAAAGAGAAGTTGAGAGGAGAAGAATGAAGAGTCACGTTTGAGAAGAAGAAATGGGGGGATTCTTTGATTCTAATTCCTTTTAATGAAATATAAACACACTCATTCCCATTTTGCCCTTGTTCTACTTTGGGAATTCCATCCAAATCCTTTGATTCATTACAAACTCACCCCTATCTCAACCTATTCTCCATGAAATATCCTTACAAATAACTCCCCACTTTTCCTGCTAATTAGGGGTAGAAAGGTCAAATTGTCCTTAAGGAAGAAAATATCTAAAACTCAATCAACCTTTTATTCAGCCTGTCGCCGCGGCGAAACTTTCCAGGGAGTTCCCCTTGGTTTCAACACATCTTCGCCGCGGCGAAGCTTCTTCGCCCCGGCGAAGAACGGCAGACTGAACTTCTTCTGTTTTCAACCAATTTTCAGGGCAAACATTCAACACAACACTCAATCAAACAATAATAACAAAAACCAACTCGATTAAGGGCAAAAGAGGAAACAATAACAACGTACCTCAAGCGGGGCGTTACACATAAATATAATATAAATACATATACAAGTTTTAAATAGTGTTTTATTTTCAAAAACAAGGAATAATAGGAATTTTATAAAAATAGTTTTTATTAAAATATGTTGAAATATTTTAAAAAACAATGTTTTTCCATATAATCCTAAAAATTAGTGTAAAATTAGAAAACAAGAAAAATATCATTTCTTAGTCTTTATATAGTTTTTAACTTCAAAAATTTTTTTTAATACTAGATATATTTTCAAACATTTAAAATATTGAGATAAGGCTTTTAAAATTTTTAATTTTAACTTAGTTTTTTAAAATTATTTTTTAATCACAAACTAAACTGGCCCAAATCTCACAGAGAGATTTAAAATACAAAATATATTTTCAAGGTGATCATATTCTAATCTAGAAATCCTACACTCCCTCTCAAGCCAGTGAATAGGTATTTATCATTCTCAGCTTGGAAACTAGATTAACAAACAACTGTCTAGGAAGTCCTTTTGTAAGAATATATGTTGTCTACTGACTTGTAGGCAAGTAGGTAACACATAACAACTTATCTTTTATCTTCTCTTTGATGAAATGTCTATCTATTTCAACATGCTTAGTCCTGTCACGATGCACTGGATTGTGTGCTATCCCAATCACAACCTTGTTGTCATAGTACAACCTCACAGGCTCTGCAACTTTGATTTCAAGCTCTCCTGAGATTCTTCTTAGCCATATTAGTTCACAAATCCCATGAACCACAACACGAAACTCAACCTCAACACTACTTCTAGCTACCACGTTATGCTTCTTACTTCTCCAAGTTACTAAATTTCCCCAAACAAAAGTGCAATAACCTAAGGTCGATCTTCTATCATCCACAGAACCAGCCCAGTCCGCATCCTTGAATGCTTCTAATTTCCTTTCATTCTTTTCACCAAAAAATAGCCCCTTCCCAAGGGTCATTTTAAGGTACCTTAGAATCCTACTCACAGCCTCAAAATGCTTCTCTTGTGGGTTATGCATATGCTGACTCACTACGCTCATCGGAAAGGCTATGTCAGGTCTAGTGTTAGATAGGTATATCAACTTCCTAACCAGCCTTTGATGCCCACCTTTATCAACCAGAGCATCACAACTCATTTTCTCAAATTTCAGATTTGGTTCAATGGGAGTCTCAACTGGCTTACAACCTAGCATACCTATCTCCTTCAGTAAATCCAACACATATTTTCTTTGTGAAACTGAAATTCCCTTTTTACGCCTAGCACTCTCCATACCAAGAAAATACCTCAACTGCCCCAAGTCTTTCAATTCAAAATCCTAAGCAAGAACCTTCTTAATAGCCTCCATTTCTTCAAAACCATCTCCAGTAATAATAATATCATCTACATAAACAATTAGAATATTAATCTTACCTGCAGAGGTTTTAAGGAATAATGTACGATCAGTCTACCCCCGAGTAAAACCATACCTCTTAACAGCCTTTGTGAATTTTTCAAACCAGGCCTGTTGAGACTGTTTTAGGCCATATAATGATTTCTTCAATTTGCACACTTTTATATCCTTTCCACTCCCTTCAAACCCTGGTGGCATTTCCATGTATACCTCTTTTGCATGTTCACCATTCAGAAATGCGTTTTTTTCACATCTAGTTGCTGTAGAGGCCAGTCTAGATTTGTTGAAAGAGACAAGCACCCTGATAGTGTTCAACTTAGCCACTGGAGCAAAGGTCACCTCATAGTCTACTCCATAGGTTTGCCTAAATCCCCTTGCCGCCAGCCTTGCCTTACACCTTTCAACTGTTCCATCTGCCTAGTACTTAATAGTAAACACCCATTTGCAGCTCACAGTTGTTTTCCCTTCAAGTAAACTCACCAACTCCCAAGTCTTGTTTTTTTCTCAAGAGCCTCCATCTCCTCTATAATAGTCTTCCTTCACTTTTCATCCCCTAATGCCTCATGTACTAGTGCTGGAACCTTCACAGCTGAGAGATTAGTGGTGAATCCCAAAAAATCATCTGCCAACTTATCGTATGCCATATACTTAGCAATATGATGAAATAGTACAGGATCTAACACCCTTCCTTAGTGTAATAAGTAAATGTAAATCACCATGCCCTGATTTAGACTCATCAAAAGATAGTTCTTCCTTACCTTGTGACTGCAAATCACTGGTTTCTTCTAGTTGGGACGATTGCTCGTGCAGATCATTAGGTTTCCTTCCACTTTGATAGTCGGTTCTTCGAGAATAACATTAGAGACCTGGCTGATTTAATCTCTCTAGACTTCCCCCTGGTTCTAATCTTTCCTGAGTTTGGTTTATCAACATTGGGCTATATAGTTAGAGTAGGACCTAAATTGGTAGGCTGACTATGAGACTGGCTCATCCTTATGGGACTAGCTGACCTATAGGAACCTAACCTGAACTAGGCTGACTAGGAGATTGACTCATTCTTATAGGACTAGGTTGACCTATAGGAAACTAGGTGACTTTGAACTTTGAGCTAGCCTGGGAGACTATTGAGACTGACTCAAGTGTGGTTGTAAGGGTAACACTACTTCCCACAAATGACCTTCACAATCTCTCAAATTCTCCCCTAAAGGGAAGTGGGAAAGAATGGACGTGACTAAAAAAATGTGACATCATAGAGACATATAATTTTCTCTTTACATGACAATACCACTAATAGTCTTTCTATGTGGGAGAATATCCAAGGAAGATACATTTAATGGCCCTAGAGTCTAGCTTTCCTCTATTAGGATACATAACATGTACAAAAGTAGTACATCCAAACACCTTTAAGGGTAAAGTATTTAGGATCCTGTAACTAGGAAAGATCTTTAGCAAAGTCTTAAGAGGTGTATGATCAAGAATTCTAGTAGATAATCTATTTATCAAATATGCAGCTATTAAAATCGCATGACTCTAAAAATACTTAGGTATGGTAAACATTAAGACTCTGGCTACCTCTAATAGGTGTATATTCTTTCTTTTAGCTATCCCATTTTGTTGAGGGGTATTAACACAAGAGCTTTGATGTACAATCCTATGATGTAATAGGTAGTTTCCTAGGATAAAGTGAAAATAGTCCTTATCATTATTAGTCCGTAAAACCTAGATTTTTTCTCGAAATTGAGTTTCAACCATTGAATGAAAGTTTTTGAACAATTGACTTGCTTCAAACTTGTTTTTCATCATGTATACCCAACATACTCTAGTGTGATCATCAATAAACGTAATGAACCACTTAGACCCTACAATATTTGTAACTCTAGATGGCCCCCAAATATCACTATGAATTATTAAAAAAGCCCAGAACTCTTATATTGATGAGCTAGATAAATAGACTTGCTGTATTTTGCAAGTTGACAAGTTTCACACTTAAAAGAAAATAAACTTTTATTTTTGAATAACAATGGGTACAATTTTCGTAAATAAGGAAAGCTAGGGTGTCCTAGTCTACTCTTATGTTAGCCTATTGGGTTTCAAAAAATACTCCACTATCTATGGTTTAAATGTGATTGCTTCTTGTATGCCATAATTTCATCACAGTATCAGTAAATCCAAAGTTTAAGGTTAAAAAAATAAACGTCATGGATTTTCGACTAGCATGACCCCTAGAGTACCATTTACGTAAGATTTGGAAAAATTATTCAAAATGACATATTAAACCATTGTGATTCTGGTGCTCGAGTAACAGGTTGAACTATTGCAAGGCTACACTCTAAAAATATTCTTAGCTGCAGAGCATGATTCTATATTAAGAGTTCAAAAGATCTCCATAAATTGCCCTACTTGATAAAAAACATTTTAACAACCTTGACTTAAGCCATTTGTCTGGTTTCAACTTCCATCAGCTGCAAAAAGAGAAAAAGAAAGAAATGTTTGCATTGCAGATGACAAATATCAATTGATTAAATAAAGCTACATCGTATACTACTAAAAGCAACAATTTTCAAAAAAAAAAAAAAAAATTAGGAAAAAACCAGTTAAGAAACATTCAAATTCAAATTATGTCCATAAATAAATCTAATAAAATTGAAAGCAAGTAATATAAAAGAATTATACCTCTGAAGCTGTCCCACTAAATCTTTTACTGTAGCATCTCCTATAGATGGGCCTAGCTTCATTTAAATGTCCCAGTTCAATTTACATAGCCATATAACCTTGCTCGGCTTCCAACATTGATTGCTGCACAGACAAAAAGCAAGTTATATGGAAAAAATACAAAGATGAATCATAAATCAATCATATTGAACTATACAGGATAAGAAAGATCAAATGATGAATGGGCCAAAGTAGATCTTAACCAGGCTATCGCAAACACCCAGAGCAGCAGCCAAATTTAGCTCCAAACGAGCCCAATAACCATACAAATGTAGCAAACCATCTGTATTCTTCATCTGCTGAGATAAGCATACAAATGCGCGTTGAAAGGAGGGAACTACACAGTTAAGTATTCAAGTATATATAATACATCCAATCATACAGACCCTGCAATTTCGATGGTACACTAAAGAGACATCAGGCTAATTGTTTATAAACACAAATATTGAAGATAGCCATTATACAACAACAATGTACCAGTTGAATATGACATGCAAATTTTATAAATTCACAGATCCATAAAGATATCTTCCGTGCATGCAACTGCAATGCTGATTCCATGACAAAACAATTAACAAAGGTAACAATCTAGCAATTAGCAAAAGCCATCTTGGAGTACCGAGAGCTATGCACTGTAATTTCTACATAAAGTGGTCATAATGGTACTATAAGAACACACTAAATGAAGTAAATTAATAGATTTTTCTTCAGAGTCTAAGGATAGAAGCACTTGATACACATTCGTAAGAGATCTATGCCTGGACCCTGAAAGAGTAGACTAGCTACAAGGTCCACATTTTCTTCATCCAAAGTTCACCATGAATAGAACATCTACAAATGTCTTAAGAAGCTTCAAGTTCTTAACATCGAGTAAAAACAATTTTAACAAGGAAAAATGAACAGTATACATATGCGATTCCCTTATCAATGGAAAATTCAGTTCATCCTCTTTTGCTCCAGGCAAAAGGATTCTTTTGAAGTTTAAAGGTCAGGCAATGTTAAATAACGATTTGACTGTAAGACTGATGTGCACATGGAAGGTCCAGTGGATAGCTTCCCCTTTTTCATTTGAAGCATAAAGCACAAAGAACATTGACAAATAATGAATGAGAGAAAGAGAGTCATACCCTTGACTTTTTGGTGAACTTGTCCTGCAGAATTCGAACAGATTCAAACCCACCAACATTACTAAAGAATCTTTTCAGATCTTCAGAAGTTGTCGGAAAAAAAATTAAAACCATAAGAATTATCTCCCTGTATTTTCCTATTCAGTGTTAAAAAACAATAAAAAGCAATCTCTCTCTGAAGTGCAAGAGAATCTCCACTTGCCCTAAGTTAAGGTTTGATAAAAATGTAGTACACTCGCCAGTGTATACTTTGGCTCTTCCACTGGTGGAGTCTTTGATGTGTCGGTCATTTGGATGCTCTTCAAACTTGGGTTTTGCTTTTTCTACTTTGTTTTCTTCAGCTAAGTTCTGTGCTCATCCCTTTTCTTTCCCATGCACTTTGTTAGGGTTTTAGGTAATATTTTTCTGCCGCTTAGCTGGAGACTGTTTGTTAGTCATGTTTGAATCTGCTTTTCTCTTTCCATTAACACTTTTCTTATGCGTGCAAGCAGGTTGTCCATAAAAGCAATGACAAGAGGGAACTCAAAATCTATAGACAAACGAAATATCAGACAACCGCAAATTATCGAAAACTAACCACCCAAGTCTACCATCACTGCTTCCTAGTTGCAACATATGAAAAAAAAAAAAAATAGAAAGGAAGAAAGCTCAAAACTTCATTTCTTTTACTCAATTAAGTCGACATTTGAGCTAAGGCTCAGTAGATAGAAGTCACATAAACTTTAATTCAACATCGTTTTCACCATTTTAACCCTAAAAGATAAACACTTCCTCATTTCAAACGAATCCATTTAATTTTTCTCTTTATACTTTCTCTCGTGAACCATAAACCCTAAGCGATCAAAATTTAATCATGAAACCAATAACAAGAACACAAAATGAAAAAACTAAAACATACCCTGTTGAAATGGAAGCTTCATCTCGAACCCACTCTTTGCCACATAACAGGAGTCAATGGAAAAATCTCATTCATATCTTCTCTTGCTTGTCTCAGCTTCTCAATCTCACCCATCTTCCTCAAACCCTTATATACTAAAACCACCAACAAAAACAATAAAAAAGCAAAACAATAATATTACCAAAAACAAAAATTCAAGAACTGGGTATTGAAATTCATATTCAAATTGATATAAAAACGTACTTGAATATGGACTTTATAGTTGGAGGGTTCATTGGCGAGCTGGGACTCGATGTCTTGAAGCTCCAATTTTTGTTGTGCTTCATATTCTGAGTCTAAGTCTGAGTCACTTCAGTCTCTCGAGTCTGGAGACTTGGGCTCTGCTGCTTCTGGGTTTTCATTAGTATCTACCATAGCTGTGTCTGTGTCTTCTTCTTCTCGAGTTTTTGGCGCTAGGGCTTGATCTTCTGGTTCAATTCTTCTGCTTCATTTGCTCTATGTTTCTCTCAAATGTACTGAAGGGTTGGGTTTATTGCAACGATACCCAGAGATTTGGCGTGAAATTTCCCTAATTTTTTAAAATCACACTTCACCCATATATATATATATATATATATATATATATATATATATATATATATATATATATATATATATATATATATTCTAATTTTAATAGGGAAGATTTCCTACTAGTAATTATATTCCTTTGATATAAGGAAAAAAATAGAGAAAACAAATAAAATAAAATAAGAAAATAAACTAAACTAAAATCTTAAATTTATCAAGAACATTATCTTACATAGTATCCATTTTGAAAAGAAGACAAATTATTTTGGTATTATTGTATTTCTCGGATGTAAAAAAGGCTAACTGCTTATTCAGAATGTCTTTCTTATCCTTTACACGATCATTAATTGGAACAAAACTCCATTAGGGGTAGAATTGTTAGTTTCCAAACCTTAGAGGTGACAGGGTACTAAACCACAAATTGTCTAATTATTTAAAAAAATTAAATATATATTTATTAATTAGGACTTATTTTTGTTGACAAATATATAATAACAAAAATATAAACATGACAACTGGTAGATAGATTTTTCTTTTATGTTATAATTATTCATTTTATTATACTATTTCATATTTTTCTTTGAAAGAAAACTCTTTATTACCAAATCTTTTTTCTGAAAACAAAATAGTGCATATCATAAATTCAGATGGAAATATGCATATAATAAGTCTATGGGTGATAACTCTCATGCAGTCTACATCATTATATGCAGCATGACATGCAAAATGAAGTTGTCGCATGGACCGAACTCGAGCGAAAATCACTACTCAACGCGATTCCTGTGTTGACCTAAAAATACTCAATGAATAGATGATTTTGTAAAACATTTTTTCTTTACTTTTCTGAAAATATTGTTTTTGTAATTATGGTACAATTATCTGAATTATTTCTTCTAAAATGATATTAATAAACTAGAGATATATTATACATTTTCTCTGATTCTATATTTTTAATGTCTAGTATGTAGTACTGAAACTATTATTATTAACTGTTTACTTTATTAGTTCATTTATGATACATTAAAACTAATAACTGATAAATGAACTGATGCCATAAACTAATAATTGTTCTAATATTATATAACGAAAAATTGATCTGATACTATAAAACTAATAACTGATATTGAACCGATCATAAATGTTAATAGATACATTAACAGATATGATCATCACATATCAAGTGATTAAACAATCAAACATACACCCATCTTAATAAAGAACTTTTGTTATGAATGTGCTTCCTAGTTCATATAACGTTGTAATCTCGGTTATTACCTTTATTTCTTGAAAAATTTGGAAACAATGGTACCCATCAAAACTAAATTCTAAAAATAGTTACAAGAATCGGATGACTAATAGTTGAACAATATAATTTACATAAGCATTTCAAATGTTTTCCTTTAAAATACAACTCATTAACTGTACATAAAATTGCATGATAGTAATAAGTCACAAGAACCAATCAATTATGGAAACATCTTCTTGCAAGTGTAATACAAGAGTGACTGTAAAAAACCTTTAAGTGTTTTCTCATCTGATGCCTTTAGAAGATAAGCAACTTTGCAGAATCCTGCATCATATCTATCTGAGACATTCTTCACTTGCCTTAAGATAGCACTATGTGAATCCTCGCATTCTTCATTTATTGTTGGCCTTGAAAGAGTCCATTGCCCATATGGCCAACGAATGCATGTAATTTTGCGCTCTAAAACAATCAATGGTGGTCCAAGCTTTAGGAGTTTAGAAAGAATAACTATGTAGAAAACAGCAATGAGTCACTCAATTATCTGGAACAAATAGTTTTGGAGCTAATATTTTTCAGTGTAAATTATGCAGAATGTAAAGTTTCCAATTGTAGTCGGCAAAAATTTATCCTAAAGGTAGTAACCTGACAATGCAGGATGTAAAGGAAGGATGCAAATGGGTATTTAGTCCTTATCTTCTACATTTTAGGATCGAGTATTTGAGTCCTTGGTATCCGTTTCTTGATTTCTCCTCTTAACCTATTAATTTCTCTCTATCACCCTATATAGAATCCTATATTATCAATCTATGATATTCTTCTCCCCCTCCATCACCTAAGGAGCAAAAATATTATCTACTAGACATTATAACTACCGGAGTTTTGTCCAACATTTCACAACATCAAGAATCTACTAGAAATTGGTTAAATGGTACATCCACCAAATAAAATAAATGAACTGACAAAACAGATGATGAAATGAAATCTATACAGATTTGAGATAGATTTATATCTAAAAAACACAAACTCATACCTTAGTTAAAAACCTATTAACTAAGCTATAAGATAATAGCTTTAAATAAACTTAGGGGTTCTTACACGAGTGCATTTTCAGACCATGCTGCTCATAGATTTCAATGGCAATTTGAAATCCCATATCGACCAAATCTCCATGATCATTGTTACAACAACTGCACATGTAACACCAGACCATATTTTTCTTGACTGCAGTGTTGTCATTTTAACTATTCCAATATGTAGATCCCATGGACCAGCCTTTGTTGTGCATCCATATTCTTTAAGATATTCTAGCGAAAAACCTTCTCTAATGCTCTTTTTGCTTTGTCTTCATCAACTATCGCTGAAAGAGCACATGCTCGTGCATAACTACATTCGAGACACACTTGGTAAATTCTAGCCTTATCAGATCTGAACTAAAAAGGAATATATATTGAGAAACAGAAACATGTGAAACACTATAAATAAATCAAGATTTATCAGGCCTGCATAATGGAGAATATCAATGAATGAAGTTAATCAGTTGCAACATACCATTGTCTAGTAAATTGATTAGCTTGAATAAATGAACTTGAGCGGCTACCGCTATTGTCGTAGTTGAAGTAAGAACCATTCCACAATTCCTCATATACAACTTTTGCTTACTGAAATTTACAACAAAAATAATCCTCAAACCCTTAAGATCTACTACATGTGCAAATCCAAATGCAACCTGCAATGCTGCCACCTCTAATATATGTACTTACAACAGAGACAGATCACGTATTGTATGTCTGATCAGGAAAGCTATCATTCTCAATGTAATGACTCTCTTACTAGCTAGTATACCTGTAAAATAACAGTAAAAACTCATTAAATACATATAAAGAAATAAATAAACGAGTATCAAAGTATGGGCCCATATTTAATTTTCTTTATACACAAAACTTTACATAATACAATTAAGTCTCAAAATATTAGCTTGACAGTTTTTGCCCAACCTTTTCCACTGCGTGATGTTCCATATGACCGCATTTCACCTATTACCTGCAAAAACATTGAAAACAACGGGGTGAGCACTAATTGCTCAGTAAGTAAACCCGCTATGCTACCCTTCTCTTTCCTTTGCCTAAATTCTGAATTTCTTTCCTTACTTCTCATTTCCCCATTCTTCTCTATTCTTTCTCTACTCTTACTTTGTTTTTCTCTCTGTTCTTTCTCTTTTCTTTCTCTATTCTAATTTCTCACTACTCAGATAATGGGCATGATATTATGCATAAATAAAATGCACAATTGTATAAAAGGTGCATTTTCTTTTTTGTTTTTCTTTCTTCTCGGTTCTTATTCTGTTTTTCTTTCTTTCTTATTCTTTCTCATTCTTTTCTTTTCTTTACTTTCTTATTCTTTTCTCTTCTTTCTTATTCTTTTCTTTTCTTATTCTTTTCTTTTCTTTTTTTTATTCTTTTGCCGATCAGACTCGGTTGAGGCATGGATTTGGAACCTTGACCGTGTAAGTGTATTCTTCTTTCTTGGGTAAAGCCCTCATCCACATGCACTCTTACGGACTGTACCAATTCTTCTTTCTTCTTCTTAGGCTGCTCACTAAAGGCGGCGTGCATGTGGGAAAAATTCTTCTTGTCACTTACGGTTCCCCATCGCAACAACCTTTTCTTCTTTTTATCTTTTTACACTTCTTTAACTAAAATCAGATTTGGAACTTTTTAACATTGTCATTTCTTTCTATTTAATCTTTGACATTCTTAAGTGTTTTTTCATGCTCTTATGAATATGTATGCATGTAGATGGTTTCATGCTTATACTTCTTTCTAAATTCACATGTTTAAATGCAATTATGCAATATGGAATGCAAACATGTCATTCTCTACCATCTACAAACTCATCTCAATATAACACATACTCATACTCAAACAAACACTTCTATTTAACATTTCATCAAGCAACTTAGGTGCATAAAGGAACCCTAATTTGGCTACATTTCTATCTCTTTTCTTTGACATCGAGTAAAAACAATTTTAACAAGGAAAAATGAATAGTATACATATGCGAACCTGAAACGTTTCCCATATCAATGGAAAATTCAGTTCATCCTCTTCTACTCCAGGCAAAAGGATTCTTCGTCTCAAACCATCCACTCAAGCGAGGAATAAGTTTAGGTACCGATACAAAGAGGCCCAATTAACAAAGATCTTTAATGCATAAAATGTAGATGAAACAATAACAAGTTCCAAAGAGCACTAAGTCAAGCCTGCAAATTAGAGAAAAGAATATCTTTACCTCCTCAATGGTCGAAAAAGTCCATAGAAGGGACTTCCCAAAGACCTGAATATGATATGGAAATCTTTTTAAACAACAAGAGTAAACCTCTATATTTGTAAAAGCAGTAGAATGAAATTCCAACACTAAAGTTTGTGAAACTTCTTTGCTCTTAAGCTACTTACTTAAGCTACTTATAACAATCTCTCATAATTCGCAACAGATGAAGGGTTACAATTGAAACTTACAGTAGATATCCCTTTCTTAGGTGCATGGCAACGTTCCAAAGCAAGCAAAGATCGAACCCAAAGATCACCAACCCAAGAAATTTTTTTCCTAGCTTTGGAATGAACATCTCGCACAATATTTCCCACCTGAAGGGAAAAAGAGATGATTAATCGCTAAAATTACAAATACCTGAAACATACAGAATTGAAAAGAGAAATCATGAGTGAAACCTTTAAAGTTTTATCCAAATAGCGAGTATAATCAAACCAGAGATCACTTAATACAGGAAACTCAGTAATAGCACATTCATAGAGAAGTTGAACATGGGTTGGATCTCCAGAAGACTGTTCAAACTTCAAGTAGATTAGCAAAAAATTCAAATTAAAATAATAATATTAACACTTTAAAGAAGGAAAAAAAAAAAAAAAGTAACCTATTGCCACATTGCAAGTTCTTATGCAACCCCGCCCCACCCTCAAGAAAAGAAGAAGAAAAAGAAGAGAAGATCTAAAGTTTACAGAAACTGATTACTTATATGATCCAAAGTTTATATATAGGAATTTTCCTAGCAGTTGATGCTTTTCTGATTTTAGGATGGTATATTTTACAGGTAAGATCGATCCTCTACACTTTAACAAAGCTCGAAAATAATTAAAAAAGATAATAATTAATGACTTTACATCTGAAATTTTAGCAGGCATTAACTTTCAGAAAGTACCCATCAGTGCTAATTGTTGTGTCTTACCAATCCTTCTTTACTGCCATCATATCTACAGTATTTTCTCTGATTCTTGTTAAGGACACAAGTGCTTGGAAGCTAAGACTTGATATGGGACTGATCGTTATCTTATACTCAGTAAGCATATACCAAATTCTTCCCTTTTTTTTTTTTTTTTTTTTAATTTCAATATTTTAGAAAGCTAACATAATGATTGAATGGTTATTTTTAATATGCAGGTGATAGTCTGGGCTTCGAGTTTGTTTGGTGACATGGTGCTTGTCAAGTATTGGACCTCTCCACGTCTCGATGTTCAAGCCCTTGGCTATTGTTTTCTCTATTGTCATGGATATCATCTTCCTGGGAGAGTCTCTTGGTCTTGGAAGGTATAATTGACCAATTTCATTTCAATTGCCTTGTACGCTTTTACTCATATTGCTTCTTATCTTGCTTTTGAAACCCAATTTAAAACTTGTTGAGTTTGATTGAAGCAATTATAATTGTAGCAAGATTTTATTCTGTGATGTGGGGAAACCTTACAGAAGAAAATACTATCAATCATCACGATGCCCTGTGGAATTCAAATTCATCCAGCCAAAAGAAATTATATATGGCGGTGAAGTGTGATTTTAAAAAAATCACACTTCACCCCAATATATATATATATATATATATATATATATATAATATTCTAGTTCTAATAGGGAAGATTTCCTACTAGTAATTATATTCCTTTGTTATAAGGAAAAAAAATAGAGATAACAAATAAAATAAAATAAGAAAACAAACTAAACTAAAATCTCAAATTTATCAAGAAAATTATCTTATATAGTATCCATTTTGAAAAGAAGACAAATTATTTTGGTATTATTGTATTTCTCGGATGTAAAAAAGTTTAACCGTTTATTCAAAATGTCTTTCTTATCCTTTACATGATCATTAATTAGAACAAAACTCCATTAGGGGTAGAATTGTTAGTTTCCAGACCTTAGAGGTGATAGGGTAATAAACCACAAATTGTCTAATTATTTAAAAAAAATTAAATATATATTTATTAATTAGGACTTATTTTTCTTGACAAATATATAATAACAAAAATAGAAACAGGGCAAAAGGTAAATAGATTTTTCTTTTATGTTATAGTTATTCATTTTATTATACTATTTCATATTTTTCTTTAAAAGAAAACTCTTTATTACCAAATCCTTTTTCTGAAAACAAAATAGTGCATATCATAAATTCAGATGGAAATATGCATATAATAAGTCTATGGGTGATAACCCTCAAGCATTATACATCATTATATATGGCATGACATGCAAAATGAAATAGGTTAACCTTTTGGGTGTGAAACTCCCGGCCCTGTGACAGTGGTATCAGAGCAGACCCAATCCGTCTTTCGATGTCCCGTCAAGCGCCCACGTGTGGACGTCCCACGTGTGATTGTGGGTCCACAGTGTGAGGTGGATGGGTAGGCGAGGGCGGGGGTCACGATGGGTGGGAGAATGTAACAAATCCCACGTTAAAGCGTATTGGGAGGGAGGTCTTGGGCTTATAAATGGGGGGAGTCCCTCCACCTAATAGGTTAACCTTTTGGGTGTGAAACTCCCAGCCCGTGACACTCGATCAAGAGTCCGGTTCCCGATTTGACCGGTCCAACCGGTTTAACCAATCGGTTGGACCGTTGACATCATTAAAAAAAATATATATTATTGAATTTCAATCTTTTTCACTTTCTTCTTCTCACTCCTTTTCTTCATCATTCCTCTCTCTTTAATTAATTTCTTCTCGTTGCATATTCCCAAATCCCAACACTTTTTCAATTTCAAATCTCCATTCTCCGGCCGCCTCTTTCATCGGCAAAAAGCCTCTTCTTTTTCTCTCTCCTTTTCTCCACCACCCCTTCTTCTTCTCTCTCATTAATTAATTTCTTCCTTTTCATATCCCAACACATTTCAATTTCAAATATCCAAGCTTTCCATTTTATCAATAAGTAAAAATAAAGAAAGCAACAATTGTCAATTCATTTTCATGAGGAAGACCGAAGAACGAAGAGGGAAGTGAGGAGAAATGAATAAAACCATGGGAGAAGGAAGCCAAGGGAGGCACGTGGATAAAAAGGTGAGGGGAAAGTTAGGGTTCATTTTACAGATTTGATGGCTTCTCTTTTATCAATCAATAAAAACAAAAAAAAAAAACAACAATTACTTCTCACACTGAAGACTGAAAGCAACGAACGGAGTGGGAAGTGAGGAAGAAATGAAAATAGAATCCATGGGAGAAAGAAGCTAGGGGAGGCGTGTGGATAAAAAGGTGAGGGGAAAGTTGGGGGCCATTTTACAGATTTAGAAAAAAAATTCATGGGGAAGACTAAAATGGATAAGTTCTGAGAATTGGAGAGAGTTAGGAGTGAAGATGAAGATGAAGATGAAGGTGGGTACTTTCTTAGTGACCCGGTTTTTCTACTGGACTGGTTGGACCGGCGGTTCGATACTATTCCTCCACTCCAATCCGAGCTAAATGGTATAAACGGTTTTGATTATGTCTTAGACCGGATAGAGGACCGGTCAACTGTCCAACCTGCTGGTCCGATCTGGTTTTTAAAACACAGCTCAACACAGTTCCTGTGTTGACCTAAAAATACTCAATGAATAGATGATTTTGTAAAACCTTTTTTCTTTACTTATACTTTTCTGAAAATATTGTCTCTATAATTATGGTACAATTATATGAATTATTTCTTATAAACTGATATTAATAAACTAGAGATATATTATATATTTTCTCTAAATCTGTATTTTTAATGTCTAGTATGTAGTATTGAAACTATTATTATTAACTGTTTACTTTATAAGTTCATTTCTAATATATTAAAACTAATAACTGATAAATGAACTGATATCATAAACTAATAATTGTTCTAATATTGTAAACGGAAAATTGATCTGATACTAAAAAACTAATAACTAATACTGAACTGATCATAAATGTTAACTAATACATTAACAGATATGATCAGCACATATCAAGGGATTAAACAGTCAAACATACACCCATCTTAATAAAGAACTTTTGTTATGAATGTGCTTCCTAGTTCCTATAACATTGTAATCTCTATTATGACCTTTATTTCTTGAAAAATTTGGAAACAATGGTACCCATCAAAACTAAATTCTAAAAATAGTTACAAGAATCGGATGACTAATAGTTGAACAATATAATTTACATAAGCATTTCAAATGTTTTCTTTTAAAATAAAACTCATTAATTGTACATAAAATTGCATGACAGTAATAAGTCACAAGAATCAATCAATTAGGGAAACATCCTCTTGCAAGTTTAATACAAGAGTGACTGTAAAAAACCTTTAAGTGTTTTCTCATCCGATACCTTTTGAAGTTGAGCAACTTTGTAGAATCCTGCATGATATCTATGCATACATTCTTCATTTATTGTTGGTTTCATCCCATTCCTACAAGGTTTTGGCCTTGTAAGAGTCCATGGCCCATACGGCCAACGAATGCATGTAATTTAGCGCTTTAAAACAATCAAGGGTGGTCCAAGCTCCAAGAGTTTAGAAAGAATAACTATGCAGAAAACAACAATGAGTCACTCAATTATAAGGAACAAATAGTTCTGGAGCAGATATTTTTCAATGTAAATTATGCAGAATGTAAAGTTTCCAATTGTAGTCGGCAGAAATTTATCCTAAAAGTGGTAACCTGACGATGCGGGATGTAAAAGAAGGATGGAAATGGGTATTTAGTCCTCATCTTCTACATTTTAGGATCGAGTATTTGAGTCCTTGGAATCCCTTTCTTGATTTCTCCTCTTAACCTATTAATTTCTCTCTATCACCCTATATAGAATCCTATATTATCTATCTATGGTATTCTTCTCCCCCTTCATCACCGAAGGAGCAAAAATATTATCTACTAGACAATATAACTACCGTAGTTTTGTCCAACATTTTACAACGTCAAGAATCTACTAGAAAATGGTTAAACGGTACATCCACCAAAAAAAATATATGAACTGACAAAACAGATGATGAAATGAAATCTATACAGATTTGAGATAGATTTATATCTAAAAAACACAAACTCATACCTTAGTTAACAACCTATTAACTAAGCTATAAGATAATAGCTTTAAATAACCTTAGGGGTTCTTACATGAGTGCATTTTTAGACCATGCTGCTCATAGATTTCAATGGCAATTTGAAATCCCATATCGACCAAATCACCACGATCATCATTACAGCAACTGCACATGTAACACTAGACCATATTTTTCTTGACTGCACTGTTGTCATTTTAACTGTTCCAACAGGTAGAACCCATTGACCGGCCCCTGTTGTGCATCCATATTCCTTAAAATATTCTAGTGAAAAACCTTCTCTAATGCTCTTTTTGCTTTGTCTTCATCAACTATCGCTGAAAGAGCACATGCTCGTGCATAACTACATTAGAGACACACCTAGTAAGTTCTAGTCTTATCAGATTTGAACTAAAAAAGAATATATATTGAGAAACAGAAACATGTGAAACACTATAAATAAATCAAGATTTATTAGGCCTAGATAATTGAGAATATCAATGAATGAAGTTAATCAGTTGCAACATACCATTGTCCAGTAACCTGATTAGCTTAAATAGATGAACTTAAGCGGCTACATTATTGTCCTAGTTGAAGTAAGAACCATTCCACAATTCCTCATATACAACTTTTCCTTACTGAAAGTTACACCAAAAATAATCCTCAAACCCTTAAGATCTGCTACATGTGCAAATCCAAACGCAACATGCAATGCTGCCACCTCCAATATATGTACTTACAATGGAGACAGATCACGTATCGTATGTCTGATTAGGAAAGCTATCAGTCTCAATCATCCCCATCACCATCCCTATCAAATTCGAAAAGATAAAAGTGTTTACTGAACCTTCTGCTTACTGTAACCAATATAGAGCATTTAGGCAACTGGATGAACTTTTGCAGGATTCTATTCCAAAAAAAAGTTTAATACTCAATAAAGTTTTATCACATAAACTTCAATTTCTCTTTTGGACCAGAAATTGAGGAAGCTCAATCAAACATTCACTATAATTTTCGGCCTTCGTTAGTAACTGCATGATTAAGGACATTGTACAGTCAGTCGGCTTCACATTTCTGTCCACCATTTTATAAAGGAGTTCAACAACTTTTGGTATCTCATTATTCTTGAGGAAACCAAACATAAGCGTATTAAATGTGACTACATTTGGAGCACAACCTTTTTCCTCCATATATGACAACAACTTATTTGCCATTTCTAGTTGTCCATTTTTACACAACCCATTGATCAAAATGTTGTATGTTACAACGTCTGGCACTAGGTTTTCATGAAGGGAAAATTTCTGAAATAGGTCCCAAGCAGTTCCCAACCTCTTTGTTTTACATAATCCATTAATGAGACAATTCAAACCTTTAATGCTAACAGTAAACTTATTATTTACTAGAGCATTAAACGTTTCCACCGCTTCCAAAACATATCCATTTTTGCAAAGTCCATTAATGAAAATGTTATATGTCCAAGACTCAGGAAAAGCATCGTAAGTCGCATCTCACCAACTAAATTTTGTGCATCTTTCACCTTTGCTAAAAGAAAAAAGCCAGTTAACAAGGTGTTATATGTAATCACATCACGCCTAATTGCTTCTAAAATCATCTCTCGATAAAGACTAAGAGCTTCATTGACTTCTTTATTCTTGCAATACCAATTGATTAAACTATTGTAGCAAACAACATCAGGTCTATACCCCTTCCTAGTTATAGAATCAAACAACTCCTTTGTATCACCAATTCTATCGGCCAAGCAATAACTGTTCATTAAAATGTTGTAGGTATAAATGTCAAGAACCACACCCCTTTGAATCATATGTTCCAAAAATAATTGTCTAGCCTTCTCAACATCTAGCCTTACAAAGACCGTTAATTATAGTAGTATAAACAACAACATCTGGCCTACAAATAGCACCAGATTCTTTATTCCCATTAACCATCTCTACAAGCAACTTAATGGCAACACTTATCTTCCCTGATTTACACAATCCACCAATAAAAGTGTCGCAAGTGATCACATCAGCCCTACAACCAACAGCAATCATTTTCTTAAACAATTCCATTGATTCCATAATCTTTCTCTTTGCACACAGACCTTTAATCAAACAAGTAAATGTCACGATATCTGGGCTAAAACCCAACTTCAAAATTGCCCCAAAAACCGCATAACCATCAGAACCCCTTCCAATATTACACAAGCAATTGATCAAAATATTCAAAGACATAAAATCTAGGACAACCCAGTTGAATTCAACAGCTTATATAGCAAAATCACTTCATAATAATGATTCTTCTTAGCTAGTTGTAATGACTTCTTTTTATTAGTATTCTTTATAACATATACAGTAAAACATACATGCTTCGTATATGAAAATAGTTGGGCCCAAATTTTTCTTTACTTACAAAACATAATTCTTTACATATATCAAAATAACAAGTGCAAAAAACTTAGCAATAACGGACAATAATGCCAATCCTGTCGCTTGTCGACGTCCTTCCGACCGCTGCTCACCTATTTCTTGCAAAAATATGGAAAAACAATGGGGTGAGCACAAAAATACTCAGTAAGTAAATCCCTTAACTCTTCTCCTTCTTAGGTTCTTTCCTTACTTAGTTCCTTCTCTTTTCTTTCGCTGTTTCTTTCTCTGTTTCTTACTCTCACTGTTCTTTTCTTTATTCTACTTCTCTCTGTTCTTTCTTTCTTATTCTTTCTATGCATGAATAAAATGCATATGCAATAATGCATAAAATGCTTTTTTTTCTTATTTCTATTTTCTTGTTCTATTTCTTTTCTTTTCTTTCTTGTTTTTCTTTTCTTGGCTTATTCAAGCCTTCTCATTCTTTCTTATTCTTACTCTTTCTCATTCTTTCTTTTCTCATTCTTATTCTTTCTTATTCTTATTCTTTCTTATTCTCTCTTATTCTTTCTTTTCTTTTTCTTTGCCGTTCGGACTCGGTTGATGCATGGATTTGGAACCTTGGCCGTGTGAGTGAGTACAGTGCTCATCTACATGCACTCTTGCGGACCGTACAACTTCTTCTTTCTTCTTAGGCCACTCAATTAAGGTGGCGTGCATGTAGGAATCCTTCTTGGTACAACCCTCATCCACATACACTCTTATGGGTCGTACAATTCTTCTTCTTCTTCTTATGTCACTCAATTAAGGTGGCTTGTATGTGGGAATTTCTTCTTAACACTCACGGTTCCCCATCACAACAACCTATTCTTTTCTCTTCTTTACCACTCCTTAATTCTTTAATGCTTATTCTTCCTTTCTCTTTATTCTTAAAGTATTTTATTATTTATTCTTCATTCTTCATTCTTTATTCTTTATTCTTTCTTAAGTTTCTACATATACACAATTATATGCATATGGATGGCTCATGCTTAAAATTTCTTACTTAAATGCACTTATGAAATGCATATATGCAATGTTGCATAAAAGTAAAGTTTCTACTCAAACTTATACTTCTCTTAGGCATTTCCTCAAACAATACTTGTGCATAAACAAACCCTACTTTAATTATCATTCAATTTGTTTCTTAACCATCCAAAAATGAGAGAAAATCTCTCTTGTAGCATCACCATACCTACACGGCAAACACACTCCTAAAAATTTCTCCAATTCTTCCAAGTTCAACCCATCATCAAATCATCATATACACTTCTCATATTCAAATATATCCAACAACAAGCATAATTCATCATCAATCTCATCTCAATTTCTCAAGAATCATAACATATGCATACTTAAAAGAAATCTCTAATCACTTGAATTCTTAAACTTTAACTTGAGTTAGATTTTGAGTGGAATTTACTTACCTTATGCTTGAGTAGTCTCTCCTAAGCTCTCTACTCTTGTTGGATTCAAATCTTCTCTTGTTGGATTCAAATCTTCTCTTAACCCTAAGCATAAACTTCATAAGAACTCAACTTTTACATAAACAAATCATAGATAAAGAGCATAAACTCTTACCTTTTGAAGTCTAGAATCAAAACCCTATTAAAAATCACTCAAAAGCCCTCAAAATCCTTGGAGGAGTGAATGAAAATTTGAGAGAAAATGGAGGAGTAGTGTGACGGTGGAATGAAGGAAATAAGGGTTACAAACCCTTATCATCTTATTTTATAAACTCACTTTCCCATTTTTCCATTACACTTTTGTGAAAATTCCATCCTTGTCCCTTAGTCAATTACCATAATGCCCTCATTTTTATTGTATTCTTTATGAAATTCTCTATCTTTTCACTCCCCACTTTTTTAACTAATTTTTAGTGAAAAGACCATCTCTAATAAAAATTAACTAAGGGCTATAAAACATAATTAAATCATGTACCTCCATGTCGGGCATTACACTAGTGCACTAAACAAAGTAGTGAATGATGAAATTGAAGAAAGGGGTTTCGAATTAATCATGCAATAAAAAAAGTGCAATGCTTCATTCAGAGTAAACCTACCTGATCGACAATTTTCTTCGAGGAATTTAGCAAGTGAGGATCGTTCAAGGGGTTTGTTGAAAGAATACGAAACTTCATTTTTGGAGCTTGAAGATGTGAGGTTGTGTAAGTGAGATAACAAAAATAAAACATTAACTTTCGAAGATGGGTTTTGAGAGATTGAAGACGAACGAAATGGGAATCTAAATCTCAAAGTCATGTATGAAGAGTGTTTTTGTTGGTTGTTTTTTCCAAAGGTGATTGCAAAAGGCAAATGCATTAAAGAGAAATGTTTTGACAAACTTCACAAACAACCTTTAAGGTTTTCAAAATTGCAAACTTATGTCAAGTATCGATCTTTCCTATTCAAACCACCTTTATGATTTCAAAAATTGTTCACTTGAAGGTTAAAAATGTAAATCCACATTCAGGTGTTTTTCTGTTTGAGGTGGTTTTCTACTAAATCCAAAATTATCTAGTTGATCAAACAAACCAATTTATATAAGTATTCAATTTTACCTTTTTTTCTTTTAATAAAATTATAAGATTTAAATAAATCATGCTATTTAACTTTGTATTTAATTTACAATGATATATAAATTTTTTTTTTTCTATTTGTTCTTCAAACTTTTAAATATACCTAAATCGATATTTCACATAATCAAATGTGATATATTAAAAATTCAAGGGATATTATTTTTTGCTTTTTAGAAGTTACATGAATAATTTTTCGTTATCATGTTAATAAGATTATTAAGCTAATAATATTGCTGAAATATCTATATTACTAAAATAATAGTACGTATAGTTTAATATAATTACTAGTTTAATAAATATTTATTAATTTTATAGATATATGTTCTAGCGGACTAATAGTTTAAAATTGAATATATGTGTGTGGAAATTTTAATCGGGTGAGCATACAGATGATCTTCTTCATATTCTTCCTCAGTTATTTTCCAGACTAAAGACATTTTTTCACATTTTCCACAAGCATGAGATGCGAGGCCATTGCTGTTTCAGTACAAAAACTCAATAGTGCTCTAGTGGTCCATCTTTCTGCATTAGGATTTTCATCTATGACAAATAGTAAAATGGATTCTCCACTAGAATAGAATCAATAGGTACAGAAAAGCAAAGAACGCCTAACAGTTGCACTATGAGTATTCAACGTTATTTTAGACCAAGAATAGACCACCAACCCATAATAGTTTTCATCATCTTGTTGGATACTATACCATTGGTCATTTGTCACATAAAAAAGAACTTGATCGCCATCTAATTGGCTAAAATTTCTCTGAATCTTGGGGTAAGGTATTGGGGCTATTCTCATCACAAATTGGATGAAAGATATGTTCCACAAGAAACATATTAGAACTTTAACCTTTTGAATAAAATGGGTATAAACTTTGAAATATCTGGAAGAAAATTTACAAGAAGGGTATTGATATAGATTGATCTCAATAGTATATTTTTCGTCCTCAAAAAGGTATCTTTTGTCATAACTGTGTTTACAGAAACATATTAAGGCAAAACCTTATGGTTTTTATAAGAAAGAGAAGTTTGTCAATTATTGTGCTATTCTAGTTAACATGTAACGTGTAACCCCAGGAACAAACCTCACTTCTTAAAGAATATTTTTCTAAACTCATTATTTGACTTTGGCTTATCATCTTCCACTTCCCCAGCTTTTGGATTTGTCGAGGGGACACGAAGTGATCCGATGTTCCTTGGCATTGTAAATGTGTTCCTCCCCTTCAACTGAATGCTATCACTACATTTATTAGCAACACAGTGTGGCGCTCTAGACTCCCTGAAAGTTTTATTACTACTTTGCACTGCCATTTAACCCAAACATGCAAACATCTATAGGCTGCATTGCACACAAACAAACACACATAAGCAATAACAAACATTTTGCCTTGGATTTGATCTTGCAATGCTTATCTTCTTCCCAACAAACATTTTTTTGTTCTTTCCTACAGCTACAACAAAGTGTGCATCAGCGGCAAAATCCACAAATGTGAGACCCTTAAAAATCAATCAGAGGATATTATAAATTAGTATGCAACAGTCCTATACAGATGCTCTACAGTTTAAAGGCAAGCTGGAATATGGGTAAATCTGTATGGGACTATGGTTGAATCTCCTAAGCATATCACTTGCTAGCAAAATGAAAAAATATGCTCTTAGACAGTTAGACTCTTTATACTTAGAAAATTAAGCAATTTTACCATAATTATGGAATTCAATGCTTCTGTAGGTTTATTTGAGACTGCATAATCGTCTCTGGAAAGGACATTCATCTTAAAACCAAAAGCATGAGAACTAAATGATTTATTGACTGCATGAAAGGAAGAAAGAGATCTCATTATATGTTGAAGGTCCAGTGGATCGCTTCCCCTTTTTCTTTTGAAGCATAAAGCACAAAGAACATTGACAAATAATGAATGAGAGAAACGGAGTCATACCCTTGACTTTCTGATCAATTTGTCCTATAGAATTCAAACAGATTCAACCCTATCAACATTGCTAAAGAATTTTTTCAGATCTTCAGAAGTCGCCTGAAAAAAATTTAAAACCATCAGAATTATCTTTCTATATTTGCCTGTCCAACGTTAAAAAAGAATAAAAAGCAATCTCTATCTGAAGTGCCAGAGAATCTCTACTTGCCCTGAAGTTAAGGTTTGATAAAAATGCAGTACACTCATCAGTGTATGCTTTGGCTCTTCCAGTGGCGGAGTCTTTGATGTGCTGGTCATTTGGATGCTCTTCAAACTTGGGTTTTGCTTCTTCTATTTCGTTTTCTTTAGCTAAGTTCTGTGGTCGTCCCTTTTCTTTCCCATGCACTTTGTTTGGGTTTTTGGTAGGATTTTTCTGCCGCTTAGCTGGAAATTGTTGTCAATCATGTTTGAATCTGTTTTACTCTTTCCACTAACACTTTTCTTATGCAACTTCTCTTTTTGATCTATTAGTTCAGGAACAAATTTGGCTTCCTGCTATAACCTAAATAGTTACAGCTCTTCCAAATAGGGTGTAATCTGAGACATGGAACAAAGATAAGCATCTCTACGCAATGAGTTAAAATAGCAAGGATTGTATACATTCACTAAATACCAAGCAGATGTATCATAATTCAGTAACATCTTTAACAATGCTACATAACAACTTGACTTAAAAGCTTCTATTGATAGTTCATCGTTCAACAACCATACTTAAAGTTTAACACAATCTCATGAGCTGAACAGCCACAATCACAACCATGAATATAACATAAATACATATAAAAGTAAATAATCTAAGTAAGAGCTTATTTGTTATAAATTTTAAATAGTGTTTTATTTTCGAAAACAAGGAATATGTGGAATTTTATGAAATCAGTTTTTATTAAAATAAGTTAAATGTTTTTGCATATAATCCTAAAAATTAGTATAAAATTAGAAAACAAGAAAATATCATTTCTCAGTCTTTATATAGTTTTTAACTTCAAAAACAATTTTTAATACCAAATATATTTTCAAATATTTAAAATATCAAGATAGAGCTTTTAAAATTTTCAATTGTAACTTAGTTTTTTAAAATTATTTTTGAATCACAAACCAAACTAACCCAAATCTCATAAAGAGATTTAAAATACAAAATATATTTTCAAATACTTAAAATTTGGAGATAAAACTTTAAAATTTTTAATTGTAACTTAGTTTTTCAAAATTATTTTGAATTACAAACCAAACTAGCCCAAATCTCATATAGAGGGATTTAAACATGAAATCAGGAGAAAACAAATCCTGATAATCTTTTTATTACAATCTCTTAAACTAGATAAGACTTAGATAACTCTTAAATTGATCATATTCTAATCTAGAAATCCTACTCTCCCTCTCAAGCCGATGAATAGATATTTATCATTCCCAGCTTGGAAACTAGATTAACAAATAACTGTCTAGGCAGTCCTTTTGTAAGAATATATGCTTTCTGCTAACTTGTAGGGAAGTAGGTAACACACAACAGCTTATCTTTTATCTTCTCTTTGATGAAATCTCTATCTATTTCAACATGGTTAGTCCTATTATGATGCACTGGATTGTGTGTTATCCCAATCGCAACCTTGTTGTCGCAATATAACCTCATAGGCTCCGTACTTTTGATTTCAAGCTCTCCCGAGATTCTTCTTAGCCATATTAGTTTACAAATCCCATGAGTCATAGTGCGAAACTCAGCCTTAGCACTACTTCTAGCTACCACGTTCTGCTTCTTACTTATTCCGCTTCTGTGAATGCTTCTATTTTCCTTTCATTCTTTTTACCAAAAACAGCCCATTCCTAGCGGTCAAGGTACCTTAGAATCCTACTCACAGCCTCAAAATGCTTCTCTTATGGGTTATGCATATATTGACTCACTACACTCACCGGAATGGTTATGTCAAGTCTAGTATGAGATAGGTATATCAACTTCCTAACCAGCCTTTGATACCTACCTTTATATACCAGAGCATCACAACTTATTTTCTCAAATTTCAGATTTGGTTCAATGTGAGTCTCAACTGGCTTGCAACCTAGCATACCCATCTTCTTCAGTAAATCCAGCACATATTCTCTTTGTGAAACTGAAATTCCTTTTTGACTCCTAACAATCTCCATACCAAGAAAATACATCAACTGCCCCAAGTCTTTCAATTCAAAATCCCGAGCAAGAACCTTTTTGAAAGCCTCTATTTCTTCAAAACTATCTCTAGTAATAATAATATCATCTACATAAACAATTAGAATAGTAATCTTACCTACAGAGGTTTTAAGGAATAATGCATGATCAGTCTGCCCCCGAGTAAAACCATATCTCTTAACAGCCTTTGTGAATTTTTCAAACCAAGCCTATGGAGACTGTTTTAGACCATATAATGATTTCTTCAATTTGTACACTTTTCCGTCCTTTCCACTCTCTTCAAACCCTAGTGGCATTTCCATGTATACCCCTTTGCAAGTTCACCATTAAAAAATGCATTTTTTCACATCTAGTTGTTATAGAGGCCAGTCTAGATTTGTTGCAAGAGACGAGCACCCTGATATTGTTCAACTTAGCCACCGGAGCAAAGGTCACCTCATAGTCTACTCCATAGGTTTGCATAAATATCCTTGCTTCTAGCCTTGCCTTATACCTTTCAATTGTTCCATCTGCAACACCCACTTGCAGCTCACAGTTGTTTTTCCTTCAGGTAAACTCACCAGCTCCCAAGTCTTGTTTTTCCTTAAGAGCCTCCATCTCCTCTATCATAGTCTTCCTCCACTTTTCATCCCCTAATGCCTCATGTACCGGTGCTAGAACCTTCACAGCTAAAAGATTAGTGGTGAATGCCAAAAAAATCAACTGCTAACTTATCGTATGCCACATACTTAGCAAGAGGATGCAATGTACAAGACCTAACACCTTCTTTAGTGCAATAGGTAAATGTAAATCATCATGCCCTGATTTAGACTCATCAGAAGATAGTTCTTCCTTACCTGGTGACTGCGAATCACTAGTTTCTTCCAATTGGGATGATTGCTCATGCAAATTATTTGGTTTCCTTCCACTTTGATAGTCAGTTCTTTGAGAATAACATTGGAGACCCTACTGATTTAATCTCTCCAAACCTCCCCCTTGTGCCAATCTTTCCTGAGAGTTTAGTTTATCAAGAATGGGCTATATTGTTAGAGTATGACCTAAATTGGTTGGCTGGCTACGAGACTCACTCATCCCTATGGGACTAGGCTGACCTATAGGAACCTAACCTAAACTAGACTAACTAGGAGACTGAGTCATTCTTATAGGACTAGGCTGACCTATAGGAAACTAGGTGACTTTGAACTTTGACCTGGACTGGGAGACTACTGAGACTGACTCAAGTGTGGTTGTAAGGGTAACACTACTTCCCACGAATGACCTTCACAATCTCTCAAATCCTCCCTGAAGGGAAGTGGGAAAGAATGGATGTGACTAAAAAAAAATGTAACATCACTAGAGAGACATATAATTTTCGCTTTATAGGACAATAGCACTAATAGTCTTTCTATGTGGGAGAATATCCAAGGAAGATACATTTAATGGCCCTAGAGTCTAGCTTTCCTCTGTTGGGTGACATAACATGTACAAAAACAATACATCCAAACACCATTAAGGGTAAAGTACTTAGGATCCTACAACTAGGAAAGATCTTTAGCAAAGTCTCAAGAGGTGTATGAAAATCCAGAATTCTAGTAGGTAATCTATTTATCAAATATGCAGCTGTTAAAATAGCATGACTCCAAAAATACTTAGGTACATTCATGGTAAACATTAAGACTCTAGCTACCTCTAATAGGTGTCTATTCTTTCTTTCAGCTATCCCATTTTGTTGAGGGGTATTAACACAAGAGCTTTGATTTACAATCCTGTGATGTAATAGGTAGTTTCCTAGGATAGAGTGAAAATATTCCTTACCATTATCAGTCTGTAAAACCTAGATTTTTTCTCGAAACTGAGTTTCAACCATTGAATGAAATTTTTTGAACAATTGACCTGCTTCAAACTTGTTTTTCATCAAGTATACCCGACATACTCTAGTGTGATCATCAATAAACGTAATGAACCACTTAGACCCTACAATATTTGTAACTTTAGATGGCCCCCAAATATCACTATGAATTATTAAAAAAGCCTGGAACTCTTATATTTATAAGCTAGATAAATAGACTTGGGGTATTTTGCAAGTTGACAAGTCTCACACTTAAAAGAAAATAAACTTTTATTTCTAAATAACAATGGGTACAATTTTCATAAATAAGGAAAGCTAGGGTGTCCTAGTCTACTCTTGCATCAGCCTATTGTGTTTCAAAAACAACTACACTACCTATGGTTTAAATGTGATTGCTTCATATATGCCATAATTTCATCAGAGTATCAGTAACTCCAAAGTTTAAAGTTAAAAAACTAAATGTCATGGATTTTCAACTAGCATGACCCCTAGAGATACTATCATATATCATTTACGTATGATTTGGAAAAATTATTCAAAATGACATATGAAACCATTGTGATTCTGGTGCCCAAGTAATAGGTTGACCTATTGCAAGGCTACTCTCTAAAAATATTCTCAGCTGCAAAGCATGATTCTATATTAAGAGTTCAAAAGATCTCCATAAATTGCCCTACTTGATAAACAACATTTTAACAACCTTGACTTAAGCCATTTGTCTAGTTTCAACTTCCATCAGTTGCAAAAAGAGATTGAAGAAAGAAATGTTTGCATTGCAGATGACAAATATCAATTGATTAAATAAAGCTACATCGTATACTACTAAAAGCAACAATTTTCAAAAAAAAAAAAAAAAAAGGAAAAAACCAGTTTAGAAACATTCAAATTCAAATTCTATCCATAAATCAATATAGATAATTGAAAGCAAGTAATGTAAAAGGATTATACCTCTGAAGTTGTCCCACTAAATATTTTACTGTAGCATCTCCTGTAGATGGACCTAGCTTCATTTAAATGTCCCAATTCAATTTCCATAGCTATATAACCTTGCCAGGCTTCCAACATTAAACCGCTGCACAGACAAAAAGCAAGTTATATGGAAAAAATACAAAGATGAATTATAAATCAATCATATTGAACTATACAGGATAAGAAAGAGAAAAGGATGAATGGGCCAAACCAGATCTTAACTAGGCTCTCCTAAACACCCAGAGCTGCAACCAAATTTAGCTCCAAATACCTAAAACATAAAGAATTGAAAAGAGAAAATATGAGTGAAACCTTCAATGCTAACTGCAAACTTATTAATTACTAGAGTATTAAACATTTCTAATGCTTCCAAAACAGATCCATTCTTGCAAAGTCCATCAATGAAAATGTTATATGTAAAGGAATCAGGGAAAACGTCGTTAAGTCGCATCTCACCAACTAAATTCCGTGCATATTTTACCTTAGCTTTAAGAAAAAGGTCAGTTAACAAGGTGTTATATGTAATCACATCAGGCCTAATTCCTTCTGAAATCATCTCTCGATAAAGACTAAGAGCTTTATTGACTTCTTTATTCTTGCAATACCAATTGATTAAAGTAGTGTAGCAAACAACATTAGGCCTATACCCCTTTCTAGTTATAGAATCAAACAACTCCCTTGCATCACCAATTCTATCTGCCAAGCAATAACCATTCATCAAAATGGTGAAACTATAAATTTTAGGAACCACACCTCTCTGAATCATATGTTCCAACAATAGTTGTCTAGCCTTTTCAACCAATCCAGCCTTAAAAAGACCATCAATTATAGTATTATAAGTAACAACATCTGGCCTACAAATAACACCAAATTCTTTATTCCCATTAACCATCTCTTCATGAGACTTAATGGCAACACTTATTTTCTCTGTTTTACACAATCCACCAATCAAAGTGTTGCAAGTGATCACATTAGGCCTACAACCAACATCAATCATTTTCTTAAACAATTCCATTGATTCCATAATCTTTCTCTCTACACACAGACCTTTAATTAAACAAGTAAATGTCATGGTATTTGGGCTAAAACCCAACTTCAAAATCGTCCCAAGAACCGCATAACCATCAGAAACCCTTTTAATATTATAGAAGCAATTTATCAAAATATTCAAAGATATAAAATCTGGAGACAACCCAGTTGAATTCAATAGCTTATAAAGCGAAATCACTTCATAATAATGCTTCTTCTTAGCTAGTGCACTAAACAAAGTAGTGAATGATGAAATTGGAGAAATGGGTTTCGAATTAATCATGTAATAAAAAAAGTACAATGCTTCATTTAGAGTAAAGCTACTTGATTGACAATTTTCTTTGAGGAATTTAGCAAGTGAGGATCATTCCAGGGGTTTTTCCAAAGAATACAAAACTTCATTTTGGGAGCTTGAAGACGTGAGGTTGTGTAAGTGAGCTAACAAAAATAAAACATTAACTTTTAAAAATGGGTTTTGAGAGATTGAAGACGAACGAAATAGGGATCTCAAAGCCATGTATGAAGACTTTTTTTTTAGGGTCATTTTTCCAAAGTAAGTTTATTGCAAAATGCAAATGCATTAAACTGATTAAAGAGAAATGTTTTGACAAATTTCATAAACAACCTTCATGATTACAAAAACTGTTCACTTAGCACCCTAAAGGTTAAAAATGTAAATGCACATTCAGCCTTCAGGTGCTCTTCGGTTTGATTTTTGAGCTAGTTTTCTACTGAATCCAAAATTATCCAGTCGATCAAACAAAATGCAACCGATCAATTGGAATTTTATTTATAAATTATAAGATTTAAATAAATATTCTATTGAAGTTTGGATTTAATTTACAATGAAATTAAAAATATCTTTCTTTTTTTTTTTTCTATTTTTTCTTAGAACTTTTAAATATACCAAAATCGATATTTCACATAATCAAATGTGATATATTAAAAATTCAAAGGGATATTGTTTTTTACTTTTTAGAAGTTACATGAATAATGTTTCGTTATCATATTATATTGTTGAAATATTTATACTGCTAAAATAATATATGTATAGTTTAATATGATTACTAATTCTATATTATATAATAGAGTTATAGTGATAGCCTTGAGGTTTATTATAATAAAGATAATCAAATTTATGAATAATAAAAATTTGTACTGTTAAATTATATGGGTTAAAATAATAGAATGAAAGCAATTTAATAAATATTTTTTAATCTATAGAAATATGTTCTAACAGACTAATAGTTTATTAAAAATAAGGGAAATTTTATTATTTAAAAAATCTTAAGTGAATTTTTGTAATTATAGTAAACCTCAGAGGAGTTGACTTGATTATGATACTACACACACACACATATAGTCTTGAGGCATAGGCTATATGATAGCCATTTTGAAGAGGTAGAATTCCTTTATTTTGACACGTAGATAGATTGTCCAATGCATGGCTGCATTTGATTGGTGATGATGTGGATTCTTTACATTTGGTCGTATGGTATTGGTGATGATGTGATGATTTGGATTCTTTGTTACATGTGGCTTATTAATGACACATATTAATAACTTTAATCATTGATGTTTCACATTCACATTAAATATTTTCATTTATATATAAATAAATTTATGTGAATGTAAAGGGATTTATACGATGTATGTGTTTGATATTAATGTAAAGGGTTAGAGATATTCATGTGAATATGAAGGGTTTGATAAGTTTTACTTTTGATGCATTGTATGTCTTATGTGTTTTTGTTTATGTGGAATCAATACAAAGGGTTAGAGATATTAATGAGAAAATATTGATATTAGAAAGTTTGGCATATGAAAGAAGTAATTAAATCTTTATCAATTAATTGCAAACTTTTTACATTCACTTTTAAATCTATATATATTTATTTATGTGAGGATTGGTACCATAATGCAGAGATGAGAAAGAAAAACAAATATTCCATTTGTCAGTGCTCAATTTCCAATTTGCAACTTGCCTAATTTGTCAGAACCCTGAACATGGAGATCAGATGCAAATTATCAAGAACAATGAAGATCAAGTTAGCTCATTGTTCTCGCCAAAAGAAGATGGGAGTTTAGGTGTTCTAGCAGCATCAAAGATTGAGATATTTTCTCCACTGTCAAGTATACAATATTGTTATTATAATGTTTACAAATATCAAGTGATGTTGGATATTTAACTGTAGTTGTGCTTTTTTTTTTTTTGTTTTGACAGTTTTGTAATGTTGTTGCATGATATTTAATTGTATTTTCTTTGTTTATTTTAGAATTTTTCTTTTTTCAATGGAATTGTCCTTTAATTATTATCTCCATCTTTTTTATCTTCATTTTCATCTATTTCAGGAAAATCAAGTGATGATGACTTGCAAGGATTGATATCATTTGACAATTTCAGGATGAACAGGCGAGGATTTGTGCCATAAAAACGAATTCAATTTTACTGATAAGAAAGTAAAACAAATATTGATATGTAGCTTTAATTGTAATTGTTATATTTCTTTTTGTTGATATTTTTTATGTTACATGCATATATCATGAAAAGAGGTTATCATTGAATATAACTAATTTTATTTGTTTAACAAATATCAACTGATGTTTGATGTCAAACCATGTAACTTTAGTAAACCATTTGTAATATACCGAACCATTTTTATTATCTTTAAAAAAAGATGGAATCATTGTTATTATCTTTTAAAAAATCCACCATTTAAATTACTATTGGAAATTCAAAAAATATGCTTAACAATGTTTAATTTAAATAATATGCCTATTTAAATTATTATTGCCTATTCAAAAAATTTTCAAACCATTGTAATATGCCGAATAATTTGTATTATTCGAAACCATTGTAATATGTCTAACCATTGTTATTATCTTTAAAAAAATTCACCATTTAAATTACTATTGCCTTTTCAAATATATGTTGAACAATATTTAATTTTTTATCATCACACACATTTCGGTTTTCCTTGTTTTTGGGTTTCCACCGAACAGTCAGTAGTAGTAAATTGGTCATAGCTTGCTCAATAAAAATCCAATGGATGAGCGATTTGCATATTTGGAAACTATATAGATAGGGCTTTAATTTGATATATTATACGCTGAATTTGGATAATTGTAGACCCGCTTCCGAATCATTCATTTCATAATCACAGCATAATATGTCGATCACAACATATTTCATCATATGGCTCAAATGGGCTTGGGTCTTCATCAAATGGATCAAATGGTTACCATGGGCTCGGATCTTCCAAACAAGGCAAGCCCAAATTTTATTGTGACTATTGCAAACGCCGAAATCACAATCAGGATCACTGTTGGAAGCTTCATGGGCGCTCCACCAAGGACAAAAATGGCAACATCAAGTGTTCCACAATTCTTCAGGAGATCATGTCTCAACACCCTTGATCAGTGACAACACCCTTCAGACATCAAAATCCTCCTATGCAGGTACATCTTACTATCTTAATCTTATCACAAATGATGCTTGGATAATTGATTCAAGAGCTAGTGACCACATAATTTGCAATCCAAAATTTTTCCATACACATACCGTAAATACCACTGGTACTTCCGTCCGTATGCCAAATGGCAACATTGCCCCTGCCACCCACATAGGCATTGTTTATTTAACTGACCATTTAGTACTTAAAAATGTACTATGTGTCCCGACATTTCATTCCAACCTTATTTTTGTGTCTAAACTCTATCAGGATAATAACTGTCATTTACATTTTCTACCTTCAAAATGTGAATTTCAGGACTCTTTGACTAGGAAATCGATGGGCTTGGGTAGGGTCAATAATGGTCTTTACTATTGGACTCCTAATGTCTCTTTTACTCTTTTTCTTATCTATCCAAATGTATTACACCCAATAAAAATTCTCGTAATACAAATATTAATAAAAGTTCTTTTTATTTTACATCAAAGATTGGGTCACAATGCTTCCATTCCACAGCCAAAGTGTCCCATTTTCCCTTTAGCCAAATAATCCCGAAACACATTTCCCATTAGCACCACTACAACCAAACGTCCTTTTGCACTCATAAACTTAGACATTTAGGGCCCATATCACACACCAAACCATGATGGGGCTAGGTATTTCCTTACTATTTTTGATGATTTTTCCTACAGTACATGGGTCTTTCTCATGCAAAACAAAACCCAATCTATCACTCACATTAGGGATTTTCTAGCCATGGTCAAAACTCAATTTTGTACATCTGTTCAAAGGATTTGATCTAACAATGGGAGAGAATTCTTTGGTCATAATTGTTCCTCTCTCTTTTTATCCCTTGGCATTTTACATGAGAGTTTCTGTACCTATACTCCTCAACAAAACGGAGTCGATGAATGCAAACACTGACACTAACTAGAAGTAGCCCATGCCCTTAAACACCAAGCCAACCTACCCTTTTTCCTTTTGAGGCGAATGTGTGGTCACAACTACTTACCTGATCAATCGTATGCCATCCAAAGTACCTCATGGTAAGACACCCTTTGAGATTCTCTTTGGCAAAACACTGGACCTTAACCATCTTCGTGTGTTTGGCTGCTTATTTTACTCCAAAATTGTTCGGACTTCTAAAAAATTTGGGGCTAGAGCTACTCCTTGAATCTTCATGGGATATCCTATGCTCCAAAAGGGGTACCGTCTTGATGATCTTGCCACTCAAACCTTCCTCGTCCCTCAGGATGTTATTTTTAATAAAGATTTTTTTTATATAAAAATGCCTTTCCCAACTCTACCCAGACACATATACATATATTCCTTGAAGATGATCTCCTTCCCACATATCCAAACTTTGTCCTCATTCCTACACCTACTACAATACCAACAACTCTAGATTACTCTTTAACCACAAAATCTCTAGAAATTGATAACCCTCCATCAGAACACTCTCTTGACAATACCACCACAGTGCCCCCACAAACATCACCTCACCTAAACTCGGATCCTCCTACATGATGATCTTCCCGTAGTACAAGGCCACCAATTTGGACAACAAATTATAAATGTCCAACCACACAGAGAACATGTACTTTTTATCCTACATCAAATTATGCCAGTTATGATAGACTATCTCTTACACATAGAATTTGAGTCTGTCACATTTCTTTAGACCGAGAACCGTCATGTTACTCTGAAGCTGTCTCTCACACTTAGTGGCACCAAGCTATGGCTGAGGAACTTAATGCTCTAGCTCAAAATAATACATGGGATCTGGTGCCTAGGCTTTCACACAGAAAACCAATTAGGTGCAAGTGGGTATACAAGATCAAACACCGTTCTGATGGGTTTATTTAATGATACAACGCTTGATGAGTTGCTAAAGGCTTCACTTAGCGTGAAGGCTTTGACTATCAAGAGACATTTTCTCTTATTGCCAAATATGTCACTGCTGGGGCTTTTCTTTCAGTCGCCTCTGCTCGCAACTAGTCCTTACATCAAATGGATGTCCATAACACCCTTCTTCATGGCGGCCTTAATGAAGAAATTTATTTGGATCTTCCTCCAAGACTTTAACGACAGAGGGAGAATACTGTATGTCATCTACGAAAGTCCCTATATGGATTGAAATAGACATCTAGACAATGGAATGAAAAATTCACAAAGGCACTTACAAGCACCGGTTTCCTCTAATCAAAACATGATTATGTGTTCTTCTTAAGACGCAAAGGTAATTCCTTCATTGCCTTCATTATATATGTTGATGACATCCTGATTACAAGAAATGATGAAACTGCCATTAGAAACCTCAAAGAATATCTCAATAAACATTTTCGCATAAAAGATCGAGGGGGACCAAAATATTTCCTAGTGATTGAAATTACAAGATCCCTAGTAGGAATATCTCTCAACCAAAGGAAATATTTTCTTGAACCTTTATCAGATTTTGGATTGTCAGGATGCAAGCAAGTGTCATTCCTGTCAAACAGAATTCAAAACTCACCACTCAAGAGTATGCTAAAGTGGCATCATCAACAGAAATAGACCCACCGTTAGAAGATGCATCTCATTATCAGAGACTTGTGGGACGTCTCATTTATCTCACTATGACACAGACAGATATCAGCCACGCTATACATATCCTCAGCTAATTCATGCATGGACCAAAATAGCCTCACATGAATGCAGCAATAAAGGTAATAAAGTATTTAAAAGGTTGTCCCAGCCTTGGACTTATTTTACTAGGAAACGCTGATTTAGATATCACAGCCTATTGTGATTCTGACTAGGCCACGTTTCCAATGACAATAAAACCTTGTACTGGCTTTTGCATAAAACTTGGGGTTGCTCTCATCTCTTGGAAGACAAAGAGACAGTCTACAATATCCTTTTCGTCAGCAGAAGCTGAATACAGATCTATGGCTAAAACTACATGTGAGATCTGTTGGATCCTCAGATTATTAAGAGATTTGGAGGTACAAGTCAAAAGACTTTTTCAGTTGTATTGTGATAATAAGGCGGCAAATGATATTGCAGCACATCCAGTTTTCCATGAGAGAAAAAAACATATAAAGATTGACTGCCACTTCATTAGAGGGAAAATACAAGAAGGGATGATCAAAACAATGCACATTAGAACTTCGGAAAAGCTAGCCGACATTTTTACAAAACCATTATGCAGCAGACACATTCATATCTTTTACGCAAGCTTGGCGTTTATGACATATACAAACCACAAGCTTGAGGGCGAGTGTAAAGATATGAATATTGTTAGTTAGGAAAACTGATATTTATCATTATGGAAAATATTGTGTTATTATTACATAGTAGATTTCATGCTAATCACATCCCTAATTATGTGAGATTATAGCATTAAGGCATAATATATGTTTGCCTTTTACAGATTCTTATACTTTAATTAGACTTCACCTTTAAACTACCAACCGACACCACTACAAACTTATTAGCTTATATCTACAAATGTTATCCACCCAATTTCAATTGTTCGACTGCTCTTACTTGTAATATTTAGGAAACATATCAAGTTGAGTTCTATAGAGAGACATTTACATTTACATGCCATGAGCTATATCTATTATAAGAATATAACAATGGTTAATATTACAGAAGGAGATTGTGTAGTGGAATCAAACATCAAAATTAATACAATATATATAAATAAAATCATACAATACAAAAGAGACAAGTATTTGGTGTGGTTTGACATGACCCATCTTTGTCATTCTACCACTAGCTAGTAATGTTAACACAGATAGAGGTGGAAAAAATGGGCCGGGTTAGACGGCTCAGCCCTAACCCGACCCGATTGAACCAGGGAATAGACTGGCCCAGATATCCTGGGTTAATCTTATTTAAAAAAAAATTGTTAGGCCCCCTAACCAAAGGGGAAATAAAAAGAAAAATTAATTTTTTTGTGGGCTAGCCTAGCCCGGCCCCCACAAAAACCCATCGAGTTAGGGTTACTAGGTTAGGTTGGGTTGGCCCTTTTGAAAAAGAGGCAAGCCTAACCCTACCCGCACTTGCTGGCGGGCTGGATTAGGCTCGACTCGCAAATTGCCCAAGCTACTTTTCCACCTTTAGACACAGATTTATTCTCAGTGTTTAACCTACCCCTTTATGTCTCATATCTTTTGTTGTTCACCCTTCTCTCAAAAACCTGCAATTAGTACTTTCATCATCCTCCTTTTTATGGGTAATAATATAATATAAGAAATTTCATTTTAATAAACTTTAGTACTCTTATTTCTATTTTTAATAGTATTTTTATTTTCATCTACAATTCAATAAAACCAACCCATTTCATAATCAACTAATTGTGTTGGAGAAAATATGTCAAATACATGAGAATGAGTGTTGGTGTCAATTCAAAAATCGAAGCTTAGGCAAGTCCATTTCAAGAATGATAGAACAAAATAATTAAATGTAATTTGACATTGGTTAGCATGTGACAGCTTTCTGGCTTTGGGACCCTCTCCCTCATCATAGATTTACAGAATTTTCATTTTCTTCCGAAACAAAATGCAAAGACAATAGGAGCTAGCCATTGGGAACATTCCCACCACCACTATAAAACTTTTGTCTTGTTTTATAACCAAACCCTTAAAGCCTTAAAGATCACACACATACAAATAAATAACTATAATATAAATATAAATTAATAATAAAAATAAATAGGACCCTATTCAATTTATTTATTCACCAACTCAAAAGAACATTCTCCAAAGCATGAGATTCAAAGCAAAAGATTGAAAGTTAACCTTTCCTTTTACACAATCTGTTAGCATCTATATCTCTCTCTTGTCTAGTTACTTATTCATCATTGAGAGAATTTGGTACATTTTTTATAATGAAATTATAAAAAAAAATTTATGTGTGTAACACCTGCTCTCTACTATTATTCATATAATGCATAATAAGCAAATTATAGATATACATAGCATATGGAAGATAGTGGGCTCAAACTTTTCTTTACTCATAAAATATAATTCTTCACATATACAAAATACTCTATATTAAAAACTTTCTACTTAATACAAAATATCATAACTGGTGGACAGTAGTGCCAATACTCTCCGTCCTCGACGTCCATCCGACCGCTGCTCCTAATTCCTGCAAAACAAGGAAGAACAGAGGGGTGAGCACAACAATGCTCAGTAAGTAAATTCTCTACTACCTGTCCCCACAACTCACTCTTTAGTTCTTTCCTTACTCTACCGTCCTTCTATTTCTAATTCTCACTGATTTTCTCTTTCTTGCTAATACTTTTATTCTCCTCTAACTCGGTTCTGCTCTTTTTATTCTTTCTTTCTCTCTGTTCTCATTCTCTTTTCTTTTTCTCTTATGCTTACTCACCATGAAGGAAAATCATGGTTCTCTCTTATTCTCATCTGTAACACCTGCTTTCTACTACTATTCATATAATGCATACTATGCAAATTATAGATATACATAGTGTATGGAAGATAGTGGACTCAAACTTTTCTTTACTCATAAAATATAATTTTCTACATATAAAAAGTACTCTATATTAAAAACTTTCTACTTAATACAAAATATCATAACTGGTGGACAGTAGTGCCAATGCTCTCCGCTCCTCGATGTCCATCCGACCGTTACTCCTAATTCCTGCAAAACAAAGAAGAACAGTGGGGTGAGCACAACAATGCTCAGTAAGTAAATCCTCTACTACCTGTCACCACAACTCACTCTTTGGTTCTTTCCTTACTCTACCGTTCTTCTATTTCTAATTCTCACTATTTTTCTCTTTCTTGCTAATACTTTTATTCTCCTTTAACTCTGTTCTGCTCTTTTTATTCTTTCTTTCTCTCTGTTCTCATTCTCTTTTCTTCTTCTCTTATGCTTACTCACCATGAAGGAAAATCATGGTTCTCTCTTATTCTCATCATACTCACCATGAAGGAAAATCATGGTTCTCTCTTATGCTCATCATACTCACCATAAAGAAAAATCATGGTTCTCTCTTATGCTCATCATACTCTTAGTATCCATGGAAGAAATCATGGTGCATGCATGTATGAGATATATATGCAATTAATGCAAGAGAACTGCATGTTTCTTTCTTCTACTCTCTATTCTTACTAGCTCAAAACCTCTTATTCTATCTCATTCTTTCTCAAGCTTTCGCAAGCTTTCTCATCCTTTAATTCTCTCTATTATCTCTTTCTCATTTCTCATAATTCTTTTCTACTAGCTCTTTCTTTAAATGTCACGGCCCCATCTTACCGAAGGCACGGCTAGAACCTCATATTCCACTCTTCGTGACGGTCATGGCCCCATCTTACCGGAGGCACGGTGGGACTTCTCCCGCTCTACGTGACTTCTACTGATTCTCTTCCTGTCTCTCTTTCTCATGCTCTTTTCTATACACTCTCGGTGTATGTCACACCATCTTACCGGAGGCACGGCTGGGGACTCATCCCACTCTTCGTGACTCTACTCATTTTCTCTTTCTATTCTTTCTATTTCTCTGTTTTCTCATTCTTACTCATTTGAATGTCACGGCCTCATCTGATCGAAGGCACAGCTGGGCGCTACCACTCTACGTGACTTTTACTCATTTCTTTACCGATCGGACTCGGTTATGCATGGATTCGGAACCCTTGGCCATGTGAGTGTATATTCTTTCTCTTTATCTCTCGAATGTCACGGCCCCTTCTTACCGGAGGCATGGCTGGGGATCACAAAGCACCCACTCTCGTGACACTCACGGCCCCATCTTACCAGAGGCACGACTGGGGATCACAAAGCACCCACTCTCATGACTTTACTCATTACTCACGGGTTCCCAATCGCACAACCTACTCTATTCTCTTCTTTTGTTTTTCTCTTTACTTTTAGAGTAGTTCATTCACAAAGTTCCCTACTCTTTCTCAAGCTATACTCTTAGAGTATTTTATGTACACAGTTCTCCACTCTATCTCAAGCTAGTACTCATAATGTAGCTCATATTCAACATTCTCTACTCTTAAGCTAGTACTCATAATGTAGCTCATATTCAACATTCTCTACTCTTAAGCTAGTACTCATAATGTAGCTCATACTCAACATTCTCTACTCTTTCTCAAGCTACTTCTCAATGCTCAATTAATGCATATGGATGGTTCATGCTCATTAATGCACTTTTGAAATGCCAAATGCAATATTGCATCAAAATAGTCATTCTGCGCAGGTCACACTCAAGAAGGCATAACTTGAGTTATACACCTCGGATTGCTACAGTTTTGGTCTCGTTTTAAATCTTAGAGAAAGGGCTACAACTTTGATGTTTTGGTCTCAGTCGAGTTCAATCTGTAAGATGCCCAAAAATCACTCAGAAAGTCAAGGCTGTGACAGGGCAGTTTTCACTTAGGCATTTCATCAAACAACTCATGTGCATACCAAAGCTCTAATTATCTATAACTCTACTCTTCTCTTTAACCATAAAAAATGGGAGGAAAACTCCCTCATACACTCTAAATTCCTGTCAAGGAAAAACACTCCCATAGGGTTTGCTCAAAACTCCCTCCAACTTCATTCAAACTCAACTCATCATCATTCAATGACAACACTTCTCATAACTCAATTATATTCAATATCGACATAGATAAATGCTCATAACATCTCAATCTCTCAGCAAGCATAATACATACATATACATACACAATCTCTACTCAAATGAATTCTTAAAGCTCAATTTAGTTTGGATTTACTTACCTCATACTTGAGTAGTCTTCACCAAAGCTCTCTACTCTTGTTGGACCTTAGCTTTCCCTTATTTCCTAAGCATAAATTTAGTAAGGACTTAGCCTTTACATAAATAAAACTCATATCTAGAGTAGGGATTCTTACCTCTTCTTGCTTAGGATCCATTCTTTGCCAAATTCCAACTCAAAACTCTCAAAAATCCCTTGGAAGATTGAGTGAGGAATTGAGAGAAAATGAGGGATGAAGAGGCGGTAGAAGAAGGGAAAAATGAAGGGGTTTAGAGAACTAAACTCTTATTAGCTCATATAATATACACTCTTTCCCATTTTGCCCTTACTCTTTCTTAAAAATTCCACCTTTATCCTTTAATTCTTTACAAAGTCACCCCCATTCTATACTATTCTCCATGAAATTTCCTTGCATTTTACTCTCCACTTTTCCTACTAATTAGGGGTGAAAATACCATTTTACCCTTAATGCAAGTTTAAGGCATTTTCTTCACATTTTTCTCAAAATAACTTTAACAAAAATTCATCTAAGGGCCAACCAACCAATATTAACAATATACAAACTCATTTAGGAGCAATTCAGTAAACCTTTAGGCCATACCATAAACAATAGCTACGTATCTCAAGTGGGGCGTTACAATGTGAAAAGGAGTTGGGTTGAAAGCAAATTAGGGATTTGAAAAAATATTTGTTTATGATAAGAAATGGTACATGTTTATATATATATGAACGAAATAGAGATAAATACGAAACCAATATAATAGACAAACACACAAATCACAAACACTAAAACAAAAAAAGAGATACGCATGATTTAATATTCATACTATATATGTTGTATGTTGAATTTAATTAATGACTGAGGTATTAAGTTGATGATAGAAGACAATTCACGGAATATTATATAGGTTCTACTAATTACATCTTCACTTGAAAATTTTTGTATAGACATTTCTTTCAATTCTCAAGAGTGAAGTATAATTAAAACCAAACTAATGAAGAGCCTACACCTTCAGCCTCCTTATAATACAGCTTTCCTACAGTGCAGCCTTCACTAGAAAATGTTATATGCTCAGTGACACTTTATAGTATCGATGTATGTTACATGTTCCGACGATATTGGATCCTGTTGAAACAATCAATGGTAAAGTACAATTTTTTTACCTACCACATTTGTGACTTACCTAACCCATTGAGTTTGTAGGGTGTTCAATAGACCTTAGGAATTAGTTGAGATACACACAAGTTGACCCAGACACTCCCATCACCAATAAAAAAAAGTACAATTTTTTTTTACAATGATTAGCACTTAAAAATTCTTACATACACATACATAAATGCACATAAATATATGTGAAGTTAATTAGCTTGTGTTAACTAACTTACTTGAAGATGCAAACATACATATGCAAAAATTAATTGAATTACATCTGCACCTAAAATTATATATATACATAAATATTTAATGTTGACTACTTTTACAGAATTATATATTTGGATTCGTATTTTCTTTTTGTACGTACACATTTACATGAGAAAATGACTGATATTATATATATATATATATATATATATATATATATATATATATATATATATATATATATATATATATATATATATATATATTTGAGACTTAGTGGGATGAACCACAGTAGAGAGCAAAAGATTATTCACACAAAAGAGATGATACTTGTTTACAATGAGAGCAATTGCCTGCTTATATACCGTTGACCTGGATGGAGAATTTTAGCGATGCCGTTTGAGTTCAAGTTGAGCGCTATCGTTTTGATCCATAGCTCCTTCAATCTTGATTGTTGCTTTAAATCTAATCCAACGGCTATATATATATATACACACACATATGTATATATATATATACATATACATATACATATACATATATATGTATATGTATATATACATATACATATATATGTATATGTATATATACATATATATATGTATATGTATATGTATGTACTATATGTATATGTCTATATATACATATATTATATACATATATGTATATGTATATATATGTACTATATGTATATGTCTATATATACATATACTATATACATATATGTATATGTACATATATATTTATATATATATGAAGTGTCCATTTTACTAAATTTTGAAGAGGGAAAAAAAAGAAAAAGAAAAAAAGAACACACTTTTGGAGTTTATATCAAAAGGAGAATATTTTAAGTGCAATAGGTATTATTCTTTGCTTAAATTTTAAGGATTTTGTTCTTGAATATATTGTAACTAGAGTAAAGAAAGAAAAAGATGTATATATAAAAATTCTCAAGTGTCGATTATTTGCATTTTAAGAAACATAGATAATAAATATAAAAACAAAAAAAATTCAATTTTCAAAATTATCTAAAAAATTTTGTCTTTTAATATTAACTTGTAGTAGTTAATCGTCAACTATTGCCGATAAATGAAATCCTTATTATAAAGATTTTCAATCCCGCGACAGTTTCTTGTTTGAATTAAAATGAAATTTAGAGTTTCTTGTCATTCCAAAGTTTGTTATATGTTGACCAATTTCTTGGGGCTTGGAATTTGATGTCAAATGTTTACAAAAGGGGACCATCAGAGAATATATTTCAAACTTCTTTTAACACTCCACTTGTTTTGATAGTTGTTTAATTAATTAGGATGAAAAAAAAAATAGTTGGGGAATATTGCTCTATTATGATCTCTTTATTTTTATTTTCTTGGAGTTTAGTGTTTTGTAATCTCCATGCAAAACCAGAATGGCCATCCAACTGGAAGATAAAAGTGACTGAATAAAGCATACAACTTTAGAGAGAAGACAGTTATACTGGTTCATCATTCAACTCTCACTTCTTTTAAAGATCGATGCAATTACCAAACCATCTTTTTTTTATCACCTAATTAAATTCTTGTTAGACCAATTAGCCAATCTCTTATTCTTTTAATTAAACTATAAAATATGATGAATATATTACTTAATATTCATGCTATATATGTTGTATGTTGAATTTAAATAATGGTTGAGGTATTGAGTTGATAATTGTTGATGCCAAAAAATGCATCAACATGAGTAATCCAATTGACTGTGATGGAATCAAAATGGATGTGCGTGTGATTAATTAAAATCAGCTTAGAATGTAGAATAAGCCAAAAGAAAATAAAAGTGACACAAAAAGGTTTTTAAAGTTGTTCGGTGAGTTATTCCTTAAACCTATATCCACTATTTTTATTGCTTCTCTTTGATTGATTATAGAGTACAAGCTTTTTTCCTAAAAAAATATTATCCAGCCTCTAATAATGTTTTTTAGGGGTATTTATACAAGAATTTCTACAAAGGTAAGTGAGATAAATCCAAGATAATGATCATGTTTGGTGTATATCTTATAATTTACGTGATTGTGCACCAAAATCGCGCTAAATGGATACTAACACTATCTCCTTCGAGATATTAGGAGATATAACTTATCTTCTGATCTATCGAACAATTGTTGAGTAGGTCGCGACGAACTTTCTTTTGATCGAGGTATACCTTCTTACAAGCCTTACATCATAGCGAGCTTTATACTATGCGAGCTATCAACATCTTCGAGCTTACAGTAAATTCACGCACAACAATAATAAAAGACGATTCGCTGTATATTAGATAGGTTGCGTGCTCATTCTTATGAAATTAAACTGAATCTATAGGAGTAATCACTTCACTTAAAAAAATTTGTATAGACATTTCTACTTAAAAAAATTTGTGTAGACATTTCTTTCGTTTCTCAAGAGTGAAGTAATTAATACCAAACTCATGATGAGCATACACCTTCAGCCTCCTTATATCTACCTGATAGGGGTACGGTGTGGCTGGGCACACTGACTGCATTGAGTTGTAAAACAATTTTCCTACAGTGCAGCCTTCGTTGGAAAATGTTAATGTTATATGCTCAGTGACACTTTATAATATTGGTGTTTGTGACATGTTTTGATGACATTAGGTACTGTTGAAAGAGGCGTTGTTGGTAAAGTACAAATTTTTTACAGTGATCAGTACTTGAAAATTCTTACATATACATATATAAATGCACATGTATATGTGAACTTAATTAGCTTGTGTTAACTAATTTGAAGATTTATATTTTCTTATGGTGCAAACATAGATATGTAACAATTAATTAAATTACATCTACACCTAAAATATTTATATATACATATTAATGTTGATTACTTTTACGGAATTATAGATTTGGATTCGTCCGTACATATACATATAGAAATGCACATGTATATGTATATGTGAAGCTAATTAGCTTGTGTAGCTAATTTGAAGATTTATATTTTCTTATGGTGCAAACATAGATATGTAAAAATTAATTAAATTACATCTACACCTAAAATATTTATATATACATATTAATGTTGATTACTTTTACGGAATTATAGATGTGGATTCGTATTTTCTTTCTGTATGTACACACTTATATGAGAGAATGACTAATATATATATGTATATATAATGTCAACTAAGCATATCTTATCATCGATAAATAAGCAAAAATAACTGTTCATAAAGAGTAGTTAGCTTGTGTCTCATTTTAAGTCAGTAGGTTGTATTACAATAGTCTTATCCATATCTATATCTATTATTTATGTATGTTGTCATTATATATGTCGTGTGAAATACAACTTCTCATATATATGTTATCATTCATTGAATAAACTTTAATTTGAGAAATTAAAGATTAAGAGAAAACAAGAGAGAAGTTGAGTTGGGTGGTGGAGTTTATTTATTGTCATTGCTTAAATATAAATAGAATAATGCAAAACATGATGAAGCTGAAGCTGAAGATTATAATTAAAAAAGAGATAGAGAAATGAGTGAGTTTGTTGATGCTAAATTTTTACACCAACGAATTTTTACGTGTATGATGTTGATTGGCTGTTCGATACACGCGAAAATGAAATATATGAAAAGTGAAGTAACTGTAGAGGGAGTTTTTTAAATGGTTCGGATGCTAAGGTAGCAAGTCCTACGTCCACTGATTTGTATTGATATTAGTGGATGTCAGATCGCGGTCGCGAGCTGACTTACATCAGACGAGAAAGTCAAAGAAAAGTTTACAAGAGAGAGAGATTTCTTTTTCTGTATGAAAAATGGCCGAATCCCCTTAATGAAGGGGTCTTCCTTATTTTATACTGGACTGAAGCGTATAATCATCGCTCAATCCGTGGTTTGGTGTGATTGTCAGTACCTAATCCGGCTTTACGTCCCATTTCCCTTTTTCCAAGCTGACATCGCACGACTTGCTGCAGGAGAAAGGACGCGTGTGGGCTCCATATCACTTGGCAGGTCTGACGTGTGCGTCCTGCTCTGACGGGAGCAGGTCGCCCTTCACGTGACTTTCCCACGTCAGCCCTTTATTTCCTTGGGCATAACAGAACCCCCCTAGTTTTTAAGGTTCGAGGGTCGGACCTTAGAAACTAAGTTACGTCGGAGTTTTTGCTCGCCCCGACCTTAACGGGACGAGCTCGGTACAGAATTCTGGCGAACATGATCTCACGCTGTTCCCTGCCGGAGTGACCTGACGATCTCCACCTTAGCGACCTGGATATGAGGGGCGCGTCTCTGTACGGATTCAACGAACCTGGTTTCATGCTGTCATGCGGTCTGCGCGCGGTAAAGCTTGTCAGGCACATTAAATGCCTCGCGTGCTGGGCTGGCACCGTTTGGCAACGTTAGCGGCGCAGCGTAACCGAAACGACGACCATCATCACTTCATTTAATGCGACGTGGGGCGCATTTAATGCGGGGAGAGAGAGTGGGCTGTCGTTTCAGTTTCAAAGGGTGATAACCGTCGATTCGCAATCCATATAAAAACTTGCATTTTTCTGATGAGGCCACTGAAATTCCTTTCGCTTCAAGTGATTAACCTGCACGCATCAGAGACGATTTTCTTTCGGCCGGTGCATTTCAGGCAACTTAGACGAATTTCGGCCATAGCTTCGCGTCCCAGAAAGTAAGGTTCTTTTTCCCTTCCCCCTCTTTTTTTTTTTTTTTTTTTTGCTCTGGTTTGGTTGGGTAATGGCGTTGGGTCTCTCGGCGTTTCACCGGAGACGCGACGCCGCCATTGGATTCGAGCTGTGTATGGCGGCTCGAGTCTCCCATAGGTTTTAAGACGTCCCATACCATTACTCGGGACGAACACAAAGGCCCTAATGACCGTGTCTGTCGATGTTGCAGACTGGAATGGAACCGTCAACATCCGCACGGAGGAGGAGGCCGGCTCGTCCCTCGCGGGAAGTCCTCGAGGACGCAGCCCTTGATGTTTACTCGGTTCTTACTTCCGAGGAGTTTGATAGAATAAAGACGCAGTACGATATTCGCGCAGAGGTGTTCCTCGACCATACTAGATCGTCACGGCGCCCAGACAATGGCCTCGCCGCGATCTTAGAGGAGATCTTCAAGGGTGGAGGGAGGATTCCCTTCCATCCTTTCATCAGGTCGGTCCTGGATCATTTCGGGATCGCACCGATGCAACTGACGCCAAACGCGTATGTCATCGCTGTCGCGATGTACATCGCGTGCTGCGAGAGCGGCTTGGGAGAGCCAACGGCGGTAGAGCTCGGTGTCGCCTACTACCTTAAGAAGAGTAGGGACAAGGACTCGTACTACCTATCTAGGCGACCTACCATTGCCGCGGGATACACATTACCCCTTCCCCAAGAATGCGGGAGCCTACGAGTCTAAGTTCTTCTTTTTCATGTACAACGGCTATTGCCGTTTTCAAGATCCAAGTAGGTTTTCTTATTGAGTTCATTATCTGCTCGCCCGATCCGTAGTAACGACCTGTTTTATTTTGCAGTTAATAGAACGAAAGCGAGCGCTACTCAACAACCGACGCTTGTTATCCTTGGACGCGAGGATAGTCGCGACGCGAGGAAGCTTGTGACCACCGCGAACTTGCGGAAGTATGGTTTTTTCAGCGGCCAGGCGTCTTTAGAACCTCCAGAAGGTAAGTTACACTTGGTCCCCTTCTGGTCGTGAATTGGTTTCGTTTTCTAACGACCTTGAATGCAGGAACGATGCCCCCAAAGGAGTCCGGGCAGTCCCGCCGAGCACCGTTTGTCTTTCCTCGATCAAGGATCGAGAGGGAGGCTGAGGTTGCTCGTGCAGTCCCGGCACAACAATGCACAGTCCCAGCTCCTCGCCCGCCTCGCGCGGGCAGCAGTCGGAGCGAGCAGCTCAAGCGCCGACTGCTCGTCCCAAGCGGAAGGCTCCGCCCGAGGTCGAAGAAAGGAAGCGATTCAGCCGAGGGCTGAGGCTGAATCGAGGGAGGGAACCTCCGAGGTCACGCCAGGGATCCCGGAGGTCGGGCAAGGAGCCCGTGGGCGAGGCAGGCGCTAGCGACAAGGCGAAGGATGCACCTGTCTTAGACTCGTTGGGGAGTCTGCCCGAGTACCTGCAACCAATTGTTTACGGCCTGCTAGATTGCGAGCTATCAGAGTCATATGACGAATTTGCGGACACGGGCGACGACCTATTGGCTACGTCGTTTCAGCATCTGAGCAAGGTAAACTAGCCGTACTTGAAATTCCAATCCGATTTATTTCTAACTCGTGCTCGCTCATGGGGGAGGATCAACGATGAGGATGTCCATGGAGAAGACAAGGTTGGGAAACGCAAAGGGGACAAGCGACCTGGAAGAGGAGGTCGCGAAGCTGAAGCAGAGCTTGGAGTCCGTCGAAGCCGAAAAAACACAGGCGTTCGAAGCGGCGACAGTATCGCACCAAAAAGGACGCCGCTTACGACGATGGATTTTCAAAAGGCGGAGCTCGACCGCCGTGCGGAGGAGATAAAAGAGCTTCAAAGGACAACCGCCCGGCTCACCAAGGAGGTCGCTGAAAAGGACCAGGAGATGCGGGCGACCTTCGAACGGGCCCAGCGAGCTGAAGAGGACAAAGGGGCCTTTGAACAAGAAAGACTAGCTCTCGAGGCCGAGCTTCAGGAGAGTAGGGAGAGAGTCACTTCCCACTGTTGCCGAAATGCGGGGGAATCGGTCCAGGGGATGGAGGAGAAGGCCGCGGACTGGGCGATCGGGTCCATTTACGCCCTTTGTGCAAAGAACCCTGATTTGGACTTTTCTGATCTCCCGAATCTCTAGCAGGCGACCTTGCGGATCATGGCCGAGGAGGACCAGGCTGCCGCGGCCACCCAGGAACCTGACCAGGGACCCGACCAGGCTGGCGGCTCCGGCTCGAAGGATCTTCCCGACCAGCCTTAAGTGTTTTAGAGAGTCGTTCCTATTGTACCCGAGTCTTAGACTTTTTGTATATGACTTTCTTTGCAATTGAAGCTTGCTTTTTTTTTTTTTTTATAAATATGCACTATTTACAATTGTGATTTACATGAGCGATTACATATAAATTTTTACATGCGAACAGAACTCATTCGAACTGTTTTAAGCGAACAGTAATACTTGAAAAAAGAAATTACCAAAAACTGAGCTGAGTTTGGGATTACTGATAGTATGGCCGAAGGTGCTCGGCGTTCCAAGCTCGGGGTAACTTGGAGCCGTTCAATCTCTTGAGATTGTAGCTCCCCGGTCTGATTACTTTGTCGATCCGCTACGGACCTTCCCAGTTAGGCCCTAGCACCCCCGCACTTGGCTCTCTCGGTCCCAGGAGAACTTTAGCAGCTGTCTCCAGGCACGGAAGTCCTTCGCCGGACCTTTGAGTCGAGGAACCTTTTTGCTCGCTGCTATCCTTAGCGAAGCCTTGCTGCGACGCTCTTCAATTAGATCCAAACTTGCTCTCAGAAGGGCCTCGTTGTCGTCCTCGTTGTACAGTCCCTCCGAAGAGAACCGGTCCCAACCTCTACAGGGATCATCGCTTCACAGCCATAGGCTAGTGAAAACGGGGTTTCCGAGGTGGAGGTCCTTGGGGTTGTCCTGTATGCCCATAAAACTTCGGGGAGGTCATCGGCCCAACTTCCCTTGGCTGCTCCGATCTTGGCCTTCAGAGTGTGCTTGATGGTTTTGTTGACTACTTCAACTTGGCCATTCGTTTGCGGCCTGGCGACTGAGGCAAATTTTTTGTGGATGCCCAGCTCGTCGCAGAACTGCTTGAACTCCTCGTTATCGAATTGCTTTCCATTATCTGAGATGAGGGTGTGAGGAATTCCGTATCGGCACACTATGTTCTTGAAAACGAAGTCTTTTAACTTCCTGGTCGTGATCGTGGCTAGTGGCTCGGCTTCGACCCATTTCGTAAAGTAATCGACCGCGACCACGGCGTACTTGACCCCTCCCTTTCCAAGGCCGGCATGGGGGCCGATAAGGTCGATAAGGTCCCCCATCCCCCATGGAAAAGCGGCCGGGGGCTTGACATAGTAACCAAGTTCGTGAGAGGGTGCTCGCGGAATGTTCGCGAACCGCTGGCATTTGTCGCACTTCTTGACAAAGTTGTGCGCATCTTCTTGGATTTTGGGCCAGTAATATCCCTGACGAACAATTTTGTTCGCGAGAGATCGAGCTGTTGTGTGGTTACCATAGATCCCTTCATGGATTTCCCTCATGATGTAGTCTGCTTCTTCACTGGTTACACATCGGAGGAGAGGGACACTGAATCCTCTCCTGTATAGCTGATCCCCGATGAGTGTGAAACGAGCAGACCTTACTCGCAGGACCCTTGCCTTGACCTTGTCGTTAGGCAAGGTCCCGTCCTTGAGGTACTGTATAATGGGAGCCATCCAGGAATTTGACTGAACCTCGTTCGTGGCCTGTTCGGTCAAGCTGATAGACGGAGCGTCGACAAAACGAACAGGAATGCTATCGGGGCCTTAGAGTCTAATGATGAGGCTATCTTTGCCAAGGCGTCCGCTATAGAGTTGCTCTCCCTGGGGATCTGAGCGATTTTAAAGTGTCTAAACGACCCCAAAGAGGCCTTAGCTTTTTCCAAGTAGCGGACCATGTTCCCTTCTTTGGCTTGGTATTCTCCTAGAATTTGGTTGACGACCAGCATGGAGTCGCTGTAGATACTGATCGCGGTTGCACCCATTTCTTTGGCGAGTCGCAACTCGGCGAGCAGGGCTTCGTATTCGGACTCATTGTTGGTCGCCTTAAACCCGAATCGGAGAATTCCATGAATTCGAGCCCCTCTGGGCTTACGAGAGGAGACCCGACCAACTCTTTTCTGTTTGATGACCCGTCGACGTAGAGGTTCCAGGTCGATAGGTCTTGAATAGTTTCTTGCCCGACTTCGCTGGACTGCTGCTCCGCTTGGGAGATAGGAGAACTCCAAGATGAAGTCTGCACCAGCCTGCCCTTTGATGGTCGACCTGGGCATATACTTTAGGTCGAACTGGCTCAGCTCCATGGCCCATTTGAGCAACTTTCCTGAGGCCTCTGGCTTCTGGAGGACCTGCCTGAGGGGGTAACTCGTCATTACATTGATCATATGGGCATGGAAGTAAGGTCGTAGCTTTCTGGACGCGATCGGTAGGGCGAAAGCTAATCGCTCCATTTTCGGATACCGCATCTCGGCATCCGATGAGCGTTCTTGCATAATAAAGCGCCCTGAGCTTTTTCCCTCTTCCCGTAGTAAAGCTGCACTGACCGCGAACTGAGACACGGACAGGTAGATGAGCAGGATTTCCTGTGGAAGAGGTTTAGAGAGAAGAGGTGGCTTTCCCAGATGCTCTTTTATACTCTGGAATGCCTGCTCGCATTCGGAAGCCCATTCGAACTTCTTATTGGCCTTCAGAACATTAAAGAATGGTAAACAGCGGTCAGTTAGCCTTAATATGAAGCGACTGAGTGCCGCTATTCGCCCGTTCAGACTCATGACCTGCTTTTTGCTAGTCGGGCTCTTCATGTCGAGCAGGGCCTGAATCTTTTCGGGGTTTACTTCTATGCCCCTCTGGTTGACCATATACCCTAGGAATTTTCCTGACGATACCCCGAATGAACATTTGAGAGGGTTCAGCTTCATTCTCTAGAGTCGGAGTATGTCAAACATCTCAGCGAGATGCTTAACATGTTACCGAGGCGACACCGGGACTTAACCGAAACATGTCGTCTACATAGACTTCCATTGTCCTCCCGATCTGGTCGGAGAACATTCGGTTGACCAACCTCTGGTAGGTCGCACCCACATTTTTTAGGCCGAAGGGCATCACTTTGTAGCAGTATAGCCCCCGATCAGTAATGAAGGTCGTATGCTCCTCATCTGGCTTGTACATCGGGATTTGATTGTATCCTGAGTACGCATCCATGAAGCTTAACAGCTCGTGCCCTGAGGTGGCGTCCAGCCGTGGTCCAATTCTTGGCGGGAAGGCTGTCTTTCGGGCAAGCTTTGTTCAGGTCACTGTAGTCTACGCAGGTTCGCCACTTGCCATTCGGCTTCTTTACTAGGACCGGGTTGGCGACCCAGGTCGGGTAGAGAGCCTCGCGAACAGATCCATTTCGGAGAAGGTTCTCCACCTCTGATTTTAACGCGGCGTACTGCTCTGGATCCATCGCCCTTCTTTTTTGGCGTACTGGCTTAGCTTCACTGCTGACGTTTAGGGAATGGCAAATAACGTCCGGGCTGATCCCGACCATGTCAGCATGCGACCAGGCGAACACATCAATGTTCTCCTTCAAGAAGTTCACACCCTCGAGCGGAGAGGGATTAAACAGCCTCCCGATCTTTAGCATTCGCCTCGGCTCTTTTGGATCAACCGATGCTGCGGATCCTCAAGGCCCGCCTCGGGGATTTCCTAAATTCGTGGGTCTATATTATCCTCCGCTGGACCGGGCTGTGGCTCGATCCGGCTGATCGCCATAGCCTGACGAGGCGCGCACCGCGAAATGCCCTTCCCCTTGTCGGCCATTTGGACCGCTTTTACATAGCATTCGCGTGACGCACTTTGCGACCCGCTTACCTCCCCGATCCCCGACGGGGTGGGGAACTTCATCTTGAGATGATAGATGGAAGTAACTGCCTTGAAGGTTCTCAGTAGAGGTCGCCCTAGGATTCCATTGAAGGCCGATGGGCGTCTACAACCAGGAACTCTGTAACCCTAGTCACCTCGTCGTAGTCGCCGAGCGTAACTGGGAGCTGGATTGTTCCGCTGGGGATTAGGTAATCCCCTGTAAAACCGTATAGAGGCATCGGGGCTGGCTTCAGGTCGGCCTCGACCAGGTTCATTCTATCGAAAGCTGACTTGAACAGAATGTTCACAGCGCTTCCATTGTCCACAAGCATCCTGCAGACATTATGACATCCAATCAGGGGGGTGATTACCAGAGCGTCCTCGTGCGGATGGTGCAAGCGAGCTGCCTCCTTCTCGCAGAAAGTGATTGGTTCTTCCTTCCTGGCTTTCTGAGGTCGCTGCAATGTGCTCATGACCTTGATCGGGTCATGATGCGCTTCCCGAGCATACCTGTCCTGCGCCCCCCGCGTGTTTCCAGCGAGGTGCGGACCTCCGAAAATCAGGTTCACACTCCTGTACCCGCTGCGATCACGACGCTTGTTCTTTCGCTCCCCTTGGTTTTCTTTTTGGGGAGTCACAATGTACTCCTTGAAGTGCCCCTTCTTGATAAGCTCTTCGATAGCCTGCTTTAGAACTCGGCACTCATCAAGTGTGATGCCCACAGTTATCCCGATGATATTGGCAGCGTATTTCTTCTTAGCCATTCTGGAACCGCCTGCGGGGAGATTTTCATGGGAAGGGTTACGTTCACCAAAGCGGGTTGGCTTCCTCGGATTTGTCGAGGATCGCAGATATGGACACATTCGGGCCGGGGTGTATCCCTGGGTCGTTGTGGTCGTGACGGGGACGGGAGCATAGGACTTTTTCGCTCATAGCGGGTTTCTTCCCTTTTCGCCGATCGTCATTGTCTCCTTTACGATCGGCTGCTGTTATCTCCCAGGACCGACATACCGTTGGAGGTGCCGTGATCGCGACGGAAGTGCCGCCGCTGAATTCTCTATTCGGAGATACTTTTCCGCCAGTTGTAGAATCTCGGGTGAGGGAAATATCGTCCCTCGGCCTGCGAGGCCTTCCACAGTCGGTTTGTGAGGGCGAACTCCGGCTATTATAAGAGTTCGGATGGAATCTTCGGGGCATGAGCCACCTTGTTGAGTTCCCTATGGAAGCGGTCGACGTAAGACTGCAGGGATTCGTCTCTTTCTTGCCTTATGTTGCTGAGGTAGCTCAAAGGCATTGAAAATTTTCGATTGGCTTGGAAATGTCGCGAGGCGTCCGTGCTCATCCCGAGGCCACGAACGTCGATCCCGTTGGGAGCGACCTTAACCACCGCTTGGCGTGAGAAGCGGCGTCACGGCACCCAAACATCGGCATTTCGCAAGGCCCGAAACCTGGTGGAGCTCCATCAGTCGTTGAACTCATACAAATGATCCTCGCGGATCATAGTTTCCATCAAACGCCGCATGTCTGGCATTCTGAACCCTGGTGGAAGTGGGGCAACTAGCACTTCAGGGGAAAATGGGGATGTAGAGACGACCTGTGTCTGCTCGTTTCTTGCTCCCTTAACTGTCCGAGCTCGCTCAGCCTCCTCAATTTGCGGTAATGGAGCCAATGGGGGTTGTTTTCACCCGTGTGAGCCCTCCCCTTCTCGGTTGCGGTTCGAGATACCAAGATCGGATTCCTCCTCGCCTCGGCCGGCATTTTCGGCCGCACTTGACACATGCTGACTATGGGCATGTGAAGACGACGGGTTGTGAGGGGCACTTTCACGACCCTCGCGGTGGTACGAATCGCCCGAGGTGTGATAACCTCCCGCATAACGACGGGATTGCTCTATTGGTGGTGATCGGGACCACCATGCCCAAGCATTTTTTGCTTGGGTTTGCTTGCATCGTGGCATGGGACAAACTGGGTCCACTCTCGCCAAGTCTCGCCTTTGGCTGATACCTCCCGCTAGGGGCACCTTTGGTATTCGCCGCCCTGGGAGCCCGTAGGCTTATTTTTTTGCCACTTGTTTACCTTGCGCTACGCGCTTTGCCGTTGCTCGCGGAACACGGGCTATCGCTTTGCCGCGCTTTTCGCGCGACTGCGGCGTTTTTGGCGGTTGTACCGCCCTCCAGGCGTCGTAAATGACATGCCTTGGTCGACAGTCCCAACCTCGGTTGTCTGCAGATTATCGAACCTCTCCGTAACTCCCCGATGGCGGTCCATTGCGGGCCTGCTGGGGTATTCCCAGCGACATTTTGCGATTAGAGGTATGTTGGAAGGGGTGTCCCTCGGGGCGGGGCCAGGGGGACTCTTCACGATCTTGGTTCTCCCTGCTCGAGTTGATAGGCGGGCCATTGTAGCTGTAAGACCAGTAGGTCAAAGATTCTCCTGATGAAGGGTAGACGCTAAATCAGGCCCTCCTTCTAGCGCCAAACTGTTGATGCTAAATTTTTACACCAACGAATTTTTACGTGTATGATGTTGATTGGCTGTTCGATACACGCGAAAATGAAATATATGAAAAGTGAAGTAACTGTAGAGGGAGTTTTTTAAGTGGTTCGGATGCTAAGGTAGCAAGTCCTACGTCCACTGATTTGTATTGATATTAGTGGATGTCAGATCGCGGTCGCGAGCTGACTTACATCAGACGAGAAAGTCAAAGAAAAGTTTACAAGAGAGAGATATTTCTTTTTCTGTATGAAAAATGGTCGAATCCCCTTAATGAAGGGGTCTTCCTTATTTTATACTGGACTGAAGCGTATAATCATCGCTCAATCCGTGGTTTGGTGTGATTGTCAGTACCTAATCCGGCTTTACGTCCCATTTCCCTTTTTCCAAGCTGACATCGCACGACTTGCTGCAGGAGAAAGGACGCGTGTAGGCTCCATATCACTTGGCAGGTCTGACGTGTGCGTCCTGCTCTGACGGGAGCAGGTCGCCCTTCACGTGACTTTTCCACGTCAGCCCTTTATTTCCTTGGGCATAACAGAGTTAATTAAGATTTGAAGATTCTGATCTCTCTCTTTCTCTCTGCAATTGCGTGATCCCATAAAGACAGAGAGAACAAACGCATGCTTAAACATATGCATGAACTGCCTCTCTCTCTCTCTCTCTCTTTCTTCTAAATTCTATTTGCTTTCAAGTCCCCCACTCCACCCCTCCAACATTCTTTTTAATATATACATACATACACACACACACACACACACAACCAATCTAAAAAAAAAAAAAAAAATTGTCATTATAAAAGAAGAGATTATCTTACTGTGCAAGACCTAAATACTAGCAATACTTTCTTTAGTTCTCTCGTTCTCTTCTTGACAGGTATCATAACACAAACTTATCAGTTTTTCATTATTATATTATAAATTAGCATATTCATATTGGGCAATTTTCGATTCCCTAATGGGAAATTAATGACCACCATTTGATAAAAGAAAAAAAAAATCTAAAGCAGGTGAGCTCAGTACTTTGTCTGACACATATCCATCCATGGAGGAAAACTCTTTGTAACTTAGAAAATGAGTAAAATTTTGGTTTTAGTGTTTCTTTGGCTTCCTGCAAAACCCTGCAAATGCCAGAACTTTTTTGCATATTTATAGATAAGTGCTTTTTCCCACTATTTAGTCACATGGAAGGTCTAGTGGATAGCTTCCCCTTTTTCATTTGAAGCATAAAGCACAAAGAACATTGACAAATAATAAATGAGTGAAACAAAGTCATACCCTTAACTTTCCGATGAAATTATCCTACAAAATTCAAACAGATTCAACCCCAACCCTACCAACATCGCTAAAGAATTTTTTCAGATCTTTAGAAGTTGCCTGAAAAAAAATTAAAACCATCAGAATTATCTCTCTGTTTTTGCCTGTCCAACGTTAAAAAGGAATAAAAAGAAATCTCTCTCTGAAGTGCCAGAGAATCTCTACTTGCCCTGAAGTTAAGGTTTGACAAAAATGCGGTACACTCGCCAGTGTATACTTTGGCTCTTCTAGTGGTGGAGTCTTTGATGTGCTAGTCATTTGGATGCTCTTCAAACTTGGGTTTTGCTTTTTCTACTTTGTTTTCTTCAGCTAAGTTCTGTGCTCGTCCCTTTTCTTTCCCATGCACTTTGTTTGGGTTTGGGCAATATTTTTCTACCGCTTAGCTGGAGACTGTTCGTCAGTCATGTTCGAATCTGTTTTTCTTTCCATTAACACTTTTCTTATGTGACTTCTCTTTCTGATCTATTAGTTCAGGAACAGATTTGGCTTCCTGTCGTAACCTAAATAATTTTAGCTCTTCCAAGCGGGCTGTAACCTGAGAAAGGGAACAAAGACAAGCATCTTTACGCATTGAGTTAAAATAGCAAGGATTGCTTACATTCAACAAATACTAAGCAGATGTATATAATTCAGCAACATCTTTAACAATGTTACGTAACAACTTGCTTAAAAGCTTAAACTGATAGTTAAGTATCCAACAACCATACTTAAAATTTAACAAAATCTCGTGCGCTGAACACCCACAATCACAACCATAAATATAACATAAATACAAATACAAATTTATAATCTAAATAAGAGCCTATTTGATATATAAATTTTAAATAGTGTTTTATTTTTGAAAACAAGGAATATAAGGAATTTGAATAAAAAAAAAAAAAAATCTAAAGCAGGTGACCTCAGTACTTTGTCTGATACATATCCATCCATGGGGGAAACCTCTCTGCAACTTAGAAAATGAGTAAAATTTTGGTTTTAGTGCTACTTTGGCTTCCTACAAAACCCTGCAAATGCCGGAAGTTTTTACACATTTATAGATAAGTGCTTTTTCCCACTGTTTAGTCACTTGAGCAGAGACAGCATATTTATAGAAGGTATCGTTGGTCATAATTGTGTTTAACACATTAAGGCAAAACCTTATGTTTCTTTAATAAGAAAGAGAAGTTTGTCAATTATTGTGCTATTCTAGTTAACATGTAACATGTAACCCCCTGAACAAACCTCACTTCTTAAGGAACATTTCTTTGAACTCATTATTTGACTTCAACTTCTCATCTTCAACTTTCCCGGATTTTGGATTTGTCAAGGGCATACCAAGTGGTCTGACATTCCTTGGCATTGCAAATGTGTTCCTCCCTTTCAGCTGAATGTTATCACTACGTTTATTAGCAGCACAGTGTGGCACTTTAGACTCCCTGAAAGTCTGATTACTACTTTGCGCTGCCATTTAAACCAAAGGAGTAAGAAAATAAAATGTAGAAGTGGGAAACACAAACATGCAAACTTCTATAGACTGCATTGGACACAAACAAACACACACGAGTAATAACAAAGATAAAACATAATTCCACATAGCCTACCATGTTCTCCAGATGCCCCATGACTAGCAGAATCCTTTCTCTTTTGCTTCGGATTTGATCTTGCAATTCTTATCTTCTTCCCAAGAAACATTTGTTTGTTCTTTCCTACAGCTGCAGCAAGGTGTGTATCATCGGAAAAATCCACATATGCCAGGCCCTTCAAAAATCGATCAGAGGATATTATAAATTAGTATGCAATGGTCCCAGATAGATGCTCTACAGTTAAAGGCAAGCTGGGATATGGGTAAATATGTATGAGACTATGGTTGAGTCTCCTAAGCATATCACTTGCTATCAAAATGAAAAAAAAAAATATGCTCTTAGATAGTTAGACTCTTTATACTTAGAAAATTAAGCAATTTTACCATAATTATGGAATTCAACCCTTCTGTAGGTTTATTTGAGACTGCATAATCGTCTCTAGAAAGGACATTCATCTTAAAACCAAAAGTGTAAGAACTAAATGATTTATTGACTGCATGGAAGGAATAAATAAAATTGAAGTTTCAATGAGCACCCTTGAGAAATTTGATCAAAGAGAATGAACTGCATTTAGCAGTTTCTATCTCCCCAAAGCATCAGCCATGCTGATCTCCCAGTCTCCTTAAAATTAGTTTCTTAGGGCTAATTTCTGTGGTACAGTCCACATTATGCATACATATGTTGCAGTTTAAAGGTCAGGAAATATTAAATAAGGATTTGATTGTAAAACTGATGTGCACATGGAAGGTCCAGTGGCTAGCTTGTAACGCCCGCTTGAGGTACGTAACTCATATTTTCTCATTTTGCCCTTAAAGTTGTTTTTGTGCCCTTAGTTAAGTGTGTATGTGTTGAAATTGCTTGAATGCCCTGAAATTGGGGAACTCTTGTTGAAATTTGTGAAAGGCGAAGACTCGCCGCGACGAAGAGTAAGCTCGGAATTTTTTCATCCGAGGCAAAGATTCGGCTGAAAATTCTTATGAGTTTCTAGAGAATTCTTCCTTTGGGGCACAATGACCATTCTACCCTTGATTAGCATGAAAAGTGGGGAGTGAAATGCAAGGAAATTGCATGGAGAATGATTTAAATGGGGGTGCATTTGCAAAGAATTAAAGGGCAAAGTTGGAATTCCTAAGAAAGAGTAAGGGTAAAATGGGAAAGAGTGGAGAAAATATGAGATATTAAGGGTTTAGCTTTAGAAACCCTTTCATGCTTTCTTTTCCACCGACTCTTCCATTCTTTAATTCTCTCAGGCTTTCATTCAATTTTCCAAGGATTTTTGGAGGGCTTTTGACTAGAAGTTGATACAAGTTGATCCTAAGCACTTAAAGGTTTAAGAGATAGCATCAAGCCATCAAAAGTAGAGAGCTTAAGTGGATTCTACTTGAGTATAAGGTAAGTAAATCCACCTAAGTTCTGATTTGCATGATTGAATGATGTATAGAGATTTGTAGATGATTAATGCTTGAATTTTTTGGTTTGAAATGAGTTAATGGATTTATGAATGAGTTCAATGTTGATTTATAGAGAGATTTCCACCATGAGAAGGGTGGATTGTGTTGATAAAATTTGACAAAAGTATGGATAGATTTAGGAGAATGTGAGAGGAATATTTGAAGTGTGTTTTCTTTGCAGGATGTGTGATGAGTTAAAGGAGTTGAACTTCAATTTTGGATGGTTAAGAAAGAAGTAGAATTATAGTTAGAGTAGAGTTTTAGTATGCACACATATTGTTTGATGAAATGCCTAAGAGAAGCATGAGTAGACGTAGAGAACCTTACTTTATGCAACATAGCATATTTGCATTTCATGAGTGCATATAAGAAAGATTCTAGGCATGAGCCATCCATATGCATATGTTTATTTGTGTAATCATCAAAGAAAGAAATATGAGTAATGAGAAAGAAACACTCTAAGAATAAAGATAAAGAAAAGAACTAATTCTCTTAGAATAAAGAGAAAGAAAGAATTAGCACTAGAGAATAAAATGAATAAAAAGTGCTAAAGAAGAGAAAAGAGAATAGGTTGTGCGATGGGGAACTCGTGAGTGTAGAATTACTCGCATGTAAACCGCCGTGAGAGAGCGGTCTCCACCATGAGAGAGCTGAATGAGAATGAGAAAAAGAATTCGTATAGCCCGTAAGAATACATGCGGATGAGGGCTATACATGAGAGAGAGTACACTCACATGGCCAAGGGTTCTGAATCCATGCATCAACCAAGACCGATCGGCAAAGAATAAGAGAAAGAATAAGAATGAGAAAGAATAAGAATAAGAGAAAGAATGAGAATGAGAAAGAATGAGAAAAGAATAAGAAAAGAATAGAAAGAAAAGAAAAGAGAGAAAATGCATTGCTTTGCATTAGTGCATATGCATCTCATCCATGCATGTTATCATGATATCCCTCATGGGTGATGAGAATAGAGAGAAAGAAAGAGTAGAAAGAAAGAAAGAGCCGAGAGAAAGAAAGAATAGAAGGAAAGAAAAGAACAGTGAGAACTAGAAACAGAGAAAGAACAAGAGAGATTGAATAAGAGAAAGTGACAAGAGTAAGGAAAGAATTGAAGAGTGATACATGGGGATAGTGGAGTAGAGGATTTACTTACTGGCATCTTTGTGCTCACCCCATTGTTTTCTATGTTTTTGCAGGACATAGGTGAGGACGGGGTCGGATGGATGTTGGCAAGCGGGGAGACTTGGCTACACTGTCCATTGTTTGAGAGTCTTTTTGTACAAATGATATTGTACTATGTAAACAAATTTCCACCATGACAAGAGGGAACTCAAAATATATAGACAAACAAAATATCAGACAACCGCAAATTATCGAAAACTAACCTCCCAAGTCAACCATCACTGCTTCCTAGTTACAACATGTGAAAAAAAAAATAGAAAGGAAGAAAGCTCAAAACTTCATTTCTTTTAATCAATTAAGTCGACATTTGAGCTAAGGCTCAGTAGATAGAAGTCACATAAACTTTAATTCAACATTGTTTTCACCATTTAAACCCCAAAAGATAAACACTTCCTCCTTTCAAACGAATCCATTTAATTTTTCTCTTTATACTTTCTCTCGTTAACCATAAACCCTAGGCGATCAAAATTTAATCATGAAACCAATAATAAGAACACAAAATGAAAAAACTAAAACATACCCACTTGAAATAGAAGCTTCATCTTGAGCCCACTCTTGCCACATAACAAGAGTCAATGGAAAAATCTCATTCATAGCTTCTCTTGCTTGTCTCAACTTCTCTATCTCACCCATCTTCCTCAAAACCCTTATATACTAAAACTGCCAACAAAAACAATAAAAAAGTAAAACAATAATATTACAAAAAACAAAAATCCAAGAACTGGGTATTGAAATTCATATTCAAATTGATATAAAAACGTACTTGAACATGGACTTCATAGTTGGAGGGTTCATTGGCGAGCTAGGACTCGATGCCTTGAAGCTCAAATTTTTGTTGTGCTTCATATTCTGATTCTGAGTCTGAGTCCGAGTCACTTGAGTCTCTCAATTCTAGAGACTTGGGCTCTGTTGCTTTTGAGTTTTCGTTAGTATCCACCATAGCCGTGTTTGTGTCTTCTTCTTCTCGGGTTTTTGGCACTGGGGTTTGATCTTCTGGTTCCATTCTTCTGCTTCGTTTGCTATGTGTTTCTCTCAAGTGTGCTGAAGGGTTGGGTTTATTGCAACACTACCTAGAGATTTGGCGTGAAATTTCCCTAATTTTTTAAAATCACACTTCACCCCCATATCTAATTCTAATAGGGAATATTTCCTACTAATAATTATATTCCTTTGATATAAGGAAAAAAATAGAAAAATAAAATAAAATAAAATAAGAAAATAAGAAAATAAACTAAAATAAAATCTTTAATTTATCAAGAAAATTATCTTACATGGTATCCATTTTGAAAAGAAGACAAATTATTTTGGTATTATTGTATTTCTCGGATGTAAAAAAGGCTAATCGTTTATTCAAAATGTCTTTCTTATCCTTTACACGATCATTAATTGGAACAAAACTCTATTAGGGGTAGAATTGTTAGTTTCCAAACCTTAGAGGTGACAGGGTAATAAACCACAAATTGTCTAATTATTTAAAAAAATTAATTATATATTTATTAATTAGGACTTATTTTTCTTGACAAATATATAATAACAAAAATAGAAAAAGACAAAAGGTAAATAGATTTTTCTTTTATGTTATAATTATTCATTTTATTATACTATTTCATATTTTTCTTTGAAAGAAAACTCTTTATTACCAAATCCTTATTCTAAAAACAAAATAGTGCATATCATAAATTCAGATGGAAATATGCATATAATAAGTCTATTGATGATAACCCTCATGCAGTATACATCATTACATGCGGCATGGCATGCAAAATGAAGCTATCGTGTGGACCCAATCTCAAGTGAAAATCACTACTCAACACAATTCCTGTTGACCTAAAAATACTCAATGAATAGATGATTTTGTAAAAACATTTTTTCTTTACTTATACTTTTCAGTTAAATTATGCAAAATATAAAGTTTCCAATTGTAGTCGGCAGAAATTTATCCTAAAGGCAGTAGAGATATGGATTGAGTAACGCTACTCTTAAGTCTTATATTAAGTGAATCATTGTTAGATAAGGAAGATTGAGATGGATTGAGTGCAAAGTGGCTATCTACTCAATTATCTCCTCTGGGACAATCCTGGTGGGGTGTGCCCAATCATTGGTAGAGCAACGAGTTACATATCATCATCTTGCGTGAATACTTGTTCGATCAATATATGGATTAAGGTAAGTGAATTCATGCTGGACATAAAGGAAGGATGCAAATGGGTATTTAATCCTTATCTTCTACATTTTAGGATTGAGTATTTGAGTCCTTGGTATTCCTTTCTTGATTTCTCCTCGTAACCTATTTATTTCTCTCTATCGCCCCATATAGAATCCTATATTATCTATCTATGATATTCTTCTCCCCCTTCATCACCTAAGGAGCTAAAATATTATCTACTAGACATTATAACTACCAGAGTTTTGTCCAACATTTCACAACATCAAGAATCTACTAGAAAATGGTTAAACAGTACATCCACCAAAAAAAATAAATGAACTGACAAAACAGATGATGAAATGAAATCTGTACAGATGCATTTGAGATAGATTTAGATCTAAAAAACACAAGCTCATACCTTAGTTAACAGCTTATTAACTAAGCTGTAAGATAACAACTTTAAATAAACTTAGGGGTTCTTACACGAGTGCATTTTCAGACCATGCGGCTTTGTAGATTTCAATGGCAATTTGAAATCCCATATCGACCAAATCTCCACGATCATCGCCATAAAGAATCGCATATGTAACACTGCACCATATTTTTTCTTGACCAGCCCCTCTTGTGCATCCATATTCTTTAAGATATTCTACAGAAAAACCTTCTCTAATGCTCTTTTTGCTTTGTCTTCATCAACTATCGCTGAAAGGGCACATGCTCGTGCATAACTACATTAGAGACACGCCTGGTAAGTTCTAGTCTTATCAAATCTGAACTAAAAAAGAATATATATTAAGAAACAGAAACATGTGAAACACTATAAATAAATCAAGATTTATCAGGCCTGCATAATTGAGAATATCAATGAATGAAGTTAATCGCCATAACATAGCATTGTCCAGTAAACTGGTTAGCTTGAATAGATGAACTTGAGCGGCTACCATTATTGTCGTAGTTGAAGTAAGAACCATTCCACAATTCCTCATATACAACTTTTCCTTACTGAAATTTACAACAAAAATAATCCTCAAACCCTTTAGATCTACCATATGTGCAAATCCAAATGCAACCTGTAATGCTACCACCTCCAATATATGTACTTACAACAAAGACAGATCACGTATCATATGTCTGATCAGGAAAGCTACCATTCTCAATCATCTCCATCACCATCCCTATCAAATTCGAACAGATGAAAGTGTTTACTGAACCTTTTGCTTACTGTAACCAATATCGAGCATTTAGGCAGCTGGATGAACTTTTGCAGGATTCTGCTCTGAAAAAAAGTTTAATACTCGCTAAAGTTTTATCACGTAAACTTCAATTTCGCTTTTGGATTGGAAATTGAGGAAGCTCGTTCAAACATTCACTATAATTTTCGGCTTTCATTAGTAACTGCATGACTAAGGACATTGTACATTCAGTCAGCTTCACATTTCTCTCCGCCATCTTATGAAGGAGTTCAACAACTTTTGGTATCTCATTATTCTTGAGGAAACCAAACATAAGTGTATTAAATGTGACTACATTTGGAGCACAACCTTTTTCCTCCATATATGACAAAAACTCATTCGCCATTCCTAGTTGTCCATTTTTACACAACCCATTGATCAAAATGTTATATGTTACAACGTCTGGCACTAGGTTTCCATGAAGAGAAAATTTCTGAAATAGGTCCCAAGCAGTTTCGAATCTCCCTGTTTTACATAATCCATCAATGAGGGAATTCAAACCTTCAATGCTAACTGCAAACTTATTATATACGAGAGCATTAAACATTTCCAGCCGTTCCAAAACATATCCATTCTTGCAAAGTCTAATTAATTCCTTCTGAAATCATCTCTCGATAAAGACTAAGAGCTTCATTGGCTTTTTTATTCTTGCAATACCAATTGATTAAAGTATTGTAGCAAACAACATCAGGTCTATACCGCTTTCTAGTTATAGAATCAAACAACTCAATTGCATCACCAATTCTATTGGCCAAGCAATAACCGTTCATTAAAATGTTGTAGGTATACATGTCAGGAACCACACCCCTCTGAATCATATGTTCCAAAAATAATTGTCTAGCCTTCTCAACCAATCCAGCCTTACAAAGACCATCAATTATAGTAGTATAAACAACAACATCTGGCCTACTAATAACACAAGATTCTTTATTCCCATTAACCATCTCTTTAAGCAACTTAATAGCAACACTTATCTTCCTTGTTTTACATAATCCACCAATCAAAGTGTTGCAAGTGATCACATCAGCCCTACAACCAACAGCAATCATTTTCTTAAACAATTCCATTGATTCCATAGTCTTTCTCTCTGCACACAGACCTTTAATCAAACAAGTAAATGTCACGGTATTTGGGCTAAAACCCAACTTCATAATCGCCCCAAAAACCGCATAACCATCAGAACCTCTTTCAATATTACGCAAGCAATTGATCAAAATATTCAAAGACATCAAATCTAGAGACAACCCAGTTGAATTCAACAACTGATACAGCGAAATCACTTTATAATAATGCTTCTTCTTTGCTAGTGAACTAAACAAATTTAAGTAGTGAATGATGAAATTGGAGAAAGGGGTTTCAAATTAATCATGTAATAAAAAAAGTACAATGCTTCATTCAGAGTAAAGCTACCTGATCAACAATTTTCTTCGAGGAATTTAGCAAGTGAGGATCGTTCAAGGGGTTTTTGAAAGAATACGAAACTTAATTTTTTGGAGCTTAAAGATGTGAGGTTGTGTAAGTGAGCTAACAAAAATAAAACATTAACTTTCGAAGATGGGTTTTGAGAGACTGAAGACGAACGAAATGGGAATTTGAATCTCAAAGCCATGTAAGAAGACTATTTTTGTGGGTCATTTTTTCTGAAGTAAGGTCATTGCAAAAGAAAATTGCATTACAGAGAAATGTTTTGACAAATTTCACAAACAACCTTTAAGGTTTTCAAAATTGCAAACTTATGTCAAGTATCGATCTTTCCTATTCAAACCACCTTTATGATTTTGAAAATTGTTCACTTAGCATCTTGAAGGTTAAAAATGTAAATCCATGTTCAAGTGTTTTTCGGTTTGAAGTGGTTTTCTATTAAATCCAAAATTATCCAGTTGATCAAACAAACCAATTTATATAAGTATTCAATTTTACCTTTTTTTTAATAAAATTATAAGATTTAAATAAATCATGCTATTGAACTTTGTATTTAATTTACAATGATATATAATTTTTTTTAATTTACAATTATAAGATTTAAATAAATCATATTCTGCGAGAGAATTAATGAAATATGAGATAGAATCTTGAACTTTTCTCTCAATGTTTTGACATGCTAATTCTTTCAATTAATTTCTCTTATTCAATGGTAGTGGATGGATCATTATGTATTTATTTAACATTCTTTTATTGTTTATTGATTAAATTTTCCATCTTAATCCTATGAACGCCTTTTTATTGTCACGCCCGCGACCCCACACAGGAGTTCTCGCGGTGCCCACACAGGTACGTGACTCACTAGGTATTGTCCCCACCTTAAGGGATTTCTTAGCCTGATGGTACTCATGGTGCTTCCCATTTGCCTATAGCCCCTTGGGCACGAGTTCGAGCCATGGGGGAGGCGAAGAAATCCCTTGAGGGGGGGACAGTACCTAGTGAGTCACGTACCTGTTTGGGCACCGCGAGGAACTCTTGTGTGGGGCCACGGGCTGACAGAACCACAAATTTTATGAGATAATTTTAATAATGTTTAATCATGATGCTCATAGAAGCCAAGTTAATTTCAAGGGAATCCATGAATTTTAATGTTAAAAATTTATAATCAATGTTTGCTTATTGATTAAAATTTTCTTACGTCAATTCGACACAACTACTTTTATAACTTCAATAATGCTTAATCAAAATGATTAATATTAATTTAATCTCCTTTATAAAAATATTATTTAAGTGCAAAACATTTAACTTTAAGCATGCATAAACTGATTACTTGTATTAAAAGCTTAAGCTTAAGCTAGAAAAGGTATTAAGCTCTGTAAGAGGCATCTTCACGTGTTACATAAACCAAGCCCAAATTCATACAGAAAGACCAACCCAAATACAGCAGGATGTAATACGTGGGAGATTCAAATCATGACCTCTACTTTAATATCTGTTGTGTGTGATTTTTGTCGTAAGCTCGAAGGTCTCGGCCCAAAATTAGTAGATCGACGTGATCTCAAGGTCATGGAATCTTGAAGTCTGACTCAGCATAACCTCATTGCTGCCATCTAGTACAATTGTTCGACAAACTAAGGGATAAGCCTTATCTCGAACATCTCGGGAGGGATAAGAATGAATCAATATCTGCGCGATCCCAACGCGCAAATGCTAAAATCAGGAAATCGCTTGCCAAGTCTTATGGCAATCCCGGATTTCTCTCTACTTCCTTTGGTGTAAACTTGTATAAATACCCCTTCCAAATATGAGAAAGGGGTTAGCAAATTCCAAATATGAGACTCATGGGCGTGAAGTTAGAAGACAACCTGATTCTAGGAGGCAACATGGGAAAGAGCCCATGGTGGAACAAGTTAATAATGGTCGTCGGGGGGAATCTCACACTTAGTGACTTAGTACATAAAAGAAACGAAAAATGAAACATAATTCATAGATCACTTAAACCCTCTAAAGTACCCACTTAAAATTAAGAAGGAATATCATACAAATACCATGGAACAACGTTTAATCCTATTCATGGGGATTATGTAAATATTCCATTCCGAAAATAGAATGTGAAACAATTAGATCTTTTTTGAAGATTGGTACTAATCTATGATCTAACATGTACAAAGCGAAAACCTCATTCTCGATTCTACGAGAAATTTTATGAAAGCATCCAATAGAATCATGAAGAGTCTAAGTGAAACAAACATAATCATATGAGATATGAGATATGGATATTCATTCAAAACAGACAATAAAAATGACTATATGCGTCCGAAAATTTTAATCGAGTGAGCATACAGATGATATTCTTCATATTCTTCCTCAGACATTTTCCAGACCAAAGACATTTTTTCACATTTTCCACAAGCATGAGATGCAAGGCCATTGCTGTTTCAGTACACAAACTCTATAGTGCTCTAGTGGTCCATCTTTCTACATTAGGATTTTCATCTATGACAAATAGTAAAATGGATTCTCCGCTAGAATAGAATCAATAGGTACAGAAAAGCAAAGAACCTAATAGTTGCACTGTGAGTATTCAATGTTATTTTAGACCAAGCATAGATCACCAACCCATAATAGTTTTCATGATCTTGTTGGATCCTATGCCATTGGTCATTTGTCACATAAAAAGGAACTTAATCCCCATCTAATTGGCTAAAATTTCTTTGAATCTTGGGGTAAGGTATTGAGGCGATCCTCATCACAAATTGTATGAAATATATGTTCCACAAGAAACATATTAGAACTTTACCCTTTTGAATAAAATGGGTATAACTTTGACATATCTGGAAGAAAATTTACAAGAAGGGTACTGATATAGATTGATCTCAACAGCATATATATTTTTCGTCCTCAAACAGGTATCTTTTGTCATAAGTGTGTTTACAGAAACATATTAAGGCAAAACCTTATGTTTTTTATAAGAAAGAGAAGTTTGTCAATTACTATGCTATTCTAGTTAACATGTAACATGTAACCCCAGGAACAAACCTCACTTCTTAAAGAAGATTTCTCTGAACTCATTATTTGACTTCAGCTTCTCATCTTCCACTTCCCTGACTTTTGGATTTGTCGAGGGGACACCAAGCTTCAGCCATGCTAATCTCCCCGAAGCATTAAAATTAGGGCTAATTTATGTGGTACTGTCCACATTATGCATACATATGTTGAAGTTTAAAGGTCAGGCAATGTTAAATAAGGATTTGACTGTAAGACTGATGTGCACATGGAAGGTCTAGTGGATAGCATTAAATAAGGTTTGATAAAAATGCAATACACTCGCCAGTGTATACTTTGGCTCTTCCAGTGGCGGAGTCTTTGATGTGCTGGTCATTTGGATGCTCTTCAAACTCGGGTTTTGCTTCTTCTACTTCGTTTTCTTCAACTAAGTTCTGTGCTCATCCCTTTTCTTTCCCATGCACTTTCTTTGGGTTTTGGGCAATATTTTTCTGCCGCTTAGTTGGAGACTACTCGTCACTCATGTTTGAATCTATTTTACTCTTTCCACTAACACTTTTCTTATGTACTTGTCTCTCTGATCTATTAGTTCAAGAACAGATTTGGCTTCTTGCTATAACCTAAATAGTTGTAGCTCTTCCAAGTGGGGTGTAATCTGAGAAAGGGAACAAAGACAAACATCTTTACACATCGAGTTAAAATAGCAAGGATTGCATACATTCAATAAATTCCAGGTAGATGTATCATAATTTAACAACATCTTTAACAATGTTACGTAACAACTTGACTTAAAAGCTTAAATTGATAGTTAAGCGTTCAACAACCATACTTAAAATTTAACACAATCTCGTGAGCTGAACAGCCACAATCACAACCATAAATATAACATAAATACATATAAAAGTTTATAATCTAAATAAGAGCCTATTTGTTATAAATTTTAAATAGTGTTTTATTTTCGAAGACAAGGAATATAAAGATTTTTATTAAAATAAGTTAAATGTTTTGAAAAACAATGTTTTTGCATATAATCCTAAAAATTAGTGTAAATTAGAAAACAAGAAAAATATCATTTCTCAGTCTTTATATACTTTTTAACTTCAAAAACAATTTTAATACTAGATATATTTTCAAATATTTAAAATATTGAGATAAAGCTTTTAAAATTTTTAATTATAACTTAGTTTTTTAAAATTATTTTTAAATCATAAACCAAACTGGCCCTGATCTCATAATGAGATTTAAAATACAAAATATATTTTTTCAAATATTTAAAATTTAGAGATAAAACTTTAAAATTTTTAATTGTAACTTAGTTTTTCAAAATTATTTTTGAATTACAAACCAAACTGGCCCAAATCTCATGTAGAGAGATTTAAACATGAAATCAAGAGAAAACAAATCCTGATAATCTTTTTATTTCAATCTCTTAAACTAGATAAGACTTAGATAACTCTTAAATTGATCATATTCTAATCTAGAAATCTAGCACTCCCCCTCATGCCGGTGAATAGATATTTATCATTCCCAGCTTGAAAACTAGATTAACAAACAACTGTCTAGGCAGTCTTTTTTTAAGAATATATGTTTTCTGCTAACTTGTAGGCAAGTAGGTAACACACAATACCTTATCTTCTATCTTCTCTTTGATGAAATGTCTATCTATTTCAACGTGCTTCGTCCTATCATGATGCACTGGATTGTGTGCTATCTCAATCGCAACTTGGTTGTCACAGTACAACCTCATAGGCTTCGCACTTTTGATTTAAAGCTCTACCGAGATTCTTCTTAGCCATATTAGTTCACAAATCCCATGAGCCATAGCACGAAACTCAGCCTCAGCACTATTTCTAGCTACCACGTTCTATTTCTTACTTCTCTAGGTTACTAAATTTCCCCAAACAAAGGTGCAATAACCTAAGATCGATCTTCTATCACCCACAGAACCGGCCCAGTCCGCATCTATGAATGCTTCTACTTTCCTTTCATTCTTTTTACCCAAAAATTGCCCCTTCCCAAGGGTCATTTTAAGGTACCTTAGAATCCTACTCACAGCGTCAAAATGCTTCTCTTGTGGGTTATGCATATGCTGACTCACTACACTCACCGAAAAGGCTATGTCAAGACTAGTATGAGATAGATATATCAACTTCCTAACCAGCCTTTGATACCTACCTTTATCAATCAGAGCATCACAACTCATTTTCTCAAATTTCAGATTTGGCTCAATGGGAGTCTCAACTGTCTTGCAACCTAGCATACCTATCTCCTTCAGTAAATCCAACACATATTTTCTTTGTGAAACTGAAATTCCCTTTTTACTCCTAGCAATCTCTATACCAAGAAAATACCTCAATTGCCCCATGTCTTTCAATTCAAAATCCTGAGCAAGAACCTTCTTAATAGCCTCCATTTCTTCAAAACTATCTCCAGTAATAATAATATCGTCTACATAAACAATTAGAATAGTAATCTTACCTACAGAGGTTTTAAGGAATAATGTATGATCAGTCTGCCCCCGAGTAAAACCATACCTCTTAACAGCCTTTGTGAATTTTTCAAACCAGGCCCGTGGAGACTATTTTAGGCCATATAATGATTTCTTCAATTTGCACACTTTTCCGTCCTTTCCACTCCCTTCAAACCCTAGTGGCATTTCCATGTATATCTCTTTTGCAAGTTCACCATTAAAAAACGCGTTTTTTCACATCTAGTTGCTATAGAGGACAATATAAATTTGTTGCAAGAGATGAGCACCCTGATAGTGTTCAACTTAGCCACCAAAGCAAAGGTCACCTCATAGTCTACTCTGTAGGTTTACGTAAATCCCCTTGCCGCCAGCCTTGCCTTACACCTTTCAACTGTTCCATCTGCCTTATACTTAATAGTAAACACCCACTTGCATCTAACAGTTGTTTTCCCTTTAGGTAAACTCACTAGCTTCCAAGTCTTGTTTTCTCTCAAGAGCCTCCATCTCCTCTATCACAGTCTTCCTCCACTTTTCATCCCCTAATGCCTCATGTACCGGTATTGGAACCTTCACAACTGATAGATTAGTGGTGAATGCCAAAAAATCATCTGCCAACTTATCGTATGCCACATACTTAGCACTAGGATGTAATGTACAGGATCTAACACCCTCCTTAGTGCAATAGGTAAATGTAAATTGTCATGCCCTGATATAGACTCATCAGAAGATACTTCTTCCTTACCTTGTGACTGTGAATCACTGGTTTCTTCCAGTTAGGATGATTGCTCATGCAGATCATTAGGTTTCCTTCCACTTTGATAGTCAATTCTTTGAGAATAACATTGGAGACCCGGCTGATTTAATCTCTCCAAACCTCCCCCTAGTTCCAATCTTTCCTGAGAGTTTGGTTTATCAAGAGTGGGCTATATAGTTAGTGTAGGACATAAATTGGTTGGCTGACTACGAGACTGACTCATCCTTATGGGACTAGGCTGACTTATAGGAACCTAACCTCAACTAGGCTGACTAGGAGACTGACTCATTCTTATAGGACTAGGCTAACCTATAGGAAACTAGGTGACTTTGAACTTTGACCTGGACTAGGAGACTATTGAGAGTCTGAGACTGACTCAAATGTTGTAAGGGTAACACTACTTTCCACGAATGACCTTTATAATCTCTCAAATTCTCCTCTAAAGGGAAATGGGAAAGGATGGATGTGACTAAAAAAAGCAAACATCACTAGAGACATATAATTTTCTCTTTACAGGACAATAGCACTAATAGTCTTTCTATGTGGGAGAATATCCAAGGAAGATACATTTAATGGCCCTAGAGTCTAACTTTCCTCTATTAGGAGACATAACATTACAAAAGCAATACATCCAAACACCTTTAAGGGTAAAGTATTTAGGATCCTACAACTAGGAAAGATCTTTAGCAAAGTCCCCAGAGGTGTATGAAAACCCAGAATTCTAGTGCGTAATCTATTTATCAAATATGCAGCCGTTAAAATTGCATGACTCCAAAAATACTTAGGTACATTCATGGTAAACATTAAGACTCTAGCTACCTCTAATAGGTGTCTATTCTTTCTTTCAGCTATCCCATTTTGTTGAGGGGTGACACAAGAGCTTTGATGTACAATCTTGTGATGTAACAGGTGGTTTCCTAAGATAGACTGAAAATATTCCTTACCATTATCAATCCATAAAACCTAGCTTTTTTCTCGAGACTGAGTTTCAACCATTGAATGAAATTTTTTGAACAATTGACCTGCTTCAAACTTGTTTTTCATCAAGTATACCCAACATACTCTAGTGTGATCATCAATAAACGTAATGAACCACTTAGACCCTACAATATTTGTAATTATAGATGGCCCCCAAATATCACTATGAATTATTAAAAAAGCCTAGAACTCTTATATTTATGTGCTAGATAAATAGACTTGGCGTATTTTGCAAGTTGACAAGTTTCACACTTAAAGAAAATATACTTTTATTTCTAAATAACAATGGGTACAATTTTCGTAAATAAGGAAAGCTAGTGTGAAACCCCATTTTTTTTATGTTTTATATATATTACATATTCTTTGCGATTTTATTTTTATGGAAGGGGATTTCTGTTAGTTTTTAAAAGTTTTATTGAGAATGAAATTGCAAGAAAAGGAAGCTATTGGGTTTGCATGTAACAAGGGGCAAAAATCTGGAGGTTTTTGTGAGAAAAAGATGATGTGGCAGGGTTATATAGAATCAAGAGATTTTGGGGGCTGTCGTGAAAAAAAAAAAATTTGTTTTATATAAATTTGGGCTGTTCGCCCAAATGAACGAAGAAAGATGAGAGAAGAAAACCGAGAGAAAGAAAAGAAAAAGAGAAAGGAAGAGAAAAAGAAGAGAAAGAAGAGGAGAAAGGAAGAAGAAGAAAAGGAAAAGGAAAAAAAAAAAAAAAAAAAAGAGAGTGTCAGGTTCAGCCGAGAGGAGTGAGAGTGATCTGGAAAAATGGAGGAGGAGAAAATTTGAGCAGATCACTCCAATCTGGATTCGAGTACAGGAGAGAGAAGTACTTCAGGGTGCATTTCAAGCTTCGGCTGAGCTGAAAATCAGAAATGCTGAACTTGGCATGCATGTGTGCATTTTATGCATATACATAATGTTTGTGAATGGAAAAGAAATTATGGGAAATTGTTTGTTGGATATGGTGGCTGACTATTGTGGTTAACTGAAATTGGAGATTTAATGCAATAGTTTTATATGGGTAGAGCATATATGTTGATCCTAAAGAACCAAGAGTTATTAAAGTATGTTTTTGGTTATAAAAAGTTACGCTGTGAAATTCTGACAGCCTGAACTTCTGAAAATTTTATATATGTTTCAGATTTGCAAATGAAGCTAAATTTCAGATATTTTGTTATAGACTTATTCGAGATTGTTTGAAAATTTATTTCATCCCAAAATTCAAAGTATTGGATTTTTTTATGAATTTTGTATTCTGCTATGAAATTCTGGAATTTCATGTTTTCTGTAGAGCATGCATTTTTAAGAACTGAAATAATGCACTTATACTTATCCAAATTAAGTGATTTTAAATCCTGGTGCATCCTATAAGTGTCTAGTTTAATTCTAGAGAGTTTCATGAGGTTTAGATTAAGGACTGAATTGTTATGAATTTTACAAGTCAGTAACCTCAATTCTGGAAACAGTTGGCAGATTTTAGATGAGTTGAAAGAAAATTTTGTTTTAGATAGTTATTGATTCTGAAATGACTTGAAAATATTACTGGATCAACATATTTTTGTCTAGAATGCCCATTGAAATTATAGCTTGATTTGGTAAGTGGAAAAATCTGAACCCCTAACTTTCTTTTTAACCAAGTTATCTCTAAATGTTCTTTTATACTTGTTGATTGTTTTTAAATTACCAAATATGTTTCATTTATTTATATAATGAGCTTTATTGCAATGTTATTGTTGGAAATTGTTGATTGACATGAGAAAGATGGGATTTTGATGTTTTGTGGCAATAGTTCAAAAAGAAATGAAAATGGGTTGAAATTGTTAGATTTGAAAATATTTGAGAACTTGCATTTATATTTTTAAGTTGTGCAATTATTACATGCTCATGAGAGAAATGTTTTGAGAATAAGTATGAGATGACAGTGGGTTTCAAACCACCCTACGTAGTACCCAACCCCCTCATGATGTTGATTTGGTTCTACACATGCATATAATTTGATATTACCGGCCCAAGTGGGTTGAAGGCCTAAGCGAGGCAGATATCGCTTCATATGATTGATATTGCCGGCCCAAGTGGGACGAAGGCCCGAGCGAGGCAGATATCGCTACACATGATTTGATTTGCTGACCCAAGTGAGTTGAAGGCCTGAGCGAGGCAGATATCGCTACACGGGATATGATTTTGCCGGCCTAATTGATGCTTGGACTCATTGGGTCAAAGGCTTGAGCGGTAACCGGTTCCGCCTAGCAGGATGGATTTAATGGTTCAACCCGCGCGATGTTAGATCTTGTCGGGTTGGGCTGATTTACCCCTGGGTACTAGTTGTGGTGAGAGTTTTCTGTTATTAACATCAAAATCAGTTTTAGAATGTTCAAAATCACATTCAATTTTAGCATCTGCCATGAGCGATAGTCTCAATATGAGTTTTTAGAATAATTAAGAGAGCTTTCAATATTAGCCACAATTTCATAATAAGATACCAGCTTATAGTTTTCAGTATCAATAAAAGCTATAGTATTCAGTTTAAAGTTCAGTTATCAGCATAAAGTTTACAGTATTCCAAAATCATTTATCAGTGCATATAGTTTTAGAAAAATCAGCTTTCAATTTTATATCATCACAATAGTTATAAATTTAGTTACCAGATTTTGTTTTGTGAATCATGAGTGTTCATTGAATGATGGTTTGGATGTCCGCAACATGACTAGTAGAGTTATTATTTTCAGAATCATATGCATTCTTGAGTGATGACATAGATGGTTGCAGTATGACTTATAGGAAACATTGTTCCCTGAAGCATAAGCATTTACAATTATGTTTTAAGTTTTCTGAAAAAGAATTTTAAGCATTCAATGATGAGCTATAATTTAGAATTTGTTTTCAGCTTAAATGATGAGGTTACATTACTTAGAACAATTAGAAACGAGTTATACATGCATACAAGAATGATTTAGTTACTTCCATAACACGTTCATAGAATCATGTTGTTTTCAGGATTTCATAAGAACTATTGCATGTCATGACTATTGTTTGAAGAATGTTTTGCAAACTCTTCCCAATCCCCTACTCACTGAGTATTTCAGCTCACCTCTTTTTAGACCCCTTTTTCCCAAGTTCACAGGAAGAGTCCTACTGAGGAGCTTTTCCTCTCGAGGTTGGACCACACGTCATCGACTCATTGTATGTGTAAAAATGTCTTGCCTGTTCCCATTACATAATTATGTTTTATCCCTATGTTTATCTCTTGTGTTGATTATAAAAGATATGAAGATCTGATACCATTCGTTTTTGGATTTTCAGATTTTCATATATATATATATATATATATATATATATATATATATATATATATATATATATCTTATGTGTTTATGCTTTCAAAACGAATTCAAGCGAATGTTTTTATAAAAAGCGTAATCAGAATACAGGTTTTTAGATTCCCACACGGCACGTCTCGGCCGCCTGAGTCTCATAGGTGCGCCCAGAGCTTATGGGATAGGGAGGATCGAGGCAGGTCGTGTCAGCTAGGTTGTCCTAGTCTACTCTTATATCAACCTATTGTGTTTCAAAAACTACTACACTGCCTATGGTTTAACAACCTTGACTTAAGCCATTTGTCTGGTTTCAACTTCCATCGGCCGCAAAAAGAGAATAAAGAAAGAAACGTTTGCATTGTAGATGAAAAATATCAATTGATTAAATAAAGCTGCATCATATACTACTAAAAGCAACAATTTAAAAAAAAATTAGGAAAAAACCAGTTTAGAAACATTCAAATTCAAATTCTGTCCATAAATCAATCTAGTATAATAGCAAGCAAGTAATGTAAAAGAATCATAACTCTGAAGCTGTCCCACTAAATCTTTTACTGTAGCATCTCCTGTAGATGGACCTAGCTTCATTTAAATGTCCCAATTCAATTTCCATGGCTGTATAACCTTGCTAGGCTTCCAACATTGACCTGCTACACGGACAAAACCAAGTTATGCGGAAAAAAATACAAAGATGAATCATAAATCAATCATATTGAACTATACAGGATAAGAAATAGAAAATGATGAATGGGCCAAACCAGATCTTAACCAAGCTCTCTCAAACACCCAGAGCTGTAGCCAAATTTAGCTTCAAACGAGTCCAATAAGCATACAAATGCAGCAAACCATCTGTATTCTTCATCTGTTGAGATAAGTAATCTGATGTGCGCCGAAAGGAAGAAACTGCACAGTTAAGTATTCAAGTATAGATAATACATTCAGTCATACAAAGCTTGCAATTTCGATGGTACACTAAAGAGACAGCAGGCTAATTATTTATAAACACAAATATTGAAGACAACCATTACACAACAATGATGTACCAGTTGAAAATGACATGCCAATTTTATAAATCCACATATCCATAAAGATATCTTCCATGCATGCAACTCCAATGCTGAATGAGAATTTTTTTAGTAAAGGACACTATTCCATGACAAAACAATTAACAAAGGTCACAATCAAGCAATTAGCAAAAGCCATCTTGGAGTACCGAGAGTTATGCACTGTAATTTCTACATAAAGTGGTCATAATGGTACTATAACACCACACTAAATGAAGTAAATTAGTAGATTTTTCTTCGAGTCTAAGAGTAGCTGCACTTGATACACATTCGTAAGAGATCCAACCTACTGAAAGGGTTAAAAAGAGTCAAGATCACAGAAAACTCAAGGGGAGAGAAGGGGGAAGAAAGTAACCCTTTCCAAAAGCATAAGCAAGAGCTGAACCAGCAACACCAGCACCAACAATTTTTAATCCGCATTTCCACCAAAATCCGATTGACCTGTTTCATTTTCTAAGCTCTTGAAGCACTCATTTCTTTGAATCTCCATTGAAGATACTACGCTGCTCTTCTTTCCTCTTGAATCGTACAACCGGGCACAGCCCAACAGAGAAGCTATGACTCCTTCCAGTATATACTCATAAACCATTTTCACATTTGATGGAAATCTGTGTTAATACAGAAACTAAAATAAACTTAATTTAACGATCTTATGTAATGTGTGTTGATATCCAATTGAACTTGGCACTCTTTTATACTCAAAAAAACTATTGGCCGTTGATCATTAAATATAAATGGACCCACTAATATTATTTTAACTTTCTCAAAGAAAAATTCCTCATTACAAGACAACACAGGTAGATTCATGGAATAAGTAACAACAGATTTAGAATATAGATCAATCCTGGTAATGAAGAAGGACACATGATAGTTTTATGCGATATAGGTTAGTCAAATTAATCCAAGGCAATAATAAAAATGCAAGTAAGACTAAATTTTCAAAGACTGTTTGGTGATATGTGGAGTTTGAGTTAGAACTAATAAGAAGTCAAATTATGTTAGAGGAACTCTCAAGAATTTCAAAAACCAGGGGAGCCAAACTGGGGGTGATATCAACAGTTGCATTTAAAAATGCAAAATATCACAGAAAGAAACAAAAGAATACTCCCAATTGGCCAACCGCTGATCAAACTAATGAATATAATAATTTCATCAATAGAGTTCAGACAAACTATTTTGACATTAAATCTAAGGCAAAGTGAAGGACAAATTATGATCACATACCAGACAATTTCACTTGCAGAGTCTCTCTTCACTGTATTGCACCGAAATAGGGAATGAAATTGGATGTTAAAATATTTCAAACTTAGTATTTTGTGTTAACTACTTCATGTTCTTGTTAGGAAACGATCTAAACCCATGACAGCGGAAAACAAAATAAAACAGCAATTGATTTCATTTTAAGCCAAGATCATGATACAGATATTACAAGTAATATGTTAAATCAAATATTCTGCAGTAATATATGAACGATTAGAGTAAAGATTAGAGTTCATACGCATGTTTGGAGACTCCTTCAAATTTGTCTCTGACTGGGTTCGCTACTGATTCAAAGTAGAATCGAACCAATGGTAGTCCATACAAAGATAACCCGAAGAGCTAAAGAGAGATTTGCTAGATCCTCTTTAGCCTCAAGAATCAAGGACAAGAATCAAATGAATTTGATTCATACAAAGTAAAGTGGCATGGGGTAGAGAGAAAGGGGCTGGAACTTTTCAATCAATGAATATAAAAATGACTTAATGAAAAGTGTTATTTAATTCATAGAACACATGCACTTATATAGTGTATGTGAAACCCTATTCCACTTAAGAATAGAATTAGGCACCAACCCACACAGCCCCTTTGTCCAAACAGCCCTATTTAGATATTTTTATTTTTATTATTATTATTTCAATTAAATTCAATTAATATACAAAAAAATATATTAACATTTAACAATAATAATAATTCATTTAAATATATACGTACACATATTTAAATATAATCTCACTTATTTAATTTTAATATCAAATTAAATAAAGACAACAACCTCAACAAATTTAATTGCACTGTGAGATTATTAAAATACTTTTTCGCCTTAAAAGACGAAAACGTCATTTACACAAACTGATTCTTAAATTATCTTTTACGTGTGTGACCCTAGGTTCCTCATCATACCGGTAGTGTTTAGTATCGCGATCAACACCAATTAATCGTCTCACTATACACAGACCAAGATTGACCCCTAGCAAGGCATCATGACCACCCGATAGATTCGGATTGAGCGAAGTAGTTACATGTCAATGATATGGTTAAAGTATAATCAAATCTTTTCATCATCTGTTATCTCATTGAGACTGTGGCACAGAAATAGTGTTAACCTCGGTTACTCTCGATATATTTGTATTCAGTAACTGCACCAATGACCGGAATAATGAATTGGATTGAGCAACAACCCAATCCCATTGTGATCACATATTTACTGTCATTGTCATTAACTGAATTGTGTCGTTGTAACAACTACTGAAAACTAGTATAATGCATGCATAATAACAATATAAAAATTGGGCCCAAAATTTTCTTTTCATTATAATTCATATGTCTTTTATACACAAAGAGTACTGTTTACAAAAATTCAGTTTTAAAAGACAAAACAGGGAAAACAATGTAGCTATTGCTCCTCGCTTGCCGACGCCCCTCCGACTGCATCAACACCTAGATCCTGCATCCACAAAGGAAAATAACGGGGTGAGCACAAATAATGCCCAGTAAGTAAAACCCTCTATCTATCTGTCCCCGTATGTATAACGCTTAATTCTTTCCTTATAATATTGCTGATTCTATTTCTGTTTCTACTAACATCATGGCCTCATCTTACCGGAGGTACGGCCGGATGGCGTTCACGCAGCACCATCTCACTCTCCATGACTATCGGGTGGAATTCACACAGTACCAACTCGTTCTTAGTGACTACCGAATGGGGATCACAAAGCCCCTACTCGGTTTTCTTAACTATCGGGTGGAGACCACCTAGCACCTACCCGCTTCTCATGACTTTTGGGTAACAATCACCAAGCATTAACCCGTCTCTAGTCACTGTCAGGTGATGGTCACAAAGCATCAACCCACTTCTACTAAATGTCGGATGATGATCACAAAGCATCAACCTACTTATCTATTAACTAACCGGGTGGTGGTCACAAAGCATCCATCCGTGTCTAATACTTATCGGGTGACGATCACAAAGCATCGACCCATCTCTAAGGGCTATTCGGGTGGTGATCACAAAGCACTAATCCGATTCCCATAACTGTTGGGTGATGATCACAGAGCATCAACCCATCTCTACTACTCTTCTAATTCACTCTATTCTAGCATTTTCATTCTTTCTACCCTTAGAGTAATTGCATCCACCAAGCTCTCTACTCATGGAGTGATTCCATACACAAAGTTTCCTACTCTTTCTTAGGTCACTTTTTAATGCACAACTAGTGCCTATGGATGGTTCATCTCCACTAATGCACTCATGAGATGCCAACATGCAATGTTGCAAGAATTAAGGTTCACTAATCATACTCAAACCTCTATTAGGCATTTCATCAAACAACTCAAGTGCACTATAAAACTCTACTATAGCAATGATTCTAAAACTTTTTCTCATCATCCAAAATGGGGAGAAACCCCTTCACATAACCATAAAACATGTCAAATAAAACACTTCCAAAAAGGGATCCACAATACCCCTTCAATTCCATCTCAAACTACCTTTCCAACCCAACAACTCATTTCTCATATTTGCAAGGAATAAACAATCACAAGGCATAGAAATCTCTATTTAAGCCTTCATACATGGCATATCACATGTATATCACATACATACATCATTTCTATCCAAACCCTAATCAAGAAAATTCTTAAATCTCAACTTGGATTGGGGTTTACTTACCTTGTTATGGAGAGACTTCACCAACTCTTCCTTTCACTTGGTTTGCTTGATTTTTCCTCTACTCTTAACCAAAAGAACAAAAACCCTTAAACTTCAATATAAGCTAAAACTCACAAAGTTACACAACCAAAGTAAGAATCCTTACCTTAGGAAGCCTTAGGTTGATTTTCTACCCCAAATCACTTCAAAAACCCCTTGGAACTCCTTGATCAAAAGAAAAGAGAAGTTGAGAGGAACAATAATAGAGAGCTGCGTTTTTGAGAAGAAGAATGAGGGGTTTGCTAACTCTTAATTCCTTTTAATGAAATTTATACCAAAGCATTCCCATTTTGCCCTTACTCTCCTTTGGGAATTCCATCTATATCCTTTGATTCATTACAAACTCACCCCCATATCAACATATTCTCCATGAAAAATCCTTACAATTAACTCCCCACTTTTCCTGCTAATTAGGGGTAGAATTGTCAAATAGCCCTTAGGGAAGAAAATATCTAAAACTTAACAAACATTTTAATCGGCCTGTCGCCGCGGCGAGGAAACTGTCGCCGCGGCGAAACTGTCCAGCAGCTTCCCCGTGGCTTCAACACCTCTTCGCCGCGGCGAAGATTCTTCTTCGCCCCGGCGAAGCTTGGCACACTAAATTTCTTCTATTTCCAACCAATTTCAGGGCAAACAATCAACACAATATTACCAAAAACCAACTCAAAAAGAGCAAAGGAAGAAATAACAACGACGTACCTCATGTGGGGTGTTACAGCCGTGAGATAACTTCTCCCGTACTCGGAAGTGATGAATCCTCTGTCGATCCACCATAGTCTTGATACACTCTTCGATACAACCAATCACCACCGCATTGACAGCTCTGAATAGAACTGCGTTGGACTAGTGTCAAATTACACCAATCGGTGTAAAAAGGCGCTCCGGTGATCTCAAGTCTAAGGATCACATGCACCACCATTCATTAGAGGATTTGTTTCATAGATACTAGGGTTACCATCCATATGGAATCCTCTAGTAGGTTAGTCCAATGAACTTGCCTACAACAAACACCCATATGTTGCACCAGGTTGTCACCAAACAACATTGACATGTAAGATCACTCACTGCCTTTCGACAGGGTCGTTCAACACTATGATAGCTTTACCGTATTATATGTGTCCTTACTTCAGAACAATATTGTGGCTACAGACGTTTCTAGAATGACCACTATGTGCTTATAGGATTCTCACTATCAAGATTTGAAACACTTGATACTCTCGTCATGGTTCAACCATTTTAAGGACATATATCAATACATACAACTATTGTTTATATGATATAGTAGATAATGTCTTTTATTGATTAATAAACATTATTACAGAGAGTCAATTTCACAATAATTGATTGGCTCTAAGGCACCTACTTCAACAGTTCTTACCAGTTTATGTGTTTAAAAAACTTCATGGTTCCACAACATAAGAAATGTCCAGGACATGGAGTTTGATCTGTGATCCTAATCAAAGCAAGTATCCTTACCTTCTCTGAACATGACAAGAATCTGTTTGTCATAAGGGAGGTTGATGCTTTGTTAATAGCCAATAGCCTGTGCCAGGATCCTTTGAGCATTTTACTAAGCAACTGTAACAATACAACAGACAGCTAATAAAATGAAATTAAACAATAAATCTTAAGCAGATATGAATAGAAATGGATACGAATTAAAACAGCTTTCAAGTTTCATGTAAGTTCATCCGAAAAGAGGATCATAATTGATACAAATAACAGCTAAAAAAATTGGGAGAGTGAACAGAATTGGATTGGGTTTTCTGCCAAGAATGGAGAGGAAAATACTCACAGAATGGTAAAATCTCCACCAATTTAAAGTCAAAGTCAAACCCAAACTAGGGAAACCGTGTAACACGAGAAAACTTCCTCTAAAGTTATTTCATGTTATTTTTTACTTGGCCATTGGAAAAATCACAGCCTAAAACAAAGAAATAATTTTACCATTAATTAAACGATCCTACAGATCAAGTTATTAATGACAGTATGTTAATTTCCATTTATATATTTCAGCTAAACATGACAGTATGTTATTTTGCAGCTCTATGCATACCTGCAATAATTCAAGGAAACAAACATGTGTACTCATGCACGAAACTCAGGCTTCGGTCGGGAATGAAAGTTAAGAAAGGTTCACTACAATCGATAGTAGAGAAGTATATTCAAAAAGCAAATGATCTCGTGATCAAGTTATGTGCAATTGTGCATCATAGATTCATAATGCTGCTTATACACCTTCAACTTATTGCCTACTCCTTCATTATCTGTTTATCACTAAGCACTACCACTACCTATAAAACTTCAAATCTCTGAAGTAAAAGAGAAATTAATTTCAAAATTAAGCAAACAGCAGCTCACCTCTAGAAATTTAAGGTTGGATTATTATTTTCGTTGCATATACAAAATAGATAATTTCTGAAAGCTGATAGGAAGAAAAATCCAGGTCTTACACAGATTAAACACTCTTAATAACGAATTCTTATAACATAAACAAAATTTTACATACATTATGTCACTATTTCTTTAGTGAAAGTTGTCTTAAGGAAGTTTCAAAAGATTAATGGACAAGAAAATCTCGTCCACCACGTAACTTAAATCCTCAGCAGAAATTGCCCAATCATTCATTAAAATTTCAAGCATAGAGTAGACAAGCATTTTGTTGCAACTGTATGAAGACATGGCAAGTCCCTAAAGGGTTTCCAACAGACAATTCACTCAACTGATTTCCTAATCAACTTCTTTCAAGCAAAAAAAAAAAAAATGAGAGACAGAGACAAAGAGAGAGATGTTTGCATGAGAGCTCAACAATCTTTGGCCACTTCTGTGACTCATAAGTTTCACTTTCATCTTTGATGGTCTTAGATCTTTTAACTTTGTTGGGAACATGTTTCCTCTTGCCTCCACTGGCATCATCAGTCAGGGCGGAGGCGGGCCAAGGGATAGGCAGGTGAGGCATCTGCCTAAGGACCCTCAAAGAAAATGCCCCAAAAAGAGGCTCAAAATTATTTTAAGATTTTTTAAATAGATTTACAAAAATACCATTATGCCTCAAAAAAGTTTATAATTTTTTTTCCAAACTGGTTCAAAGGGCCCCAAAAAGCCAAAAGCCTCAAATTCATTATAATTTTTTTACTTAAATTTACCAAAAAAAAAAAAACCATGTTTCATATTTCCATTCACACCCCCAAATTAACTAAACTAGTTATTTAAATGTCTAAAATTTCAAAACACCCATCCAATCCCTAAAATAATGAAAACATTGCATATCCACCCCTCCACACCACTGTAGTGTCGCTGTCGTCGTTAAAGTGATGATTCTGATCAATTTTCTCACCAAAATCGATCGGATTCATCACTTAATCATTTCCCAAACATTTTCCCAACCTTGACAACCCCTAATTTGGCCGATTTTTGCTAATTTTCGCAACCCATTTTCATTCTTCACAGCGTGCGACAGCCATTTCCAATACATCCGCTGTCGTTGACCTTCCCCGACACCACCATCTTCGTCCCCTCAACCCCCTCCCCAAAACCCCTCACTTACCTGACCCTAGTAGCCTGACGTCCACCTCTTGCCCTCACAAGAAAGATTAAGTAATTTGGTTATATTATCAATTGAAAAAGATTTTGTTTCTAAACTTGAATATAAAAATTTAATTAATGATTTTGCATCTCAAAAGGTAAGAAAAAATGAATTTGAAATAATTTTTTAATATATGCTTATATTATTAAAAATGCCTTAAAGTAACTCTTGTCTAGGATCACAAATGTTCTTGAGACGGTCTTGTCATCATTGTCACTATATTCATCATCTTCATCGTCGTCATCGTTGTGGTCATCATCTTCGTCTTCGTCGTCATCGTCGTCGCCACTATCTTCACTGCTACCTTCAGAGTCTGTTCCACTTCTGCTGGCAGCAAAAGGAATCATTGGCTGGTTACCGGCAATAGCTGATTCAGCAGCCATTACAGTTTCTGGTGTATGAAGATCAGCTACACCTAGCATTAGATCCTGTCACTAAGATGCACCCCGAAATCATGCTATAACTTGGCTGCCACATGTTGTAAGCCATAACAAAGTATGAAGAGAGACAGAAAGTGAGAAACCCTCAGTTACCATCTCAATAACTTCAGATTCATTTCCAGTGAGTACTTCAATATCATAATCTTGAGCTTTCTCCTACATTTAGTAAATTTAAGCACAGGTTAGTGATCAAGAGAGCTTGTTTGGATCTATTAATAAACTAGATATTTTAATATGATCAATATGCAAACCTTTGCATCAAGCTGGAGCCTTTTATTAGCTTCTGACATCATTCCCAAGAAATCCTTCACTTTTCCTAGAACTGCAAAAATAGCTAAGAATTTAGAACCAACTGCGATTAAAAAATAATTCCTTACTTCCAGTTCCTAATGTTTAACAAACAGGCCTTACATGTGGGAAACACCAACTCTACAATAAATATCAAGTATACATTTCCATACATGATTCACACGATTTACAGTAAGGAACCAAACATCTTAGAAACTTTACATCAATAATTGGCAAAATGAAAGAACTATGTGATATGGGTTTTTATAGTTCTTCAATTCACAAAAATAGAGCATTTCTTCTTCAGTAAAACTGCATTGCTAAAAAGAGAAATTTGCCACTTTATTAATAAAATTAAGAAAAACTGAAACAGACTTCAAGAGTGAGAGTACCTTGGCTTCGGAGAAGAGGATTAAACACAGGTTTTTCATCTGGGTTTGGTTTCTTCAACTAAGAATGGGACTACTTGTTGCAAACAAGAAGTGCAGATTCTGAAAGCACAAACACAAACAGTGAAATTACAATTATAATACACATAAAGAGAAGAGAGAAAGAAAAGGCAAACATGTACCTATGGATGAGGAAGTGGAATTGTTGTCCTCTAACTGCAAAAGATCTTTACTTGTTTCTGCCATCTCTTCAGATTAAGGTAAGGGTTGTGCAAGGAACCAGAAACGCAGCAACTCAGAAGCAGTAAAACACTCTTTCCGAAAATAACCACTTATATCCTACATATACATTAATAACGAATTGTCTAAAAAGCATGCCTGATGTGATAGATAAGCTTTGGAAATTTGAACCCCAGTATTAAAGAATCCATTAATAATTTCAACCCTTTTGGATTTAGTTCAAATACAAAATAGATGAATTTAGCATAATAGTTTCATCAAAAATTGTCTTTCCATACTTTTGGGAAACTATAAGTAATGAATAGACAAATATGAACAATATACACCTAATTCATTCAAAGGATTCAAGAATATTAAAATTTTCTTCTAATCATCATCAACATTCAACATAATAAATGTGATAAATTTCCTTCAATTATAGAAAGACATAACTTCACATACTTATCTTCCTCAGTTAACTAGAGTTTTAATTAAATTCAATTCTACATCATAACGAAACAACACTTCAAATTTAAGTTCAGCTTCAGTATAGGCCAGCAAAACTGTATAAAATCTATGACATAAAAAAACAAAAAAAAATTAAGAAAGAGGAAACAAATACATATTCCGTCGTAATGTATGGAGCGGCAGTCAGTTTCAGCGAGGTTTGCGTGGTGGATTTCCGCTTGAAAAGGCGAGGTTGCGACAGTGATGAGCGGCGAAAGTCACGGCAGCTGAGAGTGGCGACTGAGTTGGCGTTGTGGTTTTAAGGGTTTAAAATTCTGAAATAGATTTTCAGATTTGAGAAGTGCTAATCTCACAATGACAAATACAAAGGGTATACAAAAACAATTGTTATCTTGATCTTGATGATATCTCTCTATTTCTTTCTCTTTTTCTATTTTTTCTTTGTTTTTTTCTTTATTTTGTAGTCTTCTTTGTATAAGTTTTCGTTAGAATAACATTTTTCTTCAGATTTAGGAATTAGGGGAAAAAAGAAGACCCGGGTTTAGACTTGGGCATTTTGGACCAATCCCAAAAAACCAGTCCTATGAGGTTTGGTCCTAAACCCGGACCAGGCCCATGAAGGAGGGATCGAGCGCTCCTTGAAGACCCGGGCCTGGGATCAGTCCCAGCCTGAGCCCAAACTCCTTTGCATTTTTTTTAAAAAGTCTCCTGAAAAATATCCAAAAACCTCTTGTAATTTTGAAATAGACAAAAATATTGAAGGTTAAATTGACATTTTACCAAATTTATGGGTTGCAAAAAATCTTCCAAGACCCCTAAAAATTACATAGACCCCCCTATATAATTTTATTTAATCCCTTAAATATAAAAAAAAAAAAAAGTTAGGGGTGGAACAAAATTTTTCAAGCTCATGGGACCGGTCCATGTCCTGAAATTTCTTCCTAGGCCCATGAGTGGCTAGTCCCAAATGGGACAGTCCCAATCAGGCCCAGACCCAATTGGGATCAATCCTTGTCCAGGTCTACCCGAGTCTTCCCTAATCTTGGATTGGAAAACCATCTAGTCTAAAAAATTAATTTCAAAATTTCAATCACAATGTTTTTTTTTTTTAATGATCATGAGTGTCCAAATCAACTTACGCGTACCTTAATGAATGTCTTGGATCTTAAAACTACCGATCAGGTAATAACTACTATGATTACCTCTATTAGCAACTGAGGAGGGACTCAAACTCAAGATTAATACACCCAAAAGTCTCTATCGAACCACTCAACCCTTTAGAAGTAGTTAATTTGAGATAATGTTTTCAATCATTTTTAATATATAAAATTGCAGATTTAAATTAAATTTAGAATCTAAAACAGAAAAATATTTCTAAATTGAAAAAGAAATTGAGTATGGGAACATCCACATTTATGATAGAAATCATATGTTACAAATTAAAGTGTTCTTATTTGAACCCACTTAAATTCTTTCAAAACCATTATGTATTAATAGAATTTCGATTTTCCAATTTATCTAAAACAATATCCTTTCTAAAAACACTTGTCTTTTTTATTCATTTTTGCTTATAAACAAATATTATATACAGAGTTAGAATGATTATTTTTTAAATGTTTTACTTATATATAAATTTTTAATTTAGTTGTATAACTTCGTCATAATATATAATTGAATTCTCTAAATTTTTTAATCACTTTCTGATAAAAATTCATCATACACTTCTTTTCTCTTTTTTTGACATTTTTCTTTCTCTATTTAAAAAAAAAAAAAAATTATCTTTTATATCAACAAAATAAAATAAAATAAAATAATTATCTATATTTAGGTCCACCTTCCTAAAATTAAAGAGGTCTGAACAGAGATTGCTTTAGTTGGAACGACATACAAGAATATGCATTCATTAATTGCTGAAAAAATACCTTTAATTTACACATATTTATAACATAAAGAAACAATAAAAAATAATAATAATAACATAAGGAAAAAATTGAAATGGAAATTGGATGAATCCTCCGTATATATAAATCAAAATCAATATTTGGGAAGAGAGCATTCCTTGGGAAGATTGTTTTGGAATCTCTGGTTATCCAGGCAGTAATCATAAATCATGTGGTATTTCCTCACCCATTTGAACCATCGTTTCTGATCACGATCAAGACTGCTGTATCTCTCTTGGTTCCACCAATTATCCGAGCTATCCGCCCTGCAAAACCTCGGATTTCCATTCCAAACGCAGGCGTCAATCTTGTAGTTTCTGAACGAGGCAATGAAGGGTGCTTTCGACCAATCGGTTTTGTCCTTTCCGCCGCGTGTCGCCCAGCTGTCTCCATTCCATAAGCTGGCCTTTATGCTCATCGGTTGCCATCGTGGATATGCCACTCCTTTGTCTGCATGGTTTCTGTACGTTCTGATAGGTTTATTATCCACCATGAAACTGAGAAATTTAACACGCAAAAATTTGTAAGGATTAATCATTTGAAATAAAATATAAATGTTTGAAAATAACCTAAATGTTTAACAGTGGCTTACACAATTTGGTGAAGATTCCAGAGCACAGAGTATGTATGAAAGTCGGCGGTTGGATCAAACCACAGATAAATTCTCTCTTCACGGTCGTCAAACCCGTCGGCAAAAATGTTAGTTTGAAGAATGTAAGGTTGGCCACTCACATTTCCCAGGAATTCAAAGTCCAATTCATCTCTGTTAGGTTGATCCGAGGCCAACTGCATTGAAATATATATCAATCACACAACGAAATGGAGAAAGCAAAATGAAAAGCCAACGAGCCTTTGCTCAACTTTAATCCACACCTCAAAAACTTTAGAACATCCGCGCAAAATAATTTTCATATAGATATATAAACTAATAAGTTACTTCACTTACATAAAAGGCCAGAACTGTGCCAGCAGAATCTCCTGGTACTAGCTTGATTTCCATATCTATTTGTCCGAATAAGAACATTTGATTTGAATCAAAAGCAGCCCCTGCCAGAAATAAAATAATTAATAATATATAATAGTATGAAAATTAGAGATTTTTCAATGTTCATGAGTGTGTAATAAATTATATGGCATACCAGATTCTTGGTCGAGCTTCAAGCTTCTTGATAAGCCATCTGCAGAAGTGTTTACATGGCTAGGGGACCAGGAGACGAAGAAGTCCTTGTTAAAATCTCCGGTAGAAACGACGGAAGCTGTTGAGATTTGAAGCGCATATTGATTGAGAAACCAGATGAACGCAATGAATTTGAAGTAATTGGTCAACATGGTTATTGTTAAGAGGAAAGGAGACAGGTTAAGAGGACGGGAAAGAGATAGCATATATATAGGTATTGCATGGGAAATTAAACCAAAGGATTTATAGATAGAAGCAAAGTTATTTGAAGCAAGAATATCTTTAGAAGTAAGCAAAGAAATGGTTCCAAAAATAATAATAAAAATTTTTATTATATTAATATTTAAAAAGGAGGGTAATTTAGTAATCTACATAACATACCCATCCATTTATCCTTTCAACCAAACAATTTATTCTAATCAATCAAACGCATTTTTTAAACATTTCTAGTAATCTTCAAGGTGATTTTTCTTTCCGTTAATATAACATACCCTTATAATAAAACAATATATGACCCAAACGCCCCCTAAGAGTTAACTACTTTTTCCCCACCCAAATAATGGATTAATGACACTTTTCCACCCACAGACTCTTAAAATATTATTTTACTACACAAATTTATATTCCGACAACAAACAAAGAGCAAACTTGGTCCAGACTGTTGAGCTTTTGAAGAGGGGAGGCTAATGAGTCTTTTGGTAGTGGAAGGTTGTATTTTGGTGGTTGGGATTGATCGAAATTTGACTTGGGAGGGATGGCTACGCAAACCCTAATCACTCGATTACTCACAATTGGTGGGGTCGACGAGAGTAAGGTTTGAGAGGTTTTGGTGAGTGATGATCAAGGAAGAGAATAGTGGTGGTGTGGGATCGCAACGATGTTGGAATCAGAAACGAAATCCATATTTGGGTAATAAAATGGTATTTTAAAAGTTTGTGGGTATGAAAGTGTCATTAAACCATTATTTGGGTGGGAAAAAGTTGTTTACTCTTAACTTAATAATATAACACGACTTTGGTTAATTTTGTAATGTATGCTTAATTTATGAATGAATATTAAATTAATTGGACATATTTAAATAATATTCGAAGCTTTGTGAATACCCTTAGGCTTTCTATGTTTCTGTACAAGAGGGAAAATTTTTGTGTGTCTGGTTTGCAGAAAGTTAAGGAAAGTAGTGAGACAGTGAACGATATTGTGCTTTTCTTTTCAAGAAAACTTGGGTCTTTCAACTACCGCCCTTATCAAGCTTTTAAGTTTATTCTTTACCTCATCCTTTTTCTAAAGCTGTGTCAGCTAGCTAGGCTGGATTAAATTTCATGCATTGCAGATTCTGCCCATAATTTTACCTGATTGGTAAAGGAAACAGTAGTTGAGTTAGCCAAAGTTTCATTAAGGGTGAACAACAAGAGACATCATTTGAAAATATAAAAAGTTTGGATCTTTTCTCATAAACGGTTAAACTTTGCTTAAATTCAAATTAAAATATGAAGTGGGCTTAGTTATAAATTATGGGGCATTGATCATTCTTTCTTAATCTATTCTTTACATAAGAACATATATATTATTCAAAACTTAGGTGAATTTATATAATAAAAAATAACTAAATTCCTTTACGTGACCAAGATTAATTATGATATAAGAGTACATGCCAAAAATAAAAATTAAAAAAATATATATTATCAAACACATAAAAGTTGAAACCCCAAGAAATTAGCTTAGTGCTCAAAGAGATTTGTTCATTTCCTTGAGTTTATGAATTCAAACCTTGAGATTACTTACCACAACAATATTGTGACTTATTTGGTTCCTTAGAGCTTATAGGGTGTTCAATAGACCCTAGAGACTAGTTGAGGTATACACAAACTGGCCTGGATATCTTGGTTACAAAAAAAAAAAAAAAAAAAAAAAAGAACACATAAAAGTTGTTCATACCCAACAACCTCTTTCACGGTTTAACAATTAGAGGATTTGTTTGTTTGTGGATTCAGTGGTGTACCTGTATTGTTTAATTTACTATTGTAAGCTTTTATTAAAGTGAATCTAACAATTATTTATTATTAGCACAATAATAATAATAAAGAATATGATCATAATGAAAGACTTATATATAAATGATGACTATTGACTAGGATTACATAAGGTGAGGGTTGAGTATCTTTGAAAGCAAGGTGAACCAAAGAAGATGAATTTTTACGTTTACATTAAGATTTGTGGTGAGTGGTTAATTATCTTTCACACTTAACATCATTACTCTTAATACTTGCTTTTATCTGCTACCCAAAAAACATTAATTAGCTCACTGTAGCTTTAATCCAACTTCAAATCATTACCCAAATGATTAATAATTTGTTTAGTGATCTATTTTGTTAGAAGTGTTATAAACTAAGAAAGCCCTATTAGATATGTTGAAGTAAAAAATTTATTGATATTAAGTATTGTTTTTTTTTTTTTAACTTTTATATTGTTTTCAATTCATTAACGTAATATGGGTCGTTTTATTTAAATCAGTGGGTCATAGTTTAAACTACTATTCTGAAACCCGACCCAGCTCGACCGGTTTAACCAGTTGGATGGGGACTAGGGGCCTTCTCCGTGCCAGGTTATCGCTTTCCATTGTTTCAAAATCCCTAACTTGACTGCCAGCCACTTCTGGCTACTTTCCGACGCCCCTTGTCCCCTCCCACTCACCCCCCACTCTCACATGACCGTCGCCCTCCCTTGGTGTCAATAGCGACAGGAATCTGAGTAGAAAAATCAACCTAATCGCAGCGGCATACGCAAGTCACAACTGACGAACGGGGGCTACCAAATGTTGGGGTTAGAGGCATTTTATAGAGTAAAGGCTAGTGGGTCAGGTAGTGATGTCAAATTGAATTTTTGACACCAAAATTTGGCTGGAAAAATCAACACAATCGTGACGTTATATGTGAGTCACGATCGATGAACGGGGACCTACCAAGTGTCGGGGTTAGATGGGTTTTGTAAAGTGGAGGCCAGTGGTTTAGGTGGTAGTGCTCGGATTGAATTTTGACAACCAAAATAAGTGAAAATTTGCCCTAGAAAAGCAAAAGTGTAATTGTACGGTCAGATCATAGAGGTGTGTTTGCTAGATTTCAAACATGTAGGGACTGAGGGTATTTATCAAGAGTGTGTTTACTAGATTTCAAACTTGCTAGATCACCAGTAGACCACCGGTTCAACCAATTGGATTAGTCAATCTAGTATTGGAGGATAAACTGTTAAGTGTGCTATAGCTTGTTTAGTTTGAGTAATTAAAAATTAGTTAGAGACAGCTGGATTAACTATAGTTAGTCAATTGTATTACTATAGTTAAATAGTTGGTTAGTTAGCACACTATTTCTTAGTGAGTAAAAGATATAAAGACTAAAAGTGTATTGAGTTGTAAGCAGATTCTCAAACAATGAAATAATATCAAAAGCACTCTTTCTTCCCAAATTGCTCTGCTTTTCGTTTTATTACATGGTATCAGAGCTGTGTCTATATGCTTCCGCTTCTTGATTCAATCTAAGCTTCACATTTTCCATTCAAATTAATTTGAATCGAATTTCTTTTTTTACACTTGAGCTAAACAGCTAATTTTTGGAGCTGCTTTGTGAAGTCATGGCAAACGTTAATGGAGAATCAGTCATAGCTGCAATTGATTCTAATTCATTGTTCTACATTCATCCATCTGATACTCCTGGTTCAATACTAGTCTTAGAACAACTTATTGGGACTGAAAATTATGGAATTTGGAGTCGAGCAATGACAGTATCCTTGCGCGCTAAAAACAAGTTCGGGTTTGTAGATGGAACTTGCAAAAATTCTCCCTTCGGTTCTTCTTTACATACACAATGTGAGAGATGTAAGTCTTTGGTGTTAGCTTGGATCTTCAACACGGTCCCCAAAGACATTTTTTGTGGAATAGTGTATTCTAAAAATGCTTCTCAGGTTTGGCAAGATTTGTAGGAGCAATATCACAATGTGAATAGAACGAGAGTTTTTAGCATTCATCAAGAGAGTGTAAATCTAGTTCAAGGTACGAATATTGTGGCGGTTTATTATAACAAGCTTAAATCGTTATGTGATGAATTGAATGCTCTAGTAAGCTTACCAACTCCAGATAGTGTCTTAGCAAAGGCTTATCTTGATCATCTTAATCAGCAAAAATTGTTGCAATGTAATGTTTTCTCTCTTTAGCTAGTATACTCGTAAAATAAACAGTAAAACTCATATAGATAGGAAAATCTATACATGTAAATGAGTATACAAAAGTCGGGTCCATTTCTCGATTTGTGCACAAAACTATACATTAAGAAATAAAAGTGCTCAAAATGAACTTGACAGTGGTTGCCAGACCCTTCTGCTCATAACGTTCCCTCCGACCGCATCTTACCTCCTACCTGCAAAAACATTGAAAACAACGGGGTGAGCACTAATTGCTCAGTAAGTAAACCCGCTAAGCTACTCCTCTCTTTCCATTGTTCAGATTCTGAATTTCTTTTCTTACAAACATTTCTCTCTTCTTCTCTATTCTTTCTCTCTATTCTTTCTCTATTCTTTTTCTATTCTTTCTCTCTGTTCTTTCTCTATTCTTTTTCTGTTCTTTCTGTGTTTTAGTTTCTCACTTACTAACATGTAAGCACCACTAGAAGAACTAATTCTGAATAATATAAATGACATGATGCATGTGCATAAATGCATACAAGAATGCATTTTCTTTTCTGTTTTCTATTTTCTGTTGCTCTTCTTTCTTTCTTTATTTTCTGTGTTCTATGCTTTCTTTCTGTATTCTTTTTTTTTTTTTCTTTCTTTCTGTTCTTTCTTTCTATTTTTTACGCTCTTTCTTTCTATTCTTTATGTTCTTTCTTTCTATTCTTTATATTCTTTTTTTGCCGATCAGACTCGGTTGAGGCATGGATTTAGAACCCTGGCCATGTGAGTGGGTGCAGTCCTCATCTACATGCACTTCTAATGGACTGTAAAACTCTTCTTTCTATTCTGTAGCCGCTCATTGAAAACGGCGTGCATGTAGGTATATTCTGTTGGTACAGTTCTCATCCACATGCACTTCTAACGAACTATACACTTTCTTCTTTCTGATTCTGAGGCCGCTTACTGAAGGTGGCATGCATGTGGGGCTATTCTCTTCTGTCACTCACGAGTTCCCCATCGCAACAACCTATTCTTTTCTTCTTTTAAAGCATTCTTTAATAGTTTTTCTTTCTTTCTCTTTATTCTTTAAGTTCTCATACATATGTATATGTATGCATGTATATAGCTCATGCTTATTATTCTTTCTAAATGCAAATGTTTAAATGCAAGAATGCCATGTAGCATAAAAATAAGTCATTCTCCACCATCTACAAGCTCATATCAAGATCACAAGTGAATAAACTCATGCATACACTTCTCTTGGACATTTCATCAAACATATTGCATGCACACTCAAACTCTAATTTGGCTACACTTCTACTTCTTTCTCAAGCCACAAATATTTGGAGTAAAACTCCCTTAAAGCAATACTAAACCTGGCTAGGAAAATACACTCCATAAATTCTACTCAAACTCTTTCTAAATTCAACCAAACTTCCATCAATCACCATACAACAAATTCCACTTCTCATGGCTGAATTCTACTCATCAATCAACATCAATCTCATCAACAATTCTCAAAATCATAAGCACATACATACATGTAAAAATTCTCTACTTAATTGATTTCTCAAATCATAACTTGGATTGGATTTACTTACCTTGAAAGTGAGCAACTCAACACTCTAGTCTTCTCTTGACACAACTTTCTTTCTCTTACACCCTATCAACAACAACCATAAGAATTCAACACTTAACAAAAATTAAAACTCATATCTTGGTGCAAAAGTCTTATCTTCAGGCTTATGATTGAAAATCTACCCAACTTAGCCCAAAATCGATGAATTTCCTTTGAAAATTGATTGAAGGAACTTGAGAGAATTTAGGCAGAGAGTGGCGTGAAAGGCAAAGAAGAATGGCTAGGGTTTCATCTTAATCTCTTAATATAACAAAAAGTTACTCATAGCTTCACATTTTACCCTTACACTTTCCATCAAATTTCATCTATGTCCCTTAGTCAATTACCAAAAAGTCCTCATTCCATTGCATTCTCCATGACATTCTATCTCTTTTCACTCCCCACACTTTCAACTAATTATGGGTGGAATGACCATTTTTCCCTTGAGCAAGTTTTTCCCCAAATTCACTAAAATTTCCAGGGAGTTCTTCGCCCCGGTGAAGCTCTTTCTTCATCTTGGCGTAGCTACATTTTTTTGCCATGAAGTTGGGCAGAGTATGCAAAACTTTTCTCGAGCATTCCTCTTGAAATAAAGGCATAAAGACTTTAAGAAATAAATAAAATTTCATACCTCATTGTGGGTGTTACATGCAATTCTTGATGGGGCTTAATGATTCTTACTCGATGGTGCATAGTCAGATACTTTTAATGTCTTCACTACCATCAGCAAAGCAAGCTTACTTAGTGGTAAATAAAGATAAAAGTCAGAAAATGTTGACTGGAGTTAATATCAATTTAGAAGTTTCAACAGCACTTTATGCATAGAACAATCAAAAAGGACAAAATCAGGATCCGAAGTATAAAGGAAAAAGGCCATATATCGAGTGTGAACATTGCCATCTACTTGGATATAAAAAAGATACCTGTACAAAATACATGGTTATCCTACAGATTTTCAATTCACAAAAGGGAAAGCTATTACAAAAGCTAAGGTTAATCAGGTGCAGTCTCCACAAATGCAAGTTCAATCTTCACCTTTGACCACTGAATCCAAGCCTAGTGCAAATCTTGGTAATATCCTTTCGGTAGAGCAATATAATCAGCTTTTGCAATTGCTACGAAAGGGGAATATTGCAACTCTAGCAGCCAACCTTGCAGGTAACTTTGTCTCCTTATACTCATGTCATACTGCTAATAGTTGGATTAGGCTCTGGTGCCACAAATCACATGACACATGATTTCTTTGGCTTAGAATATCTTGTTGATATTAGATCATCTCCAAACACACTTGTAAGTCTTCCTAATGTTACCAAAATCAACATACAACACTGGTTATGTTAGTTTGGATAAAGAAATTTGTCTAGATAATGTGCTTCATTTACTAGATTTTAAATATAATCTTCTTTCAATGTCCAAATTAACTGCTTCCAAAAATTGTTCTATCACATTTTATCCTGATATCCGTTTGATTCAGGACCTTTGGAGTGGCAAGTTGAAGGAGATTACTAAACATAGTCAAGGGGTATACTATTTTGTACCCATTTCAAAAATAAAATCTCATGTACCAGAATTAAGAGTAATAGATAACAATGTTTCACAAACTTCGTGTTGCAATCAAACTGTATCTTTTGGTTCACAAATTAATAAAGATTGTATTTCTTTTTCTTCGTTAGCATCTTCTTTGCATAATAGTCCAGAAATTTGACATCAAAGATCAGGTCATGTTCCTTCTCATGTATTAAAGTTGGTACATAATAAGCTACCTACATCACACACACCTCATTGTTCAATATGTCCTTTAGCTAAACAAACTAGAATACCATTTCCTTTAAGTCATCCACTACTGCCAATACTTTTTATTTACTACATATAGATGTTTGGGGTCCATATAAGTACCTACTATGGAAATGCCTAATTTTTTCTCACTGTTGTAGTGACTATTCTAGGATCACTAGGCTTTTTCTTATGCAGTTCAAATTTGACGTTTTCCAAATCATTAAAAAAAAAAATTGTCCATGGTTCAAAATCAGTTTGCAAAGACTCTTAAATGCATAAGAACTAATAATGGTTAGAGTTTTTTAATAAAAATTATTTTGATTTGCTGCATGATAAAGGAATATATCATCAAAGCACCTGTGCCTATTCACCTCAACAAAATGAAATTGTTAAGAGAAAACACAGGCACATCTTAGAAGTAGCAAGGGCCTTAAAATTTCAATCACATGTTCCAAATCATCTTTGGGGGTAATTATGTCAAAACTGTAGCTTATATCATAAATAGATTACCAACTATGGTTCTTCAAGGGTTGTCACCAAAAAACCTAACTTGGATCACTTGAGGGTATTTGGTTCCCTAGCTTATGCTACTACTCTATCTCCTAAAGACAAGCTATCTCCAAGGTGTACTCCATGTGTATTCTTAGGTTATTCACCCACACAAAATAGGTATTCTTTGTATGATTTAAAAGCACATTCTATTCATGTTACCAAGGATGTAGTCTTTTATGAAAATATTTTTCCATTTGCTTGGTCAAAATCATCACAGCCTCTCTTTTTATCTGAACTATTTATAGAACTTGATTCTATTACACAACCCTCTTCCTTAATAGATTCTTCTCATCCATCTAGAGAAATTTCATTTGTTCAAACTACAGAACTAGCTCCTACTCCACCTATAGTTGAGTCTTTTTCCAACCAAGACACATATTACTTCTCCTCCAATTAGAAAATCTTCCAGATCATCCAAACCTCCCATTTGGACATCAGATTTCATTTGCCTAACCATCTCAAAGCTCAGTTTAGCTAAGTCTATCAAGTATCCCATCTCTACTCATTTATCCTATTCTCATATTTCGTCTTCATATCAAGCATGTTTGTCTAAATTCTCATCTCTCAGTGAACCTCCAAACTTTACCCAAGCTTTTAAGGATCCTCATTGGGTTGATGCCATGTAAAAGGAGATTTAAGCTTTAGAACATAATGTTACATGGTCTTTGGTTCCTTTGCCTACTGGCAAGACTACTATTGGTTGTAAATGAGTTTATAAACTAAAATATAAATCTGATGGTTCTCTAGAGAGATATAAGGCTCGATTAGTAGCCAAATAATACACACAATAGGTTGGAATTGATTACGATGAGACTTTTTCCCCTGTTGTTATTTTGTCATTAGCTTCCATGTACGATTGGCCTCTATTTCAAATGGATGTGGATAATGTCTTTTTACAAGGTGATTTACAAAAGGATACTTATATGACTCTTCCATAAGGCTTTGTTCAAACTGGGAAACAAAATTTAGTTTGCAAGCTTCATAAATCACTTTATGGCTTGAAACAAGCTTCTATAGCTTGGAATCATAAGCTCACTTCAGCCTTTCTCTCTGGTGGTTTCAACAATCTCAATCAGATCACTCTCTTTTTATCAAAAGACATCATTCTCAACTTGTCATCTTACTTGTTTATGTTAATGACATAGTTATAACAGGCAATGATACGAAACTCATCTCCAACACTACGACACTACTGCATTCACATTTCTAGATCAAGGATTTAAGGTCCTTAAGATATTTTTTGGGGTTTAAAGTAGCTAGGTCAACAAAGGACATCAACATCTGTCCAAGGAAGCATGCCCTTGAGTTAATTCCCTCTTCTGGTTTATCTGGATATAAACCTGCCATTATTCCATTAGACCAGAATATGAAGTTTACTTCTGCTCAATTGTAACACCCACATCAAGGTACGTAATTTTATTTATGCTCTAATACCTTTAGTTGGATTTCTTTGATGTTACCTTAGACAAATGTGAAGGAAAATTCCTTGAAACTTCATTAGGGCTAAAATGGCATTTTCACTCATAATTATATGAAAAGTGGGAAGTGAAAGGAAGCAAAATAATGTGAAGAAGATAATAAAAATGAGGGTGTTTTGGTAATTGACTAAAGGATATAGATGGAATTTCATAGAAAGTGCAAGGGCAAAATGGGAATACATGGGTATAATATTAGATGTAAGGTTTCATTGAAGAAACCCTAGCCATATATTCAGCCCTTGTTCACGCCACCTTCACCCCATTTTCTCTCAATTTTCTTCACTAAATTTCAAAGGGAAATCATAGGAATTGGCTAGGATTTTTATAGATTTTCAATCCTAAAGCATCCAAAGGTAAGATTCTAGCACAAGGAGTGTGATTAAATTTAAAGTTTTAAATTCTTATGGTTTTTATATGATCTCGGTCCAAGAGGAAGAGACTTTTAGCAAAATGAGGTGATATCACACATTCAAGGTAAGTAAATCCCAATTTTAGCCTTGATTTGAGCAAGACTTGTGTATGATTCTTGTATGTTTTATGTGATTTTATGTGAGAATTGTTGGCTGTTTTTTAAGATGAATGATGTGTAAATTCTAGCCATGAGAAGTAGTGTATGGTTATGTGATGATTTGGTGAAGTTATGGAAGAATTAGTGTTGAAATTTTGAAGTGTAGAGAATTGTTGAACTTGGCCAGGTTTGATACTAAAGTTAGTGAGTTTTTGGCTCACATTTTGGTGGATTTAGGGAGATGTGGAAGTGTAGCCAACTTAGTAGTTGTACGTGCATATGAAGTGTTTATGAAAATCCAAAGGGAAAATGCATGCATGAATTGGCTAAACCCTAATGAAGAAAGGGTTAGAGAAATGCAAGAATTGAAGTATGAAGATTATGTTAGTGCTTAACCAAGTGTAAATGTTAGTATTCAAAAGTGCATATTGTTATGCCAAAATTTAGAATATCACTTGGTCATGTTAGTTCCATGAGAGAAATGACCCTTAGTGCTTGGTTCTAGATACTTGAACCTTTATTACTTTTTGAATAGCGCATGAAAGCGTTAGAAAAGAATTGCAAGTTAAAGTGTTACTTTGATATGACAATTGTGATAGTAGAGAATGGTAGAATATGTCATGACATACCATTATGAGATAGTGAATTTTCAAGTTTGTATATGTGAACTTGGAAAGCATATTAAAGAATGGGCTTGATCATGCATATATTGTGCATATGATATATATATAGCCTTGATTTAGTAAATGAGAACATGAAAGAATATGTTAGCAAAGAATGAGAAAGAAAGAAAAGAAAATGGCTTGTAGTTTTCTTTAAAGCTAACATGCAAGTATGTATATTTTCTCATTTACTAAAGAATGCAAGTGTAGAATTTCCATAGCTTGGAAATTCATGTTGAAATGTGTATAGTATCTCTTTCTATTCTCTTTCTGTAGCATGCTATGTTATAAGGTTTTTGCGATGGGGAACCCGTGAGTGACAGAGATGCCTACATACACACCGCCATAAGCGAGCGGCCACAGTAGAGAGATACAGTATTTGTACAGTCCGTCAGTAGTGTATGTGGATGAGGACTATACCTAGCAGAGCATACCTACATGCATGCTGCCACGAGCGAGCAGCCATAGCAGAGAGATACAGTATTTGCACAGTCCGTCAGCAGTGCATGTAGATGAGGACTGTACCCACTCACATGGCTAGGGTTCCAAATCCATGATCAACCTAGTCCAATCAGCAAACCAGAAAGAAAATAAAAGAAAGAGAAACAGAGAAGAAAAGAAAGAGATACAACATAAGAGATGGATAATAGAAAAGAAAAGAAAGTTCTTTTCTCAGGAAAGTTTATTATTCTGCATATGTATTATGCTACTTACATGATTTAGTATTTCTTATGTGCTCGACAATGTACAGTTTTATTCATTGTCTTTGCATGTTGATAAGTAGCAAATCAGAGTATCATGCTACTTACATGATTCAGTATTTCGTATGTGCTCGACGATGTACAAGTTTATTCATTGTCTTTGCACGTTGGTAAGTAGCATATCAGAGTATCAGAAAAGAATGCAGAATATCAGAAAAGAACGAAGAATATTAGCAAGATTAAAGTGAGAAAAAAGAAAATCAAAACATGAGTAACAGAGGAAGAACAATAGTATAGTCTGGTTTACTTACTGAGCAATTAGTGCTCACTTCGTTGTTCTACTGTTTTGCAGTTACTTGATGATTTACGATCGGGTGGGATGTCAAGAAGCGGAGGAGTTTGGCGGCTCTGTCCAAGTCTACCTTGCACTATCAGTTATTTTGTGTATATATTTATATTAATTAGAATTAGAATTTTCAGATTTTACATTATATACCTCTATGTATATATGTTTGCAAAAGTTATTTAGTGGATTTTATCATATATTTCTTAAAGAATTACTAGCTAGATAGTATATTACATCAGTATGATAAGCTCTTCAATCTTTTTGTCGATCCTCTTTGATCTAATCTCACCTCTTATCATAGACTTGTGGGCAAGCTTTTATATCTTTGTATGACCAAGTCTGACATCAATTATTCAGTCAACATTTTAAGTCAATTCATGTAGTCTCCAAAGCAATCTCATATGACTGTTGCTTTGAAGATAGTCAGGTATATGAAAAGTGCCCCTGGACTTGGTTTGTTTTTTCCTTCTGATAACTCTATCCAATTAATGGCTTATAGTGACTCAGATTGGGCTTCATTGCTAATGACCAGAAAATCAGTCATAGGTTATTGTGTTTTACTTGGTAAGTCTTTGTTATCTTAGAAATCTAAGAGGCAAGCTACTGTTTCAAAGTCTTATTCTGAGGCCGAATATAGGGCAATGACTTCAACTGTTTGTGAAATTGTTTGGCTTGTCCAACTTCTTTTTTACCTTGGATTCAATAATTTGGCTCCTGCTACTTTATGTTGCGACAATCAATCAGCACTTCACCTAGCATCTAATCCCATGTTTCATGAATGCACAAAACATATTGATATTGATTGTCATATAGTTCGAGCCAAACTCAAAGATGGTTTAATCAAGATAGCTCATGTTTCTACTCGTGATCAACCAGCTAACCTCTTCACCAAAGCTCTTGGAAGTAAAGTGCATCATCATCTATTAAGCAAGTTGGGCGTGTTGAATATCTATCACCCTCCAACTTGAGGGGAGGTATTGGAGGATAAACTGTTAAGTGTGCTGTAGCCTATTTAGTTTGAGTAATTACAGAATTAGTTGGAGACAGTTGGATTAACTATAGTTTGTCAATTGTATTACTATGGTTAAATAGTTGGTTAGTTAGCATACTATTGCTTAGTGAATAAAATATATAAAGACTAGAAGTGTATTGAGTTGTAAGCATATTCTCAAACAATGAAATAATATCAAAAGCATTCTTTCTTCCCAAATTGCTCTGCTCTTCATTTTATAACATTCGGGACCCAACCCCTTGGCCGGGTGACACCCCGGGTTGGGTTTCAAAACATTGGTTGAAAACACCAAGGTGCTGTGTGATGAGATTGCAAAATATCATATTTACCCCCCTTAATGTCTAGTCTTTTATACTTATTTGTTGCCTAAATGTACTCATTATTATTCTATTTTGATTTAGGATGCAAATGGAGGAGTTAAATGCAAAACGAAACTAATTAGGTGAATTCGGACAGTTTTGACATCGCTTCGTAATCTAGGCATAACTCTCTCATCCGAGCTCCGATTGAGGCGATTCAAAATTCTGTGGAACTAGAAGGAAAATCTCTACAACTTTCATGTTTTGAGTTTGGAGAGATACTCGCTGAATCAAGGTTATAATTGGGCTTGAAGTTGATACACCTGCACTGCCGACGTTCTAGAACATTCGGCCTTGTCATGCAATTCAAATAGGCAGTTTATTATTAGAAGATTTGAAGACCTGTTGCACGCAAGTTACAGCTGGACACACCACTTTCCTATTTTATTTTAGGACCTTATTTTATTTTCAATTAATTAGAATCAGATTAGGATAAATGTTATTTTAGGATATTAGAATAATTTGAGGAGATTTAGTAGATTCAAATACTTCAATTTGAATTGGATATCTTTAAGAGGGGAGAGAGAGAGAGAGAGATCAAATTGAGATTGGGGAATCACACATGCCTCTCTTTCTGTCTTTCTTCTTCGTTTTCTTTTGAGTTTTTCATGCCCATGAGCGGCTAAACTTTCATAACTTGGTCGAAGAAAACGGAGACCTCGGAATCAATAAAACTGTGAGATCTATCTGTTTTTAGTGTTCAATTTATGTTTTGAGTATTGGATGTTCTTCTATGCATATTGTCATGATTGTTGTGTTTAATTACTAGGAGGCCTACTAGTTTATTATTTGTTGCAATCTACTGCTAAGTTAGATATCAAATCTGTAATTGTTTGATCCCTTTAACTTATGAAGCAATTAGGGTTTAAGAATTTGCTGCGTTAGGAATTATTAAGTCTTAAGAAGAACATTCAACTAAATTAAATACAACCACTTGAGTTTGTATTGTTTAGCTTCATCGATCTCTCTAGTTCTTAAGGCTGCCACTAGATTAAATCTTTAGCGCTTGTCTAGAGTTGTTTAGTAGTAAAATTAATTAGATCGTTTGTTTCCTAATTAACTACAACTAAGGAAAGATAGGAAAATAGCTCCAACGGTGAATACTTAAAGTAAGAATTGATTTATTTTTGCATCAATGATCAGTTGTAAGATTTCGATGATGAATGTTGACTTAGACCACGTTTCGTTATTTTGATTGATTTCGGTAATTTAGGTTGAATATCTTTTCCTGAAATTGTTTCTGTTTTTACTAAAATCCCCCCCATATTGGTTCACGTAACATAAAACTCAGCTAGACACTCTCTGTGGGAACGATCCCTACTCACACTACTACGTGTATTTTTAGGGTTTTAATTCTAGGTACCTACGACAGCACACCACTGTGCTAATTAGAAATTGATTTTTTGGTTTGAGAAATGTGTGAACCATTTTTATTAACATGTACTGCTGCCTGCACCGACCACACCCGCTCGTCTAAAATGATAAATCTCACCACCATTGCTCTTATATAATCTCTCCCAATTTATACAATTCTTTCTTTCTTTCTTTCTTTCTTTCAAATTATGGCCATGAAACTACAGAACTTGAAGCTGTGATGATAACATTAGAATCACAAACTACATTTTCTGATACTGGAATAGTTATCAGGCTTGTTGCCATGCAACCTCACCAGCTTAATTTAGACCATCTGATAGTAACTTTGTAAGCTTAAAATCCAACCTGTTTTTAATTCTAAAGCTACACAATGCAGAATGGTGTCGCCTCCACAAGCTAGCCAAAGACTTTACTTCACATTAATGACTTTCCATTCTGAAATCAGCATGAAAAACAAACATATCTATATATATTTCATTTCCCACTCTGATTTTGATGTTGATCATGGTTAATTAGCTATTGATTAAAAATGTGATTAGTGCCACTAAACTTCCTATCATATTCACTTAACCAAACTTCTCAGTCCTGTCTTTGCTACACCTACCACCTTTACGATTTCATGTGAGAATACGTGAAAATAACTTCTCCTTTTTTATTATTTTTGTTTATGATGGGGGTATTTAGGTCCGTTTACACGTACCTCAACTAATCTCTTATGACCTTAGAATTATCAATCAAGTAAAAGTTTTAGTAGTCACCTCTATTAGGAATCGAAGAGAAACTCAAACTTGAGACCTCTTGAATAATATATTAAAGAGTCTATATCGAAACACTCGATCACTTAGGGGCTGGTTCATGAAATAAATTCACTCATACTAATTCTTAATTTTTTATTTCTGCTGATTCTAATCGGGCTTCATCATTCTAATCTAATGCTTTCATCGACTACAATTCTTTACATACTAGTTGCATAAGCACAATAAATTGATTATAATTATTATATATAGTCTTACATACATTTATATTGCAATTCTCATTATCTTACTGTAATTATCAATCGGGCTCTGTTGTCATCTTCTAACTTAAAATGTTGTTATAAGTAATTGACACATTTTTTAATTATTTATTTTATTTGATCTAATGGTTAAGAATTAAAGTCTATAAGTAATATAAAAAAAAATTAAAAAATTTTAATTTAACATGTCCCTAAGTCTTCACCCTCATCAACCACGTGTGAAGCATCAAAAACATCTCAACTAAATCATATCACTTTTTGTTAACATAATATTCATAAATTAGATATAGGAAATCATTGATAATATTATTTTTAGTGTGAATAATGCCAATAATGTGTTTGGTAATTCAAATTTCAAACATGCAGCAACTGTGTCTTTTTTTCTTTTTTCTTTTCTTTTTATTTGAAGTAATAATAAGATAATTGAAAAAAAGAAATGACAATTAAAACATGATAAGAAATACAGCAGAGGTGGTCATTGAAGTTCTTACTCGATCAGTAGTTTTAAGTCTTAGGAAATTAGTTGAAGTGTGCATAAGTTGGATTGAACACCCTTATCATAAAAAAATAATAATAATAATAAAAAAAAGTGCAATATCTCCCATGTAATTGGAAATAAAAAGAGCTAAAAAGGGTGTAACTGTTTATAACACATATGCTAAAACAACATGAACATAAAATCAAATCAATGGGATGAAGGTTGAACTTCAATAGATCGACATATTAATAACATGAATCATTTTCACTCCTTCAATTGATCAATATGATGTTGTTAATTAAATATATCATATCAACTCACTTTACAATTTAACCTTCAAAAAACTATGATTTGTTTAGTATATTATTAGTAAAAAGAAAAAAGATAATCTCATTTTTGTTGTGAAATCCTACATTGCTCCCATGCGAGCGGGGGTGTGTGTATGTATGGGGTTATAGCCTTAACCCAATATGACACGTTTGGAGCCTAACTCGAAAACTCAAAAACTAAAACCATGAGGCCCTATAGTGCTAAATCGGATAATATTATGTTAGGCTATTTATAACAATTTTGTGGTTATTTCCTATTTATATATTTTTTAATATAATTATTTATGAAAATTAATAGAACTTTGTACATAAGTTGGACACGATATAACTAACTAACACACATACACACACACACACATATATATATATATATAATTTTTAAAACAATTAATTGATTGTATATGTAATAAATTAAATGGACAATCAATCAAGATAAAGTTGAGTATTTTTTATAAATTTTATCAATAATATTAAATTATAATTCACTCATACATAAAACAAAAAATCAAAATCAAAATCAAAATCAAATCATTTATCTAAAAAAATTGGATTCAATAAATTAAAATCAAATTAGAACAATTAAAATAAAACTAATAAAAAAAAAGGAAAAAATAAGGAGGCGAGTACATAGAGTTCCCTACTTGAGCGTGAGTACATAAATGGCGTAGAATTAGATCCGATACTTAGACGATGAAAGAGAGTAAGAAAAGCTGTGTATGCCCGAGTCTCTCTTCCTCAAAGAAACCTCTTTGACATCACTTCTACTCCTACTTTCACTTCTACTTCTACTACTTGAGCTTCAGGTACTTTCTTTTACTTATCTCATCTTCAACTTCACTTTCCTTCCTTTAAACTAATGGGTTTCGTTTTCCTTTTACTCCGCTTCAAATATTAAAACTCATCATCCTGGTTTAGTTTCCTTTGTGGGTTTGTGTTTTCTCACTTCGTAACTGGTAATCATCTCTTTTCCCAAATGGGTTTGGGGTTTTGCATCTGAATAGATTGGATTTGGTGTGGGGTGGACTCATGCATTTCTAGGGTTTTTTTGGTGGTTACTTTTTTTTTTTTTTTTTTTTTTTGGTTAAGGTTTATATGGTTTTATATTACTATTATCATCATAATCATCATTGATTTGATGTTTTGCTAAATGGTTTTGATTTCAGTTGGAAAGTTTTGATTTTTGATTTTTTTTTTTTTGGCGGTGTAGTAAATTATGTTTTGTTTGTTTAATATTTACTATGACTAGTTGGGAAGTAATCGAACGACTGTGGATTCCTATAACTGATTGAAGTGAGATGAGTTGTTTGTGAATCTGAGACGAATTCACTAATTAAACTATTGTTTGTTTCTATGATAACTGAGGACGAGAAATTGAAAACTCATAAGAATGTTGATACGGGCACAATTATAATTATTGAATGGTAAGCTATCGGCTCAGCAGTTTAGAGCTGTGCTGATAGGTATTTTCCTCAAAACAGAGTGCTTTTAGAAATTATAATAGTTCAGTGTTGTGTGTCAGTGATCCAGATTAAGTAACTAAACAATTTGGAGATCTTGCATTAAATAGATTGTTTGCTCTCATTCTTATGACAACGCTGCCTCTCAGTTCTGTTTGTTGGATTGACTTGTCGAAAGTGAGTCATTTGTGGCATGCTAATTGCTAGGCTCAGTTGAAGTGGTTGTTTTATGAACATTGTTTTAATAATTTACTGTTTCTCGCTTTCATAGATTTTATGAGTTCATGCTAGATCACAAGCAGTTGGTTGAATTCATTCTTGTACCTTTTTTCCAGTAGGTACTTGTGGCCATGGATCTTTAGGTATTTGGTTTTAGGCACTTTATATGAATTGCATTTCCTATTGAAGCAGCAGCTAAGCGACATTTATTTGCTGGTTTCAATTTTAGATCATGTGTTGGTCACAGTTATTGGAAAATTAAACTGTTTAAGTTCTTAAAAGTTGAATTTGAATTGAATTTTTATTCAGATCTATTATTTGAATTCTTTGAATAGTGATTTTTGTTGTTTAGTTATTTGATGTTACCTGTTGGAACACAGGCGGCATTTTCATTTCGAGTAGATACTAGAAGGGGTTTAGATTGAGTACACAATGATCAAGCGGTTACCAAGTAGAAACCAAAGATCTAAAGGAGTCAGGGTAAAACATGTTCTGCAGATCTGTCTGCTGCTTGGTGTTTGCTTTTGGTTAATCTACCAAGTCAAGCATTCCCATGATAAGAAGAGGGAATTTGATGAGAAAGACTCAAAAGCCTCGGTTAAAGCACAAAGTGATAATGAGATTTTGAAACTGGGGAGGAAGGACCTCCCTAAATTGCAGGAAGTAGATAAGAATGAGAAGCATGAGGAAGAAGAGGAAGATGCTGTGGAGGAGGAAGAGAATAAGCCCGAGGAAGAACAAAAAGAAATAAGAATGCATGTAGAAGAGGATCAAGAAGAAGCAAAGCATGAAGAAGAAGAGCAGGAAGACGAAGAGAACAAGCATGAAGATGAAAGGCAAGGAGCAAACAAGCAAGAAGAAGAAGCTGGTAAGCATGAAGAAGAGGAGCAAGACGAAGAAACTAAGACTGAAGAGGAGAGAAGAGGAGGTGAAGATGAAGAGACAGATGAACAAGATCAAGAAAGAACAGAATCTGAGGGTGATCGTGAGGACGAATTTTTAGATGAAGAGAAAGAGAGGGAAGGAGATGGTGATGATAAAGAGAATGAAGGAGAGGTTGATGGTAAAGAGAGTGAAGATGAGGGTGATGATAAAGAGATTGAAGAGAAAGACAATCAAGTAGAAAATGAGAATTCATCCGATGATCATGATAATGATGGTGATACAAACGCTCATGTGGCAAGAGAAGAACATTATAAGGCGGACGATGCTTCTAGTGCTGTGTCGCATGATAACCAAATTACAATCACTGAGACTGATAAAGGAAGTTTGGAAAATTCAAACGAGAAGGAGAGGAATATTTTAGAAAATGGGAGTAAAACAAATAATATTGAGGAAAGTAATGGGATTCAAAACAGTACGGAGTTAAAATCTGGAGAAGGTGAAATGGCTGAAAGTGGTAGTCTGTTGAATGTAATTACTACTGAAGAAAAGGATCATGGCACTAGATCAAACAACCCTGATATTAGCTTGCATTCAAATGCAAGAACTAATTTGACTGAAACAGGTACAGAAACAAGCAACAATTCAACTGGATTGAGTACCCAAATTTCTGCTTATTCTCTGAAGAGTGAAACAGAGACTACAGTGGTTTCAAATCAAGCTCAAAATGCAGCAGTTGATGGTGCAACTAACTTAGAAGCCATTAACTTTCAAATCACTGTATTGCAACAAGTCAACAACTCTAACACAATTTCGGACGGGAATCAATCTAATTCTAATTCCAGTGTTTCTACTGAAACCATAAATGCAGATGCAGCCTTGGGAGATTCCTTTAATAATTCAAACCTCGCTTTATCAGAAAAAATCATGAGCTCAAATGCAACAGTAGTTGGAAAGGTCAGCTCTGGGTCTTTAGCAACAAAGGAGACGACCGATGCTGCTCAGAATGAAACATTAAATAGTGGCGGTGAATCTGGTGGAACAAATGAAACCTCACAGTCTTCCTCGACGGACAGTACCGGAGATGCACATAGTGACAGTGAAACAAATATAAGCACAAATGGAACTGGGGATGCGCATGGTAAGCATGAAGACAAGGGATCAAGTGAAACAAATGAAAGCATGAGTGGGACTGTGGATGTGGCTAAAGAGGACCACATTGATTCTTCAGATTTCTCTATTATCCATGATGAGAAAGAGTCTCTGATAGATCTGGAAACGTTGTCTGATATCAGAACAAATGTGGATCACAATGAAGATGCTGCATCAGAATAGAAATTCTGATGAAATCTTTTGGCTTTTTGTTGGTGCTCGAAAGTGTTAGTTGTTTCTCACTTGGTTTCAATACAGAAAAAGGTAACGTTTTCAGAGTGCTGCTTTACTGAATTGATCCATGTTAGAGAATACAGTGCCAACTCTGCAGGCAAAGAGTGTAGGCAGGTCTTATTGTGGCGAGTTTTTGACTGTATAATTTATGTCAACTTCTTATGATAGCCTTGTAAAGTTTTTTATTCATGCTTCTGTTAGTTCTTTTTCCTGTGTGGCATGGCATTTGTCAATCTAACCAAAACAAAATAGAATGCAAAATATGTTAGTATCGATGCAGTCCCCATTTTTACAGATTTGCAAGCGAGTGTTTTGAGTTGGCGCATAAAAGAGGAACAACACTCTAGATTTAGTTTGATATGCATATAAGGTAATAAAACCAGGCTCAGAAAACTCTGTAAAAGTTTATCCAATGACAGAACTAGTGCAAATGAAATTCCATTGTGATGTTCTTTATTACCGAAAAAGCTGCCATGTGGTCCTGTGTAGGGCTGTCAGACGAGCCAAGCGGCTCGGCTCATCTGAAGCTCGTTTATGACTCGGCTCGTAATTAGCCAAGTTAACTCGGCTCCAGCTCGTTATATAAAATGAGCCGAGTTCAAACATGGGGAGGCGAGGCGAGGCTCGTAGGCTCACGAGCTTGATGTGGATAGGCTAAGCAGGGTTCCATTTGTTATATTTTATAAACTGTGGGGATTGAAGTGTTATCTTTATTCCTTAGTTTTAAAAATTTGTAAAAATTTTTAACCCCCAATGTAATAAAACACAAAATTAAACCCCCAAATCAGATTTCCCAAATTGATAAACCCTAACCCCTAAGTTTGTTCTTGCAAATTTTTATAATTAAAATCAAAATCAACATAAGGTTGTGTTGAGGATGAAGATGAAGAAGATGGAGATGGAGATGGAAGCAGCATAAATCGTGATGTTATGCAAAATGAAGATGAGATGGAGACGAAATTGAAGATGAAGATGACGATGAAGATGATGGAGATAAAGATTAAGATGATGAAGATAAAGATATGCAAATGATGCAATCATGCAGATGATGAAGATGACGGAGATAAAGATGCAAATGATGAAGATGAAGTCGAGTCGGCTCGAACTCGATTAAGCTCGAACTCGAATCCCTTTTCTCTGACTCGACAGGCTCGAGTTCAATCCTGTAGCAAACAAGCCGAGCTCGATAAGTCGAAAACTTGACTCGACTCGGCTTGGCTCGTATACAGCTCTAGTCTTGTGGACTACAATTGTTCATAGCATAAGCTCAAAGCATATCTAGTAAGTGCAATTTTATTAAGTAGCCGCTCAAATCAAGTCAATTTACTCAGTTCAATCTAAATCCTCACTTGCAAGTAGATCTGGCAAACAGGCAAGTCGAGTAACGGGTACGGGTCCATGGGTGAAAGTTTTTTGTGGGTTGGAAAACACATGACTCGTACCCGCCCATACGAGTACGGGGTGACTCGTGGGTCACCCGTTTCTAAAACTAACCTCCCTATTCTTGGATCTAGCTCTTATTTTTCCTGCCATGTTTTTAAAATTTTTGGTTTCTTGGGAGAAGAAAGTTCAGCGTTCTCAAAAGAACACCCACGTCTTGCCATTGGAAGCAGGAAGATGGGTGAAGCTTGGCCGCCTTTGATACTACCACTGTTTCTTAATCTCTGACTGAGAGAAGTAGAGAGGGAGATTTGGGAAGAATCTCTAGCATTGTCAGGACTCAAGATTGATTTAGAAGTGATTTCATCGAGGCAGAAGAGGCAAGGCGAGAAGTAAAACAAATGAAGAGCTCACTTGTTTTGCTTGTAGGAGTTGTAGTTGTACTAGTATTGTTGTTGCTGTGCTGTGAGTCCATTCTCAGATATTTTTAGTTTTTGTTTTTGGCTATAAACAGAGAGAAAGAGAGGCAGACTTGTTTGGTTGGAGGATTGATGAAAAAAGAGAGTTGGAGTTTATGGAAGTGTTAGAAGCATTGATGAAGAAAGAGAGAGAAAAGAGAGGTGGAGTTTAATGGAAGCGACAGAAGGATTGATGAAAAAAGAGAGGAAAAAGTGGTGGCGTTTAATGAGTGATGACTGCGCAGCCTGAGAGAGAAATGCTTTACAGTTTTTTATTTTTTATTTTTTAAAGTAAAATGCAGGTACTCGCAGGCACCTGTAGGTATCACCCGCAATTTTCACAGACAGGCCAGGCATGGGTAATTAATGATATTATTCGTACCCGTCCGTTTGGACTGGGTACTCGTTTACCCGCAGATACGGGTTACACTTTGTCAGGTCTACTTGAAACCCATTAACCTAGCCCAACCCATGTGCTCATAATGTATAAACAAGTAATTTCATCTATTCTTCTGTTCTAAGTCGTGTCTGATCAAATCAACAACAAAGTGGCGGCAAGTGCTGCCCGAGAAACTAAATACTGAACCATAAATATAACAGACACTGAAGGTTTATTACCATGAAAGAGTCATGCCCAGATATCACTCTAATGAAGCCCTTAGCAGTCCTGAGACCAAAGCATTGATTGTATATAAACTTGCGTTTCTAGTGCCCTAACAGAAAATATACAACAGTGCTAAATCCTTGAAAGCTTGAAGTTGACGTGCATTCTATTGCAGGAACAGCATCATCCATCGTGCTACAATGCCTGATTAAAATCCATAATCAGTTTCCAAAGCCATGTAAGAAACTTAGAATGAAGATTCCACTGAGAAGTTAAAATTCGTAACATTTCATAATCTTAATTGACATTTAGAGGTTTTCATTTGTTCAAGTAAATGTGTAATTCTGAAAATATTCCTACCTTCAAAGAAACTAACAGGTGAGACATCCTGGATGCCCAATCTACCATAGATTAGGTATTCAGTTGTGAAAAGAGAAACCACTAAGGTGAATGACAGAAACCTGGAAAGGAATCCGTCTTCAAGTTTAAATGCAAAAATAAAGCACACCGTGCTAGTGATCAGACTCCAGATAGCAAGCCGTCTATCACGCTCATCAGAAACTACAAGAAAGAGAATTTTGAAAAGAAAGAGAGAATGAGAAACAATATCAATAAGTAAAATGTTTGCAGACTAAAAAATAAAGTAAAATCTTCATCAGAATGGCATCCAGATTGCAGACTCCTACCAATTTATTGAATAAACTAGAGGGGGAAGACAATAAATGGACCATCATTTACAACTTAAAGCATTACAACTACACTGTTAAAGAATTATTTTGTTAAATTCCAGCTGCACAAAACATCACAATGAAGTTGATCGAAGTAAATTAAGCGATAAACGGATTCAAATAACGTGGCACTTCAACATGTAGTACTCAACCATTCAGAGATAAAATGTTCACACTCAGAACAAAAATATCATGATTTTCTTTAGAAGATCCTTCAATAAACATCCATTGAAATTCCCCTCAAATATTGGGACTAGACCCCAAAACAAACGACTCTTAGTATTGGTGAGCTTCATGGTCTCTCTCTAAGAACTAACTAAAATTCCATAAGGTAAACAAAAGAACAAGTTACCAAAGGAATAGCAAACACCCACAAGAAACAGAATTGAGTTGAATATGTTGGAGTTGTCGACTACTTCAGCATTAATGGGTAACGGAGACGCACTCGTAGGCGGTTTTGGGCTTTTCCATGTATAACCGCTGTAGGATTCCTTTTAAGTTATTAATTCCTTTTTGGGTTGGGCTTAGGAATAGGAATTCTTGTAAAACTAGGTTTAATCTCTTAAACCTAGTATATAAACATACTTTTCTCTTGTTATGGGTGTGAGAACAATTCATTCATTGTAAACGAGAGAAGTGAGGCATATTGCAATAATATTGACTCAGCTGGACGTAGCCTACATTGGGTGAACCAGGGTAAATCGCGCGTATTACATTCTTTGTTTACTGTTTGTTTTGTTTAACTATTATTATTTTGTTCCTATTGCTTCTCTATTTCGTTCAGAATATACAAAATTGGATTCATCATAACTAAACAAGACAAGACAACTAGATGAAAAGGAAAGTTACAATGGTATATGGAGCAGGCTCCAACCCAGCTTTTCAAGAAATTAAACCAAACGGGAACTAACCGAAGTAAACCAAGCCACATAAGATTCATTTCTTTATATCTGATCTGACCTATTCTCTTTCAAAAGATCAAAATCTTTAGATTCAAGAGCAATTTATATGAATAGAGAGATGGATTATCAAAAGTAAAGCAGGCACTACTTCTTTGACTCTTATTGTTTCTCCTATTGGAAAAGGTCCACCATTGTTTCTTTGTTTTTTTTCAGTTTTTCCACAATGCCGTCATAGCGAAATTAGGATCATTTTAATTTTCTTTTTTCTTGAGATGGAATTTGTTCTGTCTTCAGGTTTTAGCTGTCAGATTATGCTTGTTTTACTAAATTATTATATTATCATCTCCTTATCCTACCCAAAAAACACATAGGATTCTCAGATCAGAACCCCATAATAATACAAAATTCAAACAAGAGAACAAATAAATAAATGCCATGAAACAACAAAAAAGCCGGCCTTGACGGTAATTATCTGACTTGGTTTTGATACAAACACTGGTAACGTTTTTAGACTGTTTGTGCATGACTGTATTGATCCAATGTTTTGAGAATACAAATCCAACTTTGCAGATAAATTTACAGTATAATCTGTTTTTTAATGCGTATACTCTATGTCAACTTCATTAAGTATTTGATTTTCTGCTTGTAATTGTTCTTTCCCTGGGTGACATTTCTTTTGTCACTTGCTGACTGGCTTTTATTTTCTCATTGATGCTCCAATGACAGAAACATGATCACACATTCCAAATTAAGTGCGTGGTTCTTTTGTGCATCTTTCACCAATAATGAAATCAAAACATGAAATTTGTTGCATCATGTTCTGAGAGTTTCTTGTTGGGCATATTTTTTCATAACAAAAATAAATAATTCAGGGTCCGGACACTTTGACAAAATGTTGGGTACCCATTAATTTATATGGCTAAACAAAAGTAATATGTATATGGTACTGGCATAATCTGCTGAAAGAGAATCAGACCAAATTCCAGGTTTAGGAAGTAAGCATTGTAAAATTATTGATGTTAAAACTAACAGAAATCCCAGAGAAGTTGTTGAACATTTTAATCAGCTTTCACCATTGCTTCAACTTGCTATTGCAGCAACATCCATATTATCGATGTTCCTGATTATAATTTATGTCAGATTTTTATTTGTTGATGTGTGATTTTGACACTAACGACTCACACGTGCAAAATGGTAAACTGCTCTTAGAAATTACACGTGAATGATTGTGATAATCGAATGCAAAGACTAAATGATAAATGAGAGATGGTTTTTAAAGTGGTTCAGATGCTTAAAGCGAATCTTACGTCCACTGTTTATTTTATATGTGAGAGATTACAAGAGGTCACGTATAGCGAACAGTAGGCAGAGGTACAATAACTAAATATTTAGAGAGAATATCAAGTCAGTCTCTTTCTCATAGGTTATCTTTGCTCCGAAAATAAAGATTACAATCAAAATGAAGGTTCAAGATCAGAATCCTGAAAATGAAAGAGGGAGTCCTCTATTTATAATAGAGGAATTCAAGGTAATGATTACAAATCTGCAGGTGGATAAGTGTCATGCAAGCCCTTCCTTGCCTCCCGTTGGCTGGTAACTTCGGAAATATCCTCAAATTACCTGGGCCTTGGACAGGTGTGCAACCCTCAATCACTCATAGACAAAACCTGAATCTATCAAGTTGGTGACAACCATATTCTTTTTGTCATGGAGCAACGCGGAAGCTCCTAGGCAGTGCAAAACCTTCCTGAACTCTAATTGGTGCTTGCTAATGTAGGCCAACGTCAGCCCTGATTTTTTAGGCATAACAGAAGCTCCCCAGTTCTTAAGGTTCAAAGATTAAATCTTGAGAACTTCATGATTATGACGTGACCGAACTTGTCTCAAAGAGCCTTTGCCTGAACTAACAATTGGGGACAACCACATTGTTACAAACGACATGAGACCAATGGCCTGACTTGACCAAAGAACTAAGTAGAGATCTCGACATGGATTTTCGAGAGTTACACAAGCGACCTGAGGTGATCTTTCCAAATGGTTCAATGACCCATGGCAGATCCTGCTCAATGCTATAAAAATGCATTTTGAACTCTATCCATTATTCACGACCTGAAAACATTCAGAGCGTTTTATTGCCGAAAACTGAGGATCACCTTGCTCGAATTTGACACGTGGAGAAAAGTGTCTTATTCGAATGACCTCCTCAAATGTTATCCGTTGTGCTTGACAGCTAACTTGATCAATAAAATAAGCTTTATCTGACAGACGTGTCTCTGCATAATAAGTGTCAGCCATGAGCATTAAATGCAAGTCATGCTAAAACGACATTCCCTTTGAAAGCATTAAATGCAGATGAGAGCGCATTTAATGTGGAGGAGATAATCACGCCGGCATTTGACGATTCCAATAAAGAGAAACGCCGGTTGATCTTCACGAAGCGTGAAAGTTACTTTTTGTGCGGATTAATGACATGTGGTCACAATCAATGGTTGAAAACGTGTTCCTACTCAAACGTCACTTACAAAAGAAACCAAGCGTTGTCTTCCACCCTATAAAACCTGAAGCCCATTCCAAGTTTTTTCACAAAACTCAAACTTTTAGAGAGAAAAATAGTATTTTTGCACTCTAGAGATCAGTTCACCTTTTTTCCAGTTAATGCGCACTCGACGCTACAACAAAGTGTCTATTCCCAACAATAAAGCGGTAAAGAAATTTCTTCTCTTTTTCTCTTTTTCATTTCTATTAAAAACATAGTTTTTACAGTAATGGTGAGTGTGGACATCTGCTAGGCTTAGATGGTGAACATTCTTGGGTAGTGTTTGGAAAAAAACACTTTCAAGAGTCGAAACTTAGGACATAAATCTTTAGAAATTCTTTCTTAGGAATTTTTAGGGTTTTTACGGTTTTGGCGACTCTAGAAGAGAAACCAAGGTTCTTTTACTCTTCTGAGTCATCATACGAGGTAATGTATAGAAGCCTGAGTCATCCCCACATGTCACCTCTTTATAGACTCGAACAGCAATGGACACCCCTAAGGCGAGAACAGCCAGAGAGGGAAGCTCGCAACCACCGGGCACCTCGACGGGTCCCAAAAAGGTGATACAAGCAATAGTCATGAAGGATAAAATCCAAAAAGCAATAGACTAGTACGCAATCAACGTAAACATGTATCAGTACAGGTCGCACACTGCTCAGAATCCCTCAAGACAATGGTCGCGATCTCGGAAGCGATCTTCAAATGTGGAGTGAGGATACCCCTCCATTCCTACATCAAGTCGATTCTCGATCATTTCCTAATTGCGCCATTCCAGCAAACACCGAATGCATATATGATAACGGTCGCTATTTATATCGCATTTGACAAACACAACCTCGGTGAGCCAACAGCAGAAGAGCTCGACTACGCCTATTATTTAAAGAAGAGTAAAGACAAGGAATCATATTGTCTCTCCAAACGATCAACGATCGAGGGAGGGATATTTGGTTACCCCAATAACGTCGAGGCTTACGAAACCAAGTATTTTTCTTTGAGTATCCATTTAATTTGCAGATTACTCATCTTTTAACTTTTCCTTATCATACTAGGCTAACAAACATTTTGCTTTCTTGCATAAAACAAAACGACTAGATTGCTAATTGATCTCAGTCGCATCGAAGCGTTTGGTCGACTGCCCGACCAGAGTTGTGACACAAGGCTACTCGTGACTACCACCAGCCTTCTGAAGTACGAGTTTTTCACTCTTGGTGCCTTTTTGGAAGGTTCAACTCATAAGTATGTCTTGTATAAAGAAATTCTAAATCTTTTTAACAAAAGAAGACTTTGCTTGCTGATGCATCTTTATCTCGAAGATGGCGAAGAAGCTTGGGGGTTCACATTCCCCAAGATTAACCCAATTAAACCTGCTGGAGCAACCTCTAGTGATATCCTTACGAGGGAGAAATAAATTGGTGCCGAAAGGCAATAACCCGTTGAGCGGCGTGAAGAAGCTCCTTGGTTTGCTACTGCTCATCCATCGAAGAACAAGACCGTGGGCCAGAAGTTTAAGAAGAGAGGAAATCGAATCTAAGCCAAAAGGTTTCAGGATATTACTAGTTAGGTTACAACCCTATCAACTCTTCACCGCGAGGACGACCTCAAAGGATGCTCTCGGGACTTCGAAAGCCCCCAGGAGCTCGCAAGGGAAGGAAGGAGCAAATATGACTACTCAGGAGGGACAGGCAAAGAGCAGGTCGAAGATGTCCCTACTACAACCAGGCTTGACCCATCCATGTTGGACCTTCTAGGGCAACTATCGGATCACTTGCGGTCGGTAGTTTACAACCTTCTAGAATGCCAACTGGCCACAACCTTTGACATCTATGTGGTTTCTCGGTTTATTGACCTTGTAGCCACTGCTCTCTAGATGCAAAGTCATGTAAGATTCGTTCTCTCCGAAAACTCTTTTACATAAGTAGATCTTTTTAGAAAAAAAACTAACTTATTATTCCTTTGCTTGTCGTCTTTGCTCGCCTTGAGTGTATCCCACAATAAGAAGAAGATCAACTTTGCTGGCAAGCTCCACGAAATGAAGGAAGAGATTGCCAAACTAAAGCAAGATCTTGCGGCCTCAGACACAGAGGCAAAGGCTGCCCACATTCAAGCGAATATATATATGACTAAAAGGAATTTTGCTTTGCGAGCATCAGACTTTCAAAGGATCGAGCTCGAAAAGAAGAATGACAACAATAAAGAGCTCCAACGAATAGTGGCGAGGCTCACCAAAGAGTTGGGCCAAAGAGAAAAGGAGTTGCAAGCGAGCTTAGAGCACAGCAACAAAAAATACTCGAGCTGAGTTATGGGAAAACTCAGAGAAAGGGAAGAGGGCACTGCAAACAGACCTTAAACTAGCTCATGGGCAAATCGCTTCACTGACCGAGCAAATGAAGTAATAGAACCTCGAAATAGAGAGGAAAGCTGCCCACTAGGGGTTGCAAGCTATTTTCAGCTTGCTGCTGAGCAATCTGAACATGGACATCTCCGATCTCCTTCAGGATTATCAAGTTGCTCTCGCTCCTATGGCTGAGGCCAAAGATCGAGAAAAACAAGAGCCTGCCCCAGAGGTCAATCAGTAGGAAGCAGGAATCCTTGAAGATCGAGTAGGCGACCTAGAGGTCAGCAATCAACTGGACGACCCAGAGGCCTAGGTAGCTAAAGTCAAGGATCTTGGTGATTAAGACCAGTGATCGTCTCTTTTCTGCTTGAATATAGTCTTTTGTACTTATTCTTTTCTGATGTAGCTCCTAGTCATCTCTTGTACATATTTTTGAGATATATAAAAAGGAACCTTTGACCACTTGTGATAGCACTTTTATAACTTAAGTAATTCACAAAACAAATATAACATATTTGATCATCAAACTTGTAAAATGTTATAAATAGTCAGGTTATTAAAAACTTGAGATTACGACACAAGTAATTCTTTAAGGGGAATTGGAATAATCTTATTCATAGTATTTACAACAATGAAAATTGTACAAGTAAAAATGATCAAGCTATAAGTGAGTTTGGAATTACTAATAATAAGGGTGAAGATGTTCAGCATTACAAGCTCGTCGCACTTCAGAACCATTAAGCCTCTTGAGGTAATATGTTCCAAGTCATATCACCTTAGCGACGCGATATAGACCTTCCTAGTTAGGTCCCAATACCCCCGCACTTGGTTCTCTTGTACCGAGAAGGACTTCTTTCAATACCAGGTCGCCAACCTAAAAGTTTATTCTCCTGACTTTAGAGTCGAAGAATCTTTTTGCCCACTACTAATAGGAAGCTATCATTAACCAAGCTTTGTCGTGGTGTTCTTCAACTAAGTCCAGACTTGCACATAAGAGTGCTTCGTTGTTTATTTCATTGTAAAATTCACTCCGAAGTGAACCAGCTCCTACTTCCATTAGGATCATTTCTTCGCACCCATATACCAGCGAGAAAGGTGTTTCCGAAGAAGAGGTATTTGGAGTCGTTCTATATGCCTATAGAACTTCTAGGAGATCATCGGCCTAATTACCCTTGGCTGCACCAAGCTTGGCCTTCAATGTGTGCTTAATAGTCTTGTTGACAACTTCAACTTATGTTAGAGTAGATGCCCTAGAGTCAATCAATTATTGTAGAATTGACTCTTTGTAATAATGTTCATTAATCAATAAAAGGCATTTTATTCTATATCGCGTCAATCATTATTATTACAATATGTATTGATATATGTCCTTAGAATGGTAGAACCGTGACGAGGCTATCAAGTGTTTCAAATCTTGATAGTGAGAACCCTATGATCACATATGGTGGCCATTCTAGAAACGTTCATAGGCCCAGTATTATTTTGAAGTAAGGGCACAGATAATACGGTAAGACTATCATAGTGTTGAATGACCCTATCGAAAGGCAGTGACTAATCTCACTTTCAAGGTTGTTTGGTGACAACCTGGTACAACACATGGGTGCTTGCTGTAGGCGAAGACACCGTAGTAAGTTCACTGGACAGACCCACCAGAGGATTCCATATGGATGGTAACCCCAGTGTCTATGGAACAAACCTCTAACGAATGGTGGTGCATATGATCCTTAGACTTGAGATCACAGGAGCACCTTGCACACCGATTGGTGCAATTTGACACTAGCCTAACGCAGTTCTAGTCAGAGCAGTCAATACGGTGGTGATTGGCTACATCAAGAAGTGTATTGGATTGACAAAGGATTCATCACTCTCGGGTACAGGAGAAGTTATCTCACGGCGGAATTCAGTATATGGCAATGACACTAAAACTGTGGCCACTGTGAGATTGAGTTATTGCTCTATCCAGATTTTAATACAGGTCATTGGTCTAGAAATTAAATACATAATATCGAGAGTAACCGAAGGTTGACACTATTTCTATGCCTTCGTCTCGTCGAGATAACGTATGATGAAAGGATCAAATTGTACGGTAACCATATCGTTGACAGGTAGCTACTTTGCTGAATCCGAATCTATTAGGTGGCCATGATGCCTTGCTAGGGGCCAATCTTGCTCTGTGTATTAGTGAGACAATTAATTGGTGTTAATCGCGATACTATACACTACCGGTATGATGAGGAGCCTATGGGTCACTAGAGATGGCAATGGGCCCGATATTTTCGGGTGCCTGGCCAGCCCGCCCGAAAGGGGTGGGCTTTACCCGAGGTTGGCGGGCTTGGGCTTGGGCACAGGGCTTGATTTTAAGGCCCGACCTCGGGTACGGGCCGGGCATGGGTATATCTTTAGGCCCGGCCCGCCCGCCCTGCCCGTCTCGAAAATTTTAGTATTAATTTTACTAATTTACCCTTATACTATATATTTAATTACAATATTATATATATATATATATATATATATATATATATATATCCATTTTTCCCAAACTCTAACCTCAATTTTCATCCCATATTAAAGGTTTAACATGTTAAAATTGCCTTTAAATGAGTTAGATGGGTTTAGTTCAACTTATTAAAGTGGATTTCACCATAACATATTATGCACTTTGAAAAGTTAGTATAATCAACTATTATAGAGTTTTAATTGCTCACTTATTGCTTAAATTATTTGTGGAAATAACTTCAATTAATATTTAAAAACCATTTCTAAAATTAAAAATATAAAAAAATTTGAAATTTATTAATATTTAAAAAATAAACATTATTAAAAAAGGCGGGCTTGGGCCGGGCTGCTGGTTATAAAAAACCCGTCGGGCCGGGCTTGGGCTTTGCCTATCATACCCGTAGCGGGCTCGGGCCGGGCTTGGGCTGTGTCATGAGGTCGGGCTTGGGCTCCAGGGCCAAGGGGTACCCGGCCCAAGCCCGGCCCATTGCCATCACTATGGGTCACACATATAGAAGATAATTTAAGACTCAGGAAGAAAGAAGGGCATTTTCGTCTTTTTAGCAAAAGGGTATTTTGGTAATTTCATAGTGCAATTAAATTTGCTGAGGTCGTAGCCTTTATTTAATTTATTAGAAAAATTAAATAAGTGAAACTACGTTTAAATATGTGATCGCATATATTTAATTAAATCATCATTATTGTTAAATGTTAATATATATATATATATATATATATATATATATATATATATATATATATATATATATATATATATATATATATATATATATTGATTTTTAGTTGAGATAATGATGAAATAAGATAAATATCTAATTGGCAGTGTTTGGTAACATGGGGTGTTTGGGTTAAAGCCCGACCCTATTCTATATGGGAATAGGGCAATTAAAATAACACTATAAAGAAAAGTGTTAATTGAAAGTAAATAGATTTTTTATTAGTTCATTTTCATTGTAAAGAGAAAAACACATCAGCCCCATTTCCTCTCCCACGCCAGAATTCATTTTTGTCTAAAATCAATCTATTTGATTTTTCTTCTTTGATCTTAAAGCTAAAGAGGGTCTAGCAAATCCCTCTTTAGTTCTTTGTGATTGTCTTCGTGTGGACTACGTCGGTTCGATCCTACACTTGGGTCAGTAGCAAAACGTTCAAAGACAAATTTGGAGGAGCCTCCAAACGTGCGTATGGTTTCTTAAACTCTAGATTTATTTTCTGCAGATTTCTACTTTAATATATACTGTAAAATTATACCTTTGATCTTGGCTCTTTGGAATGATCCTTGTATTATGTTTTTGTTTTCCACTGTGTATATAGATCGTTTCGTAACAACTTAACCATTAGCCCGTGATCTTGCTACTGAGGCGAATTTCTTATGAATCTTTAGCTTTTCGCAAAATTACTTGAATTCCTCATTATTGAACTGTTTTCAGTTATCAGATATGAGTGTATGAGGAATTCCATATCGGCACACTATATTCTTGAAGACAAAGTCTTTGAACTTCTTTGTAGTGATAGTGAAATAATCCGTGTGTAGTGCTTGGCCGCGATCACTACAAAAAAGCTCAAAGACATCAATTATGATGACGAGTGCATCCTCATGAGGGTGATGCAATCGTATCACGTCTTTCTCTTAGAATGTAATCTCATCCTCTCTACGCACCTTGGCAAGTTGCGACACCATGTTCATCACACTCACAGGGTCATGACAAGCTTCTCAAGCATACTTCTCTTGAGCGCCTTGAGAATTCCCTACGAGGTGTGGTCCTCCAAAAATGATCCCAACAAAATGGAAACCCTTGCGACCACAGCACTTCTTCCGCTCATCCCCTTGATCCTTCTCCCTAACGAGAGTTAGACCATCAACATATTACTTGAATTTCCCACTTTTAATGAAGTCTTCAATTGCCTACTTAAGAGCTCAGCATTCATCGGTATAGTGCCCATTATCTCGATAATAACGGCAATATTTCTTGCTATTTCTTGTTGAAGGGGGATTACTCATGGGCTCTGGTTCTCGCAGCAGATTAGTCTCTTTTGATTTATCCAGAATAGTTGATACCGATGCATTTAGCCGAGTATACTAATTCTTGTCGCGATTGCGATGAGGGACCTGAGCATAAGACTTTTTGGGCTCAAATCGTTGTTTCTTTCCCTTTTGCTGATTATCATTAACCCACTTGGGATCATGTCTTCTACTATTCTCCCCTGGTTTTCCTCCCTCCAATTGGGAGCACTAGTCGAAAGACCGAGGTTGTGGCGATTCAGAGAAACCAGAAAATTCTCAATTCGGAGATATTTCTTGGTAAGATTGTAGAAACAAGTGAGGAAAATATCATCCTCAGATTGTAGTTTCTTCCACATGTTGGTCTGCGAGCAAACTCTTGTAATAATAAGAGTCCGAATTGAATCTTTTAATGTATTAGCCACTTTATTCAGCTCTCTGTGGAACCTGTCAATATAGGACTAGAGGGACTCATTCCTCTCGTGTCGTATATTGCTTAGATAGCTCAACAGCATTGAAAACTTCCTATTAGTCTAGAAGTGTCTCAAAAATAACGAACTTATCTGCTACCACGAGTTAATAGATCTTGGTAGAAGTGATCTAAACTAGTGCTTGGCATGGATAGTCAGAGTCACTGCTAGACAATGACATTTCGCCAAGTTGGAAACTTGATGAAGCTTTACAAGGTTGTTAAACTCATAGAGATGATCTGCAGATCAGAATTCCCATCGAATGCTTGCATATCGGGCATTCTAAACCTTGACAGGAGAGGAGCAGTCAATACTATCGGAGAAAAGGGAGATGCCCCAATGACCTGCCCTCGCTTCTTTTGCTAAGCTCTAAGTTGATCCAGAGCTCGATGTAACTCCTCGATCTAAGGAAGTGGAGTTACCTGGGGATCACTTTCCGTAACGTGGGTTCACCTCTCATGATTGTAATTGAGGAAAGACTGCAGATCGAACCCTTCCCTGCCTTGGCCGGAGCCTTCGACATACCTTGGCACACGCTGGCTGAAGCCATGTGAAAGCACTAAATGGCTAAGGGAGTTATCTCGACCTCCACGGTGGTCAGAATCAACCCATGGATGGTGGGCATTTCCCTCGTAGTGATGGTCAGAACCATCATTCTGGCGATAATAAGAGTCTCCCTGCCTTGCACTCTTGTGGTGGTGCCCATGCGATGTGGCGTGAGACGGTTCATGATGTGACATACCGTCAAGTCGCAAAGTTATAGGTATTCTACCAACTTCACAACCGATATTCATTGGTCCCTTCGAGCCTTTTAGCTAATTATATACCACCTGTTTTCCCTTATCTTTATGCCCCATAGTGTGCGCGGCATAGGCTTTCGCCCATTTTCGCGTTTTAGCGTGACCTACAAGCGTCTTTGGTGGCGACACCACCTTGTTGGAATTAGGTGGTACGACCTGATCCAAACGATCTAGCCTTCAGCTAACCGTTTGGAGAGTATTATTGAACCTCTCCAAGTAACTCATCACAGCAGGATCAAGTTAAGAGGTCGGGGGAATATCCTCATTGTTGGTGCTAGTTCGCTTGGTTTCAAGATCACAAGCCATTTGTTCGTGAGTAAAACTAATTGATCAAAGATTCTTGATGAAGAGCGGATACTAAATATGCCCTTCTTCTAGCGCCAAACTATTAATGTGTGATTTTCACACCAACGACTCACACGTGCAAAGTGCTAAGCTGCTCTTAGAAATTACACATGAATGATTGTGATAATCGAATGCAAAGACTAAATGATGAATGAGAGATGGTTTTTAAAGTGACTTAGATGGTTAAAGCAAATCCTACGTCCTCTGTTTCTTTTATATGTGAGAGATTACAAGAGGTCGCATATAGTGAACAGTGGTAAAGGTACAATAATTGAGTATTCAAAGAGAATATCAAGTTAGTCTCTTTCTCATAGGTTATCTTTGCTTCGAAAATAAAGATTACAATCAAAATGAAGGTTCAGAATCAGAATCCCGAAAATGATAGGGGTAGACCTCTATTTATAATAGAGGAATTCAAGGTAATGATTACAAATCTGCAAATAGGTAGGTGTCGTGCAAGTCCTTCCTTGCCTCACATTGGTTGGTAACTTAAGAAATATCCTCAAATTACCTAGGGCTTGGACAGGTGTGCAGCCCTCAATCACTCATAGACAAAACCTGAATCTGTCAAGTTGGTGACAACCATATTCTTTCTTTCATAGAGCGACGTGGCAGCTCTTAAACGATGCAAAGCCTTCCGGAACTCTGATTGCTTGCTGATGTAGGCCAACGTCAGGCCTGATTTTTTAGGCATAACATTATTAAACATAAATATGAGATACACTAAACAAACGAAATTATGATGATTCATCTGAAAATCTAAGATGAGGATGTCAATTCAGGCAAAGAAGAATTTGAAAATATGTTGTTACCTGCAAAGAAAGTAACTGGTGAGATATCCCTGATGGCCCTTGTTCCATAGATGAGGTATTCATGCAATGAAATGACCAAGCGCGTAGAAGAATGATAGAAAAGTAGCTAGCGTGTAGAAAGGTTTTTCTTCCATGTTAAATGCACAAAGAAAGCAAAAGTGTGCTTGTGAGCAAAGTCCAAATACCAAATGTCTTTCGTGTACAGATATTGTGACTCGTTTTCTCATTTGTTGCCGTGTAAAAGCCTATATCTTTATAAAAACTATTTAATAAAGAATACAATTGTAATTAGGAATAGAATTATGTGAGTGCTATTAAGAATTAAAATATGAATCTTATTAAAAACAAAATGTCTCATATACTTGCTAAGGGTAAGAACCAATTTAAGGTTATGAGAGAATGTGAGAACACAAGGTATTTGATGTAAGGTTATTAAACAGTCTTAAAAACTGGAATTATTTCTATTGTTCCCGCTCTAGGTACCGGGTTAAGAGTGGTTAGCAACTAAGATTGTTAATCTAGTTTCCGGTCTATTAATTATGTATTGGGTTTATGGTGTTATATACTCTTCTATATGGTGTTCATAAAATTATAGAGAATTTTTCTCTTTCATGGATATAAACGAGTTATATTAAACCACGTAAATATTGTGTTTCTTATAAAGTGTGATTTTATTCTTATTTGTTAATCTCAAATGTATGTTTTTCATTGTACAATCTTCTAACACTTTCGTTGAACATCACTAACTACATAAAAAAGGTGAAAAATAAAAGTTAACCTAGAATAAATAAAATAAAGTAAAAAATCTGAAAACTTTTTAAAGCATGCAAATTTATGGGAGGTTACTTGGTGATTTGGAATTAGGGATGGGTGTTTGCCCTGACTCGGCGAAGATCTAGCCTGACCTGGCTCGAAAGGAGTGAGAATCCCCGAAAATATTGGGGATAAGGTCGGGGATGGTCCTTGTAAAAATCTTCACTCCATCAACTCCGCCCCGCCTTCTTCTGTTGAGATTTTTTTTTTCTTTGCGAGATTGTATATAAAGTTAGAGTTTAAATCATAGTTTTAAGTAATGTATCCAAATTTATGATATTTACTTTTATAATACTTTTTAATGTTTGTATTAATTTATAGAAAAAATAATTTGAACGAGGGAATCTAATAATTAAATATATGTATTATTACTTTGTGAATTTCACAAAATAATAATACATGACCCAAAAATAAATTTGATTAGATTATTACAATTTAACAAACCAATATAAGAATATACACAATTGTTTAACGACTTTTAAATTACACAAATTCAATTATCAATGTAATTAATTAATTGATCAATTAAATATGATATTAAATTTAATCAATGTTGAGAACTTGGGATAATGAGATTAGTCCCTTTCACGAATTGACTAATTTTATTAGTTGTAGTGGAGATAGTGTTTTATGAATTAATTCATCAATGTACCTAGTAAATTATGTTAAGATTGAATTTAATTATCTTAATTTTGTGAAAAATTAATTAATTAATAGGGTTAACTAAGTCTAAGCCTCCATACAATTGAATAATTAATCAATTTATCTAATAAATTATGTTAAAATTAGATATAGATATATTTATTTTATGAAAAATTAATTAACTAACAGGGTTGATTAAGCCCAATCGGCTAAGCCTTCATACAATTAAATAAGTAATCAATTTACCTAATAAATTATGTTAAGATTGAATTTAGTTATATTAATTTTATGAAAAATTAATTAATTAACAGGGTTAACTAACTTAGTAACAATTAAATTAATTTATGATGGTAGTTATGTATTGTTTTTTAACTCTTATTTAAATTTTACAAGAAATTGTTGATTTTATATTTTCTTATCTTAAATTCTACATTTTTAATGAATTAATTACTGAAATTAAACAGTCAAATTGTTAAATATAATACCTACCAACATGCTAGTTTCTCACAATTAAAATAATTACAATAATTTAACATTATTGTCGTAAGAACATACGAAAAGTTTTCATCCCTACGAGGCTAAAATCCGCGCATAAAAAATTCTCCATTTGGGAATAAATCCCTGTGGGGGAAATTTCCCTGTGAGGCTCTGTTCATTGGGCTAGGACGGAACAGGGATGTGAGTGATTCCATCTCCACGGCCTAGGAACGGTCATGAGAGTTTTCCTCGTCAATGAGAACGGGCTTGGGATAGGAATGGAGAACTGGGTCCCCAACGCCAACCTGGCCGGTGCCCATCCCTATTTGGAATAGGCCCATCTGCAAAGAGTCCGGATGTTGAAGAAACCGAACCAAAAGAAGCTAACCGAAGTAGGCCAAATAATATTAACCACCATCCCTAGCAGTAGATTTTTTTTTTTTTTTATCCATATGATTCTGTCAAAAGATGAGAAACTATAGATTATATGTAGAGAAAATTCAAGATAAGTCACATCAAATTATATTAATTATAATTGTAACGGCAAGAAGCGACTTTTAGTGTTCGTCTTTTGGAAGAAGTCCACCATTGGCTCATGGTTTATTATATTCCTCCATCTCTTTACCTACTACAAGCAAATACGGACCACATCAATTATGTTTAATTATAATATCAGATTATCCCTTTAATTATTGTCCTGAAAATGCATCATTGCTTCTCTTGCCAGATCAAAAACAGAATAACAAGTTAATAACTGGAGCTGACCAATCAACAGTACAGATTAATAATACTTCGATAATTGAATTAGCTGTTCCCAAATTTCCATTTCTGGTAGGAGAATTACAGTTATAGTTTCACTGCATAATTCTTTTGACAGTTAATCTGACAGGAATTTACTCCATAAAAATGAATCCCCACTTCAACATAGGATTCTCATATCACAACCTAACAACACAAACTCCAATTAATAATATAAACAAATTTCTTCCAAAAAAGGCCTGCCTGTTTTATCATTTCTCACTTTACAAAATAATCAGATCTCAAAAACAATCCAGCTCAAAAACTGCTGTTACCCTTGTTAGTTAATAATTTATCTACCAAAAGAATCCAACACCTAACTAGGCACTAACTTCCCTACGCAAAACGACATCCCAATCCCACATTAAACGACACACTGCTGACTCTGCTGTCTCAACTCCTTCCTTAGTTTCTGAGAAAACAGCCTGCATGCATCCATGCTCAGATCCATCGCCGCCGCCAGTGCCACGAATGCAGCAGCATCCTCCGTGCATGTCACGTGCTGCACCCCTACCTCCACCTCCGGTTTACTACTCTTCCCCACCGTCGATGACATCACGAAACCCTTGTATATCGACTGAGGCGGCAAGAAACAGAACGAGAAATCGGATCCTGAACCGGATCCTGACCATGACCCGGACCCGAAGTCGATACTACTATGTGGGCTTGTCACTGGGGTTGCACAGAGACTTGTAGTCCTGTCGATTATGAATTTACCGCCTTTTGTACAACTGAGAGTTGAGTTGGCGACGGTTGTGGAGGCAGAGGTCGTGGTGGCGGCGTCTTGGAAGAGATCAAATTTGTATCCGAGGGCGTCGGAGCATCCGGGTTCCCGCCAGGCCTCCAGACGGCCCCAGGGTTTCCAGGTGCAGTTACCGGGGCGAAGAATAAGCCAGGCACCGGGGTTGGATCGGCTAACCCGGTCCGACCCGGGGGACGGAACGAACGGTGTCACCATTGACGCCATTGCAACAGGTGAACCTGAAAGGTCGTGGACTGTGATCGACCATCCTTTTCTCTCTTTTGAAGATTGATCCTTTTCGCCTCCGAATGTCGGCAGCCAGTTCCTTGGAGAGCTCGGTTCGTTCATTGATGATCTGCATTAATGGTTTAAAAAGTTGAACGTTAAGTGATGTTCAAAGCAGTTCATTAATGAAACGAAAAGCAAAACTGAATCTTTAGATTGATTTTCACATTTTTAGTAATTAACGGTTTCAACATTAAATTAATTAGTTTAAACAGAAAACTGAAGAGACTGACCTAGAAACCAAGTTTCTGTCGCCACCGGAGTTTCTGAACCCGAACTTGCAAGTGAAGACGGCCTGTTTTACACTTCCTTGAACCTGGAAAACTTGTGGACTGCACTCCGGCTCACCGCCGAACTGAAAAACAAATCTCGGATCAGGTTCAGCTTTAACAGTCAAATACAATTCCGGGGACGATGATTTCTTGTTCCCTCCGATAGCCATCCACCCGTTGTGGAGGGTGGAAACCTTAGCGTCAGCTCCACGTAGATCCAGAGGCACCGAAACCCGCCCCAACAGTTTGTGCCCAGTCACACACGACGCACCGGAACCGCCGGAATACACATCAATCATCAAAGTAGAGCTTTTCGACGACCCGTTATTCTCCTGAAGAATCTTTTCAATCTGAGACTTGTTAAAACTAAAACAAGCGGCGAGAGAGTTTGACAGAGAAGAAACGTTGGGTTCTTGTGTTGAGTTTTGCTGTTGGATCCAAGGGATTTGAGCATCCTGATCGGGGAAGTTCTTCAACTTGATCCTACAATAACAATCCGACGATGAGGACTTAGATGAAACAAGAAATTTCAAAGCTAAGTTGCCTACAAGAATCCGCACAAACGGGCACGGATCCATAACTATTGGATTAATCTTGTTTGATGAGAAACAGTGAAGTGGAGATGAGAAGAGTAAGATTGAGGAGAAGAATGAAGAGGGAAATGGTTTTAAAAGGGTTAAGAGGGAAGGGAATAGTTAGAATAAAAGAGAAAGGAAGTGGGGGAAAGTAGGAGAAATAGATACGAAGAAGGAAACAGGCTGTCAAATAGCTGGTGTGTGATATCCATGAGTATTACTGTCATGAGGTCGGTATCATTACTATTCTATGTGTCTTCCTTTCCTATTAAGGAATCTCCCAATCTTATCAAAAAAATCAATATTTATTTGTTAGTGTACTTGTAAATTAAAAATTTGCTAAAACCAATTTATAATTGTAACTATAAAATTATTTATAGCCTAACTTAACTAATATTGTGGTGGCATTAAACTACAACATATAACATAACCACTAACTATGATGATAATTAGATTATGTATTCAATTTTAAATAAAGTATTAATCATAATGACTAAATATAGTATATATCAATACACTTTACAACTGTACTTAAATCCATTAAAAATTATATTACACATCATGTTACTTGGTAGTGTTATTATTTTTATTTTTTTTATGACTAGGGCTGCTCGGGTCATTTTGTGTACACCTCAATTAATCTCTCAAGATTATAAAACTATCGGTCAGGTAAGAATTTCAGTAACCACTCCTATTAGGGGTCGTAGAGACTCGAACTTGGAAGACCATATTAGATCGTTTACTTAGAAGAGCATATTAGATTTTTTACTTGCTTTTTTACCATTACGGAGATTCAAACTTGAGAGACCATTTTAGATCTTTTTTTTGCTCTTTTACCATAAGATCCACCCAATGGTAGTTCAGTGTTATATCATTCACAACTCATTGCTTACTAGCTAGGTAAGAGCTCTTGTGACCACTCAGTGTTATATCAATCACAAATCACGGCTTATTGGCGAGGTAAGAGCTCTAGTGACTATCCCTATTAAGCAGTTGTGAATCGGAGATCATGTTAGATCTTTGTCTTGCTCTTTTATCATCATAGGGACTCGAACTTGGAGGATTATGTTAGATCCTCCTCTTAAAAGACAATGTTAGATCTTCCTCTTGTTTTTTTTACCCTTAAGGTGACTCAAATTTAAGAAACTATATGAGATCATTCTTTTACTCTTTTACTATCAGAACACTTAGTGGTGATTCAATATTATATAATTCACAAATCATTGGTTCATTTAAAGTATGTTGCTGATTTTTTTTTTGAGAAAAATGTGCTGTAAACTGTAATTATAATATAAAATTTTCAGATTGTATTTTATTTTAATTATTTCATTTGAGAATCCGATTGATGATGGTGTGTGTGGCCGATGGCTCATATTAGATGCTATTAATCGAGTGATGGAGAAATGGATTGTAGGATAGGAATATAGGAATATCCACATGCAATGGATGCTCAAAGGAAGATAATGCATGAGCTGGCACACAATGCGCACGTACACAAGATGCCAACCAGGAGCATCAATGTCAAAAAATATTCCAACTCTTTGTCCCTTTCTTCTTCTCTTCTTCCATATTTTTTATTTTTCATCTCCTTGCCGCCTTCCCATCCATAAATTCTTATTATATAACTTTTTTTCAATACAAATCTTAAATATTATAAAGTCAATATTGAGATTATATTTCATAAAGCTTGTGAGATCATTTGAAAATCAAAAATTCCCCTCACAATATCAAAAACCCTTTTTATAAATATCAAACCCCTTTTTATCAAAATTATCAGAAACTTTTTATATGGAACTACCCTCTTAAAAATATCAAATATTCCTTACAAAAATTATCAAAAACCCCTTATATAGGAGTATTCAATATTTTTTTTATCAAAACTATCACTGGGTGGTCAGATGATAAAAAAAAAAAAATGTTCCATAAACTCTTACGTTCGAGACCCTTCACTACTACTAATAAAGGTAGTTATTGAAATTTTTGCTAGACAATAGTTTTAGAGCTTCAGAGATTAATTGAAGTACGTACAAACTGACTTAAACACCACAATGATAAATAAAAAAAGAAAAAATTAAACAAAATAGATGCTCTTCACAATTAATTAAACTTGTTAATGTTGACCAAACTCTCAAAATTTAAGTTTATTGACAAAAGGAAGAATAAAATATTGTAGTAATAAATTTATGAGTGCAAAATTATTTTAAAATTTGAAAATAAAATTAAGATATAAAATATGGAAGACTAATGTGGAAGTTGAAAACTGGACAAAGAAATAGAAAGTGAATTAAGTAATGTCTGACCAATTATTGATATAAACAGATGGATAGAGTGACAGATTTTGATGATGATGTGAAGAATGGCCACCAACAAATAAATTATTAAATAAAAGAAAGAAAAAGGGTTTAAGGGAAAGTAGTTAACGTAGTCATAGGCAGCGGAAATACAGACAATGAGACGAATGGGAGAGAGCGGGTCACAACTGGTGCACAGCTGTGGCCACTGAGACGCTGGTTGGATTATGGGGGATTGACCAGGAAGTGGACCCTGACAGACAGACTAAGACTATATGGGTCCTACTTTACAACTTCATTTTACCAATCACGTCTTTGGGAAATCTAAGATTCACACTTTTATATTAACTCTTTTTCCTTCTATACTTACACGCGAATCATTCAAACCCAATGCTCCAGCCTCTGTTTTTTTTCACCCCCAATCTATCACAAAATAACTATTTTCCCCCTCGATTTCAGAGCACTCAATATTACTCTCATTTTTCAATTTTAGGCGTTAAAACTTAATCATGAAAGGGTAATGTTGTGCATGATTTTCCAACGGCCATATTTGTGCCTCCTATCCATACATCATACCGAGATCTAACAGTCAAAACCGTCTCACGTGTCGTTTCCATAACATATGACTTCACAAACAAGTTCGTCAGAATTAAGTATAGACACTGACGACGCTAACTCATATATGTAACGCCCCACTTGAGGTATGTAGTTATTGTTTCTTCTTTTGCTCTTATTTGAGTTGGGTTCTTGGTAATATTGTTTGGTTGACCTTTGATTGAGTGTTATGTTGAATTCTTGCCCTGAAATTGGTTGAAAATAGAAGAAGTTTAGTGTTTCAGTCTTCGCCGGGCCGAGGAATAATCTTCGCCGCGGCGAAGAGGTGTTGAAGCCACGGGAAAGCTGCTGGACAGTTTCGCCGCGGCGACAGGCCGACTAAAATGTTGTTAAGTTTTAGATATTTTCTTCCCTAGGGGCAATTTGACCATTCTACCCCTAATTAGCAGGAAAAGTGGGGAGTAAATTGAAAGGATTTTTCATGGAGAATATGTTGCAGTGGGGGTGTGTTTGTAATGAATCAAAGAATATAGATAGAATTCCCAAAGAAGAGTAAGGGCAAAATGGGAAGGCTTGTGTATAAATTTCATTAAAAGGAATTAAGTCATTGCAAAACCCTTCATTCTTCTTCTCCATCGCCATTCTCCTCTCTTGCTTCCTCTCAATTTCTCTTTCTTTTGATCAAGGAGTTTTAAAGGGCTTTTGGAGTGATTTGGGGTAGAAAATCAACCTAAGGCATCCTAAGGTAAGGATTCTTGCTTTGGTTTTGAAGCTTTGTGAGTTTTGAATATATTTGATTATTGAGGGTTTTTATTCATTTGTTTAGAGTAGAGAAAAAGTCAAGCTTATCAAGTGAAAGGAAGAGCTAGTGAAATCTCTCCATAATAAGGTAAGTAAACCCCAACCCAAGTTGAGATTTGGGAATTTTCTTGATTAGGGTTTTCATAGCATTTATGTATATGTGTTATATACATGATATATGCCATGTTATTGAGGCATAAATAGAGATTTCTAGTGCTTTGTGATTGTTTATGCCTTTCAAATATAAGAAGCGAGTTGTGGGTTAGAAAGATAGTTTGAGACGGAATTGAAGGGGTATTGTGGAACCCTTTTGGAAGTGTCTTTCTTTGGCAGGTTACGTGGCTATGTGAGGGGCATTCTCTCCATTTTGGATGGTTAGAGAAAGATTTAGAATTATTGTGATAGTAGAGTTTTATTATGCACTTGAGTTGTTTGATGAAATGCCTAATAGAGGTTTGAATATGAGTAGTGAACCTTAATTCTTGCAACATTGTATGTTAGCATCTCATAAGTGCATTAGTGGAGATGAACCATCCATAAGCATTAATTGTGCATTGGGAAGTGACCTAAGAAAGAGTAGGAAACTTTGTGTATGCACTTATTCTATGAGTAGAGAACTTGGTGGATGCAACTACTTTAAGGGTAGAGTGAATGAGAAGAGTATTAGAAATGGGTTGATGCTTTGTGATCATCACCCAACAGTTATGAGAATCGGGTGGATGTTTTGTGATCATCACTCGACAAGCCATTAGAAATGGGTTGATGCTTTGCGATTACCACCCGATAAGTAGTAGAAACGGGTGGATGCTTTGTGATCATCACCCGGTTAGTTATTAGAAAGGGGTTAATGCTTTGTGATCATCACCCGACATTTATTAGAAGTGGGTTGATGCTTTGTGATCATCACCCGACAGTGATTAGGAACGGGTTAATGCTTGGTGATCGTTACCCGAAAGTAATGAGGAACGGGATAGGTGCTATGTGGTCTCCACCCGATAGTTACGAAAACTGGGTAGGTGCTTTGTGATCTCCACTCGGTAGTCACTAGGATAGGGTTGGTGCTATGTGAACTCCACGCGACAGTCATGAAGAGTGGAATGGTGCTATGTGAACGCTATCCGACCGTACCTCCGGTAAGATAAGGCCATGACGTTTAGTAGGAAACAACAGAAAGTGTGAGGAAAGAATTAAGAGTAATATATACGGGGATAGACAAATAGAGGGTTTACTTATTGAGCATTATTTTGTGCTCACCCCGTTATTTTCCTTTGTGGATGCAGGATCTAGGTGATGATGCAGTAGGAGGGGCGTCGCAAGCGAGGAGCAATAGCTACATTGTTTCCCTTGTTTTGTCTTTTAAAATGACTTTTTGTAAACCATACTCTTTGTGTATAAAAGACAGATGACTTATAATGAAAAGGAAGTTTTTGAGCCCAATTTTCTATTATTGTTATGCATGCATTGTACTAGTTTACAGTAGTTGTTACAATATCCAGATTATAGGAGATTATGTGTGTAATCTACCCTATAACCCAACAACCACCGTCAGACGGTGTGTATAAAAAGAAGGCACCACCTCGATTTTGGAAGATCATACAAGCAGAGGAAACCACTTAGAAAGAGAGTTTTAGCTCGTTATTACATGTTATCGTCTTGTAATCACCTTGTATGTAAAGCAAATACTAAGCAATAATATAACAGCGGACATAGGCTCGGTTTTAACATGTCGAACCACTTTAAAAATCTATTTTGTTTTCACGTTGTGGATTCTCCAATCAGTCCATAGTTTGTTAATTTTGATCACGTACACATCTTACCCAATTCTACTGAGATCGGCTGAGTATCTCTCATTTTTGCAAGTTTTCATAACAACAGATAACATTATCAATTCATGATGCTAGATTGGGTTTCCAACCTCCCTAATGTTGTTATATATGTGAGGTGATTAATAAGATTTCCCTTTCAAGGTTAAGTTATATCGTCTTAAATGCAAAAAAGAGAGTAATATTTGGTGTTTCTGAACCAAGGGGGAAACTTTTTCTTATACAATAGATTGGGGATCAAAATGTCACTATAAAAAAAAATGCATTTTGGTAATTAATTAATTAAAATTTTAATTTCTGAAAATACCTAAAAAAGATTATTATTTTTTAATTATTAATCATAAATCGTATTACATTTCAAATGTAACAATATTGAAAGCTACTTCGTCAATATTTTAGATTGGGAATTTTTTAACAATAATATTTGGTGGAGCGAGCAACCGGACAAACCCGACCTTATTGGGTTTGAATCCTTTGCCCTACTCTTGAAAATTGTCAACCTAAATACTGAAAGACGTAACCAGAAATTTTAGTTCGAGTGTTAATATGAGAAAGTTTCATTGGAAAACATATATATATATATATATATATATATATATATATATATGCTAATGCGATCAAATGAGAATCTTTACCTCTCAAAATGTATAATCTATAAACAAAAACAAAAATATATATAATATTAATAAAAATTCTAATTTAATGAAGTTGTAGTCTGTAATAGTTTATATTATAAGGATATTTTAGCAATTTATGTCTTTAAGATCTCAAAATGATATTATTTTTCTTTTGCAAACCCCTTTTTATAAGAATAAAATGATTCTATTTTCGATACCATCAGGCCATCAAGAAGACTATTCAATTGTCTACTCGGTGTGCACTTGCTCATTCCAATTCCCATTAAAGGTTTAAGATATTCTTTAGCTTTATAATTAAATTGCATTGAGAATTTATACCCAGTTAACCAATTGGGCTTATACTTGGTGCTCAACCAAATACTTAGTCTTTACAAATGTGAGACGCTTGTCAACCCCATAAATTGGAACCTTATACTAAAATACTATATATTATACTCCCTAAATGATTGGTTAATTTTAAACTATGTTAAAATTGGAATCTTACTTTTATTTTATTTTAAACTACGTTAAAAATTTTAAATTTTGTTATTAAGATAAAATATTTCAATCATAAAAAATAGCTTGAAATTTAAAGCCTGCGAGATTTTTCGCAGGCCTTTATTCTGCGGACTGGACTGGACTGACTAAGAGGAGGGAAGGAATTTCTTTAAAGAGGGGCTCATGTCATATGGCCTATTATCACATACCTCCCTTGAGGTTTCAGAAAATCCTAATCTCCCACTAATTGTTACAGAAATACTCACTACCTCCCCTCAGGTTTCCCATTTCCTCATTAACCTCCCCTCGACGCCGGTTTGTAACAGAAAAGTTGGACAAAAAAATGACTACTAATGTTGAGATGATATGATTATCAAAGAGATTTAGAATGAGAAATATTAGTTTGAGGTAATTTTGGAAATAGATATAATATATTTATAAATTAATATTTTTAATTGGTATTGGAGTTTAGAAAGATATTTAGCGGAGCTTAAATAACACTATTATATTTCTTTCTAAGCCCCAATAATAATTTTTTTAAATATTTTTTATAAACTAGTAATTACCAAAAAGGGCATTTATTTTTTTAGTACACCCCATGTATTAAAGAACTCTTTTTCTAAATATCCTAAACCCTTTAATTATTTGTAAATTAAGTTCTTCTTTCGGAAATTATGTAATTATGATTAAAATCTTTTTGAAGAGATGGAAGATGGATTCAAACAATGGAAATATTCCCAGTAATTGTCCTTGCTTACGGTTTGATTTAGCAATTTTAGTTTAACAATATTTAAACAACTGTGTAATTTTTAGATATACAAAAAAAAAAAAAAATTACTTTAACATTCATCCATGGTGTAGGTAAAAAGTCTTTTATTTTCTTAATTCTCTTGGAAGTTGAAATTGACTTGAATAAAAATATTGTCTAATAAGAATCTGGGGTGGCCATTAAAAATTTAACTCAGGAGAAAAAATACGGATACGGGTGATGGGTGAACAAAGAAATTTGAAATAAAAAATATTAGGGAAGGACAATTATGGAATGAAATATAAGATATTTATAAATTAAATTTTTAAAATGATTTTAATTATTTATTGAGGTTTAGAAAGAAATCTTAAATACCGCCGTTAAAAAAAATATATCAATTTTAAACTAGCTTTTTGGTGAAGCCTAAAGTTTGGGCTGGGCTTAACAGAGTGAACTTTTATGGATGGAATTTAGTAGAGTTGAACAGAGTGAACTTTTACGGAAGAAATTTAGTAGGCCTGGGTGACTACCACATCAAAGAAGCCCAAAGTTTGGACTGGGCTTAACAGAGTGAAATTTCTTGGATGAAATTCAGAGTTTTATGATAATGACAATTTTTCATTTAATTATTTTCCTATTAGCAAACAATTTCATAAGAAATGTAAATATATCAGACTCAAATTAAACAAAGAAATCATATTACAGTAGAACCTCTCTATAGTCATAATGTTGGGACCAATTAAATTTATTACTATGAGGAGGTTCTAGTTTAATAGAAGTTTAACTACAAAAATTATTGTTTTGATTTATTATTTTATACTCTATATTTTATTAGTATTATGATTTCAATTCATTGTTTTAGTAACATTAAGATAGTACGAAAATAGATATCAAAGAGTCATTGCAAAATTGTGTGATCAAATTCGACAACTTTACTATACTAATCAAATAGATATCAATGTCTTTTTCAATTATCCAAATCAGCAACAAGTCATGTATGTTTTAATTACTTAAGAAAAAATCATTAATGGAATTAGTAAAAAAGGGGAAGAAAATAATCTTGAGGATGATAGTACGGAAATACCAAAAATTTCGTGCTAAGAAGCTCTAAACATGCTCGAGAGTTAGAAATATTTTGGCTTTAATAAGAAGGTGTCCATGCTAGTAACTTATTACGTACCCGTAAAATAAAAGATGTGGTTACAACTTCAAAGCATAAATCATTATCTCAAACAACTTTAGATAAATAATTTATTTCATTTTAAACATTTAATGTAACATAACATATTTTTTTTTGAAATATACATATAATTATTATTATGTAGAGGTGAGTTTCTTATGATGAGGCCTAGAAAAATTATAATCTCTTATAATGTAAAATTTATTTTTATTTATAACTGGCCCAAGTTGAGATTAAATTTTTTTATAATTACATGAAGGTTATTCCTATATGCAGTATTATTATATAAAAGTTTTACTTTATTCTATGGAAAAAATAAAAAAACATCATACGATAATTATGAATCATATATACATATTAAAAACAATATTGTTTAAGACTACTAAGAAGTACAAAAATAGTTTCACATATTGACATCACTTTTTTTAGTCGAATAGAACACAAAAAGACCACCATAGAACTACAAATATATTCATATCATATGTGTAGCCTTTAACACAAATTTAATAAACATAAAATTAAAGGTTTTTTTTATCAGAATTTCTTCAACATAGTGAAAAAAGCAGTAAGGAAAATCAAAGAAAAATCACTAAAATCATGAAAAGGATCTTGAGATTTATTATATATATATATATTATTATTTTTTTGTGTGTGTGTGTCCTTGGCTTTTAATCAAATTCTACCATATATCTACCCAATAAAACTTGCAAAAATTATTTGTGAAAAAGAAAAAAAAAAATATATAACACTACATTATACAGTAACTTATTATTCATAACATCAAAGAAAAAGAAGCATAATTTGAAACAAGAAGAACAATTATTATTCTTCTAAAGTACCATTAACAGAAGCATTAATCAATCTCTTACAAACCATCATGTTGATGATGCTGATGATGATTTTGATTAGCTTCAACGTGAGGCACCAAATATTCATTCATCATTCTGTCGTTAAGCTTCATGGCTGCAGTCGTCCTCAAATTCTGCAGAGCCTTTTCAAACTCTTCAACCTCTTCAAGACTCATTTCTTCCACCGACTGTTCCCACCAATTCCTCCCCATTATTTCATTCATATTATTCTCCTGTTCGATCTTCTTGGACCGAACCTTTTCCCTCTCCAACTCCTTCAACGCCTGCTCGTATTGCCTGTTGTGCTCTTGCACAAACGCGATGAAACCTTCAGAATTAACCTCTTGATGATGATAATCGAAAGACGAAGACTCGTCTTCGTTGAGAAAGCGGTTCAAGATGGTCTCAAAGTTTGGGTGGCCGAGGAGATAGATTTTTCCGTTGGGAGAAAACACCACCATGCCCACTTCGGCACCGCATAGAACGCTGAGCTCCATGGCTTTACTGAAGAGGCCTGACCGGCGCTTGGAGAATGTCACTTGCAGGCTGTTTTTGTTTTCTAATTTCTTTATTTCAATCTTCTGCCGACCTTTTGTTGTTTTAGTTTTACTGTGATTTGCTCCATTGTTGTTGTTGTTCATGGTGATTGATATGGTTTTAATTTTTGTAATGTGAGAAGATTTTTTTTTTTTTGTTTTGAGTATTAATAAGTGAATGGTCACTACGTTTTGAAGGTTTTCCTTTTTTTTTTTTTTTTTTTTTTTTTTGCCTTTTTGGTGTCCATTTCTAAAATTTAGCACCAGGAAAAAGGTAATTACCATATTGATTTATTGCCATTATTATTCATTGTAAGTCTTTGAAAATCGTAAATATATATTACATGATACTAGATATGGTAAAAATATATTCTTTAAAATTTAATGAGGTACAAAATAATTTTGTTTGTGGACATCAATTTTTTTCTTTATTTTTGGAATAAAATTTTAAAACTCTCCTTATCACTATTCAAATCGTAATATCATATGTGCCACTTAACACGAAATTATAATGAGTAATACTCATATTTATCACAATTTAAAAAAAAAAAAAAATGGAATTGGAGACTTAAAGTTCTCCATAGTATTCTATTATTCAACATGGTAAAAGATAAAAAAGGAATAAAAAAAGGGGTTTAGAATATTAAGATAAATATCAGAAAGAAACTCATTAAAATCGGGAAATGTGTTTATTTATTTAGAGTGATGCTAGTAACACCCATAATATATCTTACTAAACCCAATTATTATTTTCTTCTTTGTTACAAACTTAACCTTTACAAAAAGAGTTAAAGACTTTTTTTCCACCCAAATAATAGCTTTAATAATACTTTCTCACCCACAGACTTTTAGAATACCACTTTATTATCTAAATTTATATTCAGGTAGCGAATAGAGAGCAAACTTGGTCCAAGCTATTGCGAATTTTGAAGAAGAGAGGCCGATGAGTCTTTTAATAGTGGAAGGTTGGATTTTGGTGGTTGGGATTAATGAAATTTGACTTGGAGGGGCAACTGCACAAATCCTAATGACTCAATTGTTGGTGATTTGAGGGGTTGACAGAAGTAGGGTTTCAGAGGTTTAGGTAAGTGATGATCAGGGAAGAGAATGGTGATGGTGTGAGGTAGTAACGGTGTCGAAATCGGAAACACAATATAAATTTGGGTATTAAAGTGATATTTTAAAAGTCGGTGGATGGAAAAGTATCACTAAACTATTATTTGGGTAGGAAAAAGTCTACTCTTACAAAAATTACTAAATTAGACACAACGTAGAATATTTTATGCACAACCCATCTAGATCTAGAATTAATCTTTTGCTGTTAGTTTCTTTTCTACTGATTAAACCCTAATTTTAAAATAACAGAGATCAAATATCTACAATTGAAAGATTTGGTCAACAACATATATGTGTTAAATTCGTTGGGTTCATTTTATTCTTTTTGGTTGTTTCTTACCTTCAATTGATTTGCAGTTTTCCATAATTTATAAGTTTGTAGTAATTATTATTATTATGAAAAAAAATTTCGTGTCCAATGAATCCATGAGTGTGGCTTAACAAAAGTACGATTATATGATTGATTGATAGAGTAAATGAAGATAAAAGATGAAGATTATGTATAAAACAAAGTGAGAAAGTATAAAATGAGTAGTGAAAATATAAGTAAATATAAGGATTATATTGTAAATGGATGGGGTTTACTTAAGAAATTTAGATATAATTAAAATTTTTAATAAGGTCAAGTGGGGCTTGTTAAGATTGTTACAGATGTACATGACTTTCTAGATGATGTGGATCACATTAAAATCCTTGATTATAGGGATCACTTCTATCCTAATTTAGATCGATCACCTACCTAGTTTAGAACACTATAAGTGTATATAAATATGTATCCTTTTAAGCTACTAATGAGAAGTGTAAATATTCATTACGTTTATTTTACATGGTATCAGAGCCTTAAAAGATAATTAGGGTTTGGGTCTCAAATTTGGGAAATTAGGGTTTAGTTTCAAAATTGGGAAATTAGGGTTTGGGTTTCAAATTGGGAAAACCTGTTTAGGTTGAGATTTGTTCAACACCGCCAACCAAGGGAGATTCAGAAGCCACCGATCGGCAAAACCTTGAGTTCCGGCCTTCAGAATCACCGCGCGTGAGCTCCACGCGCCACTCGAAACTCCGGTGAACAGCAACACGCGTCGGCGCGTGAGAGCGCATGCACAGCTGACTTCTCCTCCGATTCTCTTCGCCTGCTTCGTCGGTACTTTTACGGCACATTTTCGTGCTGGATTGGGTAATCTCTTACTGGTTCATTGCTGTTCTTTGTTTGGATATTTCTGAGGACTTAGTTGTGATCTTTCGGCACTTTGTTTTCGTTTGGTTATTGGTTTTTTGCTTGCTGTGGCCTCTGATTGGTGGTGACTGTTGATTGATTTGGTGTGTCACTGAAATTTAGTTAGTTTGCTTTGTTTTAACCGTTTGGTGGTGTGCATTGGGATTAACCTCTATTTAAGACATGTCTAATACAAAGCCAATGATGGAAATGATATCGACGATGTCAAAAATTACAGAACATAAGCTCATTGGTATAACTAATTACCATGATTGGCGTAAAACTATTATACTGTATTTGTGGAGTATTGATAAAGATGATCATATGACTGATGATCCACCTGAGGATGATTCGAAAAAGACATGGCTCCGGGATGATGCTCGGTTGATTCTACAAATACGGAACTCTATTGACGGTGAGGTACTTGGCCTAATTAATCATTGTGAGTTTATTAAAGAACTGATGGATTATTTGGAGTTTCTGTATTCTGGAAAAGGGAATGTTTCTCATATTTATGAAGTGTGTAAGGCATTCTACCGTGCAGAGAAACAAGATAAGTCTCTTACAGCTTATTTTATGGAGTTTAAGAAGACTTATAAAGTGTTAAACATGTTGTTACCCTTCAGTGCTGATGTCAAAGTTCAACAAAAACAACGGGAGCAAATGGCATTCATGAGTTTTCTTGCAGGTCTTCCTTCTGAATTTGAGACTGCTAAATCTCAGGTTCTAGCCAGTCTAGAGATCTCTTCATTGCAAGATGTCTTTAGTAGGGTACTTCGCACAAAAGGTACCCCACCGGTTCAGTTTAGTAATGCTCTCGTCAGTCAAAAGAATGACTATGAATCTGGGCGATCACAATTTGGAAGTGGCAACAAAGGAGGGGGGTCAAATAGTAATATGGGAGGAATTATATGTCACTATTGCCATAAGCCAGGACACATGAAACATGATTGTAGAAAGCTTCAGAACAGAAATAGAAGAAATCCCTCTGCCCATGTTGCATCCACCAATGATACTGCGGATCAGTCAGTTCTTATATCTGCAGATGAATTTGCCAAGTTTTCATTGTATCAGGAATCATTAAAGGCTTCACCTACTCTTGTCACGGCTATGGCTGACTCAGGTAAGCCAAATACATGTCTCCTTTCCTCATCCTCCAAATTTGTCATTGACTCTGGTGCAACAGATCACATGTCAGGTAATCCCAGTCTCTTTGCTACTTATCAATTAAAAACCCTTTCGAATGTGACTTTAGCAGATGGGTCACCATCCTACGTTCTTGGTCCGCACGCTTACCCCTCGCAGCCCCTACTCCACAGCCTTCCCTTGTCAAATGTCTTACATTTACCAGATTTTTCTTTCAATTTGATTTCTGTTAGCCAACTTACTCGTGCTCTTAACTGTTGTGTTTTATTCTTTCCCAATTATTGCTTGTTTCAGGATCTTACGACGAAGAAGATTATTGGTAAAGGACATGAATCGGAGGTTTATACATTCTCGATGCACCAAAATCTACACTGCCGCTTGTTCTAGTGTTGCATCCTGTTTCAAGCACATTGTCGTTTGGGCCATCCATCTCTTCCTTCACCAAGAGATTGTGTCCTCGCTTTAATAAAGTGTCTACATTAGAGTGTGAGTCATGTCGCTTGCTAAACATCATCGTGTCGCTTTTAGTCCTAGAGTCAATAAAAGAGCTAATTCTCCCTTTGAGTTAGTTCACTCGATGTTTGGGGTCCCCTGTCGATCTGTCTAAAAGCTGGTTTTAGATATTTTGTTACATTTGTGGACGATTACTCTCGTATGACTTGGTTATTCTTAATGAAAAATTGTTCTGATTTGTTTTCTTATTTCTGTGCTTTTTGTATTGAGATTAAAACTCAATTCAATGTTTCGTTCATACATTGTGCGGTTGATAATGCAAAAGAATATCTCGCTTTCTTTTCAAAATTACATGACCTAATGGCATTCTTCATCAAACTTCATGTGTTGATACTCCATCTCAAAACAGAATAGCAGAACTGAAAAACAGACATCTTCTTGAAACTGCCAGAGCCTTATTATTCCAAATGAATGTTCCTAAACCATTTGGGCTGATGCCGTTTCCACCGCCTGTTTTTTGATTAACCGCATGCCGTCTTCTGTCCTTCATGGTGAGACCCCGTACAATATTCTTTTTCCTAACAAAGCATTATTTCCTCTTGAACCTAGGGTATTTGGTAGCACTTGCTTTGTTCAGGATGTTGAACCATCAGTCACTAAATTAGATCCCAAGTCATTAAAATGTGTTTTTCTTGGTTATTCTCGACTTCAGAAAGGATATCGATGTTATTGTCCAAGTCTTAATAAGTATCTTATTTCCATTGATGTTACCTTTCTAGAAGAAACACTATACTTTCCCTCTTCTCCTGCAAATCGCCCGAAGGATGATGATAATGATGATTTGTTAGTTTATACCTTCACTTCCCCTGCACCAATATCCGCATGCATCTCGACCTGTCACTATTCCTACGCTTCCTACATCGGCTCCTATCTCTGATCCTGATCCTGCTCCTATCAAAGTTTACTCTCGTCGTCCACCTCCTCCTATTTCATGTCCGGCACCAACTTCTTCGTCATCCGATCCAGTTTCAAGTGATGATCTTCCTATTGCATTGCGAAAAGGTAAACGATAGTGTACTTATCTTGTTTCTTCTTGTGTTTCTTATGATCATTTGTCACATTCATCATGTTCCTTTATTGCTTTCCTTGATTCTATTACTATCCCTAAAATTGTTCATGAAGCCCTTTCTCATCCTGGTTGGCGTAATGCAATGATAGAGGAAATGAATGCCTTAGATGACAATGGTACTTGGACATTGGTAGATTTACCTTCAGGGAAACAGGCAATTGGATGCAAATGGGTGTTTACAGTTAAAGTTAATCCAGATGGGTCAGTTGCTCGACTAAAAGCTCGTCTGGTTGCTAAATGATATGCTCAGACTTACGGAGTTGATTATTCTGATACTTTTTCCCCTGTGGCTAAGTTTACCTCTATTCGGCTGTTTATCTCTATGGCAGCTACTTATGATTGGCCTTTGCATCAGCTAGACATCAAGAATGCTTTTCTTCACGGCGATCTTCAGGAAGAGGTATATATGGAGCAACCTCCTGGGTTTGTTGCTCAGGGGGAGTATGGGAAAGTATGTTATCTTCACAAATCTCTATATGGTTTAAAACAGAGTCCTCGTGCTTGGTTTGGAAAGTTTAGTCAGGCTGTTGAGAGATTTGGTATGCTGAAATGTAAACTGACCATTTTGTTTTTCTCAAACGGTCGAAATGCGGCATCATTCTTCTAGTTGTGTATGTGGATGATATTGTTATGACTGGGAGTGACAGTGTGGGCATCACATCTCTTAAGTCTTTTCTCCATACCCAGTTTCACACAAAAGACTTAGGGATATTGAAGTATTTCTTGGGGGTTAAAGTTACAAGGAGCAAACGAGGTATAAACCTCTCTCAGAGGAAATATGTGCTCGACTTATTAACTGAGATAGGGAAATTGGGGGCAAAGCCATGTAGTGTTCCAATGGTTCCTAATGTGCAGCTTACGAAAGATGGTGAACTATTTGGAGATCCTGAGAAATATAGAAGATTGGTCGAGAAGTTGAACTATCTTACGGTGACTCGTCCAGATATTGCATATTCGAAGTGTTGTCGGTCCGCTTTATGGCCTCCCCAACAGTTCATCATTGGGCGGCTTTGGAGCAGATCTTGTGTTATTTGATAAGAGCCCCTGGACGCGGTATATTATATGCCAATCATAGTCACTCTCATATTGAATGTTTCTCAGATGCAGATTGAGCAGGTTCCAATGTAGATAGAAGATCCATAACAGGCTATTGTGTCTTTGTCGGAGGAAATTTAATATCATGGAAGAGCAAGAAGCAGAATGTTGTGTACGATCAAGTGCAGAGTCGGACTATAGGGCTATGGCACAAGCTGTTTGTGAAATAATGTGGATATATCAGTTCCTGACTGAAATAGGCCTTGAAACTTCATTACCAGAGAAATTATGATGTGATAACCAAGCGGCTCTTCATATTGCATCTAATCCAGTGTTTCATGAACGAACAAAACACATTGAGATCGATTGCCATTTCGTCCGTGAGAAACTACAACAAGGTCTGATTTCCACTGGGTATGTGAAGACTGGAGAATAATTGGGAGATATCTTCACAAAGGCTCTAACTGGGATTCGAGTTGATTATCTTTGTAACAAGCTGGGTATGATTGATATCTATACTCCAGCTTGAGGGGGAGTGTTAAAGATGTACATGACTTCCTAGATGATGGGGATCACATTAAAATCCTTGATTATAGGCATCACTTCTATCCTAATTTAGATTGATCACCTACCTAGTTTAGAACACTACAAGTGTATATAAATATGTATCCTTTTAAGCTAATAATGAGAAGTGTGAATATTCATTACGTTTATTTTACAAAGATAAATAATGGGGGGCGAATAGCATCACTTATTTATTTATTTTATTTTCCTCCTTGAATTTGAAATACTACCATATGTCTTGCAAGGAAGCTTGCAATTTTTTTTTTTTGTTTGGTTACTAGAATTAACCTTCCATAGTTTAATAGAATGGTTCTTATGCGTTGATGAAGGATTTTTCCTTTTCATAGAAAATTATTTGATCTCTTTTAATTCTTCTAGCCTCCATTTCCACTGGTTAATTGGTTTCAAAGCTTGTGCATAAGGGCTGTGCCTGTGTGCTTGGCGCTATGAAATCCTTTGGCATTGCAAATTTATGATTCAGATTTGTGCAGGGTTTATTTATTATTATCATCATAAGATTATGTGTCCTGATCGAACCTTCAGGAACTGGCCATCCTATAATTTTATTTGTCTGAGATATAGTGCAATTTAGATTATTTCATAGAGAGGTACATGCTTTTCAGTAAATGAATACTGCCCTTGCTAAGGCATTCATCTTAGATTTCAAAGGAGTTATGTTTTTTTTTTTAAGTTTGAAACGTGCCCTCAACTTGTTCCATACCTTCTTCCACTGTTATGATTTTTCAGCTTTCATTGGCTATAATTCATCATCTTCTCTCTACCTATTTTCAACAACTCAATTAAGCCTCCGTGTGTTTTTTTCACGGCCTCATCCTTCATGAGCAGCGCACATATCTTTGATGGAGTCACCTTTGCATCCAGTAAAAGCTTCTCAGTCTCACCTTTGCTCTCGGATATAATAAGAGGTTTAAAGAGATCACATTTGATTCACATCTACTTAGTAATCGAACTCCAATCCTTCTAATAAACAAGTTTTACAAGGAATGAAAGACACTATGGGCCGAAAAAAAAAGATACGATGGGCCAAATTTGAACACCATTAATTGAAAAAGCTTTCCCAATGATAGTTATTGCAGGCAAACTGATAGTTTGATTCAGCGATTTGCATCAATAAAAGGTATGTAAATTCCGTGATAAAATCTACATAAGGGGTTGTATGAAATCCACGATGCAATGCTGAATCAATAAATCAATTGGAAACGCAAATAGCAAGAGATTTTTAAAATGGTTTAGATATTTAATGCAAACTCTACATCCATTATTTTTATATTGCTTTCTATGTTTGTCGTTTTCTTTTTCACGTACAAGTGTAGCTTGTCAGAAAGAAGTCTCTCATTTGGGTAAAAAATAAGCTTATATATGGTTACAATGACAAACTTATAAATATATAAAGGTAACTCTAAATGGAATGACACGGGGCATGAAACAAGCTTATATATGGTTACAATGACAAACTTATAAATATATAAAAGTAACCCTAAATAGAATGACATGAGGCGTGAATCTATGCTCTGGTGATTGACCACACAATACTATTTATATTTATTCACATTCAACCATAACTGAAATTAAAAATGATTTATTAGACAATAATAATCTAGCTGGTGAGATATTTATATTGATAGTAATAATATTAGCTAGACTGGAACCACATTGAATTAATGGACAGGGGAGAAACTGAATAAAAATTCCATGTCTATGATCAAAATTAATCTAGCTCATTTCTTTTGCATTAATCATGAGGGCTAATTAAGAATTTTCATACAATATTTACAGATTTGCATGCAAAAATGATATATTCCCACATTATATATTCTTCAACTCCTCTACATATTAATTTGAAACCTCAACGGTCCTTTACAATGGCTTGATTACTTTGATCAAAGATTTGATAAAAGTAAATTCAATTTATTGAGAAGTTGTGAAGGTTTTAAGGGGAAACATGTAGTATTTTTTGGGTTATATTAGTCGATCCCTTCATTGTTTGTTCTATTAACTTTAATTATTGTCATTTTCTATCTTAATTTTTAATCACTTGAATGATATATATACATTCAAGATTTGGAAATTAATTCTATCAAAATCTACTTCAAACGTCATTAAGCACGTAATGGGGAAACCATCGGTCTGACCTAGAGAATCCATTAATGGGTTTGTAGTTTCAATTATAGGCAGTTACAAAAAAAAAAAAATATATGTATTAAATTTCCTTAAAACATATCATTTGTGTGTGATTATATTTACTTGAATAAATCTCGTCTAGAACCTCCCACTGGCAATTACCATGATACATATAAGCTGGAATTTGGAGTTTCGTTTCCAAGAATAAGTTTATAAAAGTAAAGCATATTTTTTTTTTCCATCATATCTCAGATTAATTTGGAATTTTTTTTCATTAACGAATTATCTATACCAGTTTGTACGTATCTCAACTAATCTTTCGGAGCATTGAAACTCCCAGACACCTAGGAAACTCGAACTCAATTACTTTACATTATTTACTTGTCATTTGGTGATGATAAATTGACGACAAAGGGAGTTCATTAATCAATTAATTTATATTTCTCGCATGGTTTGCAATTAATTATCATCATTTCCGAGTTGTGTCTAAATCTGAAACTGATGAAATAAAAGCAAGTGACTGTCGGTAATTAAACACAAATTTCCATGCTTATTTTCATGGTGTGAGTGCCAATGATTTGCTATATACACAGATGATATTCTAGATTATTATTTTTTTCCATTTTCATTATCTAAATGTTAAACCTCTTAATTAATTAACTTCTTATCTCATCCTCTAAACAATGCACCAAAAATTAAATCGACCGTTGCAAACTTTATTTGCAAATTCATAACACTTCAATATTTCAACTATAACCGAAATAATAAGAAAAAAAAATAGTATATAGTCGACAGCAATGACTAGCAAGCTACTAGTTGTAACTGCCAATTAAACTCATAGAAGCTTATGGCCATTTCCAGGCAGGAAGACTACTTGAAGTAACACTAATATCTTTAGGCTTGCAATCGTGTTCGATATTATAATTATTAACTGCATCAAACGGAGAAGGATTGTTGGACTCAACCAAAATCCTGTTAGCTTCATTTGCAACATTCTTCTTCAGCTCTTCCATCGCTGTTCTCAATTGTTCGAGCTGATGCAACTCGAGTTCATCGATAGGAGCTTCCCACCAACAAAATTTCCGGCTTGCTTTCCTAGTGTCATTAAGAAATTCTCCCCTTTTCTTCTCAACTTCTTGTTGATTAAGAACTTGTGTCAGTTGCACGTTGAGCTCACGGATATTAGCGTTTCGATGAGCTTCGATGAGTTGGTACTGAACGTCTGAATTGGACGGTGGATTTCGAGCAAGAAAGCGATCAACAATGGAATCAACATTAGGGTGGCCGAAAGAGAAGACTTTGTTGGCTGGGGAGAAGACTATTATAGCAATCTCAACGCCGCAAAGTGTGCTGAGCTCACTAGCCTTTTTGAAGACCCCAGCGCGACGTTTAGAGAAGGTGACCTGCAGATTATTTTTCTTCGGTATTTTTGAGATTGCAATCTTTTGGCGACCCATACAAGGTTTCTTCGCCATTGCTGAAGATACTAAAGAAGATCGGAGAAGAAAAATTTATGAAATGCTTGTAATATTTTCTTTTTTGAGACGAGTATTGTGGTCTGCTAGGGAAACATATGAGAGTATTTATAGGGTGGTCAATCTCTTGAAATTAAGGTGGACAAAATTATTGGCTACTGGTTTCTTTTTAACTCCCAATTACATAATTATATTTGATTAATGCAAAGATTTGGAAGTTACCAAATCTCAGTCTTTTCATGTATGAATGAATGTTATTATATGGAACTAATTATCTATATCAGTTATTGTAATTATAAAGATATAATCATCAAACATTCAGTTTCAGGTCTCTAAATAATAGTATAGACATTTGATGATCAATTCACTTCAAATTACTTAAGAATATTAAACTATGAATGTTGCTAATTAATTATGTTTTTCTAATCAGGACCAGTTAAATCAATCATTAATTTCTGTCCCATTTACATATCGCAATATATACCGTCTCCATGAAGAAGAATGTGCGTATACATGACATCTAGCCAGTTACTTAATTTTAATACTCAATACATAAAAATAATTAATAGATCAAATCAAAACCCATTTACAGATAAATTTATTTTTCTTGCGGGGAGACTTCCTGTCATGATTATTTACGTTATAAATGGTGGTTTAATTTAATCTAATTTTTCTACATTTATTAACGTTTTCATGCAGATAAGAGGATTGAGCATGTTGTCTTAAGAACTCAGTCGACAGTGACGCCACGATGTTCTTGCCTTCTTGGATATACATGGAAAATTATTTTTGTAGTAGTTGAAGCTCGCTCTTTCTCAGTTTCTTCACAATAACGGCAATGGATAACTTTTTGCTTCAAAAACTGAAAATTCTTTTTGACCTTTACTGTTTGAGGCCTGCAACCTTCTATATATTTAATTATTACTGTACCACCAAGACATATCTGCATGGAAAGTCATTCTGTGTCAATTCTAGTCTCTTTGTTAATATTTTTGTGATATGGATTAGCAATTGCCATAGCAGCGGGCCAAAGCCATTCGTTTTTGTTCACTGATTTAATTGGTAAGTGAGCTGTTAAATTTTTTACCTGTATATATATAAAGCAAATATAAGATAGATAAGATGCCTTTTATTCATACCATACTTAAGCATAACCATGAGACTAACCTCATGGCATACAATGCTGCAAATAAATAAAATATTAAAAGAAACCAAACATGTTTCAACCCAATTGACAGACACATTATGATAAATAAAATTAAAGACTCAAACCCTGAGGCATGAATAAACTAAACAAACTGTGTTCTGGCAGACACCCTTTTCAACATTCTAAACCATCAAGGATTTCAGTAAAATCCACGTCCGAATCCAGGATTATTATATCCATGAGGAGGCATCATATTCGGATTGAAGCCAGCAGACTGAAGATCAAATGGAAGATTAATCCCTCCACCACTTGATGAACTCGCTCCAAGAAACTGTGGAGGACCAGAATTCTGGATCATAATCTTCTCAGCTTGCTTTGCCACATTCTTCTTCAGCTCCTCTAGCGCCGCTTTTAACTGCTCAAGCTGTGGCAAACTAAGCTCTTCAATCGGATTCTCCCACCAGCACTGAGCCTGAGAAGCCTTCCTCATCTGAATAAGCTCTTCACCTCGCTTCTTTTCGGCCTCCAATTCACCAAGCACCTGAAAGAAATCAACCGTTTAGTTAAATTTTGGAATCATTTCATTAAAGTTATTTCTCAAAGCAAAATTATTTATGCTATATATTCATTCTTACCCAAACAAGTAAAATTAACCATGTTTTAACTTTTATTATATGATCAAATACAAACAAGCAAAATTTTGGAATAATCAGGGTTTAAGCCCCCTCATGGCCAAATATGTCATATTTAACCATGTTCCAAAGATGATAGGGTTCAATAAGAAGTCTAGTTTCGAACGAAGATTTCTGGATTATATATATACCTGAGTGAGTTGCATGTTGAGCTCCCGAACGCTAGCGTTGCGGTGAGCCTCGATGAGTTGCATGGTGCCGGAGATTTGAGGGGGGGCTCGGGTGAGATAATGATCAATGACCGAATCAACACAGGGGTGGCCAAAAGAGAAGACCTTCTTGCCGGGAGAAAAAACGACCAGGGCGACTTCAGCACCGCAAAGAGTGCAAAGTTCACTGGCCTTTTTGAAGAGGCCAGACCGGCGTTTCGAGAAGGTCACTTGGAGATTGCTTTCATTAGGCATTTTCACCATCTCCACCTTTTGGCGGCCCTTGCTCTTTCTTACCATGGTTAAAGATAAGAAGGAAAAAAATGGAGAGAAAATTAAGAGATTTGGGGTATGAATAAGTGCACGGAATAAGAAGAAATAAATGGGTTTTTATAGGGGGTTTGTAGGTTTAGAATTTAACAGTTTTGAGCTGTCCAATATAACTCAGTTCATGGTGGAAATTCATAGGGCTTTGTTTCAATTCAATTTTTTACTAGTTTTGGTGATTTTAAAATCTTTTATTTATATGGTATGAACTTGATGAATAATTAAAGATTAATGCAACTCTTCTCATTAGTTACAGCCTTCTCTTCGTTTCATCATGACCAGATACAATACAGATTAGACATGAAGTTTCCTGGAAATTTCTGTACACACACAGGATGAGTATTTGTTTTACAACTTTATAATTCCACTCACACTCATCAAAAATCAAAATTATTTGTGAATTTGATTCTGTTAATCAAACCCCTCACTGTTTCTATTTGAATTACATTTTTATTGAGATGTTGTCTTGTCTAGGGAGACGATTATACCAGAAAGAAATGCCATACATTGTAATTTATTGTTATTCCTAATTAATTAGGTTTTTCCATTCTCTAATGAGATAGTATTGTAGAACTCTCCGTTTTTTAATCCATTATTTTATTTCTCTTTTGAGCATTAATTTCATCCATAAAATATATTTGATAAATACCTCTTACATGCACTGTTGAATTGCTTGGTTGGAATCTTTTAATTTCCAATTAAAGAATTTATATCTATCCTTTTTCAATTTATACTTTCTTACTTCTTCTTTTTCTATATATATAGAACAACATTGGAAAATTTTAGGCAAGTGGTAGGGTATATGAACTCAGAAAAGTATATATAGATAAATAACTAGCTATATAATTAACTAAAAACACTTATATAATTATATTTTATTAAAGAAAAAATAAGAAAAAAAAAACCCTAGATGCTAAATATAATGTTTTCAAAATAGGGTGTAAACAAAATTTGTACTATATTAGTAGGGAAATCTAAATTTTCGTCGCGAGTTAATCAATTGAAATTCCAAGTTAAATGCTTAATCTTCAAAGATTATCTTACATGATTAAATACATATCTAAATATGTTTCCTACAAGAATGATATAATAAAAGCAATCCGATAAACGGGGGAGAAATTAGATTTCATCCTTGTGATCAGAAACATTTTTATTATATAGTAACTTAAAATGAACTTCAATGAGATCGATCCATGCTTATGTTTTTAAGATTGGTAGCATATACATATTAACTAACTAATTAATTCAAACTCGTTGATGAACTTTAATATTCTATTTTAACATTTTAACATTTTAACCATAAATCAATTATCAATATATAGTATATTGGAAGTGTATTTACCGTTATATTATTTTGTTTATTAATCAAAATTATTAGGTATAGGGATGCAATATCAAATCCAATTTCATATTAATAAATTATCTAGTATATAAGTAATGCATTTTCCCACTTGAGTGAGTGAAAATAATCATTCAATTGCAATTTCTACATAAGATGGAGACCACTGCTAGTTGGTTTGAAGACCAATTAGGGTTAATTCGAACAACGATTCGTAAGGTTTCAAAAAGCGTCAACTAGATGTCGACTTTTGGTGTACTATAAATATATCATCTCTATTTTGGAAAAATTAGTAAAAACCAATCCTTGAAACTAATGACGTTAAAAATTGAGTCATAAAGTAGTGTGAAATAACTTTTTACCCCTGTAATTTGTACATGTGATGAATTAACCTAAAAAAATTGTTGGAAATGATTAAATATCATATCTAAATATGTTTCCTACGAGAAGGGACGTCCACAGCCCAATTCTTGCTTAGTTTAAGTGGAGATTGGGTAGGGAGTCCCCAAAATTGAAAGTCAATCCTAGTTTTGCTTTGAATCTCTCAATTTTCTTGTTAATATAAACTATAATAATATTTTGTTTACATCTTTTTACCTATAAATGCTTATTGTTATTAAGATCGAGTTAATATAACTGAGAAAGAAATTTATATTAGATTTTAATAGGAAAAAAACAAAGAAATAATTAGATCAACAAAGTAAAAATTTTGATGGATTGATTTTTTTTCTTTTTTTTTAACATTATAAATAATCTAAACCTAGCATGTGATTCGGGCAGGATAAAATGGAATGAATTATATTATTAAACAACATTATATGTTACATTTTCGGTGGTTATTGATGTCTTTTGACATTAGTGGTTTTAACTTATTGAAGACTTTTTTATTAAGTTTTGGGGATTTCGAGCCGGCCAGACCAAGACATTAATCTCCAACCCCGGCCCAAAAAATAATTCAAGGATGAAAACTCATCCTTGGCTTTGTCCCCAGCTCATCCCTGAATGAATGGGATGAGGGCTGCAAGGCCGTTCCTACGGATATTTTTGTCATCATTATATGGTAAATCAAAAGCTCCTTAATATTACACATAAATTACGGAGGTATTTATGAAGTCGATCTAGCATTTTGTTATGTTGTTTATTTAGGTATAGGGATGATATCTCAAATCCAATTCTTGTTTCATTTTTATTAAGCCTTATTGATTTATATGGACGCAGCATAATTTTTCTGAGTTGTTCTTCTTACAGACTGGATTACTCTGGTAATTATTTAATTTTAGAGGCATATAATAATGACTCATATAAATGACAAAATAACACATAATCATAAATCATATATAGTTTCCATAAAATAACAGTTATTGTTGGCTGTTTTTAACGTAAGTTACAACTTTGCAAAATCTTAAACAGATTTATATTTGGGGAAATTGAAATTATTGAAGTTTTAAATAGTAAAATATTCATGTAGATGAACCCTAACCCCAACTGACTGAATTCAATTCACTTGGTAAAAGAACTTTAATAAAATTAAATTTGATAAGAAAATACAGAACAACATTGGAAATTTTGGGTAAGTGGAAGGAGAATGAACTCAGAAAAAATAGTAACTTGATCAAGAAATTGAGCTATTAGAGCAATCTAAAGTTTTATCACCAACTATAATCTTTATAAAAATTTTGACACAATTAAATTAAAACAATCGAGAAATTAGATTTTATTCTAGCTAAAAATACTTTCACTATGGTAAAAATGAACTTCAATAAGATCAATTGATGATCATATTTTCTAAGTTAGTTTTAAACATTAATATTGTTAATAATAAAAATAATAATAACATCTTATTAATATTAATTAATTTTATAGTTGAAGAACTACAATATCCCACTTGAATGCAATTATATAGAATTAGAATTTCATCAAGAGATATATGAATAAGAATGTTTCTAGGTTTCAAGACTAATTAAGTAGGTAAACTATGGCCTAATTTGAGTTTGACCAACCATCAAAACCTATAAAGATTAAAGAATTTTATTTTTCAGCCCACAAAATTTTTGAGATTTTCTGATTATATGCTAGAGAATTTACAAAATATTTAAATATGAAAGTTTGCTAAAATAAAACTGGCTCTGTCCAACTACTATCAATCATACTTGAAAAATGTAATTGCTCAATGCCAAGAATTCAAAAAATGTTTTTTTATTTTTTTTATTTTTTTTATTTCAAAATTATTAATTTCAAGCCTTACAGATGTATATGGCAGCAAAGTTGTCCTCTTACAGACTGGAGTCACTGGATTATTCTGGTTTTGGCAATTAATTACCATACATGAATAAAAAATCAGACTGGAGTCACTGGATTATTCTGGTTTTGGTACTTAATTGCCATACATGAATACAAAATAAAATTTTAGAGGCATATAATAATGACTCACATAAATGGCAACATTACCATATAATCATTTTAATATTCATATATAGAAGATATACACTATTGTTGGCTTGTTTTTCATAATTTACAACTTATAAATTCTTTAAAAGATTCAAATTTATACGTACATACATATTATTATGAATTTGTATTTAGTTTAAATTAAATTTCATCAGAATAGATTTTGCTTCGGTGAATTATAGAGGTAAATGATAAATCAAAAGCAACACATAAACTAAATTAGACTGTCTCTCAAGATGGATTATTTTGATACAATTGTCACTTACAACAAGAGTCCATCACCATAATCCCCAAGAGCTTGGCCTGGTGATCAAGAAAATTCGTTCTCTTCATTGACTTTCCAAGTTCAAATCACCCTGAAATCACCTACGACATTTATTGCTTACTTAGAACATTGGGTATATAAAGTATTCATTGAGCCTTGAAGACTAATTAAGGTGTACACAGACTGATTCGAATACTCTAATTACGAAAAAAAAAAAAAAAAAAAAAAAAAAAAAAAAAAAGCCCATCACCATTTTATACTCACGACCCTTTGTTCATGGGAGTAAAACTTCCAAGAATATGGAAAGAAAGCTATAAGAAAATCATCTATTCATGTTTATAAATAGTAAGTTAAATTCTTCCACATAATCCATATAAGAAAAAAGAACATGAAAACACAACATTAATATACATGGCGGTTAAAACAAACTCAATGATCCGAACGAGTGATCAAGAAATTAGTTGCTTGCTAACCAAAGTCGACTCTATGCATTGATGTGAAGACTAACTACGGGCGGGCAACTATTCGGTCTGAAATGAAAGTTCTTTAAGCTGCTGAGGATCCACCTCTGATGGAGCTCTAGTGAGGGCACACTGAGCCGTCGTTGTCTTTGGGAATGCTATGACATCCCTAATGGAATTGGCGCCGGCCAATAACATAACCAGTCTATCCAAACCATAAGCAATGCCTCCTGCAACGAAGAAAAAGTAGACTGTTGAAAAATATAAAAAATAAAAGTTCACCATCAGAGTCAAGGCAGGCAAATTAACGCAATGAGATTGCCACAGGAAAAAATGTATACTACAAGTACTAGAGAAGCCAAAAAACCCCACAAAAACTGCTGTCTAAGCAAAAGAAGTCTACAGAGACAGTACTTGACTAGCTAGTGCACATGCTATTTCGATGAAAGACCTTTCAATACATCAGACTATATCCAAATAATAGACATTTCTTGCAGCTAGTCATTCCCTTACAGGTCTGCCTATGCTGTCCCTAAGCAGTGAATCGAAAGCCTGTGCAGCTAAAGCAAGCACATCTTTAATCTCAAGACTAGCAATTCAAAGTCTATCATAAAAAATATCTCCTCCACATTTAATAACTCAACATGCCCACTAAAGTCATGCCTGAATTGAACAAATGACATTTGGTTAACCACAGTTAATTATATTCTGTTGACATTTGGGACAGAAAGCTAAATACCTATTAATTCCATAATGTCTCAACAGAATTGGGGATACAAACTACAAGGATGTGCATGAAATATATGCTTCATGTGTGCAAGTATTTACCACAAAACGGACAACAAAAAGTGTGGGCAAGCTAAGAGTTACCATGAGGTGGAGCACCCATGTCTAAAGCCTCCAGAAGGTAGCCAAACTTTGCTTCAGCCTGCAGACAAAAATAACATATAGTCCCCATGCTCAAAACAATGCAAAGGTATTTAAAAACCAAGAATGTGCTATAAACGGAATAAACCCAAGTCTCAAGGCCTTACGGCGACAAGCATACTTCATAGAGCCCTCAAGTTTCAAGGTTGAAATTCAAGCTACCAAATGTTCAAAGCATGGAGTGTAAACACTTAAGATCTGTTAACTAGAACTAAAGTTCTTCATGAACTAAATGTATAAGTTCTACTGTCCCCTTTTAAGGTTCCAATAAAACCAATAAAATTATGAATGTGAAACTTATCTTTGTAAAGATAAAACAAAAGTAATGCCATGATCCAATATTTTTTTTTTTTTTTTTCTGTTGGACTCTGTGGAAGGGTTTAAAAAAGGTCTTCAAATGCATAACATGATATCCAGACCATTGACTCTTGGCTGGGCCCATAAAGATATCATAATTCATGGGTGATAAACACCTTCTGCCAATGACCAAATAGCTAGAACACCGTTGTAACTTCCTAGAATCATACAACACCCAAACAATGGCCATAATAAACTTTAAAGCAAGCAATTCAATCAAAGAGCACAACAGCTAAAAGCCAAAGAGTCTTCTCACCTGCTCAGATGAGATGCCAACAATTTCTAAAACTTTTTGTTGGACCTCACGTTTATAAATTCTCAAACTTCCTCCACCAATCTGACAATATCACAGGAAACAAGTAACAACACAACTTTATTATTGATTTTTATGTAGTAGAAAGCTTTAAAAATGCAGAAATCTGGATAAATGAATTAACCTCAACTCCATTGTAAACCACGTCATAAGCAAGGGCACGAGCAGAGGGGAGATCTTCCATGTCCTCAGGGTTTGGTGCAGTAAATGGATGATGCAAGGCCTGCAAAGAATATCAAATCCATGTTAAAGGAAAAAAACAGAAGATGTAAAACAGCATTATTGCAGACTATAACTTTTATGGCACATGTTAATGAACAGGATATAATCTCTATAGAACTAATATTGCAGGTGAAAAAGGAAAAAGAGACAAACCTCAAACCTCTGCTCTGGTTCATTCCATTCAAACATTGGAAAATCAGTCACCCATAGAATTGAATGCTTGGACTAGATATCCCAAAATAAAAAAAATAAAAAAAGGTAAAAACGTTAAATAATACCTGTAGACAAATAATTATATAAATTTGAAGACTGGTAAAAAAACTTACATGATCAATTAAGCCCAACTGATGGGCAACAAAAATTCTAAGCCAGTCTAGAGTTTTATTAACTGATGCAGGATAGCTCACTGCAAACAAGATTAGATCACCTGGCCCTGCAGAGCATCGCTTCAGCAATTGCTCTTTATTTGTTGGATCCAAACTTGATACCAGTGAAGCAATTCCCTCAAACTCTCCTGAAAGGAAATATTAAACCCATCAATGGTAAAACACAAAAACTATAAGATCTTCAATTTGATAAAGAGAGAAAGGATAACAATTGTCTCCATTTACCACCATCCATAACCTTCAGGAAAGGCAAACCCTTTGCTCCAGACTTTATTGCTTCATTGTAGATATCACCTTTCTTAAGAGCAGTGTTTGAATATCTTTTGGCTCCTGAAGGAACACATAATGCTTTGACAATTCCCCCATTTTTCAAGGTATCTGAGAAAACTCTGAAGGGAGACTCTAAAAATAGATCTGATACCTGCATTCCAATATAAAATCCCTTTCTGTAATAACAATGCAAAATTAAAAATATATACATATATAAATCTGACAGCCTTTGAAACTAAAAGTTCCTCATCAGTACATAAGAAAAGGCAGATGATTACATCATTCAACTCAAGATTGAATCTAGTATCTGGCCTGTCGGAACCATATCTATTCATTGCTTCAGCATATGTTAGCCTTGGAAAAGGGTTTGGTAGCTGGACACCTTTAATCTCCAGAAATACCTGCAGCAAACAAAAGTATCTAATCAAATGTGTGCTCATTCATAATAGAGATGTTTTCAACATGTCAAATTTCTGCAATTGCAGAGCAGAAATGAAATAAAGACATGAATAACAAGCTTGAATATCCTCCGACTGTATAACAAATTGCAAGTGTACAACCGATGTAAGACCAATAGTTCTAGAAATTAAGGGAGAGAGAGATATAGAAAGAAAGAAGGGAAAGTAATGGGAGATGAACCAGAAGAATGGAAAAGGGAGAAATCAAGAAGAATTAGGGGAAGAAACAATTAGAATAGGGAGAGAAAACATAATATCATAAATCAATAGTCATCACTATAATCTCCTTCCAATGCTCCTTCTAATGACAAACAAATGATACAGATCAGAAAGGATAAAATAAGTAAAGTAAGAAAGAGGAGAATCAGAGAAAAACAAAATGAATCAAGAAACAAAGGCAGAAATTAGGAATATAGCCGTTCTTCATTCATAAATTCATACTGTCTACTTACAAAAAAAATAAAATAAAATAATAATAATAATAATTGAAGGAAACAAAATATACTAACTTTTCTAATCAAATCTTCATTGAGCCTCAACATGTCCTCTAAAGGAGTGAAAGCCATTTCCATATCAAGTTGAGTGAACTCAGGTTGTCTATCTGCTCTTAGATCTTCATCTCTAAAGCACCTGTAAAGACAAATTTCGAAATTTTAGCACTCAAAAGCTAAAAGTAGACAATTTGAAATTGGAAGAATCCTCAAGGGAATTCAAAAAAAAAAAAAAAAAGAATCCTCAAGGGAATAGGTCATTTGTCATTTCCTAGAAAAAGAAAATTTAGCCACTTTAGGGTTCATTAAAGTTGGAATAAAGAATTTTAACTTCAAATCTTAAGTGAGTCCAGGGCAAAATATGCACATGGTCTTAAATAGTAAGTTCATCATGAAAAGCAGAAAGCAGTGCATAGTCGATATAGCAACACCCGCATTAATATAATCAAACAGTCAAGAAGCAAAAAAAATACCTTGCTATTTGGTAATATTTATCAAAACCCGAGACCATTAACATTTGCTTAAAGAGTTGTGGACTTTGAGGCAAAGCATAAAATGTTCCTGGCTTCAAAATACACATTAGAATGAATCAGACCCACACAAGCCATGAAGAAGCATATAACTAACAGATAGCAATAAGATAAAATGTAGATACATGGTTTGCTATTTTTAACAAAATAAGCTGTCATTGGAAAAGAACCCAAAATTGAATATAATAAACAAAGAAACAAAAAAACAAAGCCCTATATGTATTTTCACCACTTTAACTTATTGAACAAATATTCATCCTATTTGACTGTAACACTTCATACGTATAGAAAATTTATATCTTAAACTAAAATCAGAAGAAAAGTAAAATCATTAAAGTATTTATTTATCATTTATATTGAACTAAATCATTATTGAGATTTTGGGAGAATAAATAAATTAAAAAAAAACCAGAAAGAGCAGGAAGGATACATCAGTAGACAAAGACATGAGTTTAATGTTTTGACATGGACACAGGGTGTCATAGAAACTTCCTGAAATTTAGTCATGGAGACACATAGCCAAATAAGTGTATTTGTGAATTTCCAATATATTGAAGTGTAATAAACTATAATCAGTTGTTGTTTCTTGATAAATCATAACCCAGGGACAATTATGAAAATAGTAATTTTTGCATATTTGTTAATAGCCATGCATTGTAGCTCATAATCTTACCAATTTTACTTAATACATGTAAGTGATTTCCTTTAAAGTTAACTAGTGAGTGTTGGACATAGATAAACATATAATGGATACACCAATTCTTATATAAGAAGTATCATAAATTTCATAGGAAACAACAATAAGAGTCCACATAGAGCTGAATGATAGTTATATGTTGCTAGCACAAATGTCAGTTTCACTAAAAGCATGAGCTTTCTGCATCGCTCAGCATAATTAACACAAAAAGATAAGGGAGCCCTCCCCCTTCAAAAATATAAAAACAAGCTAGCGTTCTAACTCCTGAGATCTGAATCTAATTCTATATCAAACTTGCAACAAACTCCAGAATTAAGGTTTCGGTCTTTCCAGAATCACAAGTACAAGAAACACAATTGCTATTGAATAAACAGAAGCTCGTAGTATGGGTAAATACCTGAACTCTTGAGGGAACCAAATAATCACGAGCGCCTTCTGGAGTAGACCTAGAGAGTATTGGAGTCTCAATCTACCTTAAAACCATGAAAAAGTAAGAACCAAAACATAGAATAAATATAAATAACTTGAAGCAAGAAAAAAATCAAATAAACAATAAAGAAGCTTCCACAGATAAGACCTCCACAAATCCATGTACATCCTCCAGATGTCTTCGAAAGAGTTTCACTACTTTATGCCGCAACAATATGTTATAATGCATTTGCTGCCGGCGCAAATCAAGGCAACGATATCTGTTAACATGTACTTGAGTCAAAAAAATAAAGAAATTTTATCAAATAAAAAATTATATTGAAACCCCAAAAAATGATTCATTGTAACAAGAGATGTCTGCAATCAATGATGCATAAAATGATTGAGATAAAAAAAAGCTTTCAATCAAAGACCGGAGCAGAAAGAACGTTGAGCACAATGTTTTCACAAAAGAATGAGTAATTAAACAATCAAATTAAATGCCTCCATCAATCAAATTTAATATAAAATTAAATGTCAATTTTATGATAATATGCTTGATACCATAATAGAGTGACAGCAGAAATCAGAAAAAGTAGTGGCAGCAGTGCCATAAGGAAAGAAGAATTACATTCTATGGTGCTGGACAAAACAAAACTTAACAATTATCCAAATGATATGGTTAACATGAGAATATGACTCAAAATCTTGAGTAAGAAGAGTATAATTGCACCACAGTACAGGATACGGAAAAGGAAGCACAGTAATACATGTCTTTGACCCATGTTTGGAGAGTCCAAGTATTATTTTTCTGTGTTCCATTAATTTTTACCAGTCCAGTAGTGAGTAGACAGTGCATAAACGAGACCCGAGGACAACCACAAGTCTTTTTAGTTACGCCTCTGGTTATGCACTTATGCTGTATGCTTTGTTCCTTGCATTGACGGAGCAATTTAATACAGTAATTGAGTATAATTTTATAATTAATTAACTAAGATTATTTTACGACTACAAATATTAAATATTAAATTTAACTAGTATAGTAAATATAGATATTATTAAAAATAAATATAAATAAAATTTTATAATTAAACTTAAATTGATATTTAAATATTTAATTAATAATTATTTAAATTAGCTTAATTTAGTTTGCATGACCAAAATTTAAACTTATTGATTTCATGTATAATCTTGTTTGATATAATACTGGACCGAATACAATATAAGAATACCTTTCTATCCAGTCTAGTCCAACCTAAGGCAATATCAAAAACACTTGAATAGTCTTAAAACCAATCACCTCAAGCGAATCTCCTCTTTGGCAAAATCATTTGCATCATCAGAAGTAGTAACTAGGAAGGGCAACTTTGATTTCACAGAATTCAATACCTGAACATCCTCTGCAGCAACCTAAGGCACAGGTAGTCAGAAACATAATTCAAATTGGACTATATACCAAAATAAATGGAGCCAATGAAGTAACGACATGCAATAAAATACCTCAATGAAGCCAGTTTTCATTTTCTTATTAACCGACTCACTTGGCCGGGACCGAATCACACCCTCCACAGCAATCACATATTCCAACCTCAAATCATTCACAGTGGAATGAGCATCAGGAAACTGATCAGGCAACGTCGTAACCTATAATTCAACAATACAAACAACAAAATTTTAACTAAAAAAATATTTTAAAAATAGGAAAATTGAAAATTGAAAATTCAATACATGCCTACTAGAAAATCACCCCGTCTCACATGTTCTTTAAAAAAAAAAGCCTATGTCCCCTGGAAACACTTAATTTCAATAAACCAAGCCTTTATTTCAAGTGGTTTCTAATCATTGCAGCAACATCAATATGTGCCTATATGAAAAATATCACATGCTAAAAAAGCTTATTTTGGTAAAAGAAACAGTTTTTCAAGCGCATTGTTATCTAAAAATTGATTTCTTAAACCTCTAGCACCTAAAAAAACACTTGCGAAAATCTAAAAGAATATTTAAATTTTAATAGAGTCAAAATAAAAACCGCCCCCAAAACTAAAATTCTCATAATTTTCGATAACAATAACGCTACCCTTCTTAAAAAAGAATTTACAAGCACACAAACAAATAAAAAACAAAAAGATTAATAGTACCTGGACAATTCCAGTATGGTCTCTGAGGTTAAGAAAAGTGAGGCCACCATGGACCCGGTGGAGGGCAACCCACCCGCAAAGCCTGACCCGTTTACCCACATCATCAGGCGTTAACTCCCCGCAGTACCCGGTGCGGGAGACCCAATCGAGGGCGGCGTCATTGAGAGGCAATTGTGGCTTAATGGCAGTAGCGTTGGTGGTAGTTTCAGCGGAAGCAGAAACAGAGGAGAAAATTCTTTTGTTTTCCTGGAAGTGCTTTTGTTGTTGCGGAGGGTTTGAAGAGAAAGCAAGAGAGAGTTCTCGTGGTGCGGAGAGAGAGAAGAGGGAGAGATTTGATGAGGAGGGACATGGTTGAGTTCCAGGAAAGCGTGGCCTACCGTGCTCAGACTGCTAAGATTATTTAAGGCTTTCAGTTCAATTAAAGAGTTATTTATAAGTCCAAATATGATATTTTCTTCTAAAAGCAACCGTGGTTACTCAAACCCACAAAAACTTGTAAAAAGACATAAAAGCCCTTTTTTCATTTCTAATTATAAATAAAATAAGCAAAAGAATAATTAGGTGTAAAAAATATAAAGAAAAATCCTAAAAATGCTTTTCATAAATAATTGTATCTTTTTTATTTAATAAATTAAAACTATAAGTATTTAAATCAAAGAATTTTCTTTATCATAGAATTTTTAATGATATAATATTTAAAAATAATAATATAAGAGATGCAAATTATAAAATTAAGAAAGTAAAATAAAATAAATGCTAATCAAAATAAACAAAAAGAACAAACCTCCCTCCCTAAATATAATTAATTTGGTTTTTATATTTGGTTAATTTTCAACATATTTTCATCTTTATCGCTGCATATGATAGATTAGACTAATGTCAGACACCTTTGAAAAAAAATGTCGTTATTAACCCAAGGAGAACCTTAAGAAGGTGGTTTGGCAGTCAAGAAAGTTTGCTCCTTTCATTGATTTCTTAGGTTCGAACTACTTGGGACCACCTATCATATTTGTGACTTACTTTGGAACATTAGATATGTAGCGTGTTTAATAGATCTCGAAGATTAGTTGAGATATACTTAAATTGGTCTAAACATCGTCATCCAAAAAAATGGAGGAAATTTAACTCCCTAGACCTCCCAAGTTTGGATTTAAAAAAATGACCTTAAAAATATTTTTCAATTTTTTTTTAATTTAGAAAAACTGACGTGGCACACTTAGGATTCATTAAACATGTAAAACGGGTTAAAGTGAAAGGATTTAAACATATGTGGGTAATATTATAATTAATGGAAGTTTGTTTAAATTTTGAAAATTAAAAACAACCCACACCCTTCAAAATCGTTTAATCAAGCCAAATACCCAAAAAACGATTGACGACCACCTTTGATTTCTTTGTCATTTCTGACGACGAAAGTGCCCTATTCCGGCAAATATTCGATCCTAGAGCTTCCTTATACAAAATCATGGCTGATATTTAGAAAGAGGAGGAAAACCCAACCCCACTTCAAATCCTAGACTCTGGCGGTGGTGGTAGTTCAAAGGTTGTTGAAGAAGAAGCTCCAGTTGATCATCCGATGAGTGGAGGTGATCTAGAGGTAGAGGAGATGATGGCGGCACAAGAATAGAGAGAAGAATCAGAAAATGGTTCTAAAGAGGAGGACCCTAGCGAGAATTCAAGTGAGGAGGAAGACGTCGGTGAAAAAAGGGTACTTTTTTTTTTTTTTTTTTTAATTGGATGAGAAATTTGATTGATTTGTGCGAATTTGGGAGATATGTAGTTGGTTTTATTGTTATGGTGGCTGTGGCGTTTTGTCAAGTAGTTGGCGAGCATTGGGGGAGTGGCTTTGTTTGGGTTCCAAAGGATGGGAGAAGGCAAGGGAGGCCGTAAGGAGGTTGTTTGTGGGAGGTTGCTGGGCTGGTGATGGAAATAGGTGGCGGAATAGGGGGACTGGAGGGCTGCCTTGCATATTACAAGGCTGGCCACGCACAGCACGCTTAGCGCTACATGCGCTGTGCGTGGCCAACACTGTAATATGCAAGGCAACCCTCCAACCTCCCTATTCTGCCACCTCCTTCCATCCTCAGCCCTCTAACCTCATGGAACCTACCACAATAGCCTCTGTAGGGCTTGCATTTGCTTCCCAAGTCCTTTCAAGGCCAAAAACACTCACTCCCCGATGCCTTCGAAGCCCATATCCCCCAAATTGGCAGCATATTGGTTGTTTTGGTTTTTTTTTTTTTTTTTTTTGGTGATATTTAGTTTATATCGATTGTGCTGATTTTTCGAAGCGCAAATTATAAAGACTATGGGTTGGAGGTTGTAAGCGATAAGGTACCGTACTTCCCCGTAAGGGTGACAGTTAGGTCGAGTCGGCAAGTTTTTATGAGAATAATGGAGATTTTACAGGAACATAAGAAGGGTATAGACTGATTCAAAGAGAGTTGTTTAGGTCATTTTGTGAACATTGGAGAAAATTAGAAAAAGGCATTCTAGGGGCAGAGAGTGTATTATATGTTGTTGCACTTAGTTAAAAGCCAAAAAAAAAAAAAAAAATGTGGTTCGTGGTGGATGGAAAGCCATTACGTTTTGGGATGATGGAATATGTCCTGATGACAAGCTTAAGATGTGGGGCATTTCCAGATGCAGCAGAGTAAGAGAGAATAAAGAAGAGTAGGGCAGCCGATAACTTGACTAAAAAGGTTTTTTTTTTTTTTTTTTTGGGGGAATATTACGGGATGTGATTTAGAGGAAAGGTTAGAAGAATATGGGTATACCTCTTTAGAGAGGTTCAAGATGTGCCTGGTATGGTTCGTGCATTCGATCCTAATAGCTTCTGATGATTTTCAGTTTGATGACAGGATAATGCAGTATGTACGAGGGGAAAGGCCCAACATGGCAACAGTTGGGAAAACGTTAAAAGAGTATACTGCATCATGAACATCAAGGATATGCATTGGATAACCGTCGTCATGCTACTAGAGGAGGGCTTGCTGCAAATCCTTGACTGCAATCCCAATATTTGTTGAGAGAGGCAGTTGGAGACGGAGTTGCAGCCACTGTGTGTATTGTTCTTGCGGCTGTTGCATAATAGCGGGATGTTTCAGCACTTGGGTGATGAACTACTGATGGGAAAGTGGCTACTCGAGCGCCTTCCCGTCCCGACAAATGACTCAAGGTAAATTTTGTATAAAACTTACATAATACAATTGTTTTATAAGCTGATTATAATGCTAATGTCTTCCTCCTATTGTAGTGCTGATTGCAGGGCATATGCACTGAAATTTATTGAGTTCAACATGACTAACACCCTGATAGACGGCTTGAATGACGAAACAATGAGTAACTGTCGGGAGCGTTGGGCTGTTGAGTGCTTCTATGGGCATATGGATCCCTTTTGATTGACCAAAACTCAATCCAAGTCATTCTTGATGATGTCATCAAAAGGTATGGAAGTTGGACTTAGAATTTTGTAGTTTATGTGATGCTGGCTTATTGGGTTGTCTTGAATAATTGGATCAGCTAGTGTTGTTAGGCATCGGGCTGGCCCTGCTTTTGTTTTCGATATATATAGGAGATCTATTTGTTGTATATAATGTTGTAATTGACACATTTCAGATTAATACAAAAGCAATTCAGTATTTCTCTCCTTTTTTTGAGTTTGAGTTTATTTAGTATTCTTGATATATGGCATTGATGTGTTGATGCAATTAGGTTGTCAAATTCAGGAGAAAATATGGAATTAATATATGTTAGTGATTTTAGTTTGTCAAAATTCAGAAGAAAAGCTAGAAAAAATATGTATTGCCCATGATCGCTTAAGCGATATATAAGTGACTACATATATCGCTTAAGCGACAAAGGGTTTTCTATAAAGGATCGCTTAAGCGATCGTGCATTTGGATATATGTTTATACTGTCATGGACTTGATTGCTTAAGCGATTCAAAATGGCTTAAGCAACCAAGGGTAAAAGCAAAGAATCGCTAAAGCGAGAACACAAATCGCTTAAGCGATCGTGCATCTTGGCAAATCTTGATTCTGCCTCGAACTTGATCGCTTAAGCGATTTGGTATCGCTTAAGCGACCAAGGGTAAAACCGAAAAATCTCTTAAGCGAGACCATAAATCGCTTAAGTGATCGTGCATCTAGGTAGATCTTGACTCTGTCTCGGACTTGATCGCTTAAGCGATCCAGAATCACTTAATCAACCAAGGGTAAAAGCGAACAATCGCTTAAGTGAGACCATAAATCGCTTAAGCGAGTGTGCATCTGAGTAGATCTTGATTCTGTCTCGGACTTGGTCGCTTAAGTGAAGAATCGCTTAAGCGAGATCATAAATTGCTTAAGCGATCGTGCATCTAGGTAGATCTTGATTCTGCCTTAGACTTGATCGCTTAAGCGACCAAGAGTAAAAGCGAACAATGGCTTAAGCAAGAAATTAAATTGCTTAAGCGATCATGCATCTAGGCAGGTATTGATTCTGCTTGTACATGATCGCTTAAGAGATCAAGGGTAAAAGTGAAGCATCGCTTAAGTGATCTTGAGTTTTGCTTGTACGTGATAGCTTAAGCGATTAAGGCTAAATACACAGGATCGCTTAAGCTAGAAATGAAATCTCTTAGGTGATCCAATGTATATGGATTATTTTTATTGCCTTTCATAAGATCGCTTAAGCGATTAACACTATCTCTTAAGCGATAAAAGCTTATCAACACTGGATCGCTTAAGCGATGACATGATTGCTTAAACGATTCCTTTTATTTATTATTTTTTTTTTTGGAATAGGTTGTCCTATATTAAGTGACGTTAATGTGAACTTCAGACGCTCACAACATCACATGATTATTAACGTTAATGTTAAGCGACATCGGTTAAGAACACTTATTAAGGCCAATTAAGAAGGATTATTTGCAACCTAATTCCATCAACACATATTAAGGTTACAACCGTATGATATATGGATGAATGTCATAACGCACTAGTATGACACGTTAGTAGAAATGTACCTGATTTCATAAATATGGATATGTATTTAAGAATGATTAGATTGAAATAAGCTTCAATTTTGACTGTATAATTAGTTCAGTGGACCATGATCGGTCTTGTGTCAACTTATTTGATTATTTATATCACTTAATCAATTTTTTTCAAAATTATATTTTAATTAAATTAGTTCTTTTACATCTGTATTAAATATGGTACATAAACATGGAAAAGAAGTATTAAACTATAGAATGTTTTTAAAGTACCAAAGTAAATTACCCTTAATCGCTTAAGTGATATATGGTGTCGCTTAAGTGATCCCGTCTATTTAGCCTTGGTCACTTAAGCGATATAGGGTTTTACTTAAGAGATCCTGTCTATTTAGCATTGGTCGCTTAAGCGATTATAAATCGCTTACGTGATCTTGTCAAAGGCAGAATAAAGGTAATCCGACTACAATGGATCGCTTAAGCGATCCTAGGTCTCTCTTAAGTAATCCAGTATGTTCAGATTTAGTCGCTTAAGTGATCACATACAAGCGAGGATTAGGATCACTTAAGCGATGCTTCACTTTTATCCTTAGTAGCTTAAGCGATCATGTAAAAGGCAAAATCAATAGATGCCCAGATGCACGATCGCTTAAGCGATTTACTTTCTCACTTAAGCAATTTTCGCTTTTACCTTTGGTCGCTTAAGCGATTCTTCACTTTTACCATTGATCTCTTAAGTGATACCAAATCGCTTAAGCGATCAAGTCCGAGGCAGAATCAAGATTTTCCTAGATGCACGATCACTTAAGCAATTTATGGTCTTGCTTAAGCGATTCTTTGCTTTTACCTTTGGTCGCTTAAGCGATTAAGTCTATGACAGTATAAAAATTTGTCCAGATGCACGATCGCTTAAGCGATTTATTGTCTCACTTAAATGATCCTTTATAGAAAACCTTTTGTCGCTTAAGCGATATATGTAGTTGCTTATATATTGCTTAAGCGATCATGGGCAATACATATTTTTTTCCAGCTTTTCTCCTGAATTTTGACAAACTAAAATCACCAACACATATTAATTCCATATTTCCTCTTGAATTTGACAACCTAATTGCATCAACACATCAATGTCATGTAACAAGAATACTAAATAAACTTAAACTAAAAAAAGGGAGAGAAATACTGAACTGCTTTTGTATTAATATGAAATATGTCAGTCACATTCAATTATAACATTATATATAACAAATAAATCTCCTATATACATCGAAAACAAAAGCAGGGCCATTAGCCTCCATCCCGCTCTTCATCATTCTCTTCAGCCACTTCCCTATCCTCCAAAATTATCCGACACACCTTCAACATCAACATCAGCAACAACATCACAACCCAAGTATCAGCAGTCTGACGCCTAACAACACCAACTGATCCAATTCAAGACAACCCAATAAGGCAGCATCACATAAGCTACAAAATTCTAAGTCCAACTTTCATACCTTTTGATGACAGCATCAACAATGACTTGGATTGGGTTCTAGTTAGTCAAAAGGGATTCATATGCCCATGGAAGCACTCAACAGCCCAACGCTCCCGACAGTTACTCATTGTTTCGTCATTCAAGCCGTCCATCAGGGTGTTAGTCATGTTGAACTCAATAAATTTCAGTGCATATGCCCTGTAATCAGCACTACAATAGGAGGAAGACATTAGCATTATAATCAGCTTATAAAACAATTGTATTATGTAAGTTTTATACAAAATTTACCTTGACTCATTTGTAGGGACGGGAAGGCGCTCGAGTAGCCACTTTCCCATCAATAGTTCATCACCGAGGTGTTGAAACATCCCGCTGTCGTGCAACAACAGTAGGAACAATGCACACAGTGGCTACAACTCCATCTCCAACTGCCTCTCTCGACAAATATTAGAGTTGCAGTCAAAGATCTACAGCAAGCCCTCCTCTAGTAGCGCGACGACGGTTATCCAATGCATATCCTTGATGCTCATGATGCAGTATACTCTTTTAACATTTGCCCAATCATTGCCATGCCCTTTCCCGGGCCTCTCCCCCGTACATACTGCATCATCCTGTCATCAAACTGAAAATCATCAGGGACACCATCGAAGTCATCTATGGCCAATCTTTTCCACTTGCCTCCCCTTGTTACACTTCTACCAATGGCCTTTTCATTAAATTGTCATATGTAATTACTAGCGTTTGACCAAAAGCCACATCAGTGATGGCACAGTGCGAATACAGAATATCACAATTACCGCTCTGTAGTCGCCTCATAAGTGCCAATACATCATCGATGTGCTGCATGATAATCCGTAAATTATACAGTTTTTATTTAATCTTTTTGTCGGATTTCAGGTACTTTCTAGTGCATTTTTACCCGAATGGGTGCGTAATTCTCTATTTTTTCGTGTTTCAGTTAAAATGGACTCTTTTAGTGAATAAAGAAAAAAATTTGACAAGTTTTGACTCAGAATTGAAGGATTTCAGAAGTTAGGAGAGTTCCGGAGTAGGACAATGCACGATGAAGCTTGTTTCCAAGGTGGAGAGTCGAAAATCGAAGAATCGGACGAAGAGGCAAGTAGAGTGGCGTTTTCGTAATTTCAGAACTCTTGAAGAACTTCCCGGCCCGAAGAAATTGTCTTCTGCGAAGTTAGCGTAGTCGAATGTAAATCTTTCATTCTTCGCCGCGGCGAAAGTCATAAATTAAAGTTTTGTAAACGCACAGTTTCGTGTGTGTTTTGTTTTGAACTGGGTTTTTAGGACTAGGTATAAAAGAAAAACATGAACTTTTTTTAGAGGGGATCTCTCTCGGCGGTAGGTTAGCCGTCTTTTTACAATTTTAGAGAGAAAAAGCTTGTATTTTTGGGATTGCGAAGGAGACATTCAGATTGCAATGAGACGATTTGTCTTTTGGGAGATTTCTATTCCTTCATTCCGTTTCATTATGTCTATTACATTTCTTGTTGATTCCCGTTTTTATTCTGTTAAGTTAGCTATGAACTAATCTTCTATGGGTTAGGGTTTTGATTGTAGGTTGGATTTGAAATGGGTTGAATATATGTTTATGCTATTTTCATGTGAATAAGTTGTGGTTGTGTGTTATTCTGAAATTAATTGTTGTATGTGATGAACATGATGAGATTGAGAAATAATTCATGTTAAGCTTCATGGGTAATAACCATTATAGTATTGGATGCTAGAGATAGATTCAAGAACTAATGAAATCACTTTAGGATTCTTGTGCTTCATGATTTAGAATTGTTAACCTTCAAATTGTTGGGTGCGGAATGTTAATAATGATGAATAGGAAAACATAGCCCGAGAGGGTATGTTATCATAATAGTGAATCCGATTTACAACCACTGCATGCGAATGTGAAAATAGTGTAACTTTTAGCTATAACCCATTAATAATCCAAACGAGGTCAAAACCCTACCCGTTTCACTTAAATTGAATCTTTGTGTTTCCATTTGTTTTCCCTTTTAAGGATTAATTTCTTGTTAGATTTAATTTTGTTTTTCTTTCAATTACAATTTGCTCCCACAAATCCAAGATTTTCGATTTCTTCAACTTGTTAACACCATAGGAAACTTAGTGCTTTTCTACCAGTCCTCGTGGGAACGATATCCTACCCATCACTCTAAAACTTGAGCGACTAGTGCACTTGCTAGTTTTGCATGTTATAGTAAACACGCATCAAGTTTTTGGCGCGTGTAGGGACTGCTTTTTAAGTTAACATTAAGTTTTTCCTAGAGTTTAACTAGATTGAAGTTTTACTTTTATTTTTAATTTTTGTTTGAGTGTGATTTTACTTTTCTTTCACTTGTGTTCATTCAGTTTATGCGAAGAGCAAGACGTCAACCAGTGGTTCCTGTTGACCTTGAGCTTGAGAGGACTGTACGAAGACTAAACAGAGAGAGAAGAGAACGAGATACACTTACTGCAGAAACGGAAGAAGTTGTAGTTGAAATGGCTGAACCAGAAAATAGGACACTGAGGGAATTTTCAGTTCCCACAGTGAACTGGAATGGTGGGTCAAGTATTACGAGACCTACAAGACAAGCTAACAACTTCGAGATCAAGCCGGCAATCATCCGATGATCCAAGATGGTAAGATTCAACGGAGATTTGAAGGAGGATCCGAATCAAGACATTGCAAATTTCCTGGAAATTTGCGACACCTTCAAGTCGAATGGAGTGTCGGATGATGCTATTAGGCTGCGGTTGTTCCCATTCTCGTTGGGAGATAAAGCAAAGGGGTGGTTAATGGCATTACCACCGGGAACAATTACAACATGGAATGAGCTGGCACAAAAATTCTTGACCAAGTTCTTTCCTCCAGCGAAGTCAGCGAAGTTGAGAAATGATATCACATCATTTATACAAGATGACGCCGAGTCGTTGTATGAGGCTTGGGAGAGATACAAGGAATTGATGAGGAAGTGCCCACATCATGGTTTGCCGGTTTGGCTTCAAGTCCAAACATTTTATAATGGTTTGATGGGTAACGTGCAAACCATGGTGGATGCAGCTTCAGGAGGAGCTTTGCAGAATAAGACCCCTGAAGAAGCGTATGAGTTACTTGAGGTGTTGGCAAGCAACAACTATCAAAGACCGAATGAGAGAGTAACTACGAGGAAATCTTCTGGTCTTCATGAAGTAGATGCTTTCACAGCAATCTCAGCCCAACTCACTGCCCTCCAAAAACAGTTGGGAACTATGCAGGTAAATTCTGTACAAGCACCTCAATTAACATGTGATTTTTGTGCAGGAAACCATGTGAGCAGCGAGTGCCAAGTCGGAAACACATTTGCACCGTCATCTTCATCAACGGAGCAAGTAAATTACTTGGCAGGGAATCAAAGACAACCGAACAATCCGTTCTCCAACACATACAACCCAGGGTGGAGACATCATCCAAATCGGGCCTGGGAAATCAAAACCAACAGGGTAATCAATGGAACCAGAGGCAAGTTCCAAATAACCCACCAGGGGTGACCAATCAACCGGGTGATCCAAGAGTGTCGAAGTTGGAGGATTTGTTCGGTAAATTCATGCAAGAGTCTACAGGGTTCATGAATGAGACGAGAACAACCTTTAGAAACCAAGGGGCGTCCATTCGGAATCTTGAGGTACAGATGGGCCAATTGGCCGAGAAGCTGAATGATAGACCACAAGGTTCTCTACCAAGCAACACAGTGACCAACCCACGTGAACAAGCAAATGCAATCATTTTGAGAAGTGGGACAGTTTTAGAAGAAGTAGGCCAGCCTACGAAAGAAAGGGAGCAACCCGGAAAGGAAGAGTTGGAAGAGAGAATGGATGAAGAGATTATTTGTGAAGATAATTCAGGTGCTTTAGGGGAAGAGAACAAGAGAGAAGATGAAAGGCAAAAGAAGAAGGAGAAATTGCCATTCCCCGAGATACCACCAGAATTAGCTCATCACACTCCACCCGTGCCTTTTCCTCAGAGATTGAAGAAGAAGAATCAGGATAAGCAATTTTCGAAATTCATTGAAATTTTTAAAAAATTGCATATTAACATTCCTTTTGCAGATGCAATACAGCAAATGCCGAGCTATGCGAAGTTCCTGAAGGAGATACTTTCGAACAAGAGGAAATTAGAAGATGAGGAAACGGTGATGCTAACGGAAGAGTGTAGTGCAATCCTCCAAAAGAAATTACCCCCAAAGCTCAAAGATCCAGGGAGTTTTACTATTCCTTGTGTTATAGGGGATATTACTTTTGATCGTGTGCTTTGTGATTTAGGAGCTAGTATAAATTTGATGCCTTTTTCTGTTTTCAGGAGATTAGGGATCGGTGAAGTGAAGCCAACGACAATGTCGTTGCAACTACGGATCGGTCGATAAAGCACCCGAGGGGGATAGTTGAAGATGTGTTAGTGAAGGTGGGGAAAATAATATTTCCAAACGGACTTTGTAGTCTTTGGACATGGAAGAGGATAAGGAGATTCCTCTCATTTTGGGCCGACCATTCTTGGCCACGGGGAGAGCGCTGATTGACGTGCAGGAAGGGAAGTTGCTGTTAAGGGTTCAGGATGAAACAGTAACTTTTAATGTGTTTGAGGCGATGAAGTTTCCGGCGGAAGCGGATTCATGTTTTAGTGTGGACGTGGTGGATGAACTCATTGTGGAGTCCATGGAAGAAAACAGTCCAGAATTGCCTCTAGAAGCGTGTATAGCAAAATCGAAAACAGTAGAGGTTGAAGACTCAGCGAGGAACGACTGTGCTAGAATGTTAGAAGCACTCCAACCAATTGAGGAGAGTCAAGATGCAGAATTTGAGGAATTTGACTTTGACAAAGAGAAGGCAAAGGAAAATAATAAGGAAGCTCCAAAGCTTGAACTGAAGCCTTTACCGCCTCACCTCAAATATGTTTACCTTGGAGAGTCGGATACTTATCCGGTGATCATTAGTGCAGAATTGAGTGCCTTAGAGGAAGAGAAGTTGATTAGAGTGTTGAGAGAACATAGACTGGCGATTGGTTGGACCATCACGGACATTAGAGGTATCTCACCCTCATTTTGCATGCATAAGATTCTCATGGAAGATGACTTTAAACCGAGGGTACAACCACAACGGAGATTGAATCCTTCAATGAAGGAAGTGGTGAGAAAGGAGGTGGTGAAACTTTTGGATGCGGGGATCATCTATCCGATTTCCGACAGTCCATGGGTGAGTCCGGTACAAGTTGTTCCAAAGAAAGGAGGAATTACCGTTGTGAAGAATGAAAGTAACGGTGATTCCAACAAGGACGGTAACGGGTTGGAGAGTGTGCATTGATTACCGTAAACTGAACGAAGCGACAAGGAAGGATCATTTCCCATTGCCCTTCATTGATCAAATGTTGGAGAGGTTGGCGGGGACATGCATATTCCTGTTTCTGGATGGCTATTCGGGATATAACCAAATTGCCATCGCTCCGGAGGATCAAGAGAAAACGACCTTCACTTGCCCCTACGGCACCTTTGCCTACCGAAGAATGCCATTTGGATTATGCAATGCACCAGCAACTTTCCAAAGATGCATGATGTCAATCTTTGGAGACATGGTGGAAAGATTCATAGAAGTCTTCATGGACGACTTCTCAGTTTTTGGGTCATCATTTGACAATTGTCTAACAAATTTGTCTTTTGTTTTGCAGCGATGCAAGGAAACGAATTTGGTGCTGAATTGGGAGAAATGTCACTTCATGGTCCAAGAGGGAATTGTGCTCGGGCATAGAATTTCCAAGGATGGGATTGAAGTTGATCGGGCGAAGACAGAAGTTATTGAGAAGCTACCACCGCCATCAAATGTCAAAGCAGTCCGAAGCTTTTTGGGGCATGCGGGGTTTTATAGACGCTTCATAAAGGATTTTTCTAAGATCTCTAAACCCCTGTGCAATCTTTTAAATAAAGATGTTGTTTTTGTTTTTGATGATGATTGCATGCATGCTTTCCTAACTTTAAAGAAATTGCTAGTGTCTGCACTATTATAGCGGTCCCTGATTGGGGACTACCATTTGAACTAATGTGTGATGCTAGTGATTTTGCTTTAGGGGGTAGTACTAGGGCAGAGAAAAAATAAAGTGTTGCATGTAATTCAGTATGCTAGCAAGACACTTGTTGATGCACAACTGAATTACACCACCACTGAAAAAGAACTGTTGGCTGTGGTGTTTGCTTTTGACAAATTTCGTTCCTATCTTTTAGGTGCGAAGGTAATCGTTTACACAGACCATTCAGCACTCAGACACCTTTTGGCGAAGCAAGAAGCAAAACCTCGGTTGATAAGATGGATTCTACTACTCCAAGAGTTTGAGTTGGAGATTCGAGACAAAAAGGGGTCGGAAAATGTAGTAGCTGATCATTTGTCAAGACTTGAGAGACCGATCAAGGGGGATGAGGTGGAAATGCCAATTTCAGAAACATTTCCGGATGAGAAACTGATGAGAGTGGATGAAGCACCATGGTATGCGGACTTTGCAAATTATTTATCATCAAGGGTGCTCCCAAGTGGTATGACATTTCAACAGAAGAGAAAATTTTTCTCTGATTTAAAATACTATTTTTGGGAAGAGCCATTCTCGTAGTATATCGATCACCAAATGATACTGAGATGTGTCCCTGGAGGAGGCGGAAGAAATGGAGAGCATTCTAAGACATTGTCATGAGAGGGAAGTGGGTGGCCATTTCGGGGGAGCTAGAACAGCAGCGAAGGTGCTACAATCTGGGTTTTATTGGCCAACCCTTTTTAAGGATTCCTTCCGGATGATCCAGGAGTGTGACCAATGTCAACGGATGGGGAGTATTTCAAAAAGAGATGAGATGCCGTTGAACAACATCCTGGTGGTTGAAATTTTTGACGTTTGGGGGATTGATTTCATGGGGCCTTTCCCAAGTTCTTATGGGAACGCGTTTATATTGGTAGCCGTGGACTATGTGTCTAAATGGGTTGAGGCAGTGGCATTGCCGACGAATGATGCTAGGGTGGTGATAAATTTCGTGAGGAAGAATATTTTCTCAAGGTTTGGTGTGCCACGGGCGATTATTAGTGATGGAGGATCACATTTTTGCAATAGGCAATTGGATGCCCTGCTGAGCAAGTACGGAGTGACATATAGAGTGGCAACACCCTACCATCCACAAACGAGCGGACAAGTGGGAATGTCAAATAGAAGAATGAAGGGAATTTTAGAAAAGACAGTCAATGCCTCGAGGAAGGATTGGTCACGGAAGTTGGACGATGCGTTATGGGCTTATCGCACTGCATTTAAAACTCCAATTGGTATGTCTCCGTTCAGATTGGTCTATGGGAAGGCATGCCACTTGCCGGTGGAACTTGAACACAAGGCATATTGGGCCGTCAAACAGTTGAACATGGATTTGAAAGCCGCGGGAGAGGAGAGAATGCTGACGTTGAAGCAGAAACAGGGCGAGTTTCGTGCGGAAGCATATGAAAATGCCCGGAACTATAAAGAGAAAAACAAAAAAGGTGGCACGACAAACACATCCTAGGGTAAAGGTTTTTGAAGTTGGGCAGAAAGTGTTGTTGTTCAACTCTAGACTTAGGCTTTTCCCTGGAAAACTTAAGTCTAGATGGTCCGGACCATTCACAATAACGAGGATACATGCATCCGGAGCAGTGGAAGTCACACATGAGGAAAAGGGTACTTTCACAGTTAATGGACAGAGGTTGAAGCCATACGTAGAGGGGGTGATGAGCTGCAAGTTCATCCCAATCCGACTGGACATCCCAACCTAAAGGATGGAAAAAGTCAAGCTTCCGACTATAAACAAGCGCTTCTTGGGAGGCAACCCAAGTGTTTTAACTTTTTAATTTTAACTTTTTGTTGTTTGAATTGTTTTCTTATTTCATTATTAGTATGTATAAAATTTGATGTTTGTTGTTATTTTCAAATGTTTCAGGTGAAGTCTAGAGCAAAGGAAGGTATCCAGAATTTTCAGACTTGGCCGCGGCGAAATACATTTCTTCGCCGCGGCGAAGAGACATGAAGAAACCAGGTTTGCTACTGGAGAGTTTCGCCGCGGCGAAGAAATTGTTTTCGCCGCGGCGAAGTAAAGGTAAAAATTTCGAAAATTTGACTAAGGCATTTCGCCGCGGCGAAGAAGTTTTCGTCGCCGAGGCGAAGTGAGCCTTAAACTCTCGGGAAGTTTTCGCCCCGGCGAAGAAATTTTCTTCGCCGCGGCGAAACCTGGGAAAATTCTAGGGTTCATGCGTGATGAACTTCGCCGCGGCGAAGAAACCTCTTCGCCGCGGCGAAGATCCTTTTCTATAAATACTCATTTTTTCTTCCTTCATTTTTCACGCCGCCTTCCATTGTGAGTTGAGAGAAAAATTTTCAACCCTCAAATCTTTCACTTCTATTCTACTTTTCCAACCAAAATAATCACTCCACATCATTCCTAAACACCAAATCAACCCATTTCAACAACAATTTTCACAAAAATTTCACAAAATTTTTGGATCAAAAATTTGGGGTTTTTGTGTTTGGATCGTTTCTAAGTCAATTGGTGGTGCAAACGACTTCACATTGGTAAGATTTCGAAAACCCAAAGCTTTATTTTGAAAAATTTTTAGTCTATATTCGTAGATCTAGAATTTTTGTGAACTTTATTCTTGAGATAATTTTGGGTTTGTTAAGTTGTGATGTGATTCATATTAAGAAGTTTATATGCCAATTGATTGTTAGAAGTATAGTTATTGATTATTTGGAGTGTTTGTGTTGAATTGAAAAATCGTAGTTTGGGGGTGAAGTTGCGAATTTTAGAAGTGTGGATTGTTTTGAATTTGTGATGTGGAATCTATTTTAAGGGTATATTGGCTGGAAACCAGAACCCGCCTTAAAAACGGCCTGGCAGTATTTGGCAACCTCTGGTATAACAACGCCGCGTACATCTTAAAATAGAAAAAGCGTAGTTTGGGGGTTTGAATTGAAAATGTTTGGAAGTGTGAATTAATTTTTGCTGCAGGTTGAACAGGGCTATATTTTTAAAGGGGTAATTCATTGGGGTTAACATTTTGGATTGAATTTCAGTGAATCAATGGCTCCGAAAATTAAGCATACAGGCAAGGGGAAGAAAGTGGACAAACGGTTTGTGACCGAGGAAGCCCGTAAGCGTTATGAGGATGTGATCAAAGACAAGAATAAGGGTTTTATCCCTGAACGTGGTTTGACAGCACCACAATCTTTGGACTGGAGTAGGGGTAGACGTTGGAATATGTTCATGAGTGCTCCTGAGGTGCCGGGTGTAGAACCGTTGGTAAGAGAATTCTATGCCAACTTCCCCGAGAGTGAGGATGGGATTGTGTTTGTGCGAGGGGAGGATGTGCCGTTCTCAGCAATAGAAATCAACAAATTCTATAACTTGCCCGATTTTCTCATTACAACTGATGAGTATGCGACGCTCAAAAGATCAGGCTATAACCATGATATTATCTTACCGGTCATAGCAAAACCGGGGACAGCATGGGAAGTGTCTAAGAAAAGGAAAAAGACACTCAAAGGAACGCAGTTGACACCAGTGGCTCGGCTGTGGCAGTACTTTGTATGTGCTAAACTGATGCCGGAGACGCACTACAGCACAGTGACTCATGAGAAGGCGGAGTTGCTTTACTCTATAGCCACGGGAAAAAGTATGGATGTGGGAGACATCATTTATAACAAGTTGTTCGGATTGCTTGAAAAGGGCGATCAATTCTGCTTCCCGCATCTCATCACAGCCATGTGTCTAAAAGCCGGAGTCAAGGTTAAAGATGATGAGCCGCGTATTAATCCAGCTCCGACTCTAGATGCCGACTATTTCAAGAAACGCCTTGACCGAGCAGTTGCCCAAAACCAAGCGGGGGCAAAGAGGCAGAGAACAAGCATGGCCACATCATCCAGCTCCACAGGGTCACAGAAAGAGATGCTGCAAGAAATGATGAATATGATGAAATACATGAAGAGAAGACAGGATTGGATGATGGAGCGGACACAGAGCATGCATGAATTGCTAACAGATAGCTTCAAGGAACTGAATGTTGACACGTCCGCATATCATTGGGTTGACTGGAACTCGATGACTGGCCAGAATCAGAGGAAGAAGAGGAAGAAGAAGCGGAAGCAGAGGAAGAAGAAGACTGAACCGGAACACCTGTTTTTGTTTATGTTTTGTTACTTTCATTTAATTTTTGTCCAGTTGAAACTTTAACTCATTTTATTTTGGTTTGGATTGTGTTTTTGTATTAGTTGTTTAGTTTTTTTTAGTGTTAAAAGGGCGAGACAGGTTGTAATACTTTCATTATAGTTGTGAATTCGTTCTAACATAAAGGACACCACAGTTTTTGTTTTGACAGATTCTGGATGATAGAAAGTCCGAAGAAAGGTTGAACATTGTGGAACGACGATTCATAACTTAACCAGGGAGCATTCTTGTACCTTTTTATTGTTCATTTATTTTTCAGTTGCTGTTTTTCTCTATTCCTGACTTATGCATAATGGAACATTGGGGACAATGTTATATTTAGTTTGGGGGTAGGGAATAGATTTTGAGTTTAAGGGTATATTGGTGGCCGGTTTCCAAACCGCCAGCCTTGATGCCGGAAACCTTCGTTAAAACACGCCTTAAAATACGTGCCTAGCGCTAAGCTTTGGCGACCTCGGGTTTAACAACGCCGCGTACACCTTAAACTGTAAAATCTATTTTAAGGGTATATTGGCTGGAAACCAGTAACTGCCTTAAAAACTGCCTAGCAGTATTTGGCGACCTCGGGTTTAACAACGCCGTACACCTTAAAAGTTCATTAAAAAAAAAAAAAAACGTATTTCTGGGTTGCATTTTGCTTTCAGTTGTTTTGTTTTGCCGATGATGAGTTGTATAAATCAATGATGAGAATAAGATTGTTGAATTTTTATTGTTGGGAAATGTTAAGCATTACTTCAAGTTTACGTTATTGGATGAATTTTGATTGAGGTTTGTTGAGTGGTTCAACCACGATTTTCATTTGTTTCAGCATGCTTAGATTCATTTTATGCGATTAGGCAAAGTCTTGATAATGTTGGTGGATTCTAGAACCTAGTTGAGAAATGCTTGAGGCGAAATTCTAGGATTAGACATGGTTGAGGAGATGATTTAGGCAATCTTTGGAACGTTTGAGCCTTTTTAGCCAACCCATGATTGAAACTGTCACTAGTCACCCATTTGAGCCATTGGAACTTTGCTTTGTTTTTCTTAAAAAACTACTGAATTGTAAATTCCTTTACCCGAAACACTTTACCATACCTTTAGGAGAATTCGGTCTTAGTGCAAAACCGAGAACGAACGAATGTACATTTGAGTAAAAGATTAGTGTGGGGGTTAAGAGAAGAAAAATGAAGAAGAGACCAAAAAGAATGATGTGGGAGTTGGGATAAAAGAGTAAAAACAAAGGAGGTAGTTACCTCAATTATGTTCTAGTGTTGTGTTTGAAAAAAAAAAAAAAAAAAAAAATATTGTCGAACACAATGCTGCCTAGTTTAAGGGTATACCGGCTGGAAACCAGAACCCGCCTTAAAAACTGCCTGGCAGTATTTGGCAACCTCTGGTATAACAACGCCACGTACACCTTAAACAAGTCTCCCCTGCAATTATGGTATTCAAAAGTTAAGAAATGAAGACTGTGAATGAGTAGACATGTCGACTGGTGTTGAGAAAGTGTGGGTTTCGATGTAATTTGAGTTTTGCTTTAGGACAACCGAGTTCTCTTACTTTGTTTCCTATCCTTTTGTTGGAGCCCATGACCCGAACCTAAAGTTACAAGCCTTTTAAGACCTGTTGATTCTCATCTATGTGCAGTCCTCATTAGTGGAGAGTAGTTCGATATTTAGGCTTATGGAATCTGCTACCATTTGATAAACTTTACAATTTTTGCATAAAATAATCCGGGAAGTTGGAAGGTGGATTGAAGTGGGGATTACCTACTTGGTGGACCAATTGAGGAAAAGAAACCGATGTAGCCTATAACTTCTTGGAATGTCAACATTTCCTGATGATAAACTTTCAACAATTTGTGAGACATGTGCAATTTCTAGGCAATTCATTTTAGCATTTGAATTCGTTGTATTTTTGGTTTTTCGTTTGTTTGCATGTTTTCATCTTTTTGTTTTGTTTTTGTCTTTGTTTTCGTTATTGTTGTACTGTATGCTCGGGGACGAGCATTGCTTTAGTTTGGGGGTAGTTGATAATCCGTAAATTATACAGTTTTTATTTAATCTTTTTGTCGGATTTCGGTACTTTCTAGTGCATTTTTACCTGAATGGGTGCGTAATTCTCTATTTTTCGTGTTTCAGGTTAAAATGGACTCTTTTAGTGAATAAAGAAAAAATTTGACAAGTTTTGACTCAGAATTGAAGGATTTCAGAAGTTAGGAGAGTTCCGGAGTAGGACAATGCACGATGAAGCTTGTTTCCAAGGTGGAGAGTCGAAAATCGAAGAATCGGACGAAGAGGCAAGCGAGTGGCAGTTCTGTAATTTCAGAACTCTTGAAGAAGCTTCGCCCCGGCGAAGAAATTGTCTTCGCCGCGGCGAAGTTGGGCAGAGTCGAATGTAAATCTTTCATTCTTCGCCGCGGCGAAAGTCATAAATTAAAGTTTTGTAAACGCACAGTTTCGTGTGTGTTTTGTTTTGAACTGGGTTTTTAGGACTAGGTATAAAAGAAAAACATGAACTTTTTAGAGGGGATCTCTCTGGCAGTAGGTTAGCCGTCTTTTTACAATTTTAGAGAGAAAAAGCTTGTATTTTTGGGATTGCGAAGGAGACATTCAGATTGCAATAGAGACGATTTGTCTTTTGGGAGATTTCTATTCCTTCATTCCAGTTTCATTATGTCTATTACATTTCTTGTTGATTCCCGTTTTTATTACATTAAGTTAGCTATGAACTAATCTTCTATGGGTTAGGGTTTTGATTGTAGGTTGGATTTGAAATGGGTTGAATATATGTTTATGCTATTTTCATGTGAATAAGTTGTGGTTGTGTGTTATTCTGAAATTAATTGTTGTATGTGATGAACATGATGAGATTGAGAAATAATTCATGTTAAGCTTCATGGGTAATAACCATTATAGTATTGGATGCTAGAGATAGATTCAAGAACTAATGAAATCACTTTAGGATTCTTGTGCTTCATGATTTAGAATTGTTAACCTTCAAATTGTTGGGTGCGGAATGTTAATAATGATGAATAGGAAAACATAGCCCGAGAGGGTATGTTATCATAATAGTGAATCCGATTTACAACCACTGCATGCGAATGTGAAAATAGTGTAACTTTTAGCTATAACCCATTAATAATCCAAACGAGGTCAAAACCCTACCCGTTTCACTTAAATTGAATCTTTGTGTTTCCATTTGTTTTCCCTTTTAAGGATTAATTTCTTGTTAGATTTAATTTTGTTTTTCTTTCAATTACAATTTGCTCCCACAAATCCAAGATTTTCGATTTCTTCAACTTGTTAACACCATAGGAAACTTAGTGCTTTTCTACCAGTCCTCGTGGGAACGATATCCTACCCATCACTCTAAAACTTGAGCGACTAGTGCACTTGCTAGTTTTGCATGTTATAGTAAACACGCATCACTGCATTAAATAAAAATAACGTGATAAGTATACAATACCTCATAGAAAAAATAAGGAAAAATAAGGGAAAATAACTCACCGAGTTGTCGAGCCACCTACCCATTGTCAACATCTTTTCAAACCACTCGTGGGGATAATCCCCGATCTTGCACTTCGCATGCCCATCACTTCCAAAATCATTGTAATAGGCATAGAAGAGTTTTTTCTTTTCCTCATCGATTGGCCTATACAAATCGACCTTTAACTCTTCCGTTTTCACTTGCCCACTTCCTCCGCCTTCCTCCTCCATTTTCACTTCCCCACTTCCTCCGCCTTCTTCCTTACCCTCTGCCTCCATTTTTGCTTCTCCACTTTCACGAACTTTCTCATTTTTTTCTTCGTTTTCCTCTTCTTTCCATACGTTACTGTCGTGTAAGGAAAAATTACATGCTTACTCTTTCGGCTCTCTCTTTTATGCTCAGGTTGCACTTCAACCACTTTTAATACCCCACAAACTTTCTCCTCCACCCTACCAACTTTCTCCGCCACCCTATCAACTTTCTCCTCCACCATTTTCATCCGCTCTTCCATCTTCTCAAACCTCTCATAAACAGTTGTTGTAAAACTCTCAAACATACCGTTTATGAGGTCAACTGCCTCATTCTCCTGACCCCAACGCCTCGGCAAAACGGTACTTGTTGTACCGATTTTCCAACATACCTCTTCATCATCCTCCTCCTCCTCCCTCCCGCCGATTGGAGCTTCATCATCCTTGGCGTCAACAACATTCTCCAGCAGTGGCCCGCAATCCTTCTAGGTCTCCCATTAGGCGGTCTATCCCTTCATCTGCTTCATCCTCTAGTGGTTTGAATGATGTAACATACTTCTCTCTCGCTTCACTCCTAGTAGCGGTGAGAAAGGGATGGACGACTCCCTGCAATAAGAAAAAAAAATCAATCAAATTTAAGCCACATTTAAAAGCAAGTGCATATTCAAAAGATTAATCCTTTAATCTTACCCAAGCCGCTTGAATTTCAATTTCAATTCTTTGTAATCCTAATGGGTACACTTCTTGATGTGCCATTGTAACAGTAACATCCTAGGAAATTGCGGTCGCTCATCCGAAGTCTTCATCCTCCCCCCCCCGCGCCTTAGCCAGGACAAGGACGACCTCATACATCCAAGTCTATATTGTAAAAAAACAGTCCATATCATAATTAAAACACATATAATACAAAAAATATAACAAAAAACTATTAATATTTACCTGCATTGCCCATGGGAAGCCAAACAAATTGTACATGCTCGGTTTATTCTTCTCGATAGATTGGCGCTACTTTAATGCCATGTCTTTTCCTTGCACGGAGTCTATGGTTAGCTGAAATAATACCCGTCCCCACAGATAAGCATTAAAGAAGTCCATGTTGCTTGCAAACTTCACCCAATCCATATTAACGGCTTTTGTTGAGTCAGGAGCCATTAAGATCGAATGCACAAACCATATTAGACACATCTTGAACCTCTCTAAAGAGGTATACCCACCTTCTTCTAACCTCTCCTCCAAAACCCGGCCCATAATAGACGCCTTCCCCCCAAAAACCTTTTTAGCAAAGTTATCGGTTGTCCTACTATTATTTATTCTCTCTTGCTCTGCCGCATCTGGAAATTCCCCATATCTTAAGCCTATCATCAGGGCATATTCCATCATCCCAAAACGTAGTGGCTTTCCATCCACCATGAACCACATTTCTTTTTTTTTTTTTTTTTTGCTTTTAACTGAGTGCAGCAACATATAATGCACTCCTTGCCCCCAGAACGCCTTTTTCCAATTTTCTTCGATGTTCACAATTATGACCAAATCAACTCTCTTTGAATCGGTCTAAACCCTTCTTCTGTTCCCGTAAAATGTCCATTATTCTCATAAAAACTTGTCAACTCAACTTAACTATCACCCTTACAGGGAAGTACGGTACCTTATCGCTTACAACCTCCAACCCATAGTCTTTATAATTTACGCTTCGGAAAATCTACACAATCAATATAAACTAAATATCAAAAAAAAAAAAAAAAAAAAAAACTAATAGGCTACCAATTTGGGGGATATAGGCTTCGAGGGCATTGGGGCAAGAGGTGGCGGAATAGGGGGGTTGAAGGGCTGCCCTGCATATTGCAAGGTTGGCTACGAACAACGCGCGTAGCTCTATGCATGTTGTGCTTGGCCAGCCTTGCCAATATGTAGGGCAGCTGTCTAGCGCCCCTATTTTGCCACCTCTTACCATCCCTAGCCCACCAACCTCCCTACGGCCTCCCTTGCTTTCCTTCATCCTCTGGAACCCAAAAAAAGCCACTCCCCCAATGCCCGCCAACTACTCAACAAAACGCTACAACCACCATAACAATAAAACTAACTACATCTCCCCCAAATTCGCACAAATCAATCAAATTTCTCATCCAATTCAAAAAAACAAGTAAAAAACGTATCATTTCTTCACTGACATCCTTCTCCTCTCCTGAATTCTCGTCGGCGTCCTCCTCTTCAAAACCGTTTTCTTACTCTTCTCTCTGTTCTTGTGTCGTTGTCATCTCATCTGCATCTGGACCACCTTCACTCATCGGATGATCCACCGGAGCGTCTTCTTCGATAGCCTTTGAACTGCCGCGCCCTCGGAGTCTAGGATTTGGAGTGGGGTTGGGTTTTCCTCCTCTTTCTGAATTTAGCTATGATTTTGTGTAAGGAAGCTTTAGAATTGAATATTTGCCAGAATAAGGCATTTTCGTCGTCAGAAATGGTAGAGAAATCAAAGGTGTTCGTTCGTCTTTTTTGGAATATTTTGCTCGATTAAGTGATTTTCGAAAGGTGGGGGTCGTTTTTTATTTTCAAAATTTAAACAAACTTCCATTAATTATAGTATTACCCACATATGTTTAAATCCTTTCACTTTAGCCCGTTTTACATGTTTAATGAATCCTAAATGTGCCACGTCAGTTTTTCTAAATTAAAAAAAAAAAAAAAATGAAAAGTATTTTCAAGGTCATTTTTTTTAATGCAAACTTGGGAAGTCTGCGGAGTTAAATTTCCTCCCAAAAAATGTCTTTATGTTTTGACGTTTGGACAAAATTATTTGAGAATTGCTAGGCTTACAAAGACAAATACAAAGAGACATATAAAGACAATTACTACCCTTAATCTTCATGATTTCTCTCTCTCTCTCTCTCTCTCTCTCTTTTTCCATTCTTTTTTTGTTTTTTTCTTCTCTCTCATGTCACTTTGTAACCCTCTTTGTATAAATCTTTATAAAGATAACATTTTACAAATTATTTAAACCAAAAGGTTGCTTTTCTTACCTCCCAGTCAAACTAAAGAGAAAATATTGACATATATATATATATATACAATAATAAGTTAGACAAAACATTTAGTAAGGATAAGTACGTAATTTGGTAATTGATTTGATAGTATTTGAATTTCTTTTATTATTTCAAAAATATTTATAAGTCACCAAAAAATAAAATAAAAGTAATATTAAAATATCAATAATTAGAAAAAAAATTTAATTAAAAAAAATAAAAATTCGGAAAGTCCCTCAATTGATACTATCCAAAAAAAACCTTATAATTTATCAAGACATTTAAAGTGTTTAGCATTATTAATACAGTAGTACGCTCCAACCCCAGTGGTTTTGGCACTTTTTATCGAACAAATTTGGAGGAAGAGCGCTCCAATTCTAACACTACTTAAAACTTCTTATTGAGAGACTTGAAATCAAATCAAATGCATGAACTTGGTGTTGGGAGATTTGAAAGACACATGCAATTTTACCAATTTGTTTGGAGAGAAAGTATTGGATGGGTTCTGTTTCATTATTCATTTAAACAAAAACATTTAATTAAAGGTGTAAATGTATAATTACTCATCAAATAGAGAGACCAAAAATCAGATAGAACCCATGCCAACTGCCTACGAAGGATTTATAATCAATCATCAACCTCAACAACCAAATAAAGAGATGCAATTGATTAACTGACCAAACATATCGAAGCTATCCAAATTTTAAAATATCTAATGATTCATAGATGGGGTTTTGCTTCCATCCTTGTAACCTGGGATGGAAGTTTAACCGAACAATAGGCTACGTCAATGCAAATTCATCATATATAAGGGCAAGGAATTAAAATACTTTAAAAAATTGTATGCATGAACATAACTTCTTCCTCAACGACTAAAAATGATAGAATCTCTCCTCACAATCTGTCTTAACAGAAATTGGCTGCCACCAGACAGGAAATTAAATAAGCATACACCTAAACCAATTCTATTGGTGTGCCCAAGCAAGCATACCAGTTCAGACTACCAGACAATAATCCAGATTTATTTCATATTTCATATGGTCCTGGTCATGGATTTAGCATAAATTATGAGGTACCAGATCTTGTTGGCTGAGTGCTACCTTGAAATACTAGGCAATACTCCTTACATATTGATCCAGAGATGTATTAAACAGCTCACACCTGCAAAGTAATTACGAGTTTATCTATCAAATATCAATCTGGAAGTCATAAGAATAAAATAAACTGCCATTCTACTTTCTAAAACATGTCTGAATATGAAAAAATTAGAAAGAAAGAAAAAAAAAAAAAAAAGTGCTACCAACAATATCACAAGACTTTTAGGTGTCCAAGGAGCATCATGAGGTCAGAAAAACAAAAAAGTCTAAAAATAAACTTGAAAGAACCTCAGTCTAGCGTACTCAGCCAGATTAATGATGCATTACATGTCATTTGCAGGATTTTTTTTCCCAATGGAAAGTCTCTAAACAATTGATTCATAATAACAACTACTTCCTAAATCTTTTTAATTGCTCTAGCTGCCAATGTACTTGACATGCTCAACAAATTGACAATTATAAATGCATCATTATCAAGGGAGTTGATGGGTGTTGGTAAAAAGAGACATATCAAAATCCATAATATATATTTCAATCTCCACTAAAAACAATTTACCAAGTTACCTAATTGGAGCTCCTGGTGTATACAGAGGATTCTTGACAACATATTCAACATATAAGTTGTAAATGTACTTTAGGGATTGCCGTAGATCACCAGTCCTAGGATGAGTGATCAATATAAGCTGCATCGAAGAGAATGTGCGATGATGATAACATAAAATTTAAAGAGCACAAAGCTTAAAGAAATATGTGGACAAAATTCCATGATATGAATCATTAGCAACAAAACTACTACTAAAATGTCAAGTGGTTATCCTGATGCTATTACAACAAACTAAATAGTCCAAATTAATTTATTCACGCAAGGTGGCACCTTTTTCTCAACTCTTCCCAATCAAACCCAAAACAATAAAGTTTGAGATAAAAAGCGCTGGCTATTCACCAAATTTATTTTGGTCTTTCTGGATTTCTGCCAATTTAATTTAATTTCCAGCAATTAGCAGACCACAAAGCACATTCTGAATCACATCCTTAATGTTCAACCTAAGACTTGAAGATTTACCAGCCAAAAAAACAATTCCAAAATATGCAGATATGTTAAAGATTAAGCAGATTCCTATGTATCCCCATTGTAGAAATCAATTATTTATTCTAAGGAATTAAATTAGATACCAAAATTCTTCGTCTAATTTCCTTGAACTTCTTTAAGGCAAAGCATCATTTATAAAGCTGACTGAATCCATATGGCAGTTTGGTAATCCAAAAATTTGGGCTGGGCAGGTTCAACGCCAACACTGGATGTCCCCTTATCTGATGATAAATATTTGATCTGTTCTAGTCTATAGGAAGCTAGTGCAAATCTGATTTTTATCCATATATGTTCATATCCCAATTGTTTGATTCCCATGAAAATATTATGGTACAATTCAATCAAAGCCTTGCTTGTTTGAAAGAAAAGACAGTGAAATGTAAAGCCAACTTTAATAGTTGTACAATGCATTACTAGGAATATCGTGTAAGCAGATAGCCAAGAACACTGGTATTGGAGAACCCTTCCTCTAAAGCAACTGACTTTTTAACAATTTCAAGCCCAACTCAAATATTAAAATTTCTTCAGACACCATCTCAACCAATATCAAGCCCCAAATCTGTTTCAACTACAAAAGCACAACAGTAAATCCCACATAATTGAGATCTTCAATTGAAGGTTTGAAGCACATTATCATATCAAAAAATTAATCAACAGTTAAGCACATCCTATGATTCAATAATAAAAAATAGATATATTTCTTTCTGATAAAAAGTAATAAATACCAGATATATTACAACTAACCTTTAGACCAGACGGACTTTCCATAAAACTAAGTTTGTATGTATTAGTACGAAAACTGTGAAACGAACAACCTTGTCCAGGTAATTGAGGCACCCCCAGGTTTCCCCTCTCTGCACTGAAAATAATAACAATAATAATAATGATGATGATGATAATGATGAAGTAAATTATACCAATATCATACAAAGAATCCATAAATTATAAAGTCCATGATGTTTTCAATAATTAGCTTCGAGGTATAAGATAAAACCAATATAGCACTCATCTATCATCCTAAGTATATGAACATTTTATCAATCTAAACAGAAAATTAAACTTAGAAGCAGAAAATTATAAATTGGTAGATTAAGAGACATGTAAATGATACATATTTACCATTTCATTGGAAACAGAAACAAATACCTTGTGGGATCCATTTTGGCCGTCAATGATTTGAGAGAGAAGAGGAGACCGAACATGAGCTTATGATCTTGTTGGGCGTTGAGTGTGCGAAGAGGGCGATTCCATTCCCTGTAAAGCAAGCACACACCGTTCCTATTAAACACGTACATCATGTGAGCATTGTTACCGGAGGTCGTCGGCACTGGCGGTGACGGACTGATCTCTGCGCTTCCAAAGAACTGCATTTTGCCTGTTCGATAAATTTCTTCAGAAGTCCGCTAAATAATATCTCAAATGGTGATTTCGTTTGAACCAGATCACATAAGAGATTGATAAATTGAAATTTCAGAATAATTGAAAGTCTAATTTATATCAAAACAGAGATCGATGCTTACCGAAACCGAAATTTGAGTCTACTTTGAGTGGTGATTAGGTTTGAGATCACTCAGATTATCAACAAGTGATTGGGGTTTAGAGATCGTGGGTGAAAGATTGGGGATTAAATGGTCTCAAATTCAGCTACTTTGTGGAAATTATTAGGGAATGCTAAGAAGGTTGTCTTTAATTACGACTGTTTATTGATTTAGCCGGTGACGCTTCGAAGGAGGGGATTTCAGAAAATTTACAGAAGTAGATAAAATCAACCGTGATTTTACTGTTGTACCCTTGCGGCCACTCTCGGTTTTAATGCTGTCTTACACTTTTTTTTTTTTTTAAATTAATTGGTTGTATTTAAAAGTGTCTTATACGAATTTAAAAAAAAAAAAAAAAAGCTATTCTATGGCTTATTAAATATTTAAATTTCTTTCCTAAATTCTTTTTGAATTTATTTAAAGCGTTAAAATTATAAAAATAATTTTTTTCTATTTTGTAGTTTTGACTCGATCTATTCTTTATATCGAAACATGTTTAAATAAATTAATAATAGAAAAAAATTACATCTTTCTAATCAAATGATTAACAAAATTTTCATAAAAGATGTATTTTCATAAATTCTAGTTTAAAAAACTCTTCTTTTATAAGCTTTATTCAAATGAGTTGTATAAGAAACAAACCCTAATTATATTTAAAAACACTTGCCATGTATGACAATAGAAAAGCCCATAGGATAAATTACTTGCAATAAAATTTAGAAAAGCTTTAGGTTAGGTATGATCAAGAGTGTGTTTGGTAGGGGTTTTCAAAAGTAGTTAACCGAACTGGTTAACTGTTTTTCTTAATCAAACTGGTTTTTCGGTTCATGAAAATTCCTGAACCTAAACCGAATCGGTTTAGGAGAAAAACCGGTTAACCGGTTTTGAACCAGTTTTCCCTTTTTTTGGGATAAAACTTATTTTTTTTTTCCTAGATTAAATTGCAAACATAAACAATACATATCCAAAATAAAAATTAAACATTCATACATATCATTGACCACTACAAACAATACATTAAAAATTGATACAAATAAAAGTTTGAAATGAAAGAAAAATAAAATTTCATAATAAAACAACAAAATAACTAAATAAGTCCCAATAGAAAACAACAAAATAACTAAATATGTCCCAATGGAAAACAAAAAAAGAAATTGTGTAAATACAACTCCACAAGTGGAAAGCGGAAACCAACATTAAGTCAATAAAAGTAGATCTCCCAATTTCTGCCCAAATAAAAATTAATGTTAGAAGTTTATAAAAATTAAATCATATTTTTTTCATTGCCTGTAATAACAAAACTGTTAAAGAAATCAAACCTCAATTAAATGCTGCAAAACCTTCAATCATCAAGATGAATACGAGTAGTATTTCCCATTGCCGATGACACAAATTCTACAAAACATAGGTCATATAAATAATTGTTAAATTCAAAATATAAATCCAATAAAGACAAACATAATAACTAATATTTGAAACTAAAGCAAAAACTTTACCTGACTCAAGCTCTGCTATCTCTTTCAAGCTCTCCTCAATCATGAATGGTTCACGTTGTTGGGATTCATGCATTTTGGACATGGAAAAGGTATAGAAATGATGGACAAGATGATGGATGCAAAGTGGAACACAAACATAACACATAAGCCCAAAAAATTTCAAGGTAAATATGGAATATTACCTACTCCTTGGCTATTCAACACTTGAATCTTCTTTCTTGGAGTCTTAGTTCTTCAAGTGAACTTGAAGAACCTCAAAATGTGATCCACACAAGTCAAGGAAAAGAGAGCCGAAAGAGTGAGAGAGAAAATGAGAGAGTGATTTTGTTTCAATTCTTTTGCTTTCAATTGTTGCAAATTGAATGAAAATGGTATACACTTGGTTTATACACCATGGGCACAAAGTGTAATTTTTAATTGTCCTGGGAGGTCCTCAAACAATTTAAAATTAATCTTGGGAAAGAGCATTTATGTCAAGTCCTTGGTTTTATGGTTAATTCATAATTAGCCCAATTTTAATCCTATTAATTATTCTAACTCTTTAGAATAAAACCAATGCACTTTTGTCCTCATCATTGAATCCAATTCAATAATAATATTTAATAAATCCTTATTACCCTTGGTTAGTGCTAGCTATCCATGGATAATCATTTCTCACCAATACACTATTTCGGATGCAACTGTTTACGTCCGAACATCATTAATCTGATCATTGATATGTATTACTATCTCTTCTTGAGCTTGGTTTTATGTGTGACCATTTTGGTTCACTGTGATCTAACCGTAGGGCCCAATATTAGATTCTGATATGTTTTGTTATAACTCTTTATAATCGAAACTCCCACTGATTATGGTAGACGTCTAGCAATGTTCCATAACCTCTAAACCACAATGAAGTGTAAACTCCAATGAATCTATTCTGATCGTACATACCGTGTAGTAAAATCCATTCGTTATCTAATCCCGATTAAGAATGGTTCATGGTATGTCAAAACCCTTAACTTAATCTTTAATTGAACTGTCAATCGATGAAATGGAACGCGTCAACATGCAACTACTTTTCATCTGACATTCATTATACTCTGGCCAAAGATTTCATTTTTCCAATGTTTATTGACATTCGTCTGGGAACTCGAGATTGGACTATTTTGAGTTAATGAATCCCATCTTGACCATCACTTGTCCTTGCACATGAATAACATATGACCAAACTGGCTTATTACACAAGACATGACTAGTCTTATGTTTATACACCATATGAACCATATGCATCCTATGTTGAATTCAACCATGATGTCTCAGGTCTAAGGATCAGTGGTACACTAGCACAATCATACAATGCATCATTGACCATGTCCACGTGATTCATTGTAATCGGTCATTTTTGATAAATAGTTCACTAACCGTTTATCCATGCTAATGTCTTAGTAACATACCTTTTATAATCACCCACACTAATACCATCACATGATATTCAATGGAGACATTCAGCATGCCTACTATGCAATGTTATTGCCCAATTAACATTACTTGCGTAAGGATCTTCTATGATCTGATCTTCTGAAGATCCGTGTCATCCAAACATTTCACATGCAATATTAATTATAATATAAATGAAGCAATAAATCAACATGTGAAATAAGAACACTTTCTTTTATTCATAATACATTTACAAGATATAATGTCCTTAAACCGACAACACGATTGGTTCCTAGGGCATACACTAACACACGTGTAGCCTAAATCCAATCTTTTATACAAATAAGAGCCTCCACCGTCTTAGAAGTGAGGGAGCTACAAAATGGATCTAATACACAACCCCTAGTGCTAAACGCTGACTCAGATGCAACAGTAGAAATCGGCATAGCCAACACCTCTCTTGCTATCGAAGAGAGAATTGGATATCTATTTGAATTGACTTTCCACCAACTCAAGATATCAAACATTTTATCCTTGTAACGCTACTCACATTGATCCTCTAAATATTTATCCATCTCAGATTTGGTCACCATAACTTCCTGTCCAGCCATTGCCTTATCATACATACAATACATTAATTCTTCAAGATCAACATTTACATCTTCAACATTAACCTGACTTGCTTGTTGAGATTGTTGACTAGATTGTCCACTTGGAGAAGTATAAATGAGCTTGTATTGGTCAAATAAAGAGTACAAAGTCGTATGCACTTTTGTCTTCAAAAGTTTAGCATTAACATCATCATATGAATTACTAATAACCTAATTCACATATCCTGACTTGAATCTAGGATCCAACACCACTACAATGAATAACATTAAGTTGATGTTATCAATATTTGACCAATATTTATCATGTTTTCCCTTCATTCTCCTAGCCATAATACTTAAGCCAACATCATTACTTCTACACCATGTTGAAATCTGCATTCCAATGGCAAATATCTCACACATGTATGCATTGTTGGTAACAAAAAGTGAGCCTGACACACGTAGAGTAGCATCATAAAAAACTTTTAAAAAAGGTAACAAGTAATGGGCATACTCCCAATCACTAGGCATAGGCAAACCCCTTGACTTTTCCCCTCTAGTAAGTTTATCTCTATACTTAATGTCTTAGATTTCCAACAACTCAAATGCTTTTTGAAATTTTAAAGCCACATCTAACATTAATTACGTAGAGTTCCACCATGTTTCTACATCAAGAACCAAAAGATTTTTTTGTTCAATCTTTTCTTGTTCTACACACTCCTTAAACCTTTGTAATCTTGCTGGAGAAGACCTCACATATCTCATTACAGAGCGAATTCTAAAAATAGAGTCCTCCATGTCTTTTAACCCCTCTTTTACAGTGAGACTCAATATATGTGCACAACACCTCATGTGCAGAAAGTCACCATTCAAAACACTACCCTTCTAACTTTTTAACCAATTCTAGAGATATTTCATTCCAACATCATTAGAACATGCATTATCAACGGTAACGGTGAAAACCTTAGAAATACACCAATCAAGCAAACACGTCTCAATTGCCTTACCAATCAATAAACCATTGTGACTAGCAATTGGACAAAAGTTTAAGATCTTTTTGTGTAATTTCCAATCATCATCAATGAAGTGAGCCATCAAACACATATAGTTAAGGTTTTGGCAAGATGTTCATGTATCCGTGGTAAGACTTACTCTCTGACTAAACTTACTAAAAAAGGCCTTCAACTTATTTCTCTTCTCAACATAAATATTAAAACAATCTCTAGCCACAGTAATACGAGAGGGAACTTGAAATAGAGGTTGTGCATCCTTCATCATATCGCCCCTCATGCTCTACATGCCTAAAGGGCAACTCATCAATAATGATCATTCTAGCTAGAGACCGTCTAAGCCTATCTGGATTGAATTTCCAAGTTGTAAGTGAAGATTGTGTGGAGGCGGCAGCAGTACCGTTTGATTGGTCATGTGAATGTGTCAGTTGAAAAACTAAGATCCTTTGTTTTGTATCCATCACATTCAAATGGTACTTTTTACATTGACTTAAGTGATTCCGTAGACAACTAGTATCACTTTTACTTGGACATGCAAGCACATTCCCATAATGATCACATGTTGATGTCCTATCATCTATATTCTCACAAGGATTTACAATAAAGTGATCCCACATGTCAAAAGTATTCTTTTGAGTATTAGAACTTACACGTTTGGGGACTCGTGGTGGTCGTGGTTGTGGATCAGGATCCGTAGAAGGTTGTGGGGCTACCAATGAATTTGGAGTTGGATTCTTACTAGTTAGTGTCTCAGGACTCTTATTAGTATTAAAATGGTCAACGACCATGGGATTGGATTTGGACATCTGCAACATCAACAAGAAGAAATATGTGAAAATGATTAAAACTAAAGACTAACATAATAAATATATAAACAAATAAACAATCCAATCAAAGTATCTTACAGCCTCTTATCTCTATCTTAAAAAAAAATGTAACTTATTTATTCAATTATGTAGATCAAAGACACATGCCTTAGAACAAAAAAAATGAATTTGAGTTTTCCCCCAAAACCAAAAACCAAGTTCCTGAATAAATCATCATAATCTTTGGGCAGAAAATTAAAGAATAATAAAAAGTAAGCATCCGAAACTAAATAAAACGCCCGCATTGTTCAAGAAGCAAACATCCGAAACTAAATAAAACACAATCCAACCCCACATCAAATTCAACTGGTAGAAATAAACAGCAACACAAGTGAACTTAACTAGATTAGCAATTCAAAGAACAAGCCTACATTAGATCTAAGATTGCAAGAAACAAAGCATAAAAGAGGCAACGTCAACATGTAAGAAAAAGTCCACATTCTATGGATACCGAATCTACAAAACAACCTTACAAATTTAACTTAGTTGAAGCAAACATTATAAAGTTTCTTGATTTTTTCTTGGAAATAATTATGAAAAAACAATAAAATGAACTGAAGTTAATACCATAAAGATGAGATCTTTATCACACATTCATATCATCAACCACTGAAAGAGTGAAAGTTGAGATAGAGTTGCTTTGATACCTGATTGTTTGTGTGTGTCTCTGTGAGTGATTAAGTGTGACGAATCTAGAGAGAACTCAAAGAAGATGAAGCTGAAGAAGATCAAGGAGCTTTTCCTACTGCCGGAAAACTACAGAGAAGAGAATGAAGCTTGTTCTGCTGCTAGAAGAAGACGACAAAGCTAGTGTAATATCCCACTTGAGGTACGTACTTAAGATTTTCTGTATTAGTTAAAAGTTTACTGTTTCAGTTTCAATTGAGTTTGTTTGTAGTCATGGTTAGTTGGTATGTTGAGTTGATTGAATGATTACCTTGAAATTGGTTGAATTTTGGTGAAGTTTGGAAATTCAATCTTCGCCGGGCCGAAGAAGAAGCTTCACCGTGGCGAGGGAGGAGCTGCACCCCCGGGTAGATTCTGCCCTGTTTGGCCGGGGCGACGGAAAGTTCTTCGCCGCGGCGACAAGCCTCATATAAAGTTTCTTGAGTTTTCTAGAGAATTCTTCATTTAGGGCACAATGACCATTCTACCCCTAATTAGTATGAAAAGTGGGGAGTAAAATGAAAGAAAATTTAGTAGAGATTGTGTTTGGATGGGGGTGTATTTGTAAAGAATCAAAGGATATAGATGGAATTTCCAAGGAAGAGCAAGGGCAAAATGGGAAAGGATGCTTATAATATGAACTAAAAAAGGGTCAAGTGTAGAAAAACCCTTTATTTCTTCATTCCACCGCCTTTTCCATTTGCCTAAGTTCTCTCAATTTCTCCATCCAATCTTCCAAGATTTCTAAGGGATTTAAGAGGGGTTTTGAGTAGAGATTTCATCTAAAGCATCCTAAGGTAAGGATTCATGCTTTAGATGTGAGTTTTCTTATAATTGTAGTGAAGGCTTATTTGGTTGTTATTGTTCTTGTTGTGGTTTTGAGTTGTAGAGAGGAGACAAGATAACAAAGGGAAGGAAAAGTGTAATACCCAAGATATCAAAGGTATGTTCCTAACTCAAAATAGTCCTTTAGATGTTAATTTTATGTTAAAAAGCATAAAATCTAACTAAGGGCAAAATAGTCAATTCATTTGGAACGGTATGAATCAATTATCCATAGAGAGGCTTAGGGGCAAAATGGTTATTTTGCTTATGGATAAGCATTGAAAAAGTCAAGGATGAGTAGGCTTCATTGCATGTAATGGCATTAATTAAGTAATAATTATGTCTAGTGTGAAATGACCAAAATGCCCTTATATGAAGAATTAAGGACTTATGAGTTATACAATTAAAATAATTGGGCCAATTGCATAATTTTGGAAAATAAATGAAATATTTTCCTATAAATGAGATGAATTTCGTTCAAGCCAAAGGAGAGAGCCTTTCTTCAACATTTCTTCCATTTTCTCTCAAATCTTCCATGAAACAAGCTTTCTTTCTTTAAGTTTTAAAGGAGTTTTGCTTAATTTTTCAAGGAGAACAAGATAGGAGCCTTGGATCTTCAATTAGAAGGGTTTAAGGTAAGGATTAAAAACTTTAGTTTTGATGTGATTTGAAGATTTGAAGTAGATGTTGAAGTATAATGTTATATATGTAGGATTAAGGTGTAAAAGAAGTCAAAGGAAAAGGATTTGTTGGAGGAAGTCTTTAAAAAGGTAAGGAAGAACCTCCCATGACTTTAGGGTTTATGCTAGGGTTTATAGATTTTTATAAAACCTTAAATTAAAGCTTTAAGGCATAGAATTAGTTGATGACAAGTGTAGTTGAACTCATTTATTCTACTTATTGCCTTGAATTCATTATACATGAAGTTATGGCTATTTATGTTTTATGAGTTGTTATGTTTGATTGAAGAAAATGAAGTGTGGATACTAATTGTGGCAAAACTTGTAGTATGGAGGCCACATGGTGTTGAATGGTTGCTATTAGAAGTGTTGATATGTTGTTTGCATTAGCTTACAATGTTATAGCAATAATGGATGGTTATGGGAATGAGATTTTACACTTCCTTTAAGATGTTAAAGACTATTAAGGGGAGGTTTATTTGATCTATAAGTTAACCTATTGGTTAATGTCAATAGGAATTGATGTGGCATAGTTAATATGAAAATTTGGATTTGGTGGGCTTAGGGGTTTTGTTAACCCTGCTTGAGTATTTCGACCATAACTTGAGTTATAAAATTCGAAATGAGATGATTTTTGAAGCATTAGAAAGCTAAGACACAGACCTGTAACTTTTATGTTTATTCCAGGAGCCAATTAGTTTGAGAAATAGATGGAAAATGGCTTGAAGTATAAACTAGTTATTGAAGTTTAAGATTTAACATGATCAATTATTATGATTATGAATTGATTATTAATGTATTATTGTAAGTATGCCATGTACTAATGTTTACCCATTAGTTAGATGATCTTTGAAAGATATACATGGTCACGATGTCAATGCATGATTAATGTTATGAAATGGCATGAAGATGCAATGTAATACATGTTTTAAGATGATGTATGTGAGCAAGAGGTAATGTAAATGGATTGATAATCCATAGATGAATTAAAAGTATTAAGCTCACCAAAATATGTATTTACATGCCATAAGATGTTAGAGATGCAAATAGACATGATAGAGATGCATATAGACATGATGGAAAACGCGTAAGCATATCCTCGTATATCGGTTGAGGAAAGATGAATATATGCTTTAGATGCTAAATAACGCGTAAGCACGCCTCCCGATGATATGAGCTCTAGATGAAATTTGAGGCTAGATGATATGAAGTGCTTAAGATGCTAAGAAAGGTCCGATCGGCTAGACGTTAAATGTTTCATATGCATTTAGTTGCATTACATGAGTTATGATGTTATTTACATCATGAGATGATTTATACTCATGTTAGATGATTTTAGATGTTATGTCACGACATGTGACGTGTGTGTACTATGTTTACATACTTATTTGTATGTGTACACATTGATGTTTACCTAGCCATGAGATAAAATGATGAAAAGCATATGAATTAATAATAAAAGGGGAAGTATCCCTAGATGTAAAAGATAAGTGATGTGTTAATAAATATGTTTAAATAAAGATCAAATAGTACATTAAGAATGAAACGGATCATTTCTTACTGAGCGATTAGCGCTCACCCTTTCATTGTTGATTGTTTTGCAAGTAGACTAGAAGCGAGGGATGCTAGAGACAGTGGGACTACACATGAGGGGAGATGATTTATTGTCATCTCGATGTTTTATCTTGATGTAAATAATGTAAATGATAAATATTTGTGAAATACCTTTGGAAGCTTCCACCCTCTAAATATGTTTTGATTGTATAATTTCTTAAAGTTTGTAAATTATAAGTTTGGATCATGCGTGACATTTTCTATGCATGTTTTGGATATTATTATTATTATCCTTATACAGATTTTTTTCTAAAGACAACTCGTTCTCCAGACATGTATCCTCAGGATTCTCATTGAGGGATATTCAGAGGATACCTGACTGGAGGGGGGTTTTACAAAAAGTGCTAAAGAAGTCATCTTTTGACAAGGTAAGTAAATCCAACCAACTTGAGTTTTGAATAAACTTTTGAGTAAAGATGTATGCAAGATCAGTATGTAGTATGATTGATGAGAAAATTGAGTTGAGATGAGTAGCTATATTTGTAGTTGTTGGATAGACTCCATGTATGAGAAGTGTTTTTTATGTGTGATGAGAAATGGAGTTTGAGATGAAGTTTGAGGGATGTTGTAAACCTTTTTGGAAGTGCTTTTCTTGACAGGGATTATGAGTATTTGAGGGAGTTTTTCCCCAATTTGGATGGCTAGAGAATGAAGTATAGTAGTAATTTTAGTAGAGTGTTTATATGCACATAAGTTGCTTGATGAAATGCCTAAGTGAAATTTGCCCTGTCACTGCCGTAACTTTCTAAGTAATTTTTGGGCATCTTACGGACTGAACTTGTGACAACTACTGTAAGCTAATATAATGCATGCATAATAACAAATAGAAAATTGGGCCCAAAAACTTTCTTTTCAGTATAAGTCATATGTCTTTTATACACAAAGAGTATTGTTTACAAAAAGTCATTTTTAAAAGACAAAACAGGGGAAACAGTGTAGCTATTGCTCCTCGCTTGCCGACGCCCCTCCGACTGCATCAACACCTAGATCCTGCATCCACAAAGGAAAAATAACGGGGTGAGCACAAAATAATGCTCAGTAAGCAAAACCCTCTATCTGTCTGTCCCCGTATGTAATACTCTTAATTCTTTCCTTATACTATTTCTGTTTCTATTTCTATTTCTACTAAACGTCATGACCTCATCTTACCGGAGATACGGCTAGATGGCGTTCACACAGTACCATCTCACTCTCCATGACTATCGGGTGGAATTCACACAGTACCAACCCGTTCTTAGTGACTACCGAGTGGGGATCACAAAGCACCTACTCGGTTTTTGTAACTATCGGGTGGAGACCACCTAGCACCTACCCGTTTCTCATGACTTTTGGGTAACGATCACCAAGCATTAACCCGTCTCTAATCACTGTCGGGTGATGATCACAAAGCATCAACCCACTTCTAATAAATGTCGGATGATGATCACAAAGCATCAGCCCATTCTCTAATGACTAACCGGGTGGGAATCACAAAGCATCCACCCGTTTCTAATACTTATCGGGTGACGATCACAAAGCATCAACCCATCTCTAATGGCTATTCGGGTGGTGATCACAAAGCATCAACCCGATTCCCATAATTGTCGGGTGATGTTCACAAAGCATCAACCCATCTCTACTACTCTTCTAGTTCACTCTATTCTAGCATTTTTCATTCTCTCTACCCTTAGAGTAGTTGCATACACAAAGTTTCCTACTCTTTCTTAGGTCACTTTTCAATGCACAATTAGTGCCTATTGATGGTTCATCTCCACTAATGCACTTATGAAATGCCAACATGCAATGTTGCAAGAATTAAGGTTCACTACTCATACTCAAACCTCTACTAGGCATTTCATCAAACAACTCAAGTGCATCATAAAACTCTACTATAGCAATGATTCTAAATCTTTCTCTAACCATCCAAAATGGGGAGAAACCCCCTCACATAGCCACAAAACATGCCAAAGAAAGACACTTCCAAAAAGGGTTCCATAATACCCCTTCAATTCCATCTCAAACTACCTCTCCAACCCACAAATCATTTCTTATATTTGAAAGGTATAAACAATCACAAAGCACTAGAAATCTCTATTTAAGCCTCAATAACATGGCATATCACATACATACATCATTGCTAGCAAAACCCTAATCAAGAAAATTCTAAAATCTCAACTTGGGTTGGGATTTACTTACCTTGTTATGAAGAGACTTCACTAACTCTTCCTTTCACTTGGTTTGCTTGACTTTTTCTCTACTCTTAACCAAAAGAACAAAACCCTCAATAGTCAATATATACTAAAACTCACAAAGTTTCACAACCAAAGTAGGAATCCTTATCTTAGGAAGCCTTAGGTTGATTTTCTACCCCAAATCACTTCAAAAACCCTTTAAAACTCTGTAAACCCCACGTTATTATTCCGATGCCCTAAGGTATGAAATTTACCTTTTCAAGTAATTTTCTTTTTTTGAATGGAAGGGTAAAATGGTCAATTTACATGTATTTCGAGATGTGGCCATTATAAAGTGTAAAGGATGATGTCATTGAAGAGAAATGAGGGTAGAATGGTTATAAAGTTGATTAATAAGGTTAAATGGCATAAACGGTAACCAAGGGTATAATGGTCTTTTCATACAAAACCATATGATTTAAGTGTCCATACAAGTGCACCAAGGGTAAATTAGTCATTTACCTAGTAGAATTACTTAATGGTTAAGTGTTTTAAAGAAGTCAAATGGCATTAAATGAGTACTTATCTTTATGTTGTGGTAGAAATGACCAAAAACGCCCTTATATGGAAAATTTATGCCAAATGACCTTTATATCTAACTTTTATTGACCAATCACATTAGAGTATCAATGGAATGAATATTTACAAGGTTTAAAGAGAGTAGTCGGCCTTGGAGACCCCAAATATATCATCTTCTTCTTCATCTCTCAAATCCACCATAAAAGCCACTAATCCAAGCTTTTATTCTCAAATTTTCTTAGGATTTCAAGTTGATTTTTAAAGGAGATCACCATCCACCCTTAAAGAACTTCAATTTCAGGGTTAAAGGTGAGTTTCAAAACCTTAGTTTTTCTGAATTTTTTAGTTAAAAGAGAAATTCATAAGTGGTTATGTGTGTAAGGTAGAAAGGTGAAACTTTGGAGCCAAGGAGGAGTACCTTTGTGCTTTGAATACTAGGGTAAGGAAAAAAATCTCCCTTATGACTACAATTGATAACACCTAGGGTTTATGAAACTTACATTTATTTATGTTAATATGAGTGTGATGCTATGTTTTGGTTATGAGTTGTTTAAATGGGTGTGTTGATTGGTGTATGTATGCATATGGATGATGATTATGCCAATTAAGAGATTTGTAGTTGGACGATGTTTTGGCACTTTTTGGTTCTGTAAAAAGGGAGGTTTTTATGGCCTTTTATACATAGAATGATATGGCAAATAATATGAATGTGCAAATGAAGGTGACATGGTTAAAATGAATAGAATTCGGATTTGGCTGTTTTAAGACTTATACTGTACATGCTTCACTGAATCAGTCATAACTGAAGTTATAGAAGTCCGATTGAGTTGATTCTTGAAGTGTTAAAAAGTTTAGAAACATACCTAAAACTTTTATGTTTTAGGCAAGAACCAGTTCGAATTGGAAGATAAGGTAAAAATTGCTTGAAAAGTGATGAACTATATGGCATCCAACTTCTTAATGGAAATTCCCATTTGTTTCTAATTCTAATAAACCCCTGAATAAACTTAATACCAAAATTCCTTGAATTGTATGAGAAATTAAATGAATTAAGTTAAGAAGTTTAGTAGGAGAATATAGTATGATTTAGCATGGGAGATGTTAGTCCAGATGTTTGCATTCATAATGGTAATGTATATAGCTTATTTAGTTGTCTTATGAAAAAAATTATGAAATGTTAATGAATGAATTCCATGAGTCTCTTGAGGTATAAACCAAGATCAGAGGAATGGAATTCTTATGGAAACCATGAGTCCTTTGAGGTGACGACCAAGAACAAGGTAATGGTTCAAATGAATCCGATCGGATAACAAAGACTAATGAAACCGTCAAGTATATAGACAAAACAAATAAGCATGCCATGTACATGAATATTTCATAAGTCATTTATGTTCTATGTTATATTATGTATGGTTATGTTATGACTTATGTTCATGAGAAAAGTCCAAAATGTATGATATGTTTTATGAACTTGTTATGTCAAAGAATGAAGGTCATGTTTTGTAGGTCGGTAAAGTCCTAAGTAATTTACTTGTATAATGAACCTTAATTGTTTATAAATGGCCATATTCCTTACTGAGCGATTAGCGCTCACCCCACGAAATGTTTTAAAATGTTTTGCAGGTACGGATTAAGGCATGGAGCTGGGAGAGAATTCCAAGGGACGCTATGAGCATGAGGGGATGCTTTAATGATGACTATTGAATGGTTTTGCTAATATTTAGTATAGTAATTATGTTCATATCTCATAATGTAGTAATTATGTCCATGTTCTATAATAGAGTAAATATGTTGTATTAATAAAGGAAATCAAATTGTTAGTAAATTTTATAAAAGTGTGTATGTTCTAGTAAGTATTACTATGGATTTCATAATTTACTCCAAGAAAGGAAATTATATTTTTTGATTATACAATGAACTTATTATAGTTAAGAAAAAAATTAAACACATATATCTATATATATGTTTTAAACTACAAGTTTATTCTTTAAATAGGATTTTAAAATAAACTTCTTTCCTAGGCGTGCGTTTTCTAGGTTCTCAATGGCCAAGGGATACTTAGGAAATACCCGGCTAGGGAGGGGTTTTACAAACTCCTTGATCAAAAGAAAGAGAAGTTGAGAGGAAACAAGAGAGGAGAGTTGCGTTTGAGAAGAAGAATGAAGGATTTGCTAATTCTTAATTCCTTTTAATGAAATTTATACATAAGCATTCCCATTTTGCCCTTACTCTTCTTTGGGAATTCTATCTATATCCTTTGACTCATTACAAACACACCCCCATATCAACATATTCTCCATGAAATTTCCTTATAATTTACTCCCCACTTTTCTTGCTAATTAGGGGTAGAATGGTCAAATTGCCCTTAGGGAAGAAAATATCCAAAACTTAATAAACATTTTGGTCGGCCTGTCGTCGCGGCGAGGAAGCTTCTGTCGCCGCGGCGAAACTGTCCAGAGAGTTTCCCCGTGGTTTCAACACCTCTTCGCCGTGGCGAAGCTTGGCACACTGAACTTCTTCTATTTTCAACCAATTTCAGGGCAAGCATTCAACACAACACTCAAACAAACAATAGTACCAAGAAACCAACTCAAATAAGAGCAAAAGAAGAAACAACTACTACGTACCTCAAGTGAGGCGTTACAGAACTGGGCTGAGACCAAAACATAGAAGTTATAGCCCTGTTTCTAAGCTTTAAAACGAGACCAAAACCGTAGCAATCCGAGGTGTATAAAGAAAGTTATGGCCTTTTTAGTGTAACTTGTGCAGAATGACTGTTTTGAGGAAATCTTGTATTTGGCATTTCATTAGTGCATTAGTGAGCATGAGCTAGTTATACACTTGAGAAGTAGCTTGAAATTTAGTAGAGAATTTGAGTATAAGCTACTTTAAGGGTTAAGAGAAAGAGAATAGAGTAGGTTGTGCGATGGGGAACCCGTGAGTAATGGGTAGAGTATTCCCGCATGTACGCCGCATTGAGAGAGCGACATGAGTATCAGATAGAGAAGTGGTGTAGCCCGTGAGAGTGCATGCGGATGAGGGCTATACCCGAGTACCCGAGAGAGAGAGATTATACACTCACATGGCCAAGGGTTCCGAATCCATGCATAAGCGAGTCCGATCGCTAGAATGAGTAGAGGTCACGAGTAGCGGGATGAGTCGACGTGCCCCCGCCCCCGCCCCCAAGAAGATGGGGCCGTGACTTACTAAAGAGAGTTACTAGAAAAGAGTTCTAAGAGAAAGAGAGAGAAGTACCAAAGAGGAATTGAATGAGAAGTTGTAAGGAAAGAATTACAGAAAGAGTTACGGGGATAGATGAGTAGAGGATTTACTTACTGAGCATTGTTTTAGTGCTCACCCCGTTGTTTTCCTATGTTTTGCAGGATCCAAGTGAGGATGCAGTCGGATGGATGTCGACACGCGAGGGGAAACGGTTACTCTGTCCACCCTGTTTTGATGTTTTGTACATGACACAACTTTTGTATTTATAGGATGTATATATTTAATAAAAGAAAAATTTGGGCCCAACCTTTTTATGTTATTTTATATGTATTTTATTATGTACATGCCTTATGAGTATTTGAGTAGAAAGAAGCTATTACAACTAGCGCTTGCCGGAAGAAAATGATGAAACCGGTAGAGCTGGAAGAAGACGACGAATCTACTAGAAGAAGATGACGAAGCTGCCGGAGTTAGAAGAAGACGACAAAGCTGCTGGAGCTGGAAGAAGACGACGAAGCTGCCGAAGCCTGGAAGAAGATGACGAAGCTGCCATGATGCGATGACGGTGGAGAGTTTTGAGAATTGAGAGTGAGAAGGGATATCTGGAATTTGGGTTGGGATTTTAGGTTGAGTGAATTTAGAGATTTAGTTTAGATTATTTTTATTTTTATTTAATATATACATTTGTAAAACCGGTTCAAAAAACCGGTTCAGTTAACCTTTTTTATTTTTTCCCAAACCGGTAACCAAACCGTTTTTTCGGTTAACCAGTTTTTCAGTTCGGTTCGGTTTTTGCATTTTTTTGAACACCCCTAGTGTTTGGGATTGTTGTAGCTTAAAAAATAATCAATTAAGTTTTAAACTACAACAATAAAAGTGAAGTGTTTAATAAACAATTTTTAAAAGTGAAGTGTTTAATTAAATTTGAATTATAAAATAATCACATTTATAAAATGATTTCAAAATCGGATTATTTACAAAGCTGGGCTTTGTATGTAAATTACATATATACCCTTGTATTATAGTTTTATTTACTTTAAATAATTTTTTTTAAATGATTGAAAATGGTAGCGACAACAATGGACGTCAACACCACGGTTTGATTCCGTTGACCTTCAACACATGTATTGCTCCTCACAGGCAGTTTAACAAGAATTCAAAATCTAATTTACCAAATTCACAATCAAGATTTTGAAAATCACAATAATTATAAAAGTAGTATTTACCAAATACATTCCAAATTATTTTCAAAACTATTAAACTTAAAGTTGCAACAATCTCAAACTAACCCTAAAAAACTTACAATCTACGGAGCCCAACCCAAACTCGAGATCTCTTGGTAAATGAAAATGGGACCAAGCCCCAAAGTTATGAGAGCTGTGGTCTATGTATACGGCCCAAATTTAGCTAACATAACGAACACAAAGTTAGCATCATTTTATGAGTAAATGACTTTTTCCTTCCCAAAAAGTTTCAAAATACCACTTTTCTATCCAAGGTTTATATTTCGTTACTACCCAAAGCCAATTCTAGCCTATTTCGACAGCAAAAATTCTATCCATCACGACCATTTAAACCTCCGATGTTCTCTTTACAAAACCCATTTCACTCCGACACTTGATTTCTCACCGATTGCCGGTTACCACAAAGCTAAGGTTTCCTATTCTTAACCGATTTTCGGTTGATTCCAGCGGCAAATATTGAATCGATCACCATCATTCGATCTAGCAGCCTCCACTCTACAAAACCCTCTTACCTCGGTTCCTAATAACTCATTGAACGTTGGCTGAGAAAGTAAAGTGTATTTTGGGTATTAACAGAATATAAATTTTGGGTGGGAAAGTGGTATTTAGAAACTTTTTTGGTGAGAAAGTGTCATATAGGCAAAACTTGGGTGGGAAAAAGTCGTTCACTCTCATTTCATTTAGTCAAGTTTACATCATGTGATTGAACTACACAAGTTGGAGAAAATAAATGATGTGTAACAAAATTGTCAACTAGCTAATGAATGCGCCTGAATATGATGTGGAACCCATAGTGATTTCTAATGAATTAAAATATAACCAGTCTAACAACTATTATGACAATTAATAACTAAACACCTAGTTGATTAATTAGAAAGAAAAACACATAGATTCAGTTTTAAAGATTAATTCATACCTGGGTATCAATCTTCTTGAATGATCTTCTTGAATGAACCTTTCTCTTTGCTTCGAGTATGCAATTCAAAAGTAAAACAAGAGATTGAGATAATGAATTTTTTCACAAATTGAAAATATTATTGATTTTTCTTCAAATAAAAAGGTACATAAGCTTCTCTTTACATAGAGAAGTCTCGATTTCAAATCAATTGAGTCCGTAAACCAAAACAAAACAAAAGGTCTAATCAATCACCAACTAAAGGTGACTAACTATTAACAAAGACTAATAAACTAATAAGAAAATAGCACCTATCTCAAAGATAATGACACTGGGTTCCACATGTCTCCCACGTATCTTACAAAGATATAATTATTACATTACACGTTTTACATATCAAAATATAATTATTACAAACGACAATACACAACATCCAATGCTTTCTTTTAATCTGGATCGTTGAATTTTGTCGGCAAAATTCTGGATGTCCACACATTATCTTTCGCTTGTTTGATACAAGTCAGCGGATTTACGTGTTGGACATTTTCGGTTGTCCAAATTTCCATCCTCTAGATTTTATCAATTTTTGAAGTTATCCACTTCTAAAAGATCAATAAAATCTTTCAGAGTTTCATCTTCTTGGGATTTTTGGTCGTGGGTTAAGACCAACCTCAGAAGATCAATAGTACCTTCCATTAAAGCCTCCTTTGATAAATGGGCTAAATCAAACCCTTCTAGTAGCGTTCTTAACTGGGCTTGGTTATGTTTGAAAGTATATCCTGGATTGTCGCATACCTGTCTGGTAAAACTACCACTATCCCATTATGGATATGGACAGTAGCATTTGCTTTAACAAGCTCCTTCAGCTTGGATTTAACCAGTAGCAATTTTGCAATATACAACCTAGTCCAATCTTCCTCTTCTTTCCTTTGAATTTCTTCTAGCGCATAAGATCCCATTCTTACCTCGTTATCTAACATAATTCGGTACCACGGTTCTCCTACAAGAAATTCCCATATCAGTACAGGTTGAACATTATAGTTCTCTTGCAATGAGGAAGTAATCATGCAAGTGGAAGTGTCGACCTTTCTATTCAATACACAAAGCATTTGTTTAACTGCGTCTGGCATATTTGGGTCCACCATCGCTTCCTGTACATCAATTTCCATTGTATCAATCCATCCTCTATTTAAAAAGTTTTTGCAATAACATTTTCTAAAGATTTTCCATGGAACATACAATTCCATAAATTCGCCAAGTCAGTTTTTTTAATTTCACTATTAGATCATTTAAATTATCGAGTTTGAGATTTATCATGTCAAACAAATGACATTTTCGCATTACCTCGATTTTTTGAATTCCTGCTTCATAAAGTAGAGCAGTTCCTCTAAACTCCTTGTCTTCATAAAACATTTTATCAGATTCCAGCCAAGCTAACCTTCTTGCTAGTTTCTCTAAACACCATTGCAGTTGTACTTCCCCTTGACTTGTCACCAATGTGATTCTAATTTGGGTTTCCAAATCCTCCCAGAGTGTTTGACTAGCCGAAGTTAATCTTAAGCCTTCTGGAAAGCTAAACCTCTCATGTGGAATCACCACGCTTGCAGTGCTAGAGGATGAATCCTCGGAAGTTTTTGTCTTTGGCAGTGGATAATAAGCCCGTTCATATCCTTTTTGTTTACAAGACCAGCAAACCATTGCTTTCTTTTGAGTTTTCTGCTTTTCCTTCTTAGGAGTAACCTCCTTTTCAGAAGTAATTTCCTTCGTAGAAGTATCCTTCAAGCGTTAAAACTTTGGGTTTCTTCTTTTCAAAGTATCAAAGTCATAGCCTCAACTCTTTCCTTCTTTAACCTGTTTTGCTATAGTAACCTGCTTAGGAGTAGAGATCACCTGCTTATCCGCAAATTTTTCCTTTTTAGCAATAACCCTTGGAGCCGAAGTTATATTCAAGGGATAATTCCTTCTCAAGTGTCCTCATTGTTTACACTTAGAACATGAGAAGTGATTTCCAGTTTCCTTCTTGTCTGCCATCATCCTGTAATTCTTCAGAGAAATGTCTGGACAAAAAGTCAGCAACAAAGTTAGATTTACCAGAAATATACTCAAATTTGATTCTATAATTTGCAAACCAAATTTGCCATCTGATTAGTCTAGCTTTGTCATCCTTTAAAGGCAGTTTCATAAAAGTTTTTTAATATTTAGAGTCTGTCCTTAAAGTAAATTCCTGATTGATTACGAACAATTGAAATCGGTCAATACATTCTTTCGCTGGTAAAACTTCCTTTTCATGAACAAGATAGTTTTTCTCGGCAGGAGAGAATTTTCCTGATGCATATCGAACAATTCGCCCAATATTATTAGTACCCTTAGCCTTAAGCACACCTCCCCAGTATAAGTGGGACGAATCGCTCTCTATAATAAGCTCATCCTCACCTTCCGGCAGTTTTAAAGGTTTTAATTGCTTTGTCAAGGCTTTGGTCCACTTAACACAGTTAGTATCTTCAAGTGTCCAAACCCAGGGCATTTTATCACTAACCTTAAGCGTCAAGCTATTGATTACATTAGCGAGATTAGGAACATACTCGCTCATATAATTGGCTAATCCAAGAAATTGCTGTAACATGTGCTTGTCTTCCAGCACATTTAGGTATTCCAGCAACTTCTTCGAGATATGTTCTTAGAGTTGAATACCTCTTTCACCTATCTCAACACCTAAGTACTTCACCTTGTTCTTAAACCATTCTACCTTTCTTTCAGATAGAATCATTCAATTATCAAGGAACCTTTTGATCACCAATCTAAGATGATTTACATGTTCTTCTTTGGTCTTACTAAAAACTAGAACATCATCAATATAGACTACACAAAAGTTAAATAAGTCTCCAAAGACTTTATCCATTTTCCTCTGGAATATTGACGGTGCCTGTTTTAGCCCAAAAGGTAGAACCATCCATTCAAGCAATCCTTTCAGATAGGTGAAAGTCGTTAAAGGAATGCTTGACTCCTCCATTCTGATCTGCCAGAAACCCGACTTTAGATCAAATTTTGAGAAGATTTTTCCAAATCTAGCTTTATTCAAACAAGCTGATTTGTTTGGTCTCTTATAGGCGTCATCAATAGTTTTATCATTCAATTGCCTATAATCGATAACCATCCACACATTTCCTCTTTCCCGCTCAACTCTATTCATAACCATAAATGCCGGCGAAGAGTGTGGGCTTTCACTAGCGTGTATGAGTTGCTTTTCCAGCAATTCCGGTATTTGCTTGCTAAATTCCTCCTCTGCATCAAGAGTATAAGGATAGAATTTAGTAGTTATCGTATCATCATCCTTCCTTAATTTAAGCAAAGCATATATACCGTTCATTTCTCATAGCTTTAACGGTTGATCATCAAAACATGGAGAATGTTCCTCTTTAAAGGATTTTACAAGTTCCTCAATCCTTAAAGAGTTCTTTTGACTCTTGTTTTCAACCTTCAAGATTATCTCCTTATGTGTTGATTTATCCGTGCTCTTAGGGCATGCACCAGAGGGACTAACCTCCTGCAATATACCCCGTGCGATCTGGTTTGTATGATAACTAGGATATAATCTCTGAAAGAAAACATTACAAGCCTTATCCACTCCTTCAACTTCAGAAGTTTTCAAATACCATTTTCCTTTTCCAAAATTTGGAAAACAATGTGATCTACTTCTTGCCTTAGTTTCACCGGTCTAAAACCATTTCTAATTTTTGAAACTTCAGGCTTAGCAAGAATACGGATTTTATGACCTCCAAGGATAATGTAGTTATTATCCTGAGTAAATAGTCTAACTTCTGCTTGTCCTCGTAGAAAGCTATTTCCGAGAATAAAATCTACTTCTAAGTAATTTACTTTTAAGATTTCCCTTAGAGTAAATTTTTTCTCGTTTAATAGTACAACCACGTTTTCAACCACGTCCGTGATCATACTTTGACCTCCATCTGCAACCGTATTTAGGATTGGTCTTTCCAATGATTTCCAAAGCTCTTCTGGAAAACATTGTTTTCTTGCAATACATTTGGTTGCTCTTGTATCTATAAGAACATCTAGAGTATATTCCTCATATTCTGGAAAACACAGTTTAGCACGAATGCAAATGTTAATAGTTCCTTGAACTAGCGCATGACAATGCATTTCATAACTCATCATCATTTTCGTGCTTGGAGTTTCGTCTTCATATACTGGAATTTGTACATATTTATATCCAACTATTTTCCTGCTACTGCTGCTCCCAACATCACTAGTAGTGTCATCTGTTTCTAGTATATTTTTCCTTGATATGATGGGTTGAATTTCCTTATTTTGCTCCAAAGACACCGAGTTTCTAGGTGTAGGAAGAGTAACCTCAACCTCATTATGATTCCTGGATTTGAATTCCCCGATTTGGGTTTAATTCCACCACGTTGGGCTGCGTCGAATATTCTAAAACCCATCTTTTCGGCCACGTAAGAGCCTTAGCATTGACTATCGTAGGTCAAATTGGAATTATAGAATCCTATCCCAGGCCATGAACCTCAGTATCTGCACTAGAGTTCATTCGTATAGGATTAACATAATTTATCAATCGATAAATTAACCTATACTAGATTGCTATTCTGTCACTAGAAGGCATTAAGTCTTCTAGCCCCGAAGTATGAATTCAAATAACCATAATCCGTTTAAGATTTGGATCTTGGAGACTAACTATATATCCTGGTGTAACAGTCCCGTATGCATCTTCTAAAGCCAGGTTAGTGTGAAAACTGCAACTAAAGCTTTTCTAAACGTAAGCCATCGTCTGTCCAGTAAAGCAAACTAAACAAGTACATTCATTCCTCCACGGAATAATCCTTGTACACGTATTTGTACAACACCAAGTTGTACATAATTATACTTTCCATTTGCCCGTTTGGCAAGATTTCTAACCTTCCGTAGCCACTCATCATTTGAGAGTACCAATTCACCTTCTTGAGATTGAGATAAAGCTACACGAACAGGTTTTTCATGTACATCTTCCAAGCCTTCAACTTTAAATAACCACTTAGAGCGTTTCTTGAAAACTTCTCTAGGTGTTAACCTCGGAATTACCCAATTATCCAGGTTACCCGAGTGATCCTTGTAATTAGATGACGAACTAATTACTGAGTTAGGATTTTCATCTTCATTTCTAATTGGGATAAGATCATCCTCATCACCAATTCTGCTATTCCTAGGATATTCACATAGACTTCTAGTCCTTTGCATGAATATACCTATGCATTGAAGATTTGAAGATTGTTCCTCAAAAGTCATACCTTTTGAGTCATCCTCCGAAGAATCCGAACCTTCAGAGTAATCCAAATTAATTCATAAACCTCGTCATCTGAATCAAGTTTGTATCCCCACACTGGCTCAAATTCAAAAGTTTGGCTTTCAGCTTTGAATTCCAAAAATCTTATCGTTGCCTTCTTCTTTCCCTTATGAGGGCATTTATCTACAAAATGATTTTTGCCACCATAAATCCAGCAACAATTACAATCTTTTGCGTTTTTGCGAGATGGGCAGGTAGCACAATACTTACACACTCAGTGTTCCTTAGCATTGAGTCTACCCTTCCCTGTTCGCCTAATAAACCTTCCATGATCTGGAAGATTCCGTTTATTGGTAACATGTCTTTTTACCATATTACGGAAATGTTTCGACTTAAAATTCTTTTTACCAAATGATCATTTCTGTTTCATATGGTTTTCCCAACTTTGATGTTTAGTCGAATTTCTCGACTCACAGCCATATTGTCTTGGCACTCCATCAAAGTTTTGACAACAAGATTTATTGAACTCAAGTCTTTTGGCCTTTTTATCCAATTTGGCATTCAAACATCTTGTTCTCACGAGTTGTCAAACAGCTTCTATTCTTCCTCCTAAAGAATCAACAACCTGATTCTTTTCGACTAGAAGCTTAAACGCCTCATTTGCTGCCTTTTCCCATCCTTGGGGAAGCTTAGCAAAGAAAATATTATTCATGACTTCCTGTGTGCCACCAGGCAACTGATAGAAATATCGTCTATATTCGTAGACAAAATTTTCAAACAGACACATGTCACAAAGCCTAAGCTCTGTCAAAGCTTCTATGGAAACTACCTCTGTGAGATTCCTACTAGTTATGGTTATCCCAGTAAATTCTCGACAGAGCATATCCTTGAAGAGTGCAAAAATAGCCTCTGCATTCTTCAAGTCCCTTACAGTATCTAACAGACCTGTACCAGCTTCTAAACTTCTCTAGAAGCTTCCTACAGCTCCCTATAGAGTGGATCTTAGAAATCTATAAGTATCACTAAGTCCAAAAGCCTTATTTTGCACATGAACCCAATTAACAGTTTCCCATGCTTCAATTGCATCAGTAACATTTGTGACGCAATCGATGTTCAAGAAACTACCACTAGACGGTATCTCCACCATTCTAGATATTCCCCTAGGTGTAAACTCCGACCTTATCTTTGTGGGATAAGTTTGTTTATATTCGGGTTTGGAGATTTCCTTAAGGAATCCTTCAAAAGAATTTAAAGGGTTACGAATTCCTTCAAGCGGGTCATATTTAAACTCAGATTCCCTGAGTCTAGAAATTAGCTCATCGAGCTCCGCCTTTTTAGGTCCTGGAGTAATTTTCAAACCTCCAGTTTCTTCCCCTTTCCTTTGTTTCTTTATTTCTTCCTCATAATACCTGCTAATTCTTTCAGCATTAGAGGTAGAAATTTATGGAATATCAACCTTCTGTTTGCCATCCGTTTTAGAAACAAAGTCTTCTTCCTTTACTCATTTCATAAAGAGCTTTTTCGCCTTTTCCCAATCACCTTGGGTTTCTTTGGCCACGAACTATGCATACCCTAGAGGTAATCCAAGATATTTTTCCTGTAGACTTGCCGTAAACTGATCCAAAATGTCTTGACCACCCATGGTCAATCTGAATCAATCCTTAAGCTAGCTGCAAAGTCGGACTCTTTATATGGTTCAGGATCTGGATCCGGCTGGGATTCGTTGTACCAATAAAGGAATTACCGCCTCAGCCTTTTCCAACCACTTATTCTGAAGTTCCAACTTGGCAACTTCAATGGTTGAAATTCGGCAGATAAAGCATAATCTTTGTGCACCCTTGACTAAAGGCCTTTTGGATAACATCCAAAAGTCACTTTACTCCTAGCCAAGTCAGATACTCTTCTCGAATATTTGGGTTTCCGTTACAGAGGTCTAACACGACCCGTTTTACCTCTTGTTCCGTATACCCTTCAATAGGCCACACTTGTTCAATGTCACTTAAAACCAAGGACATCTCCTATTTTACTGGCTTAGTAAAATAGTTAGAATGTGTTCCAGTGTCTTGACCTTTTGAAGTGCAGAATTGACCTTTTCAATCTGTTTTCCTATCTGAGTCAATTCTTCGTTTAGAGTAAATATACGATACACCGTATAATTCACTCTTCTGTCTAAGTTATCAAGCTTCTGCGTCAAAAGCTCTAACTTATCTATGACAATATTTAACAAACCGATCTCCGGTTTTCTCTCGAGTTTATGATCCAAATAAAAACAAGTCTTATTCACACAGACTTCATCATTAGAACCATCATTCATGCTATAAAACTTCTAACAAGTTAACAGGTATTTGGCCTAGATCACCCCCCTTCTCTTTCAAAGCTCTGATATCATTACACCCACATAATATTTGTTATACCCACAGCTAACAAATTTTATTTTAATTTAAAAATAAAACTAAGTTTGGTAGTTTAATTTTATTTACAATTAAAATCAATTATCATGATTGGAATAGTAATATATTTAGTTTAGTATAATCAAGGTTTCCATTAATTAGTATGGTTCAACCTTCGTTTACCATCAAATATGTTATTTAAGTACTGGCTAGTGACTATATCAGCTGACGTTTTTCTTAAAAATTTGGATTTGTTCGTATAAAGGAAAACCTCTTTCTACTTTTTCATCTTATAAAATTTAAAATTAATGATATTAATTAATCTAAAACATGATATAATAACAAAAATCTATCTAAGTTTATAAAATAATAAAAATCATCTTGTAGTTAATAAATTATTAGTAAGCCGTTAAAATTTATTTTATTATGAGTTAATAAATATTACCAAATTACCCACTTATTGTTTATTTTAACAATTACAACCTAAATGGGGAATTGTGTTATTATATTATACCTCAGGGAATTCTTGTTATTTTGTCAAACCTAGGGGATTAATATAATTAAACCCCAGAATCAAGTAAAAGATCCTCAACGGCTAGGTTTTGCAAATTCAATCCCCACCTTCCAAACGAGTACATAATCCAACGGCTCCAAACTTTTTGACTATTCAATTATTTTATCCCAACGGTCAAAATTTTCCACCATTTATATCTCCCCATTTCAAAAACTAGCCGTTACTACACCACTTCTTTCTTCTCGCCAAATCTTTCAAGATCCTTCACATTCAAAGCCGAAACATTTATGCTCAAAAGCTTTCATTTTCTTTCCATATTTCAGAAACACCGCCATCCCATCAATTCCACAATCTGACAAATCGATTCAATTTTAACAATGGCTACAATTACAAACAAGCCCTCTTCTTCTTCACCACTACCGTCAACTAGACCAAACCCTAGTGCAAGAAACTCTGAAACTAAAGATCCCATGAGAAGGAGTTTCACTGGTAATCCGTTTAACAAACCCTCCTCAATTGTGCCTAATTCTAGAGGTGGCTTTAACCCCAACACTCCTGCCAACAGTCCTTCAGGTCAGTTTTACTTTAATTTCCCGTTTTCTTTTTGTATTCTTTCTTGTTTGTTTTATGTGATAATCATATGTTTGGATGCCAAGAAAATGAAATGAAAAGAAATGTAAATGAATGTTTTGTTTCTGGGTACTTCAGGAAATTAACTTACATGATTAAAAACTGTTTTTCTTTTTAAGTTGAATTTTTTGATGGAAAATGGTTTACTGGAGAATTTTCTAGGAAAACAATATTTTTCTTTAATTATCTTACACTCTTGAAATTCTTTTGTTTTTGTGATAATCATATGTTTGGATGCCAAGAAAATGAAATGAAAAGAAATGTAAATGAATGTTTTGTTTCTGGGTACTACAGGAAATTAACTTAAATGATTAAACCTGTTTTTCTTTTTAAGTTGAATTTTTTGCGGGTATGGTTCTGTTTGTTTAGATAGAAAATGGTTTATTGGAGTTTTTTCTAGGAAAATTATTTATGATGATATATACTTAATTTAGAAGTGGTGGGAATTGATCATTCATCTCTAATGAGGGCTGAGATTGAAGAAACAATATATTTCTTTAATTCTCTTGCACTTGAAATTCTTGTGTGGTAACTCAAATTTTCCTGGAAATATTTTCCGTTGAAACAAACAGGTCCTTTTTATAAATCAAATATCACAAATTTCTATATCTTTCATGCAGTTTCTTCAAATTAAGTTTTCCCTAAGCATTATTGGGACCTATGGACAATTGGTTTAGTGTTCTCATTTGTACTCTTTCTTGTGTTTGTTGAGCTGCAGATTTTCTTAGAAGAAGCTCCATTGGCAGAGAAAGTGTAAGTTCTTTGCGCGATTTCACTGACAAAGAAAACGGCAAAGATGCAAATTTAAACACAGCAAAAGTCCGATCTCCGGCTTCTGTCTCAAAGGGTACAAAGAATTTCATGTCGCCAACCATCTCTGCAGCTTCAAAGTTCTCTGCATCACCAAGAAAGAAAATATTGGCTGAGAGAAATGAGCCAGTTCGATCTTCAGCTTCATTCTCTGATGCAAGAAGCCAAGTGATGGAAGACAATGAGCCGAAGCCAGAGAAAAGTTCGAGTAAGAAGAAGACTCTTTCATTTTCTGATGTCAAAAGCCTTATTATGGAAGATGATGATTTTTTGAAACCAGAGATGGGCTTGAATCAAAACAAGATTGAGGCTTCACATGATTCAACAATCAGTGACCTCGCTGACGTAACTTTAGAATGGGAGAAGAACGATTTAACCTCATTAGCAGAGAATGTTAACCAGGTGGATGATTGTGTTAATCTTGATTCAACAATCACTGACCTCGCTGACGTAACTTTAGAATGGGAGAAGAACGATGTAACCTCATTAGCAGAGAATGTTAACCAGGTGGATGATAGTGTTAATCTTGATCCAACTTTCAAGATTGGTCCTAGAACCTCTTGTTCAATTTCAACGCCTATGTTGGCACCACTTGATGCAGATCCTTCCATGCCACCTTATGATCCTAAAACAAATTATCTGTCACCAAGGCCTCAGTTTCTTCATTACCAGCCAAATCCGCTAATCGAGCTTATTCGTATAAAGAATAGAGATGGTAAGCGTCTCGAAGAGAGTTTTTTATCAGAATCTGATGGTGAAGTTAGTGGAATTCTGTCCGATGATTCCCAGAAAGAATCCGAGGATGTTTCTTCGGATGAAACAGTGAAAGAAGAAGCTGAAGCAGCAATAGAAGAGGAAGAGACAGAGTTCAGTGTATCTGAGCCAAACCCCTTTAGTATCGACAAGTTTGAGGAGAGTGTTCAAGCTAAAAGGGTGTGTAAGTCAAAATTCTTTACAAGATCAAAGTTCTTTGCTTTCCTTGTGGTCATGGTCGTTGCTGGTTTGTCAATCTCAGTCATTAAGTCTCCAGTTACTGATTTAGACTTCTCTAACCTCTATGTCTCACCTGAAATCACTGAATTTGCAAAAGTGAGCTTTGAGAGGCTGGCTCAAAGATCTCAGTTGTGGGCAGCTAACTCTTTCTCCTACCTTTGCAAGCGGATATCCGATTTAAGGGAAGTGCCAAAACTGGGTCCTTCGCAATATAGCAATCTGACTGATTTGTTTGAAGAGTATCACAGGGAGGCTGATGTGGAACTTAAGTATGAACAGAATTTCTTGACACCGATATGGGAGAGAGATGTGGGAACCAAACCATCCGAAGAGGGTGATTCCGAGATAGAAACCGATGAGAATGTTGATAATAGCCCAAGATTTGAAGAACAAGTGCACCAAGAGATTGATGACATTTCAGAAGATCACACTGACTCAGAACCTGAAGAGGCATGCTTAACTCTACCGGCTGAAGAGGTTGAACCTTCAGAAGCAAACACATCAGCCTCTTCGGATGATCACAATGATATCAAGCCACAAACACATCAGCCTGAGGTGATCTTAGAAGCTACTGTTCAACCTGAATCTGAAGCCAGGGAACCTCAAGTAGAAAGCAATATGAATTCTTATGCTGAAACTGAGTCAACCAGAGCTGAAGCCAATGAATCTCAAGTAGAAAGTGATAAGAATTTATATGCTGAGCTTGTGTCTACTAGAGCTGAAAACATTCATCAGAGCTCTGAATTGGATGCTGCAATGGGTCATGATCATCCACAGATTTCAGCCACAGAAGATATCACTACAGTGAATGGGTCAGAAGTTGAATTTCTCACAACAAATGTCTTGGGCATTTTTTTGCTTGTGCTTCTGAGTCTACTTGCAACAACAGCTTTCTTCAAGCATGCAAAGAAAGGAAAACCCTCAACTCCAAATGCTGCTACTCCTGTGGACCAACCAGCAATGACTAAGAAATTGGATTACAGTCCAATTTCAGTTACTTCTGAGCATACTTTCAGAGAAAGGCTGTCCTCTAAGGATTGGCAGACAGAAGTTGATATGGTTGTTGAGTCATGTCCATCAGAAATGAGCAGCTTCAAGAGTTCATCTTACAGCAAGAAAGGACACAAAGAGTCAAGTGAAGGTCAGAGCCAAGAAAGGAAGACTAGGAAGAGTGACAGGAGAGAGTCCCTTGCCTCATCGGATTTCTCTATGGGTTCGCCTTCCTATGGTAGCTTCACCACGTATGAGAAAATTCCCAAGAAGCATGTAAGTACTTAAACTGCCATATAAACTCTGTACGTCAATTTCAACAATAATCATTTTAATAGTTTTCATTGTTTTTTTTGGTTCTGCAGGGATTTGATGATGAGGTGGTTACTCCGGTTAGGCGTTCAAGCAGGTTGAGGAACCAAGTCACTTCTCCGTGACAACCGGAAAGCTCCATGTTTATCAATCTTTCCATTGTGCAGCTGTGCAAAGTGTGAACCATTATTTACTTGCTGACTTTAGTTTAGTTTGATTGATTGTACTCTGAACTCCTTGTGTGGAACTAATTAATTGATTCTATTATTAATTCAGATCTTCTGATTCTTATCTTAGTCTACAATGGATTCCTTCACTCCTGCTTTTAGTGGTACATAGCTTTGCCAGTGTTGTTATTCATAAGCTCACTATTGCATTTTTGTCTCATGACTTCATGAAGGCTGCTAGTACTCATTACTGTGTATTATCCTATTCATTAAAAATTAAAATCTGAACTTCCCGTTGCTTGTTTTCAAGAACACTTGAAAGTATAACAAACCAAATGCAGAGCTGAGTCTTGATAACAGCTGCTGAAGATCAGAATCCAGTATGCGATATCTTCCTTACTTTCAATTTGTCAGTACTGGTGTTGATTCATTTGTTTTCAATATAGAATCATATTCTGTTCAATGCACGTGGTAATAATTCATGACCATAAACATCACAGTTTCTTTCACTAAAAATGTAAATGTATCTTTTTCTAACTATAATGCTACGGGTGCGTTTAGTTCAGGGAATGTTGGATTACTGGAATCTTATATATTACTAAGAATCTCTAGAAAAATATATTTGATTAGTTGATGGGTATATTATATTAATATGTTTGGTTAGAGGGAATAAATTGGTGGGTATGTTATTTAAATTACTAAATTGCCCTCTTTTTAAATATTAATATAATATTATTTTTATTATTAATTTTTGAATAATTTTTTAACCCCCGATATTTCAGATTTAGCTAAAACAAAAAATCACCCTCACCCACTACTGCCGCCTGCCGCCACTGCAAACCACTACCGAAAGTCTCTAAAAGTCGATGTGAGTAGCTCATCGTGACCACGAGGCTCCGATATGGCCATTTTTTGTCATTTTCGGCCATTATCTGCCAGATCTGGGCGAGATCTGGCCGTTCACGGCTTCGATCTGGCTTGATATAGCCGTTTTTTGCCATCAATATGGCAAGAAACGATCATATCGAAGCCTCCCAGCGAATCTCAGTCATTTTTAGGGACTCTGGCGACTTTCCGGCGATAGTGGCTGGGTGGCGATGGTGGTCTGTAATTTGCTTTAAATATAAAGGCATTATTGTCCAAAAACTTAATTAAACAAGGGTAAAATTGAAAAAGTATATTAATGTAAATTTATTTTAAAATAAGGGCATTCTTGTCCAAATTTTTTATTAATAAGGGATAGAATTGTAACAAAAATAAGATTACCTTGATAATCTTATAATACCTAAGAAAATAGAGGTAATCAAATTACCTCCAATATTACCAATAGTAACAATTATTGCTAATGCAAGATTACCAGAATCTTATATTACTTAACAACCAAACATGATAATAAAGTAATATAAGATGACATAAACCCAATAATCTTCCATTAACTCCAACCAAACGCCCATACATATACGAACATTTCTCTACAAACTTACGTAATAGATAAATAAATGTTTTAAAATCAGCCAGGCTTGGCCGGTTTGACCAAGAACAGCTACTGAGCCGGGCTGGATAAGGGTAAAACGCGATATATACATTTAATTCGATATGACCCGCGGTTAGACCGGAGTTACTACAATTAACAGCCAGGCACAAAACCCGGTCAATGCATTACAATAATTCCCAAAATCCATTTCACTTTCATTTCTCACAGATTTAGTTGATCTTCAACTCTTCGGCAACCTTAGCTCTTCAATCTTCACTGCAACTTTCAATCGGCTCTTCAATCTTTACTACAACTTTCAATCGGCTCTTCAATCTTCCCTCTTCGTGTTTCATTTCATCTTCAGTTCTTCAGTTCATCTTCATCAGTTCATCTTCATCTCACTTGTAAGTTCATCTTAATAATAATATTGTCAATCAAGCAGCTAATTCATTCTTCAGTCAATGATCCAGAAGCAGAAACGAGTGGCAAAAAATAATGGGTACTGAATCAAATGAGAAAAACACAAAAAGGGTCAAAGCTACAGACTTTAAACAATCAAACTTACCAAAAGTGTGACTTTCAGAGTTTGCTTTGAGGGTCTCTTGTTTCTTTACTGGGGGTTTTCTCTTGGTGTTATTGAGGCTATTGAGTTGACAAGCTGATGAGTCGGCTCACCGAGTTCAAAACCTTTGAATAGATTGATGATTCAGATATAGGGAATGGTGAGGGGAGTTTGGGTGAGATTGATATAAATAAACGGCCAGGATTGTTTCTTGCCATAGTTTATGAGCTCTAGATCTTGTTAAAGAAGAATAACACCAACAACAATAAACCTTAATTTGATTTGCTTGAAATTGAAATGGAACTTTGCTGGTGTATAATCTAGGAAAAAAAAATGGTAGAGTGAGAAAGGGAAAAGGAACGAAAAAGAGAGGAGTGCAATCAAACCAAACACGAATGAACAGCCCCATTCGAAACTCGTTCGATAAGCAAGAAGGAGTATTCGATTTCATGTTTGAACTCGAACGAACACAGGATGATTGTTCGTGTTCGTTCAATTAACAAAATGACCAGTTCGTGATCGTTCGACTAATTCATAAATACGGATTTGCATTTTGAGCCGGGTAAGGAAAATGTGGAATTGGGTTTAGACTTTGGATTTTTGTTTTAAAATTTGGGCTGAGCCTGGTAAGGAAAAATGTGAAATTGGGTTTATATATATATACGTGTGTATGTGTGTAAAATGTGTAATTGTGTATGTATAAAATTATTATCATACATATATTAATCATAAATTAAATATGTTTAATATGTTATGAAATTACCAAAATTATAGGTTATCATATATTTATTATTATTACATAAATTGATAATAAATATTTTAAATATTTACATATATATTTTATATCAACACCCATAAATTCATAGTGGAATGGGGGTTTATTGTACTATATGATCAATATGATCAATACATATGTGTGATTAATTTGTTATCCATAACACAAACACACACACACATATATATATATATATATATATACAAAATTATTATCATACATATATTAATCATAGATTAAATATGTTAAATATGTTATGAAATTACCAAAATTATAGGTTATCATATATTTATTATCATTACATAAATTATCATAAATATTTTAAATGTTTACATATATAATTTGTATCAACACTCATAAATTCATAGTGGAATGAAAGTTTATTGTAATATATGATCAATACATATGTGTGATTAATTTGTTATCTATAATACACACACACATATATATAATATGTAATTGTGTATATACAAAATTATTATCATACATATATTAATCATAGGTTAAATATGTTATTAAATTATCAAAATTATAAGTTATTATATATATATATATATATATATATTATCATTACTGTCTATATATATATTTTGTATCGACACCTATAAATTCATAGTAGTATGAAGGTTTATTGTAATATATGATCGATATAAATGTGTGATTAATGTAAGTTTAATTAAGCTATTATGTTATTAAATTTGTCATGTTATATATCACTTGATTATACAATATGTTATATTCATAAATTTGTCATATTATATTTAATTAAGCTATTATATTATTAAATTTGTCATACTATATATCACTTAATTATACAATATGTTATGTTCATCAGTTTACCATACTATATTTAACTATGCTATAATATTATTAAATTTGTTATGTTATACATCACTTAATTATACAATATGTTATGTTCATTAATTTACCATACTATATTTACTATTTATTAATTGAAATGTTATCTTATAATATTTAATTATTGATTACATTTAGAAAAATATGAAACTATCATGTTATTGGATTTATTATATTATAGATCACTTAATTATATAATATATTATGTTATTAAATTTGTTATGCTATGTATCATAATAATTTATTACTTTTTAATTAAAATGCTATATACTTATATATTTAATTATTGATGACATTTGGAAGAAAAAAAAATCCAAATATATATAAGAAAAAAAAAAGCATCATAATATTTTATTATTGATTACCATTAAAAAAAATTCATCCAAACTAAACTAAACATAATATAAAAAAGAAAAAAAAAATATAAATTATAATAATACATAACATGTTTTTCGAACATAAACGAACAAACAATCGAACAGATTGTTCGCGAATATAATCGAACGAACAACTTATGTTCGAACTCGATCGAACATATTATAGAACTAACATCGAACTGTTTGCGAACGGTTTATTCGTGAACAGTGTCGAACAGTTATCGAAATAACATCGAGTTGTTTACGAACCATTCGGTTCGTTTGTAGCCCTAAGGAGGAATGGATCATGTAATGTGTTGCGGACGTCAAAATTATAAACCGTTGAACCCGAGACCCGGTCTTTTGATCGGGTCAAAGAGCGGATTGAGTATCAAAACATATGGTAATTTTTTACGAAAAATTGTATATTTTAAAACCACCCAATGATATTGTATTTTAACGCAATAATAGGTAAGGTTCAAGAAATTTATTCATTCTTTTAGAAAAAAAAAAAAAAAAATACTGAGAAGAAGTTAATCGAGACCATCAAAGTCACGGTTGCAAATTTGCCAAACTGATGAAGGAAATCTACGAAAATCAAATTGAGGTCAGACATCCCAAATTCACTTGAAAACATATAAGCTTCACCAAGAACTTCTGCAACTCTTGTTCCATGAGGAAGATAATGGTGATCAATCTTGAATAATAAACTACCAAATATCACCACAAATACAGCTACCATTTAAAAATCTATGGGATCTGTTAACAGCTCTCACAATGATCTCCCTCTCCACCACTCTACTAATATACTTAGAAATTCTCAAATTCTTCCCAATCCTCAATGCCTTCCCTGGTGGTGATCCACTCATCAACCCAAATGCCAGAGCCAGTTTCTCACTATGATACCAAAGCCCTACTCTTTTCTCCTTTTCTTGAACATTGTGCAACATCTCATCCCAAATTGGCACATATCCTAACTTCTCACACTCTTCCATCAACTCTTCTAGCTTCGCATAAATCTCTTTTACTCTCGCATGCCTTCTATCACCCGCCAAGAACACATGAACGTTTCCTTTCGCTTCAATCCAACTACTCCCACCTTCCTTCTTCACTCTCTGGTCTTTCCTTGTCTTCCTCACTTCTGCAACTTCATCCCACCATCCTGCACTCGATAACATGCTAGCTGCCATTGCATAAGCTGAGCCATCATAAGGGTCTATTTGTAATAACCTCTCTGCCATTTCCAAGCCATGTCAGCTGCTCCGTGTGCAGCACAAGAAGATAACAATACCCTCCACACTGCTGCATCGGGTTCAAATGGCATTGCCATTGCAATCCTCTCCGCATCCTCCAATCTTCTAGCTCTTCCCACTGCAACATATTAAGCAGGTGTAGTGTTCTAACACCGGTTCTAAACCATACTCAACTGCCATTCTCTCCACCCATTTCTCCCACTGAAAATCCAAACCTGCATTACAAAAAGCCGTTAAAACTGCCAAAAAACTATATTTATCGGGGACAAAACCTCTTGTTTTCAATAAATGAAAAAACTCAAGCACTGAATCTTTATCTCCTTCTTGTGCATAACCAGCCATCATAGCATTCCACGCAACAATATTTAATCCACTCAATTTCTCATTAAAAACCCTTCTTGCATCAAACACAAGCCCAGCTTTTCCGTATCCATCAATCAAAGCAGTTCCCACAATAAAACTCGTCTAAACCCGCAACAACGGCATGCCCATGAACCACCCCGCACTGCTGCACCGCCGCCAGCTCAGCCACTGCACGCAAAGCTCCAGACACGTTGTATGCCGTGGACCCCACATCAGAGCTCCTCATATCAGCAAACACTGATAAAGAATCCAAACAACAAGAGTTATGCGCGAAACACACGATCATTGCCGAGTAACAGAACTCCTCTGTGTCTTGAATTTAATCGAACACCTGTTTGGCATTGTCCGGAGAGCGAAAGCGAGAGTAGAACTTAATGAGAGCTGAGCCGCAGAAGGGCTTGTTTTGGAGGGAGAGTTTCAGAGAAAGAGAGTGGAGGGAGAGGCCGAAGGAGAAAGCGTAAGAGAGAGAGGCGCAGGTTTTGAAGAGGGAGGCTAAGGTGCGGTGGCAGGGGAGAGTGGAATGCCGGAGCATGGAGCGGAAGAAGCAGAGAGAGAGAGGAGAGTTGGAGTGGGAAGATATCAAGGCCGACCATGAGGCGGAGTTGGGTGATTGGATTTGGTGGAAGAGACGGAGGGAGTAAGAGAGAAGATTGAGGTTTGATTTTGAGTAGAGAGTGATGAGGTTGCTTTAGGTGAAAGGGTCTATGTGGGTGCATTTTAGAACTCTTGCGTGGAGGATTCTTGGATAAGTGTTGGGTTGTAATGCTTTTGTTTCTTGTGAGTCTAATGGCTGATTCATGTTCGAGAGACGGCTGAGAGGTCCCTGCTATGCACTTAAAAAGCAATTGGCGACTGCGCCAGCGGGCTATTTTAAAGTTATCTGTGCCGCTTTAAGCCCGCTCGCTTTACTATCCTTTTTTATACAAAATTATTTGTATGTTTTAAAAGAATTAGATCCAATGTTTTGAAAACCAATCCGAGGTGCAACCCAGGTAAGTGTCGAGTCCCGGGTCAATTGGTTCAACTGATGATGTCATCAGCATGATGATATCCAAAAAAATTCTAAAAAAATCACCAAGAAAAAAAAAGTTAAAAAAAAGAAAAGGGCTTCGTTTGGTTCACATGAATAGTCCCAAAAAAGTTACTTTGGTTCACCTATTTTCAAAATACAATTTTAAATTATTCAATTTTTTTTAAACCTCTTAAATTTGTTAATTTAATAAACAACCCTCAATTTTTTTTAAAATTAACAAAAACACCCCAACAACCCAAATTCATGGTGGATCTAGGTTGAAAAGGCCAGATCTTGGTGTTGATAGTCGTCAACGACGGTCAAGATAGGGTTGTTATTGATCATCAATGACGGCCGTATCTTTAGTCGTCGTTGATGACCAAATACGGCCAGATATAGCCGTCAATGGCCAGATCTAGTCGTAGATCTGGCCGTTTCCGACCAGATCCACAATGGATCTGACCAAAAAATGTCATATCGGTGCACGACCGGCAAGATCCAGCCATTCATGCACAGATACGACTACTAGTGGCCGACTGTCCGTATTTAATGAGTGGATTAGGAGTGTTTTTGTTAACTTTGAATATTTTATTATATGGGGTGTTTAGTAAATAAATAAACATAAGAGGTATTTTTGTTTATTTTTAAAATTTTAAATCATAATACCTACCTAATTTAATTTTTTTTCAAAATATTACTCTAAAAATTACCTAATAATGAATCAAACAGAGCCCTAAATTATTGATTTTAAAGAATAATTAAATAGGATATATAGTGGGACTTGAAACATATTTGGAAGAATAAAATAGCACAGGCTATACCCATCCAAAATCTTTCAAAAGTAGAGGATAGATTAAGGTAAATATATATATATATATATGCCTTCTCTACAGTCTACAGGCTTCCACCAAATAAAAATTAAAAAAGAGACAGAGAGAGAGGCCACAGAGACGACAAGACATCTACCTGCCCCTCATCCTCTCTTTCTTCATCGCCCAAGTAAGTCTTTTCCTTATTTTTTTCATGGTTTCTTATCTGGGTAATGGGTATTGCTCTTTTTCTTCTTCTTCTTCTTGTGTTTTTTATTTTGATTTTGATGGGTATTGTTTGTTTGACTTGAACAGCATCTTCTATGGGAGAGAGAATCACTTTTGGAAGTTACTTCCACTCTTCCAGTACTCTCCTTCTCTACTCCATGCTTCTCCTCATAAGTAATCAATCGAAAAAAGATGAAATGACAGTACCTGCGACAGTGACTGGAACTACTGCCGAAGATGAGAAGAAATGAAGATGAAACAAAAGCTGTCGCTGAAGTGGAAATGAAAAAGCTAAGAGATGAAACGAAAAAATCGACGAAGAAATGAAGAAATAGACAAATGGAAGAGTGCAAATATGGCTTAAGGCTTGAAAGAATGGAAAATTGGGAAAACCGTTCAAAAAATCGCATTTAAGAAGGGAGTTAGAGTGACCCGGTTCTTTCCCAAAGCCCGGTTGGACCATCGGGTCGATACAGTGACCTGGACTGTCTAACCGATGGTCATATCAGGCAATTCAATTTTCCAGGTTTTCTGTCAAATCGGCCCGGCTCAATCGGTCACCGGATCCGGCCAACCGGCTTCAACCGGCCGAGCCGGGCCGGGTTTTTAAACCTTAATTAGATCAACACTCAAGTAGAGATGAGAGCGGGCCGGGGAATGCTTTGGGGGGAGGGGGCTGTAGGATGACACAACCCGTAGTACGGGGATTTTGCGGGGGAAAATTTGCCATAAAAGAGAAAGAAATCCTTCCATGTGACGGTTGAAGGAGAAGGTATTCTGGAATTTATATCGATGATTTTGGTTAGAAACAACTTTACATCTCAATCCACGTTGCCCATGTACCCTATATATATATAATACAGAAATAGGTGGGAAGAAAAACACTCAAAAAGACCGAAGTAGAATTTTTTTGTAATTGAAAAATTGCACATGTCGAACCATAGTATGGACTCTTTCTCATTAAGGTAAGAGCCTCCACTCATTGCCCATATATTACTCCTACAATCAAACCACAATTATTGACTAAATAGAAAAAAAAAAAAATCAGTGGGATAAAATAAGTGAAAGAAATTTTGCTTCACAAAACTCCATTTGTCACAAGGTTTTAAATCCAAAATTTATTTTAATTACAAACTTGTTGTGTGTGGTTTCTCTGCTAAGCTCGGGCTAACGCGAGGATATAGCTCGACCTAGAATGATTCGGCAACTATGATTGATCGACCCAACATAAGCTCGTGGAGCCGTAGCTCGACATAGCACAAGCTAGTCGTGGATAGTCCGAGGAATTAATTAATCAACCCCTAGATTACTTCAAATCCCGGATATCGCGGGAACGATTGGATCAACAATTGTCGTTGCACGATCATAGCACCCAATCGCAAGGATATCGGAATTATGATTCAACTAATTTGTAATCCCCTTAATTTCGCTCTTTTCTTTATGTAAATCTTGTATATAAACCCTTACAACGATAGGGAGGGGGATACGAATTCTAGATAAAAATTACATTGTAAGCTCTCACAACATATACAAAAAACACAATGAACGTAGGTTGTTAACTTCGTCGAACCACTTTAAAAGTTCTCTTTGTCATTTACTTTCTAGCGTTATCATTCACTCATTGCTAATTACCCGTAATCACGCACATATCAGTTCTGATCCCGACAAGGTTGATTGGATCTTGCTGGTCAGTGCAGAATTCTGTATAACCATTTTGGCGCTAGAAAGAGGGCCTCTGCCATTATTTCAAAGATCATGGCAAACATTCACCGCAATTTACCTGTCCCAAGACCAAAATGCTGTTCACCAGATCAAAAACTACCACTGAAAATCATGACAATGTGGAAACCGCCTACCAGGAGATGCAATAGGAGAACGCTGGACGTCGACCACCTGTGCCGCTAGCTTAACATGCCATAAACAATCAGGGGGCAAGGACATCACATCTCAAGAACAGCCAGCTGATGGAGATTATCAGAACAATGGTTACACAGGCGATGCAACAGAATGTGGTTGAGATGAGGAACCAACAACCAGCGCCAAGAACCACAATCAGTTGCGCTTCACCAACATTACCCCAACAAGTATGAATTTTGTAGGTCAACAGTCCGTTTCGTTGCCGCTAGGAAGCGATCAACACCTCAAACCTTGCAAACAGCTCCTCACGCATGAGCGAGAGTCCCGCAGGCAAACAAACCCTGGGAGGCAACCAGGGAAGCAGCCGTTGAGGAAAAGCGAAAGCGACGAACACCACCAAGAAGCTCAGTGGTATCCCTAGCATCAGCGTGCCGGTTTTAACCCACGCCCAAGACAAGATTGATCTTCGCAGGCTCATAAAGCATGCTATGTGCATTAATCTACTAATGACCGACCTTCTGGTTATGATCGACGTCACAATCAATGCACCGACAAGCATGATAACACCTACCAACCTAACCATCATGACTCGACCTCGCATATCAACGCGCACATCGAAGGAGCTTCTCAAGCAACAGACTTGCGAACCCACTTACTCGAGGTACAACTTAATAGAGCCAACCAGGGGAACCAAAATAAAGACCTGGATCGCATGCAAAGGATGCTCGATGATCTAAAAGCTCGTAAGAACAACTTGGCGGAAGAAATAGTTAGTTCCCTCTTTACAAAGGAAGTTTGCCAAGCCCCACTCCCACAAGGATTCAGGGCACCAGAAAGCAAGTTTGACGGGAGGGGGGACCCTAGAGATCACCTCGACAACTTTAATAACCTCATGAAGCTACACCAGGTCAGTGACTTAGCAAAATGTCGGTGCTTCACATTCACATTAGGTCGAAGATGCTAAGAGGTGGTACAAACAGCTCAAGGCAAACTCCATCAACTCTTGGCAATAATTTTTTGCGCTATATCTATAGTAGTTTTAGGCAAGGAGATTGTTCGCAATGCTGCTTAGTTACTTGAGCATCATTTACCAAAAGTGAGACGAATCGCTAACCTTGTATTTAACGAGGTTCTAGAATGAGCAGGCAAAGGTCGCTGATGCCCCTAAAGAATCCATTCGGACTTTCTTGATCGCAGGGATCAGACCTTCTGGCCAAATTCTACCAGATGGCCATAAAATACCAACGAGTAGAGAGCTCGTTAGCTGCACTAGCCAGGAGCTCAACGCGGGGGGCCCTGGATAGGAGACAAGATCACCCCTCGGATAAGCGTGGGGACCAAGATCGTAGCGACAAGATCGCAATAGATTCCCAAAGAAACAGAGAGTAGATAACCACGGAGATAGGCAACCTTTCCCGTGGTATGCAGAGTACACCCCCTTACTTAAGACATCGCCCAAATCTATGAGGTATCCCGAGAAGCGAAGAGGCTGCCCACTCCCGAAAGAATGAGGGGGGCTCCAGGAAGAAAAAATCGACAAAAATATTGTCAGTATCACAAGGATGTCGGGCACAATACGAGTGACTACCAGGCTCTGAAGGACGTCATTGAGGACTTGATAAGAAGATGTCATTTGAAAGAATTTGTTAAGATAGAACTAGCTTGAGAGAAAATCCTGGCAAGCAAAGTAACCAGGTCCCAGGCTAGATACAGACCCCGGCTCAACAGACTCTGCCAAACCCTAACAAGGTTTTCATGAATATGATCTACAGAGGACCGGATATAGTAAGAAACTCGAGGTGAGCCCGTGAGCAATACGCTCGGAAGGCTAGAACGAACTCAGTCTCCCGAATAATGAATTACGAACAGAAGCCACCCAAGTGGCCCAAACAGGAAAGCGAGGTAGTGGGGTTCACAGTCGACGAGTGCAAAACATCTCCTTGTCATAATCATGACACGATTGTAATCACAGCCAGGATTGACAACGCAAGAGTATTAAGGGTTATAGTCGACAATAGGAGCACGATAAATATTATTTTCTTGAGAGCCTTCCGAGGAATGCGATTCACAGAAAGGAACCTGCGAGCGTGCCCTTCGCCGCTCTATGGGTTCACTAGGGATAGCCTGGTTCCCAAAGGTACTATTGACCTTCCCGTAACTTTGGGGGCCGAACCGAAGGTCAGAACTGTGATGGCCGAATTCCTGGTGGTGGACTGCCCGACCACGTATAACATCATCCTTGGAAAGCCAATCCTGGATGATTTAAGTGCGATCACGTCTATGCGATGCCAAGAAATGAGATTTCTAACTCCTCCCGGGGGAGTCGCGACAATTAGGAGCTGCACCAAAGAATCATGACGCAATTGTAATCACAGCCAGGATTGACAATGCAAGAGTATTAAGGGTTATAGTCGACAATGGGAGCACGATAAATATTATTTTCTTGGGAGCCTTCCGAGGAATGCGATTCACAGAAAGGAACCTGCGAGCGTGCCCTTCGCCACTCTATGGGTTCACTAGGGATAGCCTGGTTCTCAAATGTACTATTGACCTTCCCGTAACTTTGGGGGCCGAACCGAAGGTCAGAACTGTGATGGCCGAATTCCTGGTGTTGGACTACCCGACCACGTATAACATCATCCTTGGAAAGCCAATCCTGGATGATTTAAGCGCGATCACGTCGATGCGATGCCAAGAAATGAGATTTCTAACTCCTCCCTAGGGAGTCGCGACAATTAGGAGCTGCACCAAAGAATCATGAAAATGTTATAATGGAGCCATAAACGCCACACAGAAATGGCCGCACCCAAAGACCATGATCATCACAGAATCCAAGCCAAACCCCAAACCGCTAGAAGACACCATAGATCCTCGTAGACACAAAGAGGAGTCTGCTACAAGACCAACCGAGGAGCTGACATGAGTAAGTGTTAGCGAGAAGGATTTAACTTGCATACTGAAGATCGGTAGCAACTTGAGCAGAGTGATGGTGATAATCTAGTCGAGTTCCTGAAGAAGAACCTTGACGTATTCACATGCGTGCACGCTGATATGGTTGGCATCAGCCCAAAAGTGATATGCCATAGGTTAAACCTCGACCCACAAGCTCGACCCATAAGACAGAAAAGAAGGGTCATGGATGCAGAGCACTCCCAAGTGCTCAAAGATAAAGTTAACAAACTCCTAGAAATCAACTTCATCAAGGAAGTCAGGTACCCATATTAGCTCGCCAACCTAGTCCTAGTCAAGAAGCTGAACGACAAGTGGCGGACTTGCGTTGACTTCACAGATCTAAACAAATCTTGTCTGAAAAATAGCTTTCTGCTACCATGGATCAACTAGCTTGTAAATGCGACGGCGACAAACGCACTACTTAGCTTTATAGACGTGTACTCAGGATATAACCAAATCCTGATGTACCAGCCCGACGAAGAGCATACTTCTTTTATTACTGACTGTGGAATTTATTATTACAGGGTTATGCCGTTTGGCCTCAAGAAAGCTGGCGCAACCTACCAGCACTTGGTGAGCAAGATGTTTGCCAATCAAATCGGCCATTCCATGGAAAGTATACATCAACAATATGCTCATCAAATCAAAGGTTGCCGAAAGTCATATTGAGCACTTAGGGGAAATGTTCGACATCCTTAGAAAGTATTAAATGAAACTCAATCCATTGAAATGTGCTTTCGGAGTGAGCTCTGGGAAATTCCTAGGCTTCCTAGTAAACCAATAGGGTATAGAAGCTAACCAGGAGAAGATTCAGGCCTTGCTCGACATGAAAAGCCTGACTGGCATTAAATAGGTACATAGTCTAATTGGACGTGTGGCCGCGCTCAGAAGGTTCGTTTCCTAAGCCACGGATAGGTGTTTACTATTTTTTGAGACCTTTAAGGGGAAGAAAGGTTCAAGTGGACAAAGGAGTGTGAAAGAACCTCCCAGGAGCTGAAGAAACACCTCGGACAGCTTCCCCTATTGTTAAAGCCCATCCAAGTCGAGCTGTTGCTACTATATTTGTCAGTATCCAAATCCGCTATCAGCGTGGCATTGGTACACGAAGAGGGACGAATACAATGGCTCGTGTACTATGTGAGCAAGAGACTGCTCGACGCGGAGACAAGATACCTAGAGATGGAAAAGCTCGCCTACACCTTTGTTGTTACCGCCAGGAAGTCGCGACCTTATTTCTAGGCACACTCCATCCATGTGCTAATGAACTTCCCCTTGAAGAAAATAATACAAAGCCCAAGGCATCAGGTAGACTGATCCAGTAGACAATGGAGATGAGTCAACAAGACATCAAGTACATCCCGAGGACATCGATCAAAGGCCAAGCCGTGGCAGATTTTATATCTGAGTTCTCTTATTAGAAAGATGTCGAGTCAAGCCCGCCAGAGGTAGATACCTTAGGAGAGCAACATAAACCAAATAGTGACGACTTATGGCTATGAACTCTGTATATAGATGGCTCCTCGAATGAGAAAGGAGCAGGAGCAGGCCTTTTGCTCGAGAGTCTGGAAGGAGACCTAATCAGAGTCGAGGTAAGATTCAAGTTCAACACCTCCAATAACGAAGCTGAATATGAGGCATTGCTCGTAGGTATTAGTCTCGCCAAGGAAATGAGGGCAGAGTCCATCAAGATCTATAGTGACTCACAGCTCATGGTCCATCAAGTTACCGGAGAATACTAAGCAAAGGAAGACAGGATGGCATCCTACCTCCAGCAAGTAGAGACCGTGCTTAGACAGTTTAGATCCTTTACCATCCACCAAATCCCAAGGGAGAGAAACTCGCAGGCAAATGCACTAGCTCGTCTGGCCTCTACAATGAACAATGAGAAGGCCGATTCAATCCTGGTTAAATTCCTCCCGAAACCAAGCATCTCCGCTTCATAAGATCCAGTGTTAGCCACAAGTCAAAGGTATAGCTAGATGGATGCAATCATCACCTACTTGAAGGATGACACACTGCCAGAGGACAAAACTAAAGTTAGAACACTTCGCACAAAAACAGCTCGGTACACGCTCGTCAACGATAGACCGTACAAGCATGGCTTTAATGTACCATTGATGCAATATATTGACCACGAAGATGTAAATTATGTTCTAAGAGAGATACATGAGGGCATTTGCGAAAACCATGTAGGGATCAGATCTCTAACTTACAAGGTGCTCCGCTAGGGATACTATTGGCCAACAGTTTATGATGATGCGGTAGACTACATCCACAGATGTGACAGATGCCAGAGATTTGTAGACATTCCGCAAGCTTCCCCACAAGAATTGACCACTCTGACAAGCCCTTGGCCATTCGCGATTTGGGGCATCGATCTTATTGGCCCCTTGCCTCAGGGAAAAGGGGGCGTTAAGTTCGCGGTTGTTGCTGTAGATTACTTTACCAAGTGGGTGGAAGCCGAGCCATTGGCAAAGATAACGTTGAACAACCTGAAAGATTTTGTCTATAAGAGCATAATTTGTCAGTTTAAAATTCCCCACACAATAATAATCGACAATGGGAAGTAATTCGATAGCAAAGATTTCGAGATTTTAGAACCTTCTACAAGCAGTTCGGCATCAAAAAGAGTTTCACAACCGTCTACCGACCTTA